>OX392427.1:2512574-3768861 GCA_947623395.1 Synanthedon tipuliformis | reverse complement strand
GCTAATTCTTTGTCCGAGGTAGCTGCCAGCTCTTCGGTCTCCCGTGATGTCGACCAACCTTTTTGCCGTTTCTTTAAAAAATATTATGATTACCGTCTGCTATTTATGTCGACTGAAGTTGATTGAAAAGTACTCTGTGACGTTTCGAATAGAGGTGTTCATTCATTCAGATTCATTCGGTGGTGTGATATTAAAAGGGTATCATAAATCATATCAGTCAGTTGAACGAACGCGTTCGCGAAGAGAGGTCTTCGTCATATGTCCGCACATCTTATTGTTGGAATTGAAGTTCTGATATAAGTAATGGTCGGACGATAAAAGTATTTAGACTAAACATAGTGGTTTAATTAATGCACCCGGTCCCGAAGTAGAGAGTGTCAACATGACGTATCTTATTACTAAATGTTACAAGAATCACATCAGATTACAGTAAATTTGATTTAAGATATATCTAAGTTTAATATAGACATTAATTCTATAACTACTACAAAGAACATTATAGAAAAACTATAATAGCTCCGTGTTAATTATATCACGAATGATAATGATAATAATAATTAAAGATGACAGATTTGTCAAATAATGAATAAAATAACACTATTAAATTAAATAAAAAATGTTCTATGGTATATTCTGATCTATGTTTTATGTGAATAAAGCGTTCTTTCTTTAAACACTTACCTCGTAAGTCAATAATTAAATTGTCCATTCGAAGACCTGAAAAAAATGTCAGTCTGAAACCTTGTTTTATCTCTTTGACCGCTTGTCACAAGGGTCGAGTACGTATTTAACTCTAATCAACTCGGAATAATCCAAATAAATTAACGCAGTCACTCATCTTCACTGATCTGTCAACATGTCACTGAAATATTACCACGGCACACAATTTAACATACTGGCCACTAATAACGTTGTTGCTTGAAACTTTTCACACATAAATCCGTTTGAAAATCTAAACTTTAATTTCGCGTTCCATTTACATAATGAATTTAACGTTTGTATTGTGTTAGTAAAATAAACAGTTAGCAACAATAGGTCAAGAGCCGGGCACTTTCCGCCATGTTTGATTGAATTTCGCGCATGCGGAAAACTGGAATTCGGGCATGCGCCATGAGCATTTGAGCACTGTGCAGAATTCACAAATTATTGAAATAAATGACAAATGAAATAAAAAAAATTGTCATTTATGATAAATGACAAATGAAATGAATTACAAATGACAAATGAAACAAATGAAATTGAGGTATTTGGGTTTTTGAGATGAAAAATTTTACATGAAAGCTTATTTTGAAAAAAAAAGCATGTTCTTTTACTTAAACTTACATTTTGTGTTACATTACGTGAAAATTTGATGGTTTATTTATTTTCTTAAAAATAATGTAACTTTTCCAAACATATTCCAGCAGATGCACATAGTTGTAGCGTTGTAGCATAGTATACTAGCTGGTGGTCGCGACTTTGTCCGCGTTCTGGATGAAAGGATTGAAAGGTACCCTATGTCCTTTCTGGTGTCCCAGACAACGTGTATGCAAAATTTCATGCTGATCGGTTCAGTAGTTTTTGCGTGAAAGAGTTACAAACATCCATACATCCATACAAACTTTCACATTTATAATATTAGTAGGATAAAATAAAATAGGAATTTAATAGGACTTCGTAGCGCGACATTTCTCATAAGCAATTAGTTAGCAGTAAACTAATTAAGGTTAAAATTTTGGAATCTTAATAGCAAATTTTGGTTTGATAACGACGATATAAGCAATAAATTTTTAATAAACATTTCAAGACCCCATAAAAAGGGGCGCGGACGTTGTTGAAAGTTAGTATTGGTATAGATTTGATTATGAAGCCTGAAACAAAAAGGCTATCCTACTTCGTTCGTAAGAAAGAGAGCTGTCTGTATTGTAATCTCCATCTGAAGTTAGTTTTGTACTCTCTGCACGTAATAAGGATAAGAACGTCCGCATGCACTCGGCGATGCGATGTCAGTACATACCTAGTTGAAATTTAAAAGGTCATTTGCAGACTAATGATACAAAACAATTTTTGTCTTGTATTAACATTCAATAAACGCTCTAACTAAATTTTATTTAAATATAAATAAATAATAAGAAAATATTTACATTTTACAGTTAAGTAACTTTTTATCCTCTGTTCGTTAATGAAATTTACCTCTTTTTATCGTTTAGAAGAAAACGAACTGCGCAGTGAGGACATCTGTCGTCGAAAAAATGAACTATTTAAACTTTTTTTGTGAAAATTTGTTTTCATTACTGACATGCAAAAACATTGCAAAAAAAAACTCAAATTTGCACAGTAAATTAGAGCAGGGTAAAGCCGAGTATTTTGTTAAAAGAAAAAACCATAAAACATACATAAACATGCATAACATAATATCGTATAGGAAATGTTGCCTCGCTAATATCGCTTTGTGCATGCCTTCAATGGGTACAAGTCGGTACTCTAATGTAATTATTGCAAAGAGCCCTTGAAGTAATGCTGCCAAGCTTTGTCTATTTAGGTAAGTATATGCCTCGTTCTTCAAGTGTCCTACAACTTTATTAATTGAAATTCCAATCAAGTAATTAAGATGAAAGATCAAGTGGCACATTAAGGCCTTGATGCGTAGCCTACATGCTAACAGACTGGGCTATTATATTGGGTTTGTAAACGAACATAAACACTGTTTATTTAATAGTATTAACGTCTTGTTAGTCATTTAAAATCATTAATTTGTTATTTTGTAACGCTCGAGTGCTTTGACGGTTGACGTGAAAATTACATTCACATCATTGTAATTACTTTGGTCACAATAAAATGACCTTGATTTTATTATCTTTTTAGTTACAAGAATCTTTATTTGTTACTTTATTTATTTTAAAAGAAAATGATAATCATAGTATACACATATAATAAAAAATTTTAACGAGCAATGTTCTGTACATTACCTAAATAAAACAAATAGACAGACAAAAAACAAAACAAAAAATTTTACCTCGTACAGGTAAGTACAACGAGTACTTTTGGTACAAATGGTTTTTTTTTTTTTTTTTTTTTTTTTTTTTTCAAATAAAATTTTAATGTACAGACACGGCCCATTCTGGTTTTTTTTCATTATATTGTTTAGAAGGGATTATTTCCTACTGTTATTAAAATTCACTAGATGGCGCTGAGGATTCGTTGTATAAAGTGACTATCTAGAAAGCAAATTGTGTCTATACTAGATGTTAACCCAATATCATTCGTTCATTTGACATAATAATTATAATGTGCTTAGATCATCGATGTATAGCTTAGATAAATCCTACTAATATTATACATGTCAAAGTAACTCTGTCTGTCTGTTTACCTTTTCAGGCCTTAAATACTCAACCAATCATAATAAAATTTTACACATACACACATAATAATATGATACTATATACAGACACACAAGTCGAACTTATAAAACCACGTTTTCCGTTCGGGCGTTAAAAGTTTAGACACCATTTGGTTTTATGACCTACTTAAGTAAATAACTTATTCATTTATATTACTTGGCTTGCGATTAAAAAATCAATTCCAATTGATTTTAAAGAAGTTTTATGACCTTTTTTTGAGAAAATGACAAAAAACTCTACTGTTAAGATATTATATTGTTAATATTTGAACATGCATTCTAAAAAAGGACAAGTCTAAATTTTTTTTTTAAATTTTTTTGTCCAACTTCAAATGAATAGCCAATTTCACCGTCACAGGGAGATACGGTTTTTTTTTTATTTTGAAAAAGAAAAAAATCGACAATGGACTTACAGAAAAGATGTGTGATTCATTCATATCGTAAAGAATTTGTTGCTACAATTGCACATAACTTCGATAAAAAAATAAATGACAAATAATTTACACACGGAGAATGAAGAATTTTGTAAATAAAATTCTTGAATATTAAAAAAAAATTAGACACGATGTGTGTCAAAGCGCTAAGTAAGGCCTACTAGTTTAACTACGAATGTAATCGTCTATTTCTAAAATCTTTTTGCATGTATTAATATTTTTTTTTTACATTTTTGATTAACTCTCACTTTTAAAGTAAAAAGTTATAACACAAGATCTCGAAGCACTTGCAAAAAAAGATTTAAAAGAAAATAAACTCTGCCGCCCATTGATAGAATAACAGAATAGTTTGCACATTTTTTTAATCTTCGTCACTTTCTAATAAAACATTAGCCTAAACATTGCAATGTAAATATACCTATTAACAAAGTATCAATTAGTGCACAAAAGACTCTCATAACTACCAGGTATTTATTAAACTAAAAAATCCATCCAAATTTGAACCCTATTGCCAACCGCATTAAGTGCATCATTAAAGTTTCACATGGTCACGGTTTGTAACAATGCTAGATCTCAGTTGCTCAGATAATAGAGTCGATTCTTGTTTAAAATGTTCAGTGTGACTTGAACTTTCAAGTGGCACTGACGTATATATTTTTTTTTGTAACGAGCCGTATTTTAAGTTAATTAAAATATGTTACGAAAATAAATTTTTACCTTTCTCACTTTGTGCTTAGATTGTAGTCTAGTTAAAATGAATCTGTTCAATGTGTTTGTGCTCTGTGCAAATTTGTGTTTTGTGTGCTGTGGTATAATTCCCAAAGAACTTTTTAGATTGGACATAGTTCATTACAATGATTTTCATGACAGGTAGGAAAAATCAAGAGATTTTAATCCGCTTTTTTTGTTTAAAAGCTGACATAATCGAGATTGTTCTTAGTTATAGTTAATGTAACCTTGTTCAGGTGTTCAGATTTTCAATAACTAGGAAATGAGCTGATAAAGCTGAAATGCTAACTTCCACCACAGGTTCGATTGACATGAAAATTGGTGTACTGTTACTTTGTAGTAGTTCTTGGTATTTCCATGAGATGATAATCTTGACCTACTAGTGCTGAAGCATAAAGTAGTTTGCGGGATACCCAACTCATCATTAACTTACGGCAGATATGGGCTCAATTGAAAATTGGGCGGTAAACAGCGCTTTATTTAGGTGACTGTCTATGTCTAATATTAGATAGATAACATAGCAATGTTGTATAAGGGCTAAGGAAGCGATGCATTTCACACTCGTGTCGAATTATAGGAACCCGCTGTTAAAGCCTCGGGTCGACGCTGGATCCAGGCTGCCTTGTAAGAAAGGCATGTGTGGCGCAGTTGGCGTCCTACGGTACAGATTATAAAATACTTGTAGATTATTTTTTCGATTTTTGTATAGTCCAAACAAATCGCTTCACCAAAATTTCACAAAAAGGGAAAGGGATTAATTGTTTCGAAATTTAGAAATAAGGTGCATATCCTTCCTTCCTTCCTCTTCTTCATCGGTTTCACTCTTGACAGAGTGGTCGTGGTCATCATTTCAGGTAACATTCATGATGACTTTCATGGGAAAATAGATATGCAGTGGTTTCCCCTTGCCTTCTTCGTAATTTAAGCCCCAAGGCCGTTTTAGCCTCTTCCAACCGATTTCCCAGCCAGGTGAATGGTTATCTCGCCATTTACTCTGTCGCCAGAGCCTCTGTCTGTCTAGCAGGGAGCACCACGGAGCAGTAACACGTCATTCCGCCGCCATCCGGCGCGTGCAGGTGCGGTTGACAGTAGGGTAGGATAAGATCTTAGTTCCTTTCTCCCCTTACTCCCTCCTTACATAGTATAAATTAAAGTCTGTCTTTCTGTCTGTCTGTCTGTATATTAGCTAACTAATCCTAAATCACGCAACTGATTTTGCCCAATAATTGATAATTAGTAAAAAGACAATATGTGATATACATAATGATGGCGGTATATTGTGATATTTATTGCGAGATGTAAGCGGTTTGCGTAATCACATACGTACACAGTAAGATAAAGATATTTCACACGCACAGTACCAACTGATATTATAACAGTTTGTTGAAGGTGCATTGCTGCCGCTCCGCGCTGCGTGGCTCGGCCCTTACTCATCAGTACAGACTACAAAAAATATATTTAAATCGCTAGCTAATATCAACACAAATCTATACTAATATTACAAAGCTGAAGAGTTTGTTTGTTTGTTTGAATGCGCTAATCTCAGGAACTACTAGTTCGAATTGAAAAATTCTTTTTGTGTTGGATAGATCATTTATCTAGGAAGGCTTTAGGCTATATAACATCACGTTGCGACTAATAGGAGCGAAGAAACACTCGAAAATGTGGAAAAAAAAATGGGGAAAATTATTCATCTTTGAGGGCTTCCGTTGCGTGCGCTGCGAAAACCGTTCGAGATACCCAAATGATTCCCAAAATAACTATTGCACGCGGACGAAGTCGCGAGCACCAGCTAGTGTTATATATGTACTTACATTATGTAAGCATAACATGCGTATTTGAATGCCTTTTCTTATGCTAATTAATAACCATTGGACAAATGGTTTATTAATTAGTCAAAGTAACATTTTAAAAACGATTTCGAAATTCGAAAGAATAAAATGTATGGGATGTATCACGTGATTTAGCGACGGCATTATGCCAATCCCATACATTTTATTGTTTTCGAACTTCGTTATCGTTTTAAATTTTTACTTTGACTAAGGCCTCAGGGCCCTTAGCCAAGTGCCTACGCAACGAAGCGTTTGCATCTTGGCTAGGGGCTTGGTGAGATTGTGGTCAAGCACTGCCTTGATTTATTAAAAAAAAATATTTCCGTCTATTACGCCTTTAAAATATGGAGCCGTCATTGAACCGTATAAACTTATATAGAAAAGTAATAATATACTAAGTGTAAAAGACTCTGTCTGTCTTATACCCATTCAAAGCTAAATCATTCAAGCAATTTTATTGAAATTTCGTTCCTGAGAAAGGATGTGAGCTACTTTTCACGCAAGCGAGTCCACGTGGAAAAAATCGTATTAGTAAGATGGCGTCATTTACTGTAAATATTTGAGACTACCTGTGCCTCGCGGTTTCACTCGCTTTTAAATTGAAATTGACATAACTATATACATTATATATACATACATAATACATATATACATACACATACTTATATACATAAAAAAATATTCACATGTGGGGTTGAAATATATTCCACATAAATGTTTATATATATATATATTTAAATCAATTATTGTACAACTAAATTTATTTACATATTATGCACTTAGCCGACACGTATTTAATAATGAAATATTTATCCACATCAAATCCAAAGTTATTTTCAAGACCATTATTTACACCACACTATTTTCAATGAGTTGACAGCGACCTCTCAAAATTTTCTTTCCGGCCGGGACGACCGAAAAGGTTGTCTATCCTGTTATGGTGGTGGACCAAGTTAGACGCCACACACACATTCCACACAGCACCATCTAGTTCCAAAGTAAGCAACTTAATGCTTGTATTATGGATACCAGACAGTTGATATACTACATACAATACTTTTTTGTAACATACATATTATAAATACAAAACATCCATGACTCAGGTACAAAAGTAAATGTTAACACATAAACATTTGCCCCTAGCGTGATTCGAACCCGAGACCGCTTGGTTAACAGCTAGGGTTACTAGCCACTAGACCAAACGTGTTGTCGAACATAGTACATATATACCTACATACATAATATATACATAACATTTCGGACATAATTAGTTATCATCAGCCTGTGTCTCTCTGCTGCTAGATGTAGGCCTCTTCCAAGGCTCGCCACCACGCACGGCCTTCTATACTTGGCATCCAGTCGCTTCCTGCGAAGTCCTACTTTACATGTCTTCTGTCCACTTGGCCGCAGGGCGTCCCGCGTTGCAGTTTCCAATTTTTAGCCTAAATACAAGAACTCTTCTACCAGCGGTTATCCGCTCCGGGACAGATGTGACCGGCCCATTTTCACTTCAACTTGCTAATTCTCTTGGCTATGTTAAACCTTAGTTTTTCGATGAGTTTTAAAATTTCTGATCCTATCCTCCAAAGAGGCTCCGAGCATAGCGAGCTGAACATTTAAACGTCTGTCAGTTGTCTGCTTAGTACTTAGTTTATTTTCGGTTTATTCCCATCTCGGCACCTTCTCATTCAAAAGGTGCTACGAGATTACTAATTGAAAAGGAATAAATTTGAAAACTGATGAAGGTTTTCGTAGGAAACCCCGACTGTACAACATGTATAAACTGTTTTTTTGAAAAAATATCTACTTTAGGTACAGACACTGCTTGTATACGACTTTATTATATTAATAAGTACCTATAGATAATTAATTTTAGTACCAAACCTTACAGATTTGAAGAGACATCAGTATTGTATCCAGTATGTTTGTCAAACGACACAAAATGCATCGGCGGATTCGCTAGACTATACCACGAGGTGCAAACACTGTTGAAGGAGAAACCCGATGCGCTGGTACTGAACGCCGGAGACACTTTCCAGGGAACATATTGGTACACTCTGTACAAATGGAATATTACACAGACATTCATCAACATGCTACCAAATGATGCTCATGTAAGTTTAAATCATGTCAAATGATCCCATATTATGATGGTCATGTAAGTTGAAGTTGACCTCATGTCAAGTAGGTATAACTGTGGTTTTTGTTCTCTCTGTATTAGAATTTTCATATTTCTCAAATAAACACTTTTTCACTAATTTATACTTCTATACTTAGGCTCTAATTTGCAACAAACTTGTGAATGAAGTAAACATAATATATTAAATTAATAAATAAAATACCTACCCAAATTATGTTGTTATCTTAGATACTAGCGACCGTTCCAGGCTTTGCACGGAGTTGAATTATCAAAAATATTTTCGTAGATGCTTACATTATAAAATGAACCTTTATTTAAATTTTAGCTTTTAGACTTTAGTCTAAAATTTAGCTTTTTAATTATTTTGACTCTGCGTTGTTAGTTAGTCAGAACCAACGATTTGATAAGTATAGATAAGATTACTAGGCTCTCAATACAAAAAAAACAGTTCTTAATGCACTCTATTTTTAGGTTACGTACCTAAGTACTAAAGGTAACTTTTGCTCAATAGTCGTTTATTTTCACAGTCATGCATAGCCTTGATCGCTAAAACTAATTTAAAAATAGAAACCGACCTAAATAGTATCAAGTCGATATTATTAATCAGCCTTCGACCTAAACGTTGCCAGTACTACATTTACTTTCAATAAGGTCTTATTTGTATTGCTCTAAACTTATTTTGCAAGTATCCTTTGAACGAGTTTCTAACGTTTGAACAAGTTTGATATAACATAAATATTCACAAACCGCTATCAATAGTAATATTATAAAGAGGTAAAGTGTGTTTGTTTGTACTTATGTATAAAGTAATTCTTGCATTTCTGTATCCCTGGCAACGCGTATGCAAATTTTCATTACGATCGTTTGAGATCTTGTATAATCTTAATCTTAGATATATATATAGGTATATTAGTATAAAACAGTACGCTTAGATCTTATTAATAACGCAACGGATTTCAATACGGTTTTTACTAATGGAAAGAGCATTTACACGAGGAAGATTATTACAGAAAAAAAATTACGAAAAAATAAAATTTTTCACTAGTGCAAAAATATCTTCAATTAAAAAAATAAAATGTATGTGTGTGTGTGTGTGTGTGTGTCAGCTCCGACGCACGACTGGAGTTTACTCCTTACGAACGATAAATAAATAAAATTTAATAAATACGAACGAACGAATAAACTGAAACTTCAGAGATATCCTAAAATATTCAAAAATAGAACGTAACGCAAACCGTGTGACAATTTTGATTTTACTCCCATAAATTTTTATTCCCCGGGCTTATATATGTAAATCCTATGTTTTTGAGCGAAATCCGTACTTCCGTACTAATATTATAAATGCGAAAGTTTGTATGGATGGATGGAAATATTGGATGTTTGTAACTCTTTCACGCAAAAACTACTGAACCGATCACCATGAAATTTTGCATACACGTTGTCTGGGACACCAGAAAGGACATAGGGTACCTTTTCATCCAGAACGCGGACGAAGTCGCGAGCTCCAGCTAGTAATACAAAGTAATACAAAGTGTTTCTCGTGACTTTGCTACAGATAAATCAAGATATCGTAAAGCAAAAGTGATCAGCGACGTTGCCACAACATCACAGGACATTTAAAATTTAATGGCCTCCATTCTCGCAGACAATTGTTTCCTTACAGAGTTGTTTAATGTAGTTACAAAGTCTGCACATAAATGACTATGGAGTGAATTCTTTTAATAAGTAATTTTGTTCCTCTCAAAAAGCTGACTGTAAAATATCATTTTGAAGTGAGCAAATATTACACACTAGCTGGTGCTCGCGACTTCGTCCGCGTGGAATAGTTATTTTGGGAATCATTAGGGTATTTCGAACGGTTTTCGCAGCGCACGCAACGGAAGCCCTCAAAGATGAATAATTTTCCCTGTTTTTTCCACATTTTCGACTGTTTCTTCGCTCCTATTAGTCGCAACGTGATGTTATATAGCCTATAGCCTTCCTCGATACATTTATCGTATCTAGGATATATCTATTCTATATATATATCTAATACATGATCTATCCAACACAAAAAGAATTTTTCAATTCGAACCAGTAGTTCCTGAGATTAGTGCGTTCAAACAAACAAACAAACAAACTCTTCAACTTTATAATATTAGTATAGATTAGTCATCTAATATATTATCATATTATTAGTCTAATTACAATAACTTACCAATTACACATCTACGAAGACTTTATCAGTCATGTAACTAATCAAAACATCATGTATAATAATTAGCTATTAATATTTAAAGTAAATTAATTCTAAATATTAGTCACTAACAATGGCCGCGACTTTGTACGCGCTGTAGTTAGTTTTTTTTTTTAATCCTACAGAATATAACATTTTTCGAGGATAAAACGTATCCTATATGTTAATCCAGGTATTTGTGTGCCTAATTTTATCTAAATCCATATGGCCTATAAAAAACAAATAATATCATAGAAGACTAATATAATACATAAATTTACAATGGTCCTTTAGGAGCGGCTCATTCAGCCAGAGGGGCAACTAAAGTTTATGACATGTGCCTTCTCACACAATGCTTGATCAAAAACTCCAAATTTTATTATTATATCGGTCTTAACTTGACAGTTAAATTACAATTTTAAATAAAAAACGACCAAAAACAATAATTTTAGTGTATAGCGTATCAATTTTAATTAGACGTTTCTCGGTGCTAGAGATAATGTCTCTCTGACACAGTGATCTTTGAACACATTTTTAGAATATCCTCGTAATAATATAATGAAGTTATATTGATAAAGAATTTTGAATGAGAAACATAGATAATTACGTCAAAAATGATAACAAAAGCATAACATAGGTCAAGTATTTTAAATATAAAAATATTCTTGGCAAAAAAATTTGCTCAAAAACCAATATTGTATGTAAGTATGTTCCTTCATAACTCTTTAAACGAATTAACTGATTTTCATGAAACTTGGTAGATAAACATTTAGACGTACGGGACACAGGATAGGCTACTTTTTTCACGCGGATGAAGTCGCGGGCGCCAGCTAGTACTAAATAAAGTTTAAAACTATAAAATAAAATAACGTCTTGAGTATTTCCGTGATAAAATAACATTTAGAAGTGACGCTTTTTTATTATGATCTTAAATTGTTTACAAGCTTTTATTAATGATATTAAGTTATGTTTATAATAATAATAATGTAGTAATAATGATATTAAATACAACACTACTCTTATCTATTGCCACTACTAGTTACGACGTAATAGATAACAAATGCGCATTAGTTAATGATTTCACTATTGGTAAATCTATGTAATTTGATAAGTTATTCAATTATTACATTTATATTTCATTTTAGGCTATCGGAAATCATGAGTTTGATGATGGTGTAGCGGGCATAGCACCGTACCTTGCGGCACTCCATGCACCAGTTGTCGCAGCTAATATAGATACAAGCAAAGAACCCGCATTGGAGGGATTGTACAAGCCACACGTAATACTAGAAAGGAAAGGAAGAAAGATTGGTATAATAGGCTTGATTACACCCGAGACAGGGGTAAGATCAATAATTGCATTGATATCGGAAGCTTTACTTACTGTTTTAACTTAGCTAGAAAATTAATTCGACTAAATTATTTGTTTCCAGATATCGTCTAATTCGGGACGTGTACAATTTTATGACCCTGTTCAAACCGCTAAAAAAGAAGCAAAGGTTTTGACCGAAGAAGGTGTAGATATTATAATACTTTTGTCACACTGTGGTCTAGAGGTTGATAAGTAGGTGCATATATAAGTTTTTTTTCTATGAATATTACTATTCTATCACTTTATTTCATTAAACTAGTTCTAGAACACTTCTATACACAATCTCCAAACTACATTTTATAAAGACTTTTTTCCAAAGTTGATTGGATACAAGTAAGTATAATGTAGAAATTGGGTTGGGGATTAGGAAAGAAGAAATGAGTTGTTAGACATAAAAAACATAATTTTAAATAATCATTCACATTTCAGCTTCACTGGAAAGAGTTCCTTCGTTCCTAAACTTACTGCTGTTAATTCGTTCGTTCGTAAATTCACTGCTCGCCCATAATTTTGAAGTAGGATTAGTCAGAAGCAACTTGGATCCAGCATCAACCCACAGCCAGCCCTCGTTGTAGCCTACGCTGCGTTAGCTGGTCTGTGGTATCTATTCAAGAACCTTCCGTCACCAGCGCCCGTCAGCTTACTATGTGTACTGAGGGCCTACTGCGAGTTTTACGAGACATTTACGCCTACGCGTAAAACTTACAGAGTAAACCTTTATCCATAGCTCATTGAGCGACGTTGAGCTTTCATATAAGGCCCATAGTTAAATCTCAGACTACTTTTTAATGTATGTCAGAAATTATGATTCTGAACTTTAACTAAGGTTTTATCGTATTCTCTCAGTATTAAATTCTTCAAAATCCTTTTGAAACAAAAATGTTTATGTTTAAAATAGTAGTTAATAGCTTAGTCTGTTTACAATAGCGTTTTGTCATCCAACCCTTTTGTCTCATAAAATGAAAGTCTGATTATTTTGCATATAAATAAAGCTAAGATCGATGTAGCTTATCGTTACATCAATCATAGTTTATTTATACTCCGGTAACTCAAAGGCGATTTAAATGCAAAGATAGTCACCTACAGCCAACCTACAGCAGCCATATTTTCCAATAAAGCTGTCGTGTTATAAAATCGAGTGCCAGTGTGTATACCCGCGAACTCATAAAAATAATGATGTTGTAAAAATTTATGCTGTATCTGAAAAGTGTTTACTTTGTTGCATTAATGAAAATTTTCAAGAGAAATAATTAGTAAATTAATAATACGAAAATGAGAACAACGTACAAACATGATTATTGTAATAGATAGTCAAAAAATAATGATTTAATTTTTTCTAAAAAATTGTTAAAATATTTAATTTTTAAGAAATTTGTGATCATTGGGAGCAGTTAGACCTTAACCCACAAATTATTTATTGTTTTAATTTACAGAGCAATTGCAAGAAATGTAGGTGAGAACATTGATATAATTGTGGGTGGACACTCCCATAGTTTATTATGGAATGGAGAATCACCAAGTAAAGAGAATGTGGCAGGACCTTATCCTGTAATTTTGGAGTCACAATCGAAACCTGGACATAAGGTATGAATTAGGATAGGAGTACCACAAAAGAATTGCGCGGATAGGCCAAGAGGGTTTTCTGCCGAACGTTCAACCGCCAATTAACTGCCAGCACGTAGTTGCATGAACATGAATGACATGCAACTACGTGCTGGCAGTTGATTGATAGTTCCTTTTACTTTTCATCCTGCAAGCTATGATTGACATACACGCATGATCGTATAGCGGTCCCTAGACGATCATGCATGACATGCAGCATGATAATTTACGTAAACGCATGTCACTACGCATGATCGTCTAGGAACTGCTTAACGTGCAAACTTCATGCAAGACTGTGAATATGACTGCCTATGTGTTCCCTAACTCTAGGCGACTGTTGGTGAAAACGGACATAAATCTTTTTTTTTACTTTGTCAGGTTTTGGTAGTAACTGCATCAGCATTCACAAAGTACTTGGGAAATTTAACTACATATTTCGATAAGTACGGCGAGCTACAATCTTTTGACGGATCACCAATATTTTTGAACAGATCGATTCCTGAAGGTATGTCAATATTATTAATATTTTATAACTAGTGATTATTAAGTAAGGTATTTAGTAAAATACATACATATATCTTTGGTAAAATACGATTAATTATTACAAATCCTACTAATGTTATAAATGCGAAAGTTTGAGGATGTACCCACTCTTCACGTAAAAACTACTGAAGGAATTTGGATGAAATTTGGCACAAGGATAGTTTATATCCTGGATTAACATTATCGGATACTTTAATCCTGGAAAAATATTAGGTTCCCGAGGGATCGTCGAAAAATATAAAAAATGGCGCCACATGGCAAAATTTATAAAAAAATACATATTGCACGTGTAAAACTAGTTCTTTATGTTCATTATACAGACCCACAAATGAAGAAACTACTTCAACCTTACACAGACGAATTACACGCATTAGTTCAAGAGACCATTGGCTTTGCAAATAATGATCTATTGGCAAACGACTGTGGTGCCACAGAATGTGCTATCGGAGATATGATAGCGGATTCGTTTTTGAACTCTGTAAGTATCTGGTCATCTTTCTTAATCATATTCTTTACTTGTAATAGCTGGAACACTGCATCTGCAGTTTAAGATTTAGGTAAAACCACTGACGTACTATGGGTAAAGCAGACAAGAAAGGCGCTTTATCAGTTTCGATTACAAATTCCATTCATTTCAAAATTCGCTAAGACTTAGATTTGAAATTGATTACTGATTGACATAATTTGTCATCGCTAATAAGGATAGCAATAGAAATTGTCACTTTGAATTTTCAAAGGAAAACAGACCTTATCATTCTACAACATACAAAGAATGTTCAATCTTAGGGTGATAAAGCACTTTATTTGTCGAGATTTACCTATTTCATTTCTTTGTCATTATGGATATTGGCATACTTACTAGAAAAGGTTTAGCTAGAAAAAAATAATTACTTATTCTTACAAAAATCTCTTAAATACACTTTCTAATATATAAAAGATATAATTATTAATTCTAAATAACACTAAACTAAAATATAAAAATAAATACGCCTAAAAATATCTATAAAATTGGGCGCCCTTGGCATGGCAATTACAAAAATTGGAAAACAAAAAGTCCAAAATAACTGGTCATACATATATGTCTTATTTAGACTCCGTCCATATCCGAAATTATTCGAAACTTTTCTATTGGAATCGGTTACGGTTACGGATAGATCTAGTTTCGGTTAAACGGTTACGAAGCTCCAAACATCCGTGGTATAGACACCGGTCTCGCTTTAACTGGAAAAAGAGTTAAATGGTATTTCACATAACTTTTTATTTTATTCCCTCACGACATAGGTAACTCATAAAATATGTTTCAATCTTAAGAATAAAGACTTGAATATACAGTTTGGCCTCCGTAATTTCAAATTTTAAATTCAAATTGTGCGCCGTACGGCCAACAGTACAAAGCCCGCAGTTTTGTATTACCATAATGTAGACAAGACTTTAAACTGTGACCATGGGCTATTGTAAAAATTCAGAACAGAATTTAGGTTAATTTTGTATATCGTTAAAAGAAAATATTTTTAGGAGCATATGATTTTTTTTTGTACATACACTATCCCGCAACTTACCCGCAACTATTTCCGCATTTAATTATTATATTTACCTTCCTCGTTTCGCTCTTTCCAAAAGTGAAAAATCCGCTGCAAAGTTTAAAAGATCTAATCGTACAAAGGGACAGGCGGCGGGAACCGACATTATTTTATACTAGCTGTAGCACGCGACTTCGCCCGCGTTCAAAATGTTATAATTATAGCCTAATAAAACATTTCTCGATAAATGGACTATCCAACGTAAAAATAATTTTTCAATTCGAACCAGTAGTTCCTGAGATTATCGCGTTCAACCAAACAAACAAACAAACTCTTCAGCTTCATAATATTAGTATCCACCCCCGGCTTTGCACATAGGTGTACATTTTTTTCTGCAAATTAAAATAAATCCGTTTGGTGGTTTACAAGATGTTAACAGAGAAACAGACAAGAGTTTAAACCTCTGATTTAACCTATTAGTTTAGGATTATTTTAACCTCGCGACAATTATATTATCTTAAACACCGCACCTATTTTTTATGTAAGAACTTATTTTCGACTAGGTAATATTTTTTTATTATATTTTAATTTATCAAGACGTCATTGTTTCAGACAAAAGAATATTTTAAAAATAACAAGATGAAGGACACCAAGCCACACGTCGTTTTCCTCCTCAGAAATATGATAAGAGGTTCAATCGCTAAAGGAGGTGAGATTTTAAAATATATTTCATACCATACCATTCAAGCAACTTCGAACGCGCGGTTTTTGCACGCTTTGTATTTTGGTATTGCGTTTTTTTATATAAAAATCAAGGCACCGCTTGGTCGCGATCTCACTTGATGTAAGGTGCAGATCCGGCCGAAGGTGGACCACGCTTACCTAGTAGATGCCCATTTACCCTACACTACATTACACCCATACATCCCATACATTCGACAACACGTTTGGTCTAGTGGCTAGCAACCCTAGCTGTTAACCAAGCGGTCGCGGGTTCGAATCCCGCTAGGGACAAATGTTTATGTGTTAACATTTTTACTTTTGTACCTGAGTCATGGATGTTTTGTATTTATAATATGTATGTATTTACAAAAAAAAAGTATTGTATGTAATATATCAACTGTCTGGTATCCAAAATACAAGCATTAAGTTGATTACTTTGGAACTAGATGGTGCTGTGTGGAATGTGTGAATATATTTATATTATATTTATATTATATTTATATTATATTTATATTATATTTATAATTTATATTATATTTATAATTTATATTATATTTATATTATATTTATAATTTATATTATATTTATATTTATTTGAAGACCCCGAGGTTGTAATTTTGGGGAAACACAGACGCAGGCAATGAGTTCCACTCCTTAGCAGTTCGGACAAGGAAGGTGGAACTGTAACGCTTCGTGCGTGACCGAGGAACATCAACCACGAAGGGATGAAACTCCCGCCCGCGCCTCGTTGTCCGCAAGTGGAACGGTTCCGGTTAGATTAAATCGTATAGAATGGACGCACACTCTCCATAACTTTTTTGTTTGTAAACAGATTGGAATGAAACAAACACTTAAATGTTACGGAAAGCTTGCTACAATACATCAGTTAAAACTGCATTTAAATTGGTTTATCCGTTTCTGAGATTAGTGTGCACAAGCAAACAGACAAACAGACAAAAAATTTAAAAACTATTTTATTTAATGTAATATTTAATCTGAAAAAAAATTAAACACGGCTCATTTAAGTTTTTATTATAATAATTTATTTATTTGCTGAACATAGGTTATATGTATAGATTATAATACAATAAACTATATGAGGAAGGATATTTATTGTTCTTGTAACAGTAATAGTAACTAAGACCTTACATTATATTGCAAAACACTTGATTAAATAATTTAGCATTGTAAAAAACTTACGTTGTTTGAGCATTCATGACGTAAGTACTGTAATAAAGTCAGCCATAATCTTCTTCTATAAGTATATATAAAATTCTCGTGTTACAGTTTTTGTAACAAAACTCCTCCGAGAAGGCTTGACCAATTTTTATGAATTTTTTTTTTGTTTATTCGGTAGGTCTGAGAATAAATCGTAAACTATTTTTTGTACCCCTAAATGATAGGGTGGAACACCCCAAATTTTTTTTTTTTTTTTTTTGAAGAAAAAATCGTTTGCCAGATCAGTGAGTAATATCACAATATTTAACTTTGTGTGAGTCTAGTGTGGGACTATAGTCCGTAGTCTTATGGGAGACTACCGCCCGTCGTGAGGTCTTCCGAGATTAGCTTTAACCAAGGCAATTTTATCAGTTATGCCAAAATTTCCTTTAAAGTCTACAAGTTTTCTGCTTAGTGATTTAGTTTCAAAAGGTACTAAGAGATTTTAAGACTTGATATAAATAAATATCATCACACATTCTACACAGCATCATCCTTTTTTTTTTTTTTTATGGAGGGGAAATGACGTTTACGCACTATTCCTCATCGACAGGGACAGTCGACGAGGAGGAGTGTGGGACTCGCCCGGCGATCGCCAGGAATACCCACTAAAACCCCCCCGCGTTCCACCATCCGCGGTGACGTGTGGGTCCGAGAGCACAGCAAGGCCTCGTTCTCGGATCCCTACACACCGCTACGTCCTAAGCGGACCCATTTCAGGGCGAACATTTTTTTTTTCGCCACGCTTCATTTGTATGTGGCGGTACACTGGAACGCTGTGATCCGCCACGCATCTTTTTGGGTATATCAGGACGTCAGATGTCCCTTTCTGACGCCCTGATGTAATTTACGTAACGTGCGCCGCGGCATAAGCCCGGGCACGTCGGCCAACTCTACGGCGCCTGATTGGATCGGCCTGGGGGTCAACCTCGCGGGACCGCTCCCTGGCCTCTTTGCCGATCATGGCCGCTTCACAATATTTCTTGACGGCATTCCAGCCGTCAAGGCTACCAATCATACACAGCATCATCCTAGTTGTGGAACTAGGATATTAGGCTTACTGTGGAGTAAGCAACTAATGCTTGTATTATGGATACCAGACAGTTGATATACTACATAAAGATTACTTTTTTTTTGTAAATACATACATATTATAAATACAAAACATCCATGAGTCGGGTACAAAGGTAAAATGTTAACACATAAAACATTTGCCCTTAGCGGGATTCGAACCCGCGACCGTTTGGTTAACAGCTAGGGTTACTAGCCACTAGACCAAACGTGTCATCAAATATAGCATATATTTATAGAATATAGGCAGCGAACTTGAATGCATCTCAGTATGACCCCATGAAAACTGAGCTGCGGTGGACGGGGCTTATAAACAGAGCCTATGCTCGCAGAGATATACTATTTCGTTGCATATAGGAATATATTTAAAAAATTACGAATGTTTCAGTACTGTGTATTTATTTTTACAGTTATAACTCGCGGTGGAATAATAAATACTATGCCATTCACGAATAGCGTCATGACTTTCTCCTTGCTCGGGAAACACTTGATTGAAGCATTTGAAAGATGCCTAACTAATTATTGGGTGGCACACCCATTCAATGGACCCTGGATGCCTCATGTAGCTGGTATGTATATTTGGTGAAAAATTAAATTAAATTGTACCTACCATTAACCATCTACCATCTACCATCAAGTGGACCGTCAGCCTGTCGGTAAAATACTTTTTTCTTATAAACAATGAGCTTATTAAATACAAGCATTACAATTTACATAAGCATTTATTTGTTTGTACAGATTCACTGGACATATACGAGTATATGACGTATTTGAAGATTTAACACTGTCTGTCTATCTGTCTGTCTGTCTCGCTTTCACGCCAAAACAACTGAACCGATCTCATGAAAACTCATGAAATTGCATACACGTTGTCAGGGATACAAGAAAGGACATAAAAAAAATGTATGTATGTATGTTCCTCCAAAACTCTTGAGCGAATTAACCGATTTTCATGAAACTTGGTAGATAAACAGTTAGACGTACGGGACACAGGATAGGCTACTTTTTTCACGTGGACGAAGACGCGGGCGTCAGCTAGTTTCGAAATATGGAAATTAGAGTTCAGTGAGCCCTTTTTTTTGCTTATATTTTCAACTTGCATTTCTCAGGTGTCCAGTTGACGTTGAATGCGATAAATGGTACAGCAACAGTATTAATAAAAGATGGAGACGCGTATCGACCTCTCGACCCCGAAGAGTCATATCAAGTTACTACTTTAAACTTCTTGACCAGAGGCGGTAATGGATTTAAGGTAAGCCATACATCTGAAATCTCCTATACTGGCTAAAATCCCTAAATGCTGGCTGAAATTCTATATCTGAAATCCCCGAATGCTGGCTGGACATTTTCTGTGTTAGTTAATTAATAATTAATTATTAATGGCGCAGGCGGTATTACTATTGTAACCGTTCCATTGAAAAATTAACCTAAAACAAATTTTCTCAAAAATTCTTACCTGAGAAATCGATTTCTAGACCTAAAAAAGCCCTAATCCTAGATTTTTGTCAAAATCGTTTGAGCCATTTTCGAGCATACAAGATTTAGCAACTCATTTAGATTATAAGATAATAGTATAAAAAGGAAAAAGAATAAAAAAGCAACTCTTAATTTTGAGACGTTTGAATTAATATCATGATTTTTTTCCTCAGATGATAGAGGAAAACGCCCGCAACGTTACCTTCATAGGAAAAGATGCTGACATTTTAGAAGGTTACATAAGGAAAATGTCACCAATTATGAGTTCGTTGGACGGCAGATTGAAGGTTTTGAACGAAGAAAAAATTGAATCATAATAATAACTACGAAATGTGTAAATATTGTGATACATACAAAGGACTATGTTTTTTACGGTGTTTTTTTTTTAAGAATTTTACTTCATCTGTTAAGGCAGAGAAATACCACAAAAAATGGTATTGTTTAGTGATCTAAATAAAACTTATTTTTGATGACAAAATACCAAAACACAAAAACTACAAGAAATATTAATTTACCAAAACACTATGTAATTAGAATGTTGACCTGTATTAAATAAAATTAATGTTAATAATAAAGGACATTGAATCATTTGAAATTTTTATTTAAGTATTGTTTAATTAACATTTAATTTCTTTAACATTTAATTAATATCTTCCTGCTGCCTACATTGGGCGCCACTTCTAAGAACTGTATGTTTCCAGCCGCGCCATAAGTATTCTTGGCCCACGTTGATTCTCTAAAGAAACACGTGGCCGCCACTATAAAATAAGGTAAAGTTCAGTGAAACCATGTTGTCTGTACTTTTAATGTTCACAAGTACTTAAAAACTCGCATTCATAACTATACCTGCTCGTATTGTTCAGTGCAGTGCAATCTGCAATAGATTCACAGAAGACCACGTAAATTTTCGTAGTTGAGTAAGTTGAGTTTAGGATGCCAGACCTCTTTCCCTCCCTTATTTTATATCCTGTCAAGGAAGGTACTGCATTTGCAACCTCTATGGCTTCGCTCGTGTTAATAAATTACGGTAGCCACGTAACATCAATAAGACCATAATATCTGCCTGTCTACCACAAATCAGCTCATAGCACACTACTAGGCTGGTGGTGTGGTAAAATTGTATATTTCCAGTAGAGAGAAAATAAAAGACTAGCCTGGATTTCCTCCTCTTTGACAAGGTAACACGACTTAAGTTTAGCGCAGGTTATAAGTACCAGAAAGAAGTAAGAATGAAACGTAAGGTTTTTTTATTTTAGTTTAAATAAAAATACCATTTGACTTGTGGGATTGTAAATTATTCCACATAAATGATTGTATATATTTATATTTGAATGATATATTGTACAACTAAATTTTATTTACATATTTTGCAATAAGCCGACACGTATTTATATTGAAATATTTATCCACATCAAATCCAATGTGGCGTGCAACTTGGTCCACCACCATAACAGGATAGACAACCTTTTCGATCGTACCGGCCGGAAAGAAAATTTTGAGAGGTCGCTGTCAACTGATTGAAAAAAGTGTGGTGTAAATAATGGTCTTGTAAATAACATTGGATTTGATGTGGACAAATATTTCATTATTAAATACGTGTCGGTTGATTGCATAATATGTAAATAAATTTAGTTGTACAATAATTGATTTAAATATATATATAAACAAACATTTATGTGGAATAATTTACAATCCCACAGACTTTTTATTCTGGATTGTACTCTGACCATTTGTAATTCTGACGATTTGAAAATCTGACCATTTGAAAGTCTGACCGTTTGTAAATCTGACCTTTTGAAAGTAAAGGGAAAATTACTCTACTGGAAACGCAACCTGATATTTGAATAGATCCCATGTTATAGTGGAACAGCTTTAGCACCCTTAAACACCCCTTCACGAATTATAATTGTATAACGGTTCCATTCGTATAAAAACACATTAGCCAACGTTCTCACACTAACAAACAACATTACTCCGAACATTTACAGCTGGGGATTTTATTCAATCCCAACCTTTTACCGAGCGAAACTCACCATTACCATGTTAAAAGTTTCGTTATAAAAACTCATAGACACAAATCTCTAGCAACTGGATACGGCTTGTGCTTAAATCAAATCATTGGAAGATTCTTACTACTGCCTGCGTCTGTATTTTCATCCGTTTCGATTATTCTTCTATACTAGCAACTCGATCCCGGTTTTGCATGGATGTAATTTTTTCTGCAAATTATAGACTTACACAAACGCTTAATCCATTTGTAAAAACCGTATAAAAATGCGTTGAGTGGGTTAGAAGTTACAGCTGCTTTACATTGGTCCAGTAAATGAACCCAGTGGCACTAGATTCCAGTGCTGGATTGGTAGTGAAATAATGTAAACACGTTTCAATACAGTACAGCTTCCAGTAACCAGCGCTGGATTGGAAGAGAGCATGGGCCTCTTTTTTATACCAATGATCACTAACCGTTCCAGTGAGATTAGAACTGCAAATCTCTGCTGCGTGATTGACAATGGAGTCCTAAAAGTGGTCTGACGAGGAAAACATGAACTTACTGAAACATGATAGTTCGTTGAGTTTTTTGACAGTAAAGCAGACGGTCATCTTTAAAACTTGAGATCTATTTGGGTATGACTGACGTAAATAACTTTTATTTTTGTCGTATCTAGTTTTTGTATGATGGGCTGAAACTGTACCTAACTTGATTCGAAAGCGAAAGTCAGCTGGACTCACAATACTCCGCAGACGGCGTTTGTCTAATTATGACACGAATCACCGGAACTCATTATTAATTCCAAAGGAAATTTGATGACAAAAAGGAAATGTTTTCGGTGATAAAATTGTGCAAGGGATTTTGCGATTTCGGAAGAGTGTTTAATTGATGTCTTGTTTAAATTTGCTCAATTCTTTAACGTTGTACATACATACCTAAATCGTTTTAAATTTCTAACTTAAAATTATTATTATTATTATTATTATTATTATTATTATTATTATTATTTAAAATTCTCTATACCCTCTAAACCTATATTCTCTTACTTATATGACTAAGACTTCCTAAGATAGTAAAGAAAGGATTTCACTTTTGCTAGATTGTCATCCTATCAAATAATAGATATCAATTAACTATTGCCGAATTAAACACTCCACGTTTTAAACCAAAGACCTATTACATAGAATGACACCGCGGCCTTGTGTGGGCACCGCAAACTTGCTATAATTCTTAAAAATCCCTGAATATAAAGTTACCATTTTAAAATACTACGGATTAATATCATATTATCATTAGTGCAGCAGAAAACAGGCCTCAGATTCCTAGCTTTAAAAACGTGGTACCTGGCTGCTTATTATATGGTACAGATTCGAAAGGGCGCTTTGGGCGCCTTTTCATATTTAATAATAATAGATCTCGTGGGTACAATTCGAGGTACTTCTTCTTCTTGAATTCACCCTTCAAGAGTTCGAATTCCCCCCATTGTTATGTGGGATATTGACATCCACCAAAAACACCCGCGACTGCTCTCGGTAAATTAGTACAATATAAGGTCAGTCGCATGAATATTCCTGTCTATGATGATGGGCCGTTTCCTGCAGAACTTGGTCAGATTCAGTTCTCAAGAAGCAGGTCCCAGCTAGTTCTCAAGAACTGGTTCTGGCTAGTACCGGTAATAAGGCACCCTCTAGCAGCCGTATTTCAGAACGGGTTTTAGAATCTATGCATAGACCATCCCTATAGTAGATTATTTATTAACCATTTTATTTAAACATGTGCAAGTTAAAATGTGGTTTAGATAAAGCGGTACCTACATCCAACTACATCCTGGATAAATTCGCTAGAATTTCTGCATACCCGATCACCATAGTGGATTATGAACCATTCTATTTAACAACTTTAGCAAGTCTGATAGCCGGTAAAAGCAGATAACTTATTTACATGGTAACGTTCCGCCGGTTTGCATTCTATCAGAATTTGCTAACAGCAACTTTGTCGATCAACAGTTTCTGATTCTCAGAACATCAATAAAGTTACTGTAATAAATAATATTTAATCAATGAATATAATATTCAAGCAGTTTATTCGTATCTTAAAAGAAGACAAGCATAAAATTAATTAGAAGTTACAAAATAATTTTTCAAGTATTTCTAACTCAACATCTTTCTAGCATAAACTTTCCATAGAAACCATTTGTATAACACTGCACAAATACAATAAATAGCTAATATTTTACAAATACTTACAATAATAAGATTTTGCATTATTTTTTTCCTACAAAGAATTTGAAATTAATAATCTGAGTGCAATTAGATAATGTTCACTTCATAATATTATCAGCTTTTCTGTCATGTTGAATTTGTCTCGTAATTAAACTTAGGGACAGCATCGTTAGAATTGCCTGAAAAAAGGACATTCACAAAAACAATCGCAATTTTTTGAAGATGCAGTGAACGAAAGTTCGTTCACTGCCTTGTTGGGTGTAAAATAAAACCTTTTCTTACGTGGAAGACAAAATTCTTAATGTTTTTTGTCTTAAGAGCGAACCGATGCAGAGATCAATCAGTTGTCGAAATACACAACTACTTAGTGAGAATTGCGCACTGCGTAGAGTCCATATGAAACAACTATTGACCTCTGAAGTTTTCGCAAGTGGCATCGCACTATCTAAAAACAAGTATCAGCAGGCAGCAGGAATGCGCGTTTGACTGTACTTACGTGAACTAACGGCAGAAACTACTTCAGAGGTAGATAGTTGCTTGATACGGACTCTCTCCACTCCTTGAATGCCACCATTACAACAGGAATTTAGCAAAATTTTAATATACTTAAACCAATGATGTAACCCTAACTGCATTAGTTCTAAGACTGTACTAATTAGCAGTATGAAACACTAATAAGACTGTTAATATATTAATAATAATAATAAAATATAAGAGATTATACGAGACTCTGGTCTATATAGACTACAGTTATATGCTTTACCTGATACACAGTAGATCTGTCTATTGTGAAAACTCTGGACGCTGTGAATTTGGGAGGCGTAGAACACAAACGAGCGATTTCCGGCCATAGACGTGACTCACACTTCGCCGTCTTTAACAGTACGCTCACCAATCTTCCATACTGTGCGGATTAAAAACAAAATGTAACCTTTTATAAGTATTAATCAGGAATCTGGCAACATTCAAGTATCACTTACGAAGTTTTTTGGTGGAAAAGGCATGGTGTTGATTGTTAAATGTGTTTGACTTTACTAAACGTGTACTAATTTCAACAATTTACAAGGGCAAATGACATTTTATACAATCTGATAACTCTTACTTATAAAGTTATAAAAGTGTATATTTTGCGAAAGTGTATAATATGCGAATAAGTGTTAGATAGTTTATAATAGTTAATAATTTGCGAATGGATGTAATTAGTATTTAAAAAGTGTACCAAATGAGAAAGTACATAAAATGCTAATAAATCTATTACTCACTTAATGAATTCCTAAGTGATGCTTGCTATGTTTAACATAAATATAGCATAAAAATAAAATAAAAATACAGTAATTATTAAATTATCATGGAGGAATTTTTATTAATTTGCACACCACTTGTCGGTTGAATATGTGGACATTTTTTATTTAAATTTACAACAACTTTTGTATGCCATATTCAGCAAATAAATTAATTTGAATTTTGATACTTGAGTGAGAGCCTATCTTCTTAATATATAAAAGGTGATGTGTGCATGTATGTCTCCTATATACTCCAAAACCACTGAACCGATTTTGATGAAACTTTTAGACAATCTTCTGATTAGTCCACCGGGTGTTCCTGTGAAGTTTGGTAGCGATCGGACGCGGGCTAAGCCGGGAGCGGGTCGCTAGTTTCAAATAAAAAAAATGGAAGTCAATAAAGATTGTAAACTAAACAACAATAAATCTATGTTAGACAATACAAGTGATCTTGTGATTCTTTTTAATATTTTCCTAAACTTCACAGTCACACATGTAAACAAAAAAAAGTTGAGTGTAGCTTTTGTAGAAACGGCCATGTGTTTTACGTGATTACGAGTAGCATTTTCTTTGAGCGTATTTTATCATAATATGTTGCAGTATACTTAATCGAATAAAAAGGATTTCTCCAAAAATCCTAGTACGATTGAAAAACACCGGATAATAGGAAACTAACAACGAATTTTGAAATTGTTTAAATTCGATTTAACTAAACAAGGAAAATCATAATTATATTTACCGCTTTTTTGACGGCATGACATGTCTCAGTTAGTGTAAAATAAATTACAGTGTGAATGAGGAATTGGTAAAAATGGTCATAAACTGGCAACTTTACTATCATACTGTCAGCTCCTTCTTCTGTACCTGAAAAGATTACTTGAAATGAAAAAGAGGTATTTGCTTCATTGACTTTGATAGAATATGGAGTAAGCGTGTGACCACATCAGTTCGATATGCGCCAATCGACAAGGAAGTACTCAAGCACCGAGAACACCACAACACGCATTCCTTGCATCGTCGTCTTCATATAAATGCCTTCATATAATTAATTACACAAAATAAAACAAAATTATTTTACAGTGGTTCTTAGTTCTTAAAACGGTAAAGGTATGGTTATTGCCGCCAGACGGGCAGTCCAGTTTATGACTGCGAAATGCGATGTGTCCTGCAACTTCTATATTTACTATATCTAAGATTAATGATTGGGCTCGCTGCGCTTGACTAGAGCTTTAGACTCTCTAAAAACAATAGCTCCGTGAATGCGGCAACTCAATATTGTAGCGTGTGTAAGACATCGTCACTTTTTATAACTTTTTACACAGTTTCACTACGCAAACTGGCATTTTATTATGCCCAAAATTTAATAAAACATTCGGCACGTACACGTCACAGACATCTTGCAGTGTCACTGACTCGGGTACGCCGACTTCGGAGTACCTAGTATTTGTTGCCGCATTTGACAAATACGCGGCGGTATCTAGTCGAGCGCAGCGAAACCAATTATTTATTAATCTAAGATCTATATTATATATAAAAATGTTGTGTTGGTTTATGTATTACTCAAAAACTCGAAAATTAGCCGACGGATTGACTTACACAATTTTTACACAATATACAAACCGCTTGTTTATTTTTCGCCGGATTATTTGGCGCGTAATAATATAATCTCGATCCCAAGTCACTTTTTTTACGGCGCCATCTGCCGAAAGCAAGGAGAACTAACTCGCCAACGAGAACCGCTGTCACATTAAAAGTGGAAGTTAGCCGTTGTTACGGCAGCCGAGTTAATATAAGATCAAGCATAAGCCACAACAAAGCGTGGTCTGGTTCAGCTAGTTATAGGTAATTATATAATTGGAATGTATATTATACATAATATACTTACTTATGTATAGCTTAAACATATTTTTCAAAGGCATAAACATGTCCAGATGTATACAAGTGAGCAAAGCCAACAGCACTGCATTAGTTGATTCTTCTATAATGCACATGCAGTCATTTATCTTATCGAGGAACATTAGAATTGTTTGTGCACGGATTAAACGTAGTTTATTAACAATTTTGGACCCTGTTAAATTAAAGATTTAACATCAATCAATTAAGATGAAATTTAAGATTTCATAGCAAAATTTGTTTCATCTATGAGTTCCTTCTTAACAGCAAGTGCATTACCGCCATTTTACTTACGATCATTTGCTAGTTGTGGAAATTCTTTTTTTATAAACTCCTCGTTTACGTAAATCTTATTGTTTTCGTTAACTTGTCTCGTTTCTTAAAAAAATCATAAAAATGTATATTAAATTTATACTTTACTAATCTATCTGTACTAATATTATAAATGCGAAAGTTTGTATGGATATATGTATGGATGTTTGTAACTCTTTCACGCAAAAATTACTGAACCGATCAGCATGAAATTTTGCATACACATTGTCTGGGACACCAGAAAGGACATAGGTTACCTTTCATCCAGAAAAAAAGTACTGCTCCCGAGGGATTATCTAAAATTAAGGAAACTAACTCCTGGCTAAGTATAATAGCAATATATTTCAGGCGATATATTGCTTTTTCAACGCGAACGAAGTCGCGGGCACCAGCTAGTAGGTACTATGTATGTATTATTATAAAGAGGAAAGATCTGACTGTTTCTTTGTTTGTTTGAATTGAATAGGCTCCAAAACTACTGGACCGATTTGAAAAATTCTTTCACTGTTGGAAAGCTAAATTATCAGCAAGTAACATAGACTATATTTTATAAAGTTATGCGGACGAAGTCGCGTGCAACAGCTAGTAAAATTATAGAATTCAAGCGTCATAGTTTACCTATACCTTCATAGGTCATAGTCATACCTTCATAGTCCTTATCACATTCCTCCAAATAATCTGCCAAAGCGTTTATGCGAAATGTGAACACAAGTAACAAATACATGAAGACAGTCTGAAAGCACTGCATCTGCGTCCGTGGGACGATCCAATATAGTTTGTATATACCTGAAACACAATCTTTTTTCCTTCTGTTAGTTAGAGGTAGTTTAGTTTTTACATTATGTAGTTCAGTAGTGCATTAGTTACTTAATGTGGAACTAGATGGTGCTGTGTAGAATGTGTGAAGATATTTATTTATTTATTTACTTTCAGTTCTTCATTTGATCCTAAAAGAGCGTCAAGTAATTAAAGAAAAACGCCGAGTTTAATTGCCTTAAGGTGTGGCTTTACTCTCCGAACTTCTAGAACTACTAGTGATTTCGACTTATTTCCGAAATTTACAAATTTGACGCTGATAATGCAATCATGGCTGCCATAGAGTTTTTCGATACTCAAGAAAAAAAAGTTCTTTTATGAAGGAATTAAATTCATTACCTAGTGTATCGAAAGTCAAAGTGACTTTATTGAAAAAATTTATTTATTACTTAAATACTTTCTGATGTAAAAAAAAAGAAAAAAAATGTGACAATATATCTTTATTCAAGCATGTTAATAAATCGTTTCAAAACCAACCTGCAATTCCGTTATGCAAACAGTTAATAGCGAGAAAAGATACTGGCAAATATAATAGTTCCAAAAGCAATAAGATAAATGATATCTTTTCATAAATAGAACATATTCCGGAGCCAATCATATTGTCGATCTGAAACACAAGCCTGATCAGGAAATTCAATTGAAAAATGAATAAAGAATGAGTGCTTATCTACTACTTACAAAGAGTAGGAATTATTTTTAATGTTAAGTCCGACAGACAGACTGACGGACCACTTGATGGTAGATGGCTACTGTCGCCTATAACACAAAACACAAGCAAGGCCTCAGGTTTTTCAAGTGCGCTATCGACCATAGCATCATTAAGGATAGAAATTTTCTAATGGAAAAATTCTATGCGGCCAGCTGCAGTACCGAAACCATGGTACTGGTCGAAGACTTAGATTAATGATTGGTCTCGCTGCTCTCGACTAGATACCGCGCTATCTAAAAACAATAGCTCCGTGAATGCGGCAACTTTTTATTGTAGTGTGTCATCCGTCACTTTTTATCACTTTTTACACAGTTTCATTATATTTTTACACAGTTTCACTACACAAACTGGCATTTTATTATGCCCAAAATTTAATAAAACATTCGGCACGTACACACCACAGACAGCTTGCAGTGCTTTTGCAGTGTGACTGGCTCGGATACGCCGAATTCGGCATAGTATTTGTTGCCGCATTTGATTAGTACGACGACTGTATCTAGTCGAGCGCGGCGAGACCAATTATTAATCTAAGGGTCGAAGAGTTCATCTTCGTTCCTCATTCCTCTAACTAAAGGCTTGATTGGTAGATAGAATAAATATTTTCGAAACATACCTCCGAAATAACAATGAAGCACCTGTTAAATATGTGCGGTTTAAAGAAGTTGTTTAATTTAGACGGTATTGATATAAAAAACATTGACAATGACAAAAATAATATTTCAAGGGAATTTTCTGAGTCTTCTAAAAATCCTTTCCTGAGGGCTAATGACCATAAGTACAGAAATCCTGAAAAAGCAAATTAAAGAAAATTATATCTAAGGAGAACTGAAAGCAACGGGACAGGTTTTGCAAGTGAGCTGCCAACCATAATAAGATCAAGGGTAAGGGGGTAGGGTGAGGGATAGGGAAATAGGCTCTGGCATCCCTTACGCACTCACAGAAACACAAGAGCACATATGCTGTTATTTCACTGCTGGTCTTGTTTAAGGAAGTGGTTATACTGGTCCAGAAATCCTCTTGGATACGAATACGAATACGGCGTAACCCCGCAGTGTCTCCTACACTGCCGGGTTACGCCGTATTCATACCGTGGTACGTACCCAACGACTCTCTAGCGCGTATCTAGCCGTAGGTGGCCGTAGATCGCGAGGACATTATGACACGACTTCGGTGCCTCGCCACGGCTATTTACCGCGGCCTACGCTCAGAGCCTCGGCATACCCGGAAGTGGAGGTACGCCGGCCATCTTGGTGGACCTAAGTACTTTTTTACATATAAATCTGTGTCAAAATTAATGACAGTTGACGCTGCGATATACCATCACAACCACAGAAGTGTACAAAGTACTGTTTTTGCCAAAAAAAAAGTTCTTTTTGAGCTTGTGCGTATCCTGCGGTGTGTGCGAACATTTATATGCTAACTTTAGCCCGGAGCTTAAATACTTCTATCATAGTTAAAGTTAACTTGGAACATACTTTTTAACTTTAGTAAGGTGTTCTAAATGGTAATTTCGAATAGTTGAACGTACCGCATCAATATTAAAGTTGTCCAATTCTAACTTTTTGCACATTATTCCTTTTCCTAGTGTTAGTACCTTCTATTAAGTTTCTACATTTATCTTAGATGTGTTTTATAAATCACTTACCCGATATCAAATTGAAAAGTATCATATAAACAGTAAATATTTTTGAATTTTCTACTACATAGTATTCACTAGTATCATTTGAAGATAAGCAACTTATACCAAGGACACGAGCCAGGTAAAGAGTTTCGGATAAACCGAAAATTTTGTTTCTAGAACTCATTTTCTTTAAAGACGAATTTGGGATGAGTTACGGACGCTATGTGAGGTTGTAATAATACAATCAACCTTCATCATTACATTTATTTATTTGTACATAAAGAAACATCAAAACGCCATTAGCTTCACTTGAACAAACAATTAAGACACTGCCACACTAGAAGCGTTTCGATCAAAGCGATAAAACATATTATTAATAATCTCTCTGAAAGGGAGGTTTACTTTGTTCGCCTTCAATAAGTCTCTTAGGGCCTCTTTCACCATCTGTCAAGTAGTCTAACCGTCATTTAAAGTCACCTGTCACCGGGAATAATTTAGCTGATAATATACCTTTGTTTGTACGGTAAACCGAATGTATAATTTAATAAAACAAAATTATTTCTAAAAGTAACTAATCAACACTTTACTTGTAGTTTGTGAAAGAGCCCCTTACTGTGTATTTTTAATTGCATTGAAATTTGAAAAAAAAAACTGTGTGTGTAGCTCCGACACACGATTGAGTTTACTCCACGTTTACTCCTACGAACGATTATTAAATTTAAATTTTCACAATTCGAACATGCCGAAAGAACAACCTGTTCTTTTTTTAAAATAATATTGTGTAGATGGTGCAATATCTATGACACTCAACGAAATAGTATATCTCTGATGACACTACACAGATAGTTATTCTAAAAAATATTTAAAAAAAATAAAACGTAACTATAACGCATAAAATAACGCATTTGTGTGACAATTTTGATTTTCACTCCCATAAATTTTCGGAAAATAATTTATTCACATTTCTCATATTAATCTAAATTGTAATTGAATGACTAGAAAGAAGTGATTTATGCTAACACCGGCCATCTGAAAGGAAATAATAAAATAATTAATAATTTTGTGTAAATGTAAAATCTTAATATTTTTAATTCTTTAGACGCCAGAGTCGGATTAATCCAAAAATAATTTTCGTGTTTACTTGTACAAAATATATTTTTTTAGTTATTGCGTTACTTTCTCTTAAAAATATCGATGAGTCAAGCACTAGGGCCATGACAACTGCCAAACCAAGCGGTTAAACTTTAACCTGTCAACCTGTCAAAAAAATTATTAATTATTATTAATTTATTTTATTATTATTAACCGTTAAAGGATTAATAATTTTTTTGACAGGCTTACTGGGAATCTCTTAGTGGCTACAGTCACCTATAACAATATGCAAGAGCACAGATGCTGAAAGTGTGCTACCAACTACAGTAGGATTAAGGATAAGGATAAGGGCTCTGGTATAATAAAAATTATCTATACTTACGATAGCTAGCATTTTTTTATTTAACGTAATATGTTGTAAAGACTGGAATTTAAGCGGGGCAATACTTAAGAGCGAGATTGCGCGCTCCATCTTTGATAATGCTGTTTGATTTTCAAACAAATTTTCCTTCTGTTTAGATACTGTCACATTTCTTAATTTACGCAGAGTTTTTGACCACTAAAAATATAAAATGTTAAAATATAAAAACCACCAAGTACATATCAAAAAATTATTCAATCTGAGCTATTAGTAATAAAATCCAAATTAATTTATACTTGGTAGAATTAGGAATTTAGCAAAGTATTCTATATTTTTTCATTAAAAAAATAATAAAAACCTGTGTTGAATAAATGTGTACTAAATTATAAAATCAAAATCAAAATATTTATTTATCAATTGGGTTTCTACAAAAAACTCTTATGATCGTCATTATAAGTTTAAATTTACTATATAATAAAACATTAAACATTATAAGGAGTGATAGGCGTAGATATAGTCGTCGCACCTCGAGTTCCATTACATCGAACATTGTTAAGAAGATGTAAGATTCGCAGCATTGTACGCTTAGTCACATTATATTTCCAAAGCCTCGTGTTTTCGAATTGATAACTGCAAAGATACAAAAGCAAAACAAAGGGGATTGGGTAACTTTGTATGGAGGGTTGGCATCATTTTTTTTCTAGCGGCCATTGATAAAAAACTATTGTCGTTTAAAGTCCTTGCAAAAATATGTTAAAATGTGCAAAAAGAATTACTCCAAACTATATCGAACAAGAGATATAATGGTTTAAAGATACGAATTTTACGCCTGGTTGCTTTTCAAGAACAAGCAATAAAATGAAAAAAAAAAAAAACATATTTTTTGTATTTTTTAATTTAAAAGTTAATGAAAAAAAGTTACTAAGTAATCATCATTTTCTTCGTCATAAACTTCATTTTCTATGTTATTCCTTATTATAGTGTCCAAGAACTGTGTCGGAGGAACTATATCTTAGTCGTGTTTTCTGATCGTAAATGCAGGTAAAGTCGGGTTAGACGAAAAACGGGCCTGGCCTAAGCTTGTATTAATTTGAGACCGCAAATTCTTTTCACCTACCTTTACACTTCAATTTTATTTTTATTGGAATAGATTAGTTTGTACTCATTCTTGTGTACAAGTTCCTTATATATTAAAATTTTAAATATTACAAAATCAATGACAATTTAGTATTACCAATATGTCTTAATAGATTCAATCAGATAATTAACAGGACCACAGAGAATTCAAAACATAAAAACTCACTTAAATGAAGAGCTGCTATCGAAACAGATGTTACTAAGGTAATATTTACGAATATTATGTAAACAGCGATAGCTAATCCACATTTTCTCATCATTGTTCTAGATAGAAGGCGTGTAGTTCTCAATACTCTCAATGTTGATACAACAGTTTTCTCATCTGTAATTTTTTTTAAGAGACTTCGCTTAGTTATTCAGGATAAGGAAACAGAAAACAGTGAAGCAGGTCCCCGAGAACGCGTGGTCCGATACTTCGTCCGATTGATCGGACTACGAGGCCTTTTTTTCTCATCTGTAATTTTTTTTTAAGAGACTTCGCTTAGTTATTCAGGATAAGGAAATAGAAAACAGTGAAGCAGGTCCCCGAGAACGCGTGGTCCGATACTTCGTCCGATTGATCGGACTACGAGGCCTTTTTTTCTCATCTGTAATTTTTTTTAAGAGACTTCGCTTAGTTATTCAGGATAAGGAAATAGAAAACAGTGAAGCAGGTCCCCGAGAACGCGTGGTCCGATACTTCGTCCGATTGATCGGACGACGAGGCCTTTTTTTCTCGTTGGTCCGATTGATCGGACGAGGTAGGTATTTTGTGATTGTACAGCCGACTCTGCCTTTGAGCATAGTTGGTGTGAGTAAACCCTGATAAAATAATATACATAGCCAACTTATTTGTATAACAATTTTATTGCAAAGTTTCCGGGAGCATAGAAGATGTCCATCACTTACTTATGGATTGCGAAAGTTACAAAAAGGAAAGAGCTTTATTTATGCATAAATATAACTCATTATATATGTATATTATAGGCAAAACTGAGGAACCTTTAGTGTTGTGCTAGCGGAGCCGCATTGTGGTAAGGCAAATGACTTATATGATATTATGGTTATGCTTCAATGAAACTTTTAAGCTTATATTATGAAACTTTTAAGCTTATATTACTTAGCTTAGCATAAGGCTCACATACCTTAAAAAAAAACCTTTTAAAAAAAAGTAGCTCTTGACGTGAGGAGAAAGCTGAGGTCGACCCCAAGAAATCATCATTCATCACTAAAAGTTGCCTCTTTAATAATGAAATTTATTATAAATAAAGCAATGGGTAAGAGGGTAAGACCACGGCAGCCTCAGGACCGTACAGCTGAAACACGCTGACCCACATGTGGTCAGTACACTCACATTCCTCACAATTAATTACCGAAGAGGGTTTTAAAATAGACCATTAACAATCTACTTACAATTTCCTCGCAGTGCAGACGAATTTAATATATTGTTGATCTTCTTCAATCTCAGCAGAAGCCAAATGACCAAAGTGGACAGTGACCATTGAAAACCAAATGTTTGTAGAAGCAACAGTTCGTCTAAACAGGCCTTTATCCTTATCGGTATCGGTTCTAAAGAAAATATGCATAAAATGTTTAAAATTATTATTTATTACTAGCTGACCCCGCAAACGTTGTTTTGCGAAAAAATAAAAAATAAATTTTTGGGGTGGATCACCCTTAACATTTAGGGGTATGAAAAATAGATGTTGGCCGATTCTCAGACCTACCCGATAAGCACACAAAATTTCATCAAAATCGGTCCAGCCGTTTCGGAGGAGTTTGGCAACAAACACTGCGACACGAGAATTTTATATAGTATTAGATATACCTAGATTTAAGCGTAACATTCATCTAAACTTACTAATATAAGATCCATCAATTATCGTGCAGAAATGGAACAATAAATTTATTAAAGCTGCAGCCCACGAGATGAAGAAGAATACGGACGTTTGGGAGAAATATTTCGTTTCTGACCACGACAAGTCAAATATTTGATCAATCTGAAATGTAATTTACAAGCTGCAATTAAAATTATATAATAACCGCCGAGTTTCTATTGACATGCTTAATCTGCTGTAAGATGCTAAGGAGTTAGGTATCCCGTAGAATACTCGATACTGCAGCATCAATTCACGGTTACTATCTCATGGAAATACTACCGATGTAACAAGCAAATTTCACATCAATCGAACCAGTCGAAGTAAGTAAAATCCCTTCGTCAATTTGGGCTTCGGTTTCGGACTTCGGCTGACTTCGGGCTTATGTTCTTCAAACGTCTGAACAGATCTTCATAAATTATAGCTAAGAATATATATAATTACAGCTAGAAACTCAACTGAGTTTATAGTGCACCTCAACTGTGTACCATATATTGTTATTTTTGTGTGTAAATAAATAAATAAATAAATAAAATAAATCATCCGATTAGCTAAGTTAACTGTTTAAGAATTTCGTAATACTTACGATTCTAATTTCTTTTATTATATCATTTATAACACTTATTCTTTCTTTGGACCAATATAGAAGCGCTGAAAAGAAAACGCCCTGTGCCATATACAGGGTACAAGTCAAATAAATGACCCAATTCATAGATACTGTCCCAAGATTAAGTAAATAATATGTTGACCACGAAACTAAAACAAAATGAAATTATTACTTTCTATATTTTTTAAATAAATATGTATAGTTTACGGATTGGACCTAACAATATAATTATACTTACCATAACCTGCAACCAAAAACCACATGAGAACCAACAATTTCTTATTCAAAGTTACGCCACCTGAATCTCCATAATTTGCTGGTAAAAAACTAGAACACTTGTTAAAAAGTATATAAGATTTTATTGCGTTTTCTAATACCATGTTTTCTGTCATTCGTAGTATGCTGCAAATATTTTATGTCTTCTTTATTTAAAAGTCGTTGGAGAGCATGGGCGCCGCCAGGATTACTGTAGGGAGGAGCATCTGCACCTACACATTATACTATTAATTAATATAAAATATAGAATTATACATGTATATAATGTAGATAAATGTATTGTCAAATTCAAATCGCGCAAGTATTTGAATATATTTCGTGAAAAAAAACTTGACTTGACTGGACCTAACTTGACTGACTAGTCTCGGGATCTGCTACTTTTGATTTTAATTTCAATTTTGCCTTTTTTATTTTAAAAAAGATTATTATAAATTGCTATTTTTACTAATAACACTGGCAAAATCATCGGAGAAGATCTGATGGAGCCAAGACATAAGAGAAGAAGAAGAATATATTTCGCTTATCGAAAACATACTTAGTCTCTGTAGTCCTAGACGCCTTCAGTTTTTATTCAAACAATAAATTAATTTATTTTTTAAATTCCATAATAATATGTGTAATCTAGCAAACAACTCTGTCACTAGCTGATGCTCTAATAGATATTTATAAAACATATGCAAGAACTTAGGGCTTATTATTTATTACAATGAAACAATAATTGTTCAAGATATAAGTATGATCATAACGGGTCCTGACATTTATGATTGCTAACATAGCTTTGCTACAATGCGCTGCTGAGAGAGAGTACGGAATTGAGGCTCTGTGGCGTTTCCAGATGATATTTACCTATAGGCGGCGGTAGCCACTTCACTTACCTTCAACTGGACCGTTAGCTTGTAAAACAATAATTTAACCAATTTAACGCATACAACCTCAACGTCGAAGTTATCAACGAAATTTTCTTATAAAGTTAAGAAAAATTACTCAGTTACTGATGAAGCTAATATACTTGGATATAACGATAGAACTTGGATGATTACAAATGCACTGTAGTTAGTAAAGATATTTTTTTGAAAACATAAAATACCGATCACATGAATGTAAACAAGAAAACACTAATGATGTTTACTAACAGTAAAAGTAAAGTAACATTTGTAATAATTCCATAAATTATTACAAATCAATGCTATTACCGTAAAACCATGTCAAATATCGAGTGATTCAACAAGGCGGGTCAGTATGAGGGACTTCGAAAAAAAATTTCATAATACACTGGACAGCAAAGAAAAAGGGTCGGTTAGAAAATATTCAATATCTTCAAAAGTACCTGACCTAGCTTTATGAAATAAATACTAAATTAAATAATATTTTAATGTGCTTAAATAAAAATATTTTTTCGATATTTTTTCATTTTTTTTTATTTATTATTAATTTATTTTTATTTTATTCTTTTTTTATTTATTTATTTTAATAATTTATTATTATTTTTTATTTATTTTTTATTTTTCATAAAAGCTAGGTCAGGTGCTTTTGAAAATATTGAAGACTTTCTAAGCAACCCTTTTTCTTTGCGGTACAGCCAGTGTATTATTTACTTCATCAAAATCGTGATAACTAAATTGTAATTGACAGTTATTATTTAAACTAATAAGTTCGAACAAATTCTAGTTGTGTATTGTTTTACACTTTACTAACTTAACCAAAGTCAACTAAGTCACTTTAATTGTCAGACAAGTTAACTTGAAGTTGTTTTAATTTAATCCTAACTTGACAATGACTAAGTTATTTCGGGCGGCCGTTATGACCCCGAGCGTATTCTTTGAAATTCAAGCAACGGCCTCCTTTAATTTATTACTGAAATGTTTACATCGATAATCCTTCGTCTGCGAGAAAAGGTTAGAGAGGTGTCTGAAATAAAAAAAAATTCAGGCTTATGTAAATAAAGTTCGTGTTATTTTATCAGTAAATCTTATCAACTGTAGAGCTTTCTTGCTAAATTAAATTGACAAAATTTTACTTTCACTATTTTTTTTACAATAAGGTTTGCAGGCAGGCTGACGATCCACTTGATAAATAATATAATAATAAATGTATTCACACATTCCATACAGCACCATCTAGTTCCAAATAAACAGTTGATATATTACATACAATACTTTTTTTTGTAAATACATACATATTATAAATACAAAACATCCATGACTCAGGTACAAAGGTAAATGTTAACACATAAACATTTGCCCCTAGCGGGATTCGAACCCGCAACCGCTTGGTTAACAGTTGGTTAACCGCAGGGTTACTAGCCACTAGACCAAACGTGTCGTCACAACGTGTGATGGTACACAAGTAACGCCACAGTGGCACGATTAATGTGATATTGCATTGTAAAAGGGATAGGGAAATTCTGCATTCTGGCATTCTTCACTCACTCACTACTTACCTTAATATTTTTAAATTTATTTTAAATTGTCCTATAGTATATACTCATGTGTAGCCGGGGAGAATAGCTAGTATCAAAGTCCTTGTATATCCCCCCATCCAATGTTTTTATTAATATCGCAGCGTTTTATTTACGCAGGCAACTTCAATTAATGAAACGGGCTCAGGCTTCTCTCATACAAAATTCATATATTTTATCAAGGAGCACCGTTCTTATTCCCTCACATATACTGGAGGAGAAAAAAATACTCCGGCAATAAAAACTTCTTTATTACACCATATAATTAAATTTTAGAGCCGAATACGGAGTTTTACGATCCATTTTCTATAGGGAACAAAATTTTGAACGCATTTCTTATGGCCTACTAACTAGAGTCACTAGAGTAAGGAAGCTTTTGTGTGTTCTGATTTTTCACGTGTCAAAGATAAACTAAAAAGGACACTTTACCACCCGTTGAGTGGTAAGGGTGCTTGCCTAACGTCTCAGGGGCCCCGGGTTCGATTCCCGGCCAGTATATTTATTAGGTTGTGCAAACAATTTTGACAAGTTCGTTGCTAACCTAACCAAGGTTAGGGGGTTCGATTCCTCCTTGGAGAAAGACCCGTTGCCGAGGACGTGCAGCGGGTCCGTGCAGAGGCACAAGAGAGGGCCATGGATGATTGGGGTGAGGCACTCCTCAACCCCACCGCTGGTCACCGGACGATCCTCGCGGTTCGTCCGGTGCTGGAGGAATGGGTGAGGCGCCGACGAGGTGGCCTCACCTTCCATATGGTGCAGATAATGACCGGACACGGGTGCCACCACTGCGGCGACCTTGACGACACGGCCGAGCACACACTCCAAGTGTGCCCGGCCTGGAGTCCCCAGCGCCGGGAGCTGGAGGTGGCGCTGGGTGGTGGAGACGTCTCACTGCCAAGCATGGTTGAAGCCATGCTTGACAGTGAGACGACCTGGAAAGCGGTTGCCTCCTTCTGCGGTTCTGTAATGTCGCAGAAGGAGGCAGCTGAGAGGGAGCGAGAGGAAGAGGCAGGTCTCGCTTCCCTCAGACGTAGGCGGTTGGGCAGGAGAAGGCGGGCATACCTAGCTCGTCTTTGAATGTCCCAGGGGACCTGCGCACATAGCTGGATAGCTATGTGTGCCTGCACAAGGTCCCACCGTCTGGGGATTGCCTGGGTGTCTCCGGGAAATCCTCCGTTGGCGTTAGCCTAGCCAGTCGGCTAGGCTGCCCTGGGGTGGACCGGAGTTTGGTGCCTCGGCAGAACCCGGTCCACTCCGTTCACAGGGCAAGGAGGCACCGGGGAGTTTTAGTGGGATATTCCCAGTGCCGCTATGATCAGGTGCTGGGCGACCCCCACATATCTCTACCGCCTAGCCAGCGGTGGGGAATCTGTAAGCGGATTACTCCTCGTCAAAAAAAAAAAAAAAGGGGGTTCGATTCCTGACATGGTCAACTTTGGAAATGAACTTTTCAAATTTTGCCTGTGCCCTGGTCTGGATATGGAAAGTATTGGCAGGGAATCTTGCATTTTGCAGACATTTGGGCTTCCGTCTTATGTCTTACATGTGTTGTGTCTTATGTCTTGTGTCTTGTGTATTGTGTATTGTGTATTGTGTATTGTGTATTGTGTATTGTGTCTTGTGTCTTGTGTCTTGTGTCTTGTGTCTTGTGTCTTGTTTCTTATGTCTTATGTCTTATGTCTTATGTCTTATGTCTTATGTCTTATGTCTTGTGTCTTGTGTCTTGTGTCTTGTGTCTTGTCTTGTGCCTTGTGTCTTATGTCTTACAGACAGAGACCACCCACTTTATGAAATTACACCGTGAAATATCAGCACTTGTGCTGTTTCGGTAAGTAAGTAAGAGATGCCAGAGCCCATTTCTCTATCGCTTTCCAAACCCTTATCCTTAATCAACAGTAGTCGTCAACTCACTTGCAACACCTGTGGCGTTGCTTGTGTTATAGGATAGGTGATGGTAAGTACCATCTAGTAGACTGTCAGCCTGTATGCCGGCTTTAACATAAAAAAGCAATAAATCTGATAATATTCTCTTTTAGTCTTTACAATAAATGCTGAACTGAATTTTTTTTTAACATTTAGTGCCGTATCACGGAGGCAGCATGAATTTTCACTCCCATTATAATTTAGCGATCTCTTCGCTCCATTTGCCTGATAGGACTTTTGTTTCTCTCGAGAGTTTTGCCAACGAACCTTCTTGGCAGTACGTGCAATAAAAGTAGACGTGCCGTCATTTTTAAACAAGGATTCGAGTTTACTTGTTATTATGAAAAAAGTAGTAAGTAGTACTTAGTCAATAAGTTGTTATTATTAAAAAGTGAAAACGGTTTTTTTTTCTCATCACCTTCGAAATAATTTCTATAGATAGCCTACTAAACCAAATCATATTCAACTAATTCTAATCTTTGTTGTTTTGTACTCAAAATAACGGAAAACAACGGTGAACGGATTTGGATGAAAAATGGCACAGAATAGTTAATTACCTGGATAACGTAATATAAAGGAACTTTTTTATCCTTAAAAAATGTTGAGTTCCTGTGCTATTATCAAAACACGAACTACTTATACTTACAGCGCGTACGAATTGTCGGGGACAGCTAGTCAAATATAATTAAGTATATTACAGGAGGTATACCTACTATTACGAATTGAAGCAATATGAAATTATCTTTTTGCAAAGGATTACAACTGATAACAATTTGTTCTTTCTTTCTTTCATCAGAATAAAAAGACCATATAATTTTCAATTATTTAATGACAATTAGTTAATTATTATAATATAGTATTATTATTAGTATTTTTTTATGTTAAGGTCGGCAGACAGGCTGACTGACCAATTAGGACGGCAGACAGGATTAAGGATAAGGGACTCACCGAAACGCAGTGTGAGGGATAAACAGGAAAAAAAAATATTTATAAAAAAATGTACCCCGGGCGAAGCCAGGACCGGGTCTCTTATATATAAATTTCGTGACACATGTTTGACGCTCTCCTAAACTACTGAACCAATTTTGATAAAACTTCGTAACTATGTGTAATTTGGTCCAACTTAAGAGATAGGATAGTTTTTATTTTGAACCCGGGCGAAGACAGGAGCGTGTAGCTACTAGTTTATAATATGTAGAAACACATTTTCATATCAATCTAAACTGTAACTGAATGAGTAGGAAAAAGTAATTTATGCTGACTCCGGTCATCTGAAATTAATTTATAATGTTTATCAAATAAAAATGTATATTTTCTTTAAAAAAAAATAAAGTGATAAAATTAATTTTTATACTTACGACAGCTATCAACTGCTTATTGAGGGTAATATGTTGAGAAGACTGAAACTTAAGTGGAGCGATGCTCAAGAGCGAGATTGCTCGCTCTATCTTTGACAAAGCTGTTTTGTTTTCATCTAAAATTTCCTTTTCGCCGGTTGCTGTCATACTCTTTAGTGTTTGCAGCGTTTTTGACCACTATAATAGTACATTGTTCAACTAGAGAGCGAAGTAGTCTATAGCGAGTGATTCTAATATAGACTACTGAGTGAAGTGAGTGATTTAAAGGCACGCACGAGACAAAAAAAAATTTGCTCTCGTGTTAAACATACAACTTTTGGTTACATAGCATAATGTGCAAGTCGCAAAATGTGCATCCTGTGAGTTCAATAGCGTGTTCGAATTTCGAATTCACGCTCGCATCAAAAATCTATTTTTCTGCGAGATTTTAGGCACCAAACGCACCCTTTTCTTGCTGGTGAGGTGAAAAGAATATTTATTTTATTATGAAAGAAGGTATTTATTTTAGTAAGAGGAGATGAAAAGGCTTCGGCTAAACAATAGCTGTAAGCTTTGTAAAGAGGAAAGGATTGGAATTCGCGCCTCGTTCATCCCTGTGAGCTTTGTAGTTTGTATTATTTACTCACGGCTTGTAAACGCCCGTACTTTGTCCTGTATTATTTTTTTTAAATTAGTTTAATAAAATTGTCAGTACAGTACCTAACATCCGTACTTAATATTATAAATGCGAAATTTTGTATGGATGTATGGATGTATGTATGTTTGTAACTCTTTCACGCAAAAACTACTGAACCGATCACCATGAAATTTTGCATACACGTTGTCTGGGACACCAAAAAGGACATAGGGTAGGTACCTTTCATCCAGAAAAAAAGTACTGCTCCCGAGGGATTATCTAAAATTAAGGAAACTAACTCCTGGCTAAGTATAATAACAATAACGGTGTCAGGCGATATATTGCTTTTTCAACGCGGACGAAGTCGCGGGCACCAGCTAGAAAAAAGATATTTTAGTGCTGACTAGCTTTGGTCATGATGTGAATAAAATTGGGTATCTATAGACCTACTAATGAGCTGACTCCTATTTTATTCGCCTTTTTTTTATTTATGTAGAAATAAGAATATTTTAATTATGTTAAAAATACACAAAAATCAATAAAAATCGCATAACTGAATAGATGTGTGTGAGCTAAAACCACGTGCCACTAGTAAGCATAGCAGTGCATATCATGGTCCTGGATGTGAATACACAGAAGGCGAACACTTTATAACACCCCCTTTGTTACGGCGGGTGTTGTAGGTTTAAAAAATACACGTAAACCCACCTCATACTCCATCAAATCAAACATGGTTAGGAAGATGTAGAAATTGTAGGAGTGTACGAGTAGGTACAACAAACGGTAAAATCCTTCAGTTTTGGTGTTAGCAACTGCAAATATACATTTTACATAGATTTATTTTGTGTTAACATTTGCGTATCTGCGTGTGACTAAGTAGGTACCTATGACTGGTGCCGACGTCGCTCGACATTTTTTTTTATAAAAGTCATGGCAGCGCTTGGCCGCTATCTCACTTGATGTAAGGTGCAGATGCGGCCGAAGGTGGACCCCGCTTACCTAGTAAGTGCCCATTTATCCTACATTTGAAGACCCCGAGGTTGTAATTTTGGGGAAACACAGTTTCACTCCTTAGCAGTTCGGACAAGGAAGGTGGAACTGTAACGCTTCGTGCGTGACCGAGGAACTTCAACCACGAAGGGTTCATCGCCGCCCCCGCCCGCGCCTCGTGGTCCGCAAGTAGAACATCCCCGCAGACTATAGACTTTTTATCGGTCGATAGTTTGGTCAGATAGATGAAGAGGTATGTGCGCACATTTAGTGATTCACCTTTTCATACTGATTCAAAGCCCGACCAAACTATCGGCCGATAGAAAGTCTTTAGTCTGCGGGAACTCTTAAAGCGTTTCAAAACTGGTAGGTATGGATTGTATAACCTGTGGTAAGGTATGGTAAAGCGACCACATAAGGCACTATAGTCTATCCGCGTTAAGAAAATACTATATCATCACTAGGTAATCTTTGGACGGTAAAGCCTTGCCAGGCGGCAATCAGGTGTAAAGAGATTAGGAATCAATGATTTTTAAAGTGTGAACAGATCACTTACTCATATTAACAGTTGTGTAGAAAACAGATGATATTAAACCAATTGCTACACACATAAAGTGGACGGTAATAGCCAATCCACACTCCCTCATCATTGTTCTAGACAAATCACGTGTAGTTCTTAATACGCGTAATGCTGATACAATATTTTTGGAATCTGTAATATATAATATTTAAAACAAAAAAACTTATTATTATCAATACAAGTTATCGTTTAAAAGTGGCAGAGCACACTACTTTGGTACCTGGGCGGTAATCTTAGCGGTAGTCTTAGTCGTGAGGTCTCCTGAAACGGCTGGCGTACCTTCACTTTTGGGTACGTCAAGGTACCGACAGGTAGTGAAAAAAGTTTTGATTTTTTTTTTAATGTTTATTTGTAATTGATCAGCCAATACAATAAGTAACCAATTTTAAGAATTCTTTCACCTATAGAAAGCTACAGAATGAATGAGTATGACTTTTTTAAATGAGAGATTTCTACAAAAATTACAATAATGTTAACATAAGGTATAAAAAAATTAATTTGCCTTTATTAATGTCATTTTTGGCGTTGGCTGCGAAAACTATTGATGATACATTTTATAATCTACTACATGTTTATACTTAGTATTCATCAAAAATCTACTTACAATTTTTATGTAGTCCGGTAGAACGATTTAAAATTTCATTGATCTTCCTCAGTCTTACCAGAAGCCAAGCAATTAAAGTGCATAAAGACCATTGGAAACCGAACGTTTGTAGACGCAACACTTCGTCAACACAAGCCTTTATTACAATTGATTCTCTCACTAAAGTAAATAAACAAAATATACCTACTATATATTCTATTATATTGAAAAAATAATTTCGTGTATCTTAAACCAAAATAGCTAAAAATATTTATAATAAAAAACTAAAAAATTTGAGTTTTCGCTTCAAACAGGCCATCTGGGTAAGCCACCTCGGTGAGATGAAAAAGCGAAACTACCAAAGCGACCCCAATAGCACGAATCTTCCTCGATTAAAGTTCTTTCCATTAATGAAAGCCGTATCAAAATCCGTTGGGTGGCTTAGAAGAAGTTAGAAGAGAAACGGATAGAGGCGGACTGATACTTTATTTATTTATTTATAAATAATTTATTTCTTAATCTGTCCATTTCTCTATCCTTAATGCTACTATCGTCGGTAGCGCACTTGAAGCACCTGTGGGGATACATGTATGTCCAGAAACACGAGTTGCGCGTCTGTTGGTCTAAATTTTCTATACTCATCCTGAACTTTGAGCAGCGGCACCTTATCCTAGTAATGCGGATGAACTTCGCATCTACGGCGCGCAGTACGGTGACAAAAGTTTGAAGTAAGTACTTACTTACTAATTGGTACAACTCATAGGAGCAGTCACCATTGTACAGCCAGTATAACAATACTTTTGCGTGGCAAGCCTGGGGCCCTAGCCAAGTGTAGAAAGCACTGCTTTCGTTTACCCTAAGAGAAAGCCCGGCGATTGGCAGTTGTAGCCTCAAAATAAATGTTTGGCGTTAAAACAACCTCTCTTAGCGTTCTCTCTTTTCGAAAGTACCCAACGAAGCGTTTGCATCTTGCCTATTGGCTAGACCCCAGTTCTTCTAGTTGAGAGGTTAGGAGGTTGGTTATTAATGTTAAGTAATAATGTTGATTCTGCTTAACTTACGGTTTCCTTCAGTTATCGTGTAAATGTTGAATATGAAATTGATGAACACCGCAACCAATGAGATTATTAAAAACACAGAAGTTTGTGAGAAGTATTTTGTCTCTGACCAAGACAATCGGAACATTTGATCTATCTGAAAATTTTATGCAATTTATTGTTTATTTATTTGTATGCAATTTAGCTATTTTATTTGTCTATTGTCTATGACAGAGTAAGGTACTCACAATTCGAATTTCTTTTACAATATCATTAACAACTTTTATTCTTGATTTTGATAAGCCAAGAAGCACCGCGTAGAAGACAGCCTGCGTCAGATATACGGTGCAAACCAAATAAATATCCCAACTTGTGGATATTGTGATAAAAAATACCATAAAATATGTTGACCATATGGCTAAAAAAATAATGATATTTGTATTATTTTTATAGGTTACTTTTCATTTTTTTTTATTAGTACAATTCGTTTATTTCTGACAGGGTCACATTGCCTTTCGCAGATTTATTGATCCCTTTTACAGAAATTCTTTTTTCTTTATTTATAATATGTTAAGGTCGTCAGACAGGCTGCTGACGGTACACTTGATGGTAGGTGGCTACTTGGTGGCTACCGTCGCCTGTAACATTAGTAACGTCATATGCAGGTGCAGGTGCCAATTAGGAAGGAATTTGACGACACGTTTGGTCGCGGGTTCGAATCCCGCTAGGGGCAAATGTTTTTGTTTTAACATTTTACCTTTGTACCTGAGTCATGGATGTGTGTATTTATAATATGTATGTATTTACAAAAAAGGTAATCTTTGTAGTATATCAACCGTCTGGTATCCACAATACAAGCATTAGTTGCTTACTTCGGAACTAGATGGTGCTGTGTGCAATGTGTGAATATATTTTATTTATTTATTTTATTAAAAAAAATCAAACTAACTTACCATAAACTGTAACCAAAAACCACATAAAAATCAATAATCTCTTATTCAATGTTATAACACCGGAATCTTCATAATTCGATGATAAAGAACTCGAGCACTTGCAATAGAATATGTATGACTTTATTGCGTTTTCTCGTATCTTGTTATCTTCCATTTGTAGCCTTTACAGCGAGTACATATTTTATATTTTAATTATTTAATTATTTATGAGTAATTTTCATAATTTATGAAAATAATATTTCAATTTAAAAAAAAATTGTCTAAACTTACAGTTACATTGAAGTAATTAGCAATAATCTCATTTCTAATTTAAATATTAGTTATTGACATGAAACCATCATAGGTATGAAACACAGAGTAATAACATATATTCTAAACTTAAACCCTTCACACGAATGTAAAGGAGAAAATTTGTGTACATTGTTACTTTAATGATGTTTGCTTCGGATAAAAGGAAGGCATTCGTGATCAGACGTGTTTGTCTAATATTTCCATAAATTATTAAATGAACGTCGTTATATTTCTTGCATTTCACGAAGGCGAGTGGGATTTACTTGTAGTAAACACTTGTCTGTATATGTGTCACAGTGTGCGTGAGATCGAAAGAGGGTATGGTTAGTATAAAATAAATAGAATTCTACAATGCTAACTGACTGCTCGTTAGACACGCACACTATCGCAATGTGTGTGTACACGTTCAACACAAGCAAAACTCACTCGCCTTCGTGAAATGCAAAGACTATACCATAACTGGAAACATTTAGATGTTTTTATGTCGTTAACCCAAATGTCGTTAGTAGCCCTTATTTGTTTTCATGATAAATTTTCCCGCTGTTACAGTAGTACAATCAAGAAGTACTACTGCCACTGGTAGTACAAATGCTACAACGTTATATCACTAGTACTACTGGTAGTACAAGTGACACTCTTTAGAGATGGTAGTACTGCTGCATAGCAGAATAATTTTCTCAGCAGTCTGACCGCAATATTGTACTGGTTCTTTTAGTGATTTTTTGATCTAGACTCTAGAGTACCTATTGTCATTCTTGTGGACAGGCCAAGTAAATTATAATGAAGTATACACTTCATTATAATTTACTAGTGGCCCGTTACCGGCTTCGCCCGGGATCAAAAAAAAACTTATCCTGTCTTTTACGTTGGACCAAATTACACATATGTAGTTACGAAGTTTTATCAAAATCGGTTCAGTTGTTTTACATAAAATATAGTATTTGCCCGCGACTTCGTCCGCGTCCAATCGCTACCAAACTTCACAGGAACACTCGTTACACTAATTTGAAGATTGTCTGAAAGTTTCATCAAAATCGGTTCAGCGGTTTTGGACTCTATAGGAGACATACGGAGACATACAAACACACATCGCCTTTTATATACTTATTAGAAAATTAATATAGTATTTGCACATTTAAGTATATATGTGCCATTGGGATTTGTAAGAAATAAATAAAATATTTGTATGTACTTAGTTAATATTGGAAGTCATTTGTTCAAGCGAAACAGAATATGTGCAGCTTAAAAATTAACTATCCAAAAACAAATCCCAAAGATTTTTAGCAAAAGTAAGAACAATTTTAAAAAAAACGCATTTTACCTTTTTTAAATAAGATATTTTGTTCAGTAAAATAATAATTTAACATTTTATTTAGTAAATAATTAATCCAGTTATAAATAATTAATCCAGTAATATTTATTATTACTACTAATTACTAATTCAGTCATTTGTGTATGGCGATTCTTCCGTCTTCAATAATATTCAACGGAGAGTGTTTCTTGATGTACGTCTCCAAAATGGTTTGGTCTCGTCCGATGACTTTCACGTTTCTCTTGTTGTCTTTAAACATCTGTAACATAGATAAATGATTGGTCTCGCTGCGCTCGACTAGATACCGCCGTCGTACTAGTAAAATGCGGCATAAAATAGTACGCCGAATTCGGCGTACCCGAGCCAATCACACTGCAAACTATCTGTGATGAACTGTAAAAAATATAATAAAACTGGGTAAAAAGTGATAAAAAGTGACGATTTTTTACACACACTACAATAAAAAGTTGCCACATTTTCAAAGCTATTGCTTTTGTATAGCGCTCTGTCTAGTCGAGCGCAACGAGACCAATCAATTATCTTTGATCTGTAAGTATATTTAGAAAATAGTAATGCTTTGAGGGAATATCATTTAAACACCAAACAAGGCTTCTTTATTTCAAAATTTTATTAAGTAATAAGATTACTTGTTTGTAGTCCAGCTAAACGGTAATAGTACTTACTTAGTCCAGTTATTACTAGATGCAGCCGCATCCTTACTAATATTATAAATGTGAATGTCAGTTTGTTTGTTTGTTTGTTACACTTTCACGCAAAAACTACTGAACCGATCACCATGAAATTTTGCATACACGTTGTCTGGGACACCAGAAAGGACATAGGGTACCTTTCATCCAGAACGCGGACGAAGTCGCGGGCACCAGCTAGTTACTAATAAAAATTCCATACCACATATCCATCACCACCCCCAGCTAAATAAGTCGGAGCAGTCACTTGATAGAATTCGTCAGCATTTAAAGGCGTATTTTTATTAATTATGGTCACAGAATCCACTCTATGGCCTTCCGGTCTCGATATATTGTATGTCACTTGAAGACCTGCAATTTAAGACCATTTTTTATCTGTGCCGAGTACATACTACACAATTTATTTTTGAAGTGAAAACTTCTTTATGCGTTGGGCATTTTTGAGATGGGATAAAAATCATCGAACTCGCGACATTGCCATGTAACGTAATGTAAGCGTTGATGTAGCTGATATTAATTTTTTTTTTAAAGAACAATAAGCAAACAACAGCATATATGAAAGTAAACTTACTAGATATTTTTAATAATAGAAAGTGTAATATAATAATAGAAATAATCGACAGAAATTATTAATGGAAAGTGATGAAAAAATCCAGTGGACACTTTTTCGCAGTGATTTTGTTTGAGACCCTGACAGTCACAGCCAGTTGCAGAAACGTTCTTTAAATTATAAAGTAACCTTTGAAACCTAAGGAATCATTAAAGTGTTGCACAAAGCTACATTAACCTCAACTTTAATGCTCCATTAAAATTTAATTAAAGAAGTGTCAAACAAAACTTTATCTTTAAGAGAAAAAGCGTTGCACAAAGCGACGATAGCGCCATTAAAGGCGCTAATGCTAGTGCCTTTAAAGACACTTCTTTAGTTAAACTTTAATGGAGCATTAAAGTTTATGTTAATGTAGCTTTATGGAACACTTTAATGATTCCTTAGGTTTTAAAGGCGACAGTATAATTTAAAGAACGTTTCTGCAACTAGCTGTATATCTATTGTATCCTCTTAATCAAAGAATTTCAATGAACATTTAATTTCACTCACCAGAAACTTGTAACAAGTAAGGTCCCTTAAAAACATCAATCTCCCAAGCACTGCTAACGCTCCTCTCTAAAGCTTCCAATATGTATTTCCCTTGTAATTCAAATGTTTCCACGCGATCTTTGAATGGGAGCAATTCGAAAATCACACCTTTCGTAATATCTAAAAGGTGAATGAATAAATAAATAAATAAATATCTTCACATATTCTACACAGCACCATCTAGTTCCACAGTAAGCAACTAATGCTTGTATTATGGATACTAGACAGTTGATATACTACATACATTACTTTTTTTTTGTAAATACATACATATTATAAATACAAAACATTCATGACTCAGGTGCAAAGGTAAAATGTTAACACATACCTAAACATTTGCCCCTAGCGGGATTCGAACCCGCGACCGTTTGGTTAAAAGCTAGGGTTACTAGCCACTAGACCAAACGTGTCGTCAAAAGTAAACGATACAGAATTAAATAAAGATTTTATATTAGTTATATTATCTATCTATTCTATTACCACTTCATATTTATTATGAATTATAATAATGAAAATAAAATAATTGAATTGGTAAGGAACATACACCACGAGTCACTACAATTATTTTTGAGTATGGAGCGACTTAGTTTTGATGTTTCAAGTGCGCACACTCGATCTCATCTTATTTTCGTGTAATACTAGCTACACGCTCCCGGCTTCACCCGGGTTCAAAATAAAAACTATCCTATCTTTTAAGTTGTTCCCAATTACACATAGTTACGAAGTTTTATCAAAATCGGTTTAGTAGTTTAGGAGTTCATTGGCGTCAAACAACGTGATACTAAATTTATATATAAGTATAAACAATACTCACGTCCTTTCGGTATGCTTGATTTAATGTTACCCCTTTGTATGAAAGAGAAATGATCATATTCCGATTTGTAGCTCGTTTTAGCCTAAAAGGGATGAAATGTATTAAAATAATTAGGTATAAAAAATAAAAAAAAACATTGAAATGACGCCATCCAAAGCGACAAAATCCCAAATAAATAATAATTTTATAAATCAATGTGTGTGTATCAGCTCTGACGCACGACTCGAGTTTACTCCTTACGAACGATAAATAAATAATTTAATAAATATAATTAAAAACATATTATTATAATCTATTAAATAAGTATATGTATTATATTACAGTTTTTCAGAAAATTACATAGTGGCAGTGCTATAGTGTCTTGTCTCTTTCTTACCAACTGCATGATTAGAACAGGACAACACTACAATATTGCCACTTTTTAAATTTCTACACTTTTTGACAAGCTGTATATTAATATGTATTGATATTGAAGCATATTGTAGCCTGTAACGCGTAACGCGTAACGAGTGACATGTGACATTTGATTTTACTCCTATAAATTTTCATACCCTGGGTTTTATATGTGAAATGAGTAAACTCGTAAAATAAACTACTTACAAAGTCATTGAAGGCATCCGTAAGTAAATCGCCAAGAGTACATTCTCCGTAAACACAATCCTCGAAATGCATAGTCGTTTCAGAATCACCCACTGGCTCATTTTCGGCTTTGTGCACTAATTCAGCATACGGCGCCAACTTAGCCCTCATTTCGGTGTCTGAAAACGTAACAAAGGCGAGTTTTTTAATACTATCTAGTATAGATTGCACATCTATAAGTATACTAGCTACTCTAGCTAGTGCCCGCGACTTCGTCCGCGTTCTGGATAAAAGGTACCCTAAGTTTAAAGCGCTTTTTCAATTCAAACTTAGATTTATATTGATTAGGTAATGGTTTTCTTGGTTGCTTTTTAGTTTTAGTTTGGTTATTTTTATTTACTTTTTTTTTTGTTTTTTTTTTATATGTTTATTTTCCTCCTGTTTTATATTTTGTTTGTGCTGTACAAACACACTTTTTGTTGTTTTCTCTTACCTTTTTTATATATTTATAAGTGTATAATTTTTCTCTGTAGAAGTGGTAATTGGTTGCCACACATGTTGTTAGTTTTTTTTATTTTTTTTATTAAGTGATTAGTTTAGTGTATATGTATGTGCGAGCAAATGTTGGTGGGTCTTTTGTAAAAATAAAATAAAAATAAATATTGAATTCTGCATTTTGAATTTCACAAATTTCATACTATCTACTATTTCCACAGATAAATATTTCAAGATCACGTCACTCCATCGTCCTGACAAAACCTACCAATCATTATTCATTTTTTTTACGACAGATATTTTATATTGGGTCAGGGCACTGGTGCATGCACTGGCAAATACGGTACTGTTGTCAATACCATATTGTTTGGATTAAACGTGTATTGCATGTGCCATTTGTGTTTGCTTAATAATTTTTTTTTCTTTCTTTGTTCTTTCTTTCTATATAGTTAAAAAGCAGACAGTTATAAAACATATAGTTACCTTCAGGTATGTTTCGATTCAAAAATATCGGACCACCATCCCATTTGACGTAGTCTCCTCTGAAGTCGAAATACACTGACAGGTTCCCCATGTACTTAGTATAGGCTGAAGCTTGCACTATCAATACCTAAAAAAGTTTTACAGGGTTTGAAGAGCTCATATAAATTTATTGTATTTAGTTCTGACTCTAGTGACCCAGGCTTCGCAAGATGCAATTTTTTTTTTGCAAATTATGTATATGTCATCGGCAGATCGTAAAGTATAAAATCAAAAATCTTTCATCAAAAGTTTAGGTTATCATCATCATCATAGTTTAGGCTTCATCAAAGTTAGGTTTACATGGAAATAAATTGGGGGAACCCTCTTAATTTTAACAGAAATATGATCTGCCCAGGAATATTATGATATGCCCAATTCTACGATGTGCCGACGACATATACAAACCTTCCTCGTTTATCGCTTTTACCATAAGTGAAAACCATATTAAAATCCATTGCGTGGTGTAGACCTTATTTTATAATAAGTATAGATATAAACACTTCTATGTGACGACACGTATGGTCTAGTGGCTAGTAACCCTAGCTGTTAACCAAACGGTCGCGGGTTCGAATCCCGTTAGGGGCAAATATTTATGTGTTAACATTTTACCTTTGTACCTGAGTCATGGATTTTTTGTATTTATAATATGTTAGTATTTACAAAAAAAAGTATATATTATGTAGTATATCAACTGTCTGGTATCCATAATACAAGCAATAGTTGCTTACTGTGGAACTAGATGGTGCTGTGTGGAGTGTGTGATGATATTATTGTGATGATGATATTCTATTTCTATAGCGCGCGCATAACCTAAGGACTAAAAATTTGTCAAAACAACTAAAAAATTAGTCAAAAGACTAAAAAATTACTCAGGAAAAAAAAACAGTATCTTCTCCGATACGATTCCAATATTTGTTATGTCATAGCTATATTTCTATGTAATAAAAAATATCGAGTATCCTCAAAATTCAAATTCATTCATTTTTGGGTAACTAAACCATATTTTACATTTTTATACATAGTTATTACAGATAAAAAGTAAAGCAAAATTTTGAATAAATACCTGGTGACGATTATCATCCGTGCTTTGTACTATCACTGGATAGGGTCCGACCACTTCTTCTCCGCTGGGTGATATTCCGTTCCAAAGCAAGGAGTGAGAGTGACCACCGACTATAATGTCTATGTATTGTCCATATTTACGAGCCAATTCCCTGAAAAAGTATAAATAAGCAGTTTTAACTACGAAAACAGATCTATTCGTACCTTTTTTGTTTAGAAATTATCGATAATGTAAACAAACACTTTAGTCCTTATTCCTCCATGCACTACAACACTAGACGATCAAATTTGATTTCCTTCATAAAGTAAGTAAGCATTAACTTTCTTATCATAACTCAATCACAAGAAAATATATTCATTAAAACTAAATAATTTCACTAAAAACTGATATTACTATTACTACTCAAATATTTTCTTTTTCAATGCAAACGAAGTCGCGGACACCAGCTAGTATATCATAAATGTCCGGCATAATGTCTAGGCCTATCTATGTCCAGCAGTAGACGTCCTGCGGCTATGATGATAATGATGATGATGATAGAGGGCATTTACTTGCTAGCGACTGTCATTTTGTGGACACTTATTTATATGAAAAAGAACAGTAAATGCAATCTATTTGTTTCGTTATTTATTACTTTTTTTGCCACACGGTTTCCCTCTACTCCTCTTTTCTTTTATACTTTTTATCCTACCAGAGACTATCTTTTTCTATATGTTAAGGTTGACAGAAGTAAATGGGAAGGGATATGGTACCTAATGGGATCTGGCATCCGTTACTCACTTACCGAAACAAGAGCAAATTAGTTTTATTTCACGGTGGTCTTCTGTATGGAGGTGGTTACTGCCGCCAGACGTGCCTCCAAAATGACTGCGAAACTCAGTATAAGGCAGAATAAATCAGGATTGTGTTTTAAGTAGTGCACAAAGATGTCACCAACATCACAACTGACCAAGTGACTGTATGTAATGTCTAGGGTCACTACTTAAAACACAATCCTACCTTATCTGGCTGCCGTCTCAAGGTGACATCTTTTCCATATAATAACAGTTCACGGTCACAATAATAAAATTGTTTATATATAAACAATGAGATCATTGTTCATGCAGAAATTGATATAAACTATAACTAATAATTAATAAAAAAAATCTTGTGAAAGGATAAACACAAGTATGACCTTTTATCAATGAGCAATAATAATGTATTGTTTAAATATTAGGGGTCATTATCATGTAAACAAAAACATACTTATCTATCTCGAATCCACAATGGGACAGTAGTATAATAATATCGACGCCCTGGTTGTTTAGAATTTCAGCTTCTCGCTTAGTCGCTTCTCCTGGATCCGTGAACACTACGTTGCCAGGTGAAGATAATGTCTGAAATTTTTAAAGTCATCATAAGTCTTCCAGTGTCTACTGAAGAACTTTTTTATAGTATAAAGGACGGTAGACAGGCTGACGGTGCACTTATGGTAGGTGCACAGTCACCATGACAAGTCCATTAGAAATAAAATGTTTTCAACCACTGAACCAATTTTGGAAGAAGCCTCACAACAAGAAGCCAGTTTTAGAGATTATAAGAGGGTAAATAAAGCTGAGAAAATGGAAGAGATTTTTTTTTAAATAATTAATAAAAAAAACATGAATGTGTTGTGTTTACAAGAAATTTTGTACAATCACAAGTGTACACAAATCAATTCGTTATTACCTACAAGTTGAAAATGGGAATATTTTATAACCTACTAGCTACACGCTCCCGGCTCCGCCCGGGTTCAAAATGAAAGCTATTAAGTTGGACTAAGTTACAAATAGTTACGAAGTTTTATCAAAATCGGTTCAGTAGTTTAGGCGTCAAACAACGTGACACGAAATTTTTATATTAGAGATATCTACCTGAGGCCAGGTCAAATCAATTTAGATTTTTATATAGATTCTTTAATAACTGATGTTTTATTACTTACCGCAGTATCAGTAGTAATCAGTCCAATAAGGCCAATCCTTCTTCCATTTCTCTTGATGATAACAGAAGGCTGGTAAAGCCCCTGCATAGACGGCTCTTTGGAGGTATCCATGTTTGCAGCGAGCACTGGAGCTTTTAATGCGGCCAAGTAAGGAGCCAAACCTTCCGGGCCGTCGTCAAATTCGTGGTTACCGATTGCCTGGAATTATATAACAAAGCGCGTTATTACCAAATATTTGTGAAGCCCTTTGGACGAGTAGTTAGAGGTCCAGAGTTCCCGGATCCGATTGAGCTCTAAGCTAGCCTAATTCTGCTAGTTTTCTCCCGCAGGTTTCCTCATTTCAGGAGTCGTTTCGCCGTTAGAGCAACGTGATTCACGTGATGATAACATCTGTATTCACACTCGTTATTCACACTCGTTAATAACATTTGTAATCGAAACGGCTCTTGAGTAGCAGCCCCAACCCAACCAAGATTTGAATTTAGGAGAGACGAGCGTTCAACTAATGGGCTGTCACTGTTTCCATACTTCGCCGAATTTCACCCAAATGGCACTGGCCAACTACTTCCCTTTCAGTACAAAGAAAGACTTCCCCACTTAATATAAACAATAGTTTTAATGTAAAAAACAAGTTAATTCACCTTGAATAATCTTTAGTAAATACGAGAGATAATAAAACAGATAAAATTGTAGGTATCCTATGAATATATCTACCTAATTAAAAAACCTCGAGTAAATCTACACGAGGAAATCCTTCACCAAGCAAAAAAGTCAGTTGAGGTCAAACATAATAATGTACTTTTTAAATCATTTTTTAAATAAGAACTTTTAACTGACAATTAGTAATACGCCGAATTGCGAATGGTCTGTAACTATGGGCCTCGTAAGGAAGCTCAATGTCGCTCAACGAGCTATGGAAAGGGCTATGCTCGGGGTTACGCTGCGAGATCGAATCAGAAATGAGGAGATCCGCAGACGTACGAAAGTTACCGACATAAGCCGGCGGATCAGTAAGTTGAAGTGGCAATGGGCAGGGCATATAGTACGGAGAGCCGACGGCCGCTGGGGCCGGAAGGTTCTCGAGTGGAGGCCACGGACCAGCAAGCGCAGCGTAGGACGTCCAACCCACAAGGTTGACAGACGACCTAATAAAGGCCGCGGGTCAGCGGTGGATCCAGGCTGCTTCTGACCGGTCCTATTTAAAAATTACTGAGAGAGTAGAGTCCGTACCAAATCACTATCGTCCTCTGAAGTTGTCGCAAGTTGCGTCGCAATAGCTAAAAACCAGGTAATAGCCAATCAGCAGGTACGCGCGTTTGACCGTACCTCAGATTAAATAAGAGTTACTACCGCTCAACAAGCTCCGGAAACAACTTAAGAGGTTGATAGATGTTTGGTGCTTGTTTGGTGCGGACTATACGAGAATATAGTCCTACACGATTCACGTATCATTTCATATCACGAGATAAGCCGCTTTTCGGCTTAGTCACGCTAGCCCTATTTTTTCTAGTTGTTTAGTTTACGATAGGCTCTAGTGGAAGTTAGAAATGTAAACGATTTTAATAATTATTTATTTTTAAAATGTCATTTTTTTAATTAGAACCATTCTTCTTTTGAAAATCTGATCTTTTGGAAGGAAAGTTTGTTGTTTTTAAAAAATATTGAATTTTATTATACAAGTGAAAGCACCAGATAACTGACTATTGTGTGGTAGAGACAATAGACTTTAATATGATGATTGTAATCTAGATAGATCGTCTTACGAAAAGTATAAATTATCCCTGGCATTACTTATTAAGAATTGACAGAACACAATGCGATCGGCAATCATATTTCAATTGAATGGAAAAGCGAACTTAATAAATAGTTCATAACACTTATCTATGTCGGTGTTCATAACTAATAGAACATAACTTAATAGTTTTATGTAGTCTTAACAATTATTCAGCATCTTCGTATTAGTCGATTGTTTAGGTTTATCCACGGTTGTAACTATATATGCCCATGTTACTCCTTGATTATGTAACTTTCTACCTATAGGTAAAAGAATTTTTAAAATTGGTCCAGTAGTTTTTGAATTCATTCATTACAAACAAAAATACAAATCTTTTCTCTTTATAATATTAGTAGGTATATATGAAAATTACACAAAAAAAATTACGTGTGCATCATGGGGCAGCAGATTCATGAACTGCTGGGTGATATTCCACTTGAGAAATGTGTACCAATACGTTCCCTGGAAGCTATCACCAGCGTTCAGTAGAATAGAGTTTGGTTTTTCCTTCAAAAGCACTTGGATTTCATTGTATAGACGAGGAAAACCGCCAAGACACGAATTGTTATTAAATCTGCATGTCGGAGTCTCTACTGAAGTCTCTTCAAATCTGCGAAATTTCAAAAATTATTTTCTACTAGCTGGTGCTCGCGACTTCGTCCGCGTGGAATAGTTATTTTTGAATCATTTGGGTATCTCGAACGGTTTTCGCAACTGACGCAACGGAAGCCCTCAAAGATGAATAATTTTCCCCGTTTTTTTCCACATTTTCGACTGTGTCTTCGCTCCTATTAGTCGCAACGTGATGTTATATAGCCTAAAGCCTTCCTCGATAAATGATCTATCCAATACAAAAATAATTTTTCAATTCGAACCAGTAGTTCCTGAGATTAGCGCGTTTAAACAAACAAACAAATAAACAAACTCTTTAGCTTTATAATATTAATAAGTATAGATTAGAAAAAAAATGTTAACGTTAGCAGACAGGCTGTCCAGATGACTGTGAAACGCAATGTGTCCTGCCGTCCTGCCACTACTTTCCAAGTCCAGACCAGAGCCAACTTTCAAAAGTTCATTTCCAACTATGACCCTGCCGGGAATCGAACCCGGGAACCTTGAGACGGAACATTAAGGCAAGAACCCTAACCACTCATGTGGTTCGTCAACGTTTATGTACATAGGTACGTCGTGGGTTGACCATAAACATGACTAACTAATAAACATGACATAAAAATAAATAAAAAAAATGTATATCTTTTTATATTTTAATACTAGCTAAAATTAAAATTATAAGCAAACCTTCGGCTTTCTATTGAGCCCAAACACGCTATAGTTATCTGCTGTATGTTTCTGAGGAGTTGGTTATTCCGCAGGCTGCAGCACCAGGTCAAGGTTACTATGTCATGGAAATACAACCGAAGTAATAGTATACTAAATCTGTAGTGAAATCCCTTCGTCACTAGGAAGTGGACTTATGGTCTTTAAACGCCTGAACAGTACTTCATAAGTTATACTTAGCTAAGAACTATCCTGATCACGTCAGCTTAAAAACCAAAAAAAACGCATCAAAATCGGTCCATCCGTTTGGGAGCTACGATGCCACAAACAGTAACACGATACACGTCCAACTTATCACACCAAGTTTTTGCGTCGGGCGTCGAGTTTTAATAAAAATATCGATTACACCGAGTTTTGTAAACAATAATGATAAAAGTTCATAATAACTCACCTCGCATGGAAATCGTTATAATGAACAATATCCAATCTGTATAGACCCTCGAACGGCAAAGCAAAACTATATACTAAATTAAATATACCATAAACTAATAAAAAACTATAAAAAACCGCCACCATTTTAACACTGTACCTAAACGAAATAATTGTCGATAATATAAATAATTAATTACAAATATATTACGTAAATTTTCATGGCTTTTTAACTTTGAATACGTCTTTACCAATCCTATTCCAACATAAGACTGTCGGTCCAGTTAAACGAAACGAAACGAATGTACTGTATCAACCATCTACTGAAGAGAAATGAAATGATAGTGACTAATGCAATTATGGTTGGGGGAATTCATATTAAACCTTATGCACTACGAAATAAGAGCGTTTTGTTAAACACTTGAATGTTGATTTTGATAAGTTATTAGGTAATAACAGTCGTGTCAAAATTGATGACAAAAGAAATCCTCAGATAAAAACATACAATACAATAAGTAACTAACTTAAATAGAATATGTATCGGATCCGATATTAGATAAACAAATTTTACATGATGTTTTAAGCACTCAGTAACGTCACTAGCACAAATTATTATCTATACCTACTATAATATTATAAAGCTGAAGTTCGAATTGAAAAATTCTATTTGTGTTGGATAGATCATTTATCGAGGAAGGCTTTAGGCTATATAACATCACGTTGCGACTAATAGGAGCGAAGAAACAGTCGAAAATGTGGAAAAAACGGGGAAAATTATTCATCTTTGAGAGCTTCCGTTGCGTGCGCTGCGAAAACCGTTCGAGATACCCAAATGATTCCCAAAATAACTATTCCACGCGGACGAAGTCGCCAGCACCAGCTAGTCTTATATAAATATTTATTTATAGTTATTCTTGTGAGAACTTTGGTCATGTTCTAAAAAAAATCAATAGTAATGTAATTTTTTCCAGAACCCATTTTCCTACTATCCATTACCCTTACTATGGTACTTAGGTGTTACGGGAACACTGACACACAAATTATTCACACTGATTTCTATATTCAACTTTACAACGACATTAGAAGTTTATGTATGATATTTTAAAAGCCTGAAGCAAACAGACGAACAATGTAATAAATATAATAGGTAACTTCATTAATAACTATTACGGAGAACAATAACAACTTTCTTTAAAATCAGCAAACAAAAAGAACTGCACGTTTTTATTTTGAGATTTCAATAAAAGTTTTAGAATAACTTCTCTATCATCTTCAGAAAAGAAGGAATATCTGCTGTTGAAGATATATTCTGCTATCAGCTGCACATCGTCGCCTCCATACTCCATAATACCTTTAATTAAAAAGGATAACAGCCTGTACCAACTCTTTACTTTATAGAAGTATTTCTCCAAGAATTTTGATAATAATTCTTTATACAAATGCAAAATTGATGCAAAATATGTTTTACGCAACTCACTCACTTCGTGTGCTATATATTTTCCAAAAATGAACCCTATGATTTCTACACCTTCGTCTCGTTTTGTGATTTCATTAGTGAATATTTCTGGTCTTCTTTTCATACCTTGTCTTACCGATTTACAGTAAATCATACATAAATGTACGTTGACATATTTCTCAAGCCACATCTCTATTGGCATAATTTTTCGCATTAATTTTATTACTCTTTCAAATAGGACCGTACAATAAATATAATTATAATCCATAAAAGCTTTAGTAAATTTCAGGGAAAAAATAAACTTGTCAAATAAATGTAGGTCTAAGTAGTTTACATTTAACTGGTTTTCAATGTGAAGTAATATTGGTTCACCAACTTTTTCAATTTTGTATTCAAGGTCTTCTTCGGAGACAGAAAGCAATAAATATTTGGCAGACATCTGTATGCATAATGAAGCGTAATTTCTAAAATAATAATCATCGTCGCCTTTGTCTTCCGTTACCTTAAATAAAAATTCTTGAATGACATTAAGGACAAATTCATCATTTAGCTCAAATATTAAGTCGATAAGCCTGTATAAAATTTTCACTGAACGTCTTAGTGTAACTTTTCTAAATATATTGTAAAGATCAACCCAATAATCTAGTTTAACTGTTTCCGGTACTGTATCATTGTTGACAAGATCCAGTTGTAATTTCTCGTGGCGATTTGATGTAAAATTCATACGCTCAATAAATGGTTTTACTACAGTCCATATTTTGGGATCACATTCTTCTTTGTGTATGTGAAAATTCCGTAATACTGCACGAATTGCCGCTTCTGGTCGCAAGTCACCTATAGAACGTAAAATTTCTGGTAGATTTGTTTTTAATTCTGAGCGCATTGCCAACACAGCTGCTATTCTTGCAGTTTTTCGATTAGAAAGAAGATTTTGAACATTTTTCTTCAAATTAACGGTGCTACAAATTGTTACCCTATTATACAAAAACACGAGACCACCTAGTTGCCATCCCACTTCATTTAAATCAAGCGATGGTCGCGACAGGTGGGCGTTTGTTTTTAATGCTGCTACCAATTGCCTTTGAGGCCTTTGGGCATCTTTCGAATCGAGTGAAACAATTAACGGCCACAAGTTACTACCGATCAAATGCGCTATTGGTCGAGCTAATCTAGTTTGTGGACTTTTCTCAATTAAACGCTGCATTACTGCTAAATGTTGCATTGCAAGTCCATTTTCTTCATAAAAATATATGACGAGCTTTCGGAGGTACCTATCCATACGTGTTTGGTTTTGATTTACAAGAAGCTGTTCATAATAGTTTGTAACAGTTAATAATTCGATGTCGTGTTTCAGTGCGTTTAAATATGACGCTTCGTTCTGTATTAAGGCAAAATTTTCTCTAATGAACTGTCGTCGAGCAACGCGAGCCTTGAACAAGCGAAGCAGGAGTGTTGCGGCAGAATTTGAATCACGGCTAGCGAAGCATGTTATGGCTTCCACTACTTCCGGATATTTGTCGACGCGCAGTTTATATGCATCTAAAGTGTCTAGTAACTGTGTAAGACGGTCGTAGGCATCAGCTGGTTCAGTTTTAATAGCAGCAAGTAACATCGCCGGCAAAGAGTTACAGATTTGCCGACGCTCTGAAGAGTTTAAAGTGTATTCAGTAAAAGATGAATAATTATTGAAGAAAGCAGCGAGAACAGATGTGTCGCTTGTAACATTATTTAGTATGTCACGTATAACTACGGCATGAAGGCCTTCATTACAATTGGCTTGAGCAGGTGTACCATCTAGCCCTAGGCCGTGTGCAAATTTTCGAAACGTCATCCATACGTCAGACGGTAACCGCCAAGCTGCAGCACGCCGTACTAAACTTCGTATAACAGCGGCACGCAATGTGCTTGGTTCATTCATATGTCTGCCAGTTAGTAGATTTAGTAGTTCAGTAATATTCTTCGAGTGTCCGCCGCATTTACTGACCAACACCAACATCATATATTCACGGTTCATAGCATTGCTCTCGGCGGCCATACGTTTTTGTAGTTCAATAAGAGTACGTTTGAAACTAAGGAATCTGTATTGATTAAATAACTGATCTAAAAGTGTTTCTTTTCTTATCTTGTGTTTTAGTGTTCGTTTCTTAATTAATCTTTTTATTCCTGATATCATAGGACCAAATCGATCGACATCGTCATACACGTGAGTTTTCTCATTTGATATTTCCGGTGCGGATGGAATAGGATAAGGCCAGTTCAAAAACATTTCCCCGATGTTTTTTTCCACAAATATTTGCTTTTTCATAAGTGTTCTTTCTTCGATGTTAAGACGTTTCATAAGTGGTGCTATGTTTTTGTATGAAAACCATGATTTTAGATATTCGGCTCTTGCAAGTTTTAATAATAGTTCCTTAATTTCTTCGCTGTCTAAGTTTTCAGCTAGAGTATTCATTTCGAGTAACAAAACTGTATAGAGCTCAGGTTTGTTAAGAAATCTATTTTTACTATGTCTAATAATATATTTTGTTGCTTTGGGACTCAGATGTTTAAATAATTGTTGATTAAAGTATTTTTCAACAATATCAAGGTATACATCTGTATTTGCCTTTAATAAAAATTTTACACTAAAGAAATATTCTTTTTCTTTTTTTAGATAAGTTGTTAGCAGCACTTTGTTGTTTTCCAGACCGTTGAAATAGCATTTAGCAACATCTGGACAAATTTCGCACATTATTTTTAAAGAATGTGGTGTCAACAATTCCAATAAATTTTCTACTTGATTCAAAATGAACTCTTTGGAGCAGTGGCGTATGTACTTTATGGCTTTATCGAAATGTTTATTTTCATAATAAAACTGATAGAACTCTTGAAGTCTTCGTTCATCTCGTAAATGAAGTTGTATCCAATTATGTGTCTTATTAACGGCTGTCGTCAACATTTCTGGAAAAATTTCCCTCTCCATGTGAATTGGATTCACAATATGAGAGTACTCCGAGTCCAATAACCACAGACATTTCAGCGCTCTGCTCACATACAACATATCTTCGTGTTTTAAATTTTCCAATACATATTCCAAAATTTTGTATTTGGTAGCGAGATCGATTTTAAATAATCGGTCAGCAGGCGAAGATTCTGGAATATTTTTAATTGCATCGAACGAAACTCCTTCGGAAAAGGCATCATTAACTAAATGGTTCAAGTACTGGTGGCGTTTTCCTAAATTGTCGCCTTTTAAGGTAATTGGGATTACAGATGACATCTGGAAATAATGATAAACTATATTAACGTAACATTAGATAATATAATAATTATTAAATACTAGTTGGTGCTCGCGACTTCGTCCGCGTCCGATCGCTACCAAACTTTACAAAATTGCCCACTGGACTAATCTGAAAATTTCATTAAAATCGGTTCAGCGGTTTTGAAGTCCATAGACATACATACATACACACACTGCCTTTTATATATAGAGATTACAATATTAATAATCCTACTTACTTATATTATAATGCGAAACTTTGTGAGGATGATAAGATCGATGTATGTTACGCTTTCACGCAAAGACGGCTGATCGGGTTTGGATGAAATTTGGCACACACATAGTTTTTTACCTGGATTAACATATAGGTTACTCTTTATCCTAAAAATTTCAGTGAAAAAATCCGAGGGATCGTCTAAAAATAAAATAAAAATTGGACGCCGACCTCACGGCCATAAAGAGGTATGTAAGGCTTTATATTACTCATAGAGATTATAAACTCATAGACTCATCCCACATGTGTGCTGCTATGTTTCGGTGGGTGAGTAAGGGACGGCGGAGTTTCGGAAGAGTGTTCGTCCGACCTCGCAACTTCGCCTTATAAGCGGACGCGGAGGACGCCAAGAGGTTTAGTCGGTAGGTCTTTCCCAATACCATCTCGGGGCAGGAGTCCGACATAACCCACTGGTCTGTCCCCAGGCCGGTGTAGGTATCCATGATGGATACCTACACCGGCCTGTAGGTAATTAACTAACAAGTAGGTAACCTTGTAAATAAAAAAGGCCCATTTCCCTATCCCTTATTTTCCTTAATCCTAAATGGTCGCCAGCGTTCTTGCAACACGGTAGCCACCTACCATCGAGTGAGCCGTCAGCCTGTCTGGCGACCTTAACATAAAAAACAGAGTTTTATATTTTAGCTTGTAAAATGAATTCGTGTTTATCAAAACTACATTGGTTTGGAAATTAGCCAGTTCGGCGGGATGGTTTTTTTTTAATCTGTGAATACATCACTAAAAATAGAATCTTACTGCACTGTTAACAATGATAGATGTTGAAATATAAAAATATTAGATAAGTAAGTTAATAAAAATATCTTACCGTTCGACTCGTTAATATTTTATTCTAAAACAGCAAGTAAATTCAAAATCAAGTCATAATATAAAAGTTGCACAATAAATAGAACGTCTGAACGCAGACAATATTTCGTAAGATCTAAAAAACTCGGTACACTCACTCATATTCTAGGCAGAATTCCAGATAGTCCTGCTCCTGACAGATCTTTTATAGCAACTACAACTGTTTTGAAATCCACTTGCTGTTGGGTTTTTAAAAGTCATACTTTATTATCCAATAATTACCTATAGCCCCTAGTATATATACTTTTATACTTTTCCGTATATATTATAAGTTACTCTATGCTTACGATTTTTGGTTCCGGCTTTAGTTCGCGTAAGTACAGTCAAACACGCATTTCTGCTGATTGGCTGATACCTGTTTTCTGTTGCAACCTCATTGCGACGTAACTTGCGACAACTTCAGTTGTTTAAATATTCCCACCCTGGTGAGTGTTACCAGGCTTTGAAATTTATAAATCGGAGCGAGCAACGATAGAGGGCGTACTGTGTAGAGCGCAACAGGACGCAGGGACGCACCATATCATTATAGTTTATTTTGATTAAAGATATCCATAAGCATATTTTAAAAGGCAACACAATCGCGATTAATTTTCTCATGGTATATACTTTCGTTTTTTAAACAAATGGGTGAGACGATCTCTCCTCAGAGCACAGACTATATAAAATACGGCGGATCCCCGGCGGATTTTCGCTCAGCCGTAATGCATTCCGCCTTCGTTGATCCGCCGTAATACAAAACGGCTCTGTTTTTTAATAACAAAGCCGTAATGTAAACGGCGCATTCTACAATCCGATTGCAACACAATAATATATCTATATACTCTCCTCTCCTTTGTTCCTTGAAAGTATAAAGTGTTCTGTGTTTATTTGTGCCGACGGTGGCGACCCATTGGCGACCTTTGCACAGAATAGTAATCCTACCAAGTCATTCATTACATGTCATATCAGTCATGTCAATGGTGCGTCATTCAGTCAGTCAGTGTCAAAATAAATACCTATACGTCACAAATACCCAAATACCTATCCATTGCAAAATATTTTGATTTTTTTTTTCATCTCATCAATCGAAATAAAAGAGAATAGTGCCGAAAACCGAACATTTCTTTGCGACTATCACTAAATTAAACAGTTAACACTACACCGTGGTCGCCTGTATACCGTTTGTCAAATGAGGTGTGCTCGTCATTTGGAATAATAATCATTACTATTCCAGACATTTCAGTGACTCGTTTCGATAATTCGATATCATTATGGCTGGTTCACCTCTACGAAGACTTATGGCTGAATACAAACAGCTAACACTGAACCCTCCGGAAGGTATAATTGCTGGTCCAATCAATGAAGAAAACTTTTTTGAATGGGAAGCCCTGATAATGGGACCAGAAAACACATGTTTCGAAGGTGGAATCTTCCCTGCTAAACTCATTTTCCCTCCAGACTATCCATTGAGCCCCCCAAAAATGCAGTTCACGTGTGAAATGTTTCATCCAAACATCTATGCTGATGGAAGGGTGTGTATTTCCATATTACATGCGCCGGGAGATGATCCTATGGGTTACGAGACTAGCGCCGAGAGATGGTCTCCAGTACAAAGTGTTGAGAAAATATTACTATCAGTAGTGAGCATGTTAGCGGAACCTAACGATGAAAGTGGAGCTAATGTGGATGCTGCGAAAATGTGGAGAGAAGATCGTGATCAATTTAACAAAATTGCTGAGAGACTCGTCAGACAAACACTAGGCTTACCACCACCGTAGTATAGATATAAATATCATAAATATCAAACGAAAAAAATTCTATCAAGTTTATCAAACAATCAAAGTGGAACTGCTTGGTATTTTTTAATTAAAGGTAAATTTGACCCAACAATGTTTAAACTCATTTAGTGAATTCAATACAATTTTCTTGTATTTATTTTATGTTTTATAGAATGGATGAAAAGTTTTTTTTAAAACCTAGTATTGTTAATATCATAAAAATGTAAATAATAAAATAAATAAACATTAATTTTAATATAATAATTTATTTGGGTTTAATTTCAAGGGCTGCTTCCTGTCCTCATGGAACAACTGAAAACTGAAGTATTTATTTTTTAAACATTATCAAATAATTGATTAGAGGGGACAATGTCTTGTGTCACATTCTATCTTCGGTTATTTATTTATAGTAGTAAGTAATTAGTAATAAGTTGTGAGACAACTAATTCTCCTGAATACCTATTACTGACTTCGCTTGCTTATACGGGGTGTTTCTTGGTTTTTGTAACTACTTAATGGTAGATGGCTACCATCTATAAGACAAGGGAAGGAAGGAAAGAATAAAGAAATGGGCTCTGGCATCCCTTACTGAAACAACAACATGTATGCTGTTATTTCATGCTGGTCTTCTGTAAGGGATTGGTTACTGGCAATTACTGTCGCCATGTGGGCTGCCTAATTTATTAGTGTGAAACTGCAAAAATATATTCTGTTAGTTTCATAATAAAAAGCTATATTTATTAATTTTGAATAAATTTTAATTTCTTATCTACTTACATATGTCTTTCACATAATAAATATATAAATCTTGTAGATTATTCTTAAAAAATAATAACCAAAATATAATAATTGAAAAAGAAAAGTAACAAAGGGGCAAAAAATTTATCCAAAGATTGCATGGAAAGTAGTGCCTTTGAATCCAACGTTTCCCGTAGGTTCATCTTGAAATGTTATGTACATTCTGAAATAAAATAACCACAATTAAAATGCATAATACACTATTGTACTCAACATGGTCTAAATTAAATTAGATAATATTCTGATTTAATTTTTCCTTTAGTTAGTGAGTACTAAGAAGTCATCACTTTGTATTATGTTATTGAACAAATGAATGAACTGTTTTGAATACTGGTAGGTATTCAAATATAGAATGGTATTCAAAAATGAATATGGTAAGTATGTTGTTAGTTGTTACATACTTTTGTTATGTAACAACATCCATTATTTCTTTGCAAAACATTTAAGGAGTTATCATACTGACTATTGTTGTACTTGGTCTCACACTTAGTCAATAATAGTAAAACCAATTCTGGTTGATATTATGCTCCAGGTTTAATTCAAGAAAAAATGTGACTTCATAAATTTTCCTTTTTTTATAAAGCTACTATATAAACTGAATCCTGAACTCAGTGGAACAGTGTTGTTCATTTTTGTGTTAGCAAATAAATGATAAAACACACATGTCCAGAGTATCGTCTGTTTGGTGTGATATATGAATAGACTCTGAAAGCTGAACGGACATAATTATCTCTACAAAACTGTTGTTTTCTATTGACAAATTCTGCTGAATGTAGTTACTCCCTATGGCAAAGCCTCCAACAACAGTAGCACTAACCAATTAGTTAGTGCACTAATCACTTATTGTACAATGTAACAAGAGATTAATGAATCATAGATCATATATTGCTCAAATAAATTATATTTCCATGGAGATGCATTTGACCGCCATTTTCAAAATACATGAATGTAATGAGGTTTACAATACCTGTCCTGCTGCACTCCCAATTCTTTCTCAACTAATTCAAACAACACTTTTGCATGTTTTTTATTCTGCTCAACGCCAAGCGCTCCTATGGACATGAGATTTGCAATAGCGCACGGTTCTGTAGTTCCACCAAAACTCATTGGGACATCTGGGATAACTGACACCACACAATACTAAAAGAAATATGTAAAATAATAATTGTGTAATATTTCATAAAATGCCGTTCTATAGTATAGGCATCCTCTAATGGGCGTCATATTATGTATTTAAAGGGTTAAACATTACCGATTCTGGTTTTCCAAGTGCTTTAGCAAGAATTGGTACAGCTTTAGTAACGAAATCCTGTGGAATTTTCCCTTTGGGTACATTGGTTTCGATTCTAAAGTGCGGCATATTATTCAAGGTATGTGTTATTCTTGAGAGTTATTATTGCAATGCAAGGCTTCAGCTCCAAGACGTTGAAACAATGTCAATAACTCAATAGCAATACGACTCTGATAAAGTAGTAAAACAGCAAAAGACACTATTATATCATATCATATCTATCTAATCTGCAACTAAAAATAAAAACCAAAACAACCATCCACAGACAAAATAAGATATTCTAAAAGTTCCGACCACAGAACAAAAATTAATTATGTTGACATTATTTATGTCCACAAACTAAATAGTGGATGCTGAACCTACCTACCTTTTTTATGTAAGGTCAGCCTGGCGCTGTAGATTACCTCAGAGCATAAACATAGTATACTTCGTAATAGACGAACAGACCCCGGTTTTTCGCGTCACCAAAACAGAAATGTCTTAGTGTGAGTGAATTTTAGAGATGTCCCTTCGTTATCGACATGAGTTTATGGGCGAGTTATCATGTTTTATTTATATCTATTATTTCACTAGACAACCCGCTCACAATAGGTGATTCTGTACAGTTGAACATAAAAACTTAATAAAATATTAAAATGAAAACTAGATATTGCTTTGAAATAAAAGAAGTTGTTAGTATAAATTGCTATATTAAAAATCAATAACATTTACTATTGTATTATTATTATTAACAAAAATCAAATTAGAAAAATATTTCGTTTGTTGTAATTTTTCTAAGAAACAATTATAAGGAACGTTTATTCGTACCTACAAAGGTACTAGTGAATTTTATTTTGAGTAATACCTAATCAAATTTTTATTGATTTTGTAGCGTTTCATTGCTACACGCCAAGGTAATTTCATTGTAATGGTCTTTTAAACCTGGCCTTCTTTTTAAATTCATTTAATAAAGACTGCAAGGTAACTACTTTCTTTTTCATTCTTTTATTTTTTGCTTTTTAATTGCATATTATGTTTCGTTGTTTTTCAGACAACTTGTTCTTCAACTTTGCACATTTTCATAAGTCTTTTCTTCCTAGGCGTTAATTGTGGTGCCTGAGATGTAGATGGCTGAAGTGAAATGTCTCTAAAGACATAGGTTGATACAGGTCTTGTGGGCTTCAATGTGACCTGAAAAGGATAATGGTTTATTTATGCATGACCTGACTGCTCTCAAACCTTCAGAGACATTAAAATATTGCTTGCAAAACTGTGCCCTAATATGAAAAATATGCGAAGAAATGTGTCTAGCATGATAATATTATGCTAAAGTGACTCGACGACAATGAATCATATTCTACAAATAAATAAAAATATACACACCGGTACAAACATTGTGGGGACACAGTCCTTTTTTAAGCGACGGCGATATTTACGCTGTAGAAAACATCTTGGATCAAAATGTTTGCTGCATACTGTGAAATATTTATTAGGTGTCCAGTTTGGCTTATTTAGGACTCTAATCAAATGGAAATCTAAAAAAAGTGCATTTAACTTTAACTAGTTGTTGCGACTTTGCCCGCGTTTATAAATATAGCTTATGTTATGTTACTCGGTGACAATGTAGCTTTCTATTGGTGAAAGAATTTTAAAATAATTCCAGTAGTTTTTGAGTTTATTCAATACAAATATACATACAAATCTTCTCTCTTTATAACATTAATAATAAAATTAACATAGATTATTGATAATCTAATTGATAATTAATAATTAATTAATTGATAATTGATAGATTATAGATTATTGTATTTGAATACTTCACTATGCATATAACCACTGCCTACTTACATTTTAAAACACTCGGCATATTAACATTTTTATTATAAGAAAGAATAAGAATGCGATATCGATATCGATGACTCAAATACTCAATCACTACGTAAATTATGGAAATATTCACAGACACAAAATCTTGTTTTTGTATTTATGAAAGTGAGAAATATATATAAAACACAAAACTACGTGATATCTTACATTTATTACACAATTTGCCATATTCCTTAAACCTAGTTTTCCTTGAAAATAAGGCGTTTAAAATTGATAGTGTGTGGATCGTATTTACCTGTAAAATGTCTCATTATTTGGATTATTGCTGTTATTCACTTCACAATCAGGCACTGAACAACACCCCATTGTTGATTTTAACAATAATTTTATACAATTTAAAAGGATTGCTTGAGAATTACACAAAAACTGAAGGACGCTATTCGCAGTGTTCTGCTAAGTTCTGATAAGGTTTCAAAACTAGTCCTATCGGGTATTATTTTTCTATCTCTTTCGCACTCGTATTCTTGTCATAAGAGACTGCGTTCTCGCTTGCACTCTCTGTTCGTCTATTACGAAGTATACTATGTCTATGCCTCAGAGCACCTCAGAGATATTACTATGTCAAATAAATAAATACAAGTGACCCATAGTGACCTATGTCATGTCGCTTGTGAGATGAGTATATAATATAGTGTTCTGTGTTAACAGTGTCAGTCAGCGGTGGTCAACGGTCAGTCAGTGTCAGTGTCTATTTTATTTATCAATAAAAAGAATGTCTACATTTATCTTATGAATGATTTATCTATTAGAACAGAACGAGAAGTTAATAACCTTACAAAACTAATTACTTTTTAATTTCTATTACATTAATAATATATTTAGATTAAAATTATTCGTTAGGATGTATTATTTATCGCGGCTTTTATTACGTACTAAGTCATTTTCATATATAAAATCTGCTAGTTTTCATACAAATAGTGTGAATTTTGCAGCAGTAAAAAAAACTACTTCAGCTGCTGGCGGTATTTATAATAAATAACTGCGTTTTGTTGTTATGTTTCACCATTAGTGTTGATGGTTTTATTGGAGCTTTATTTTTCTAGGTGTAATGGGGTTGGGCAAAGGTAAAAGGCAAGGTAAATTAACTGCTCCTATGGAGAAGAAGGTACTACCAGTTGAAACAGACCCCGAGAAATTAGTTAATTATGTTTGTGGTTCAAATATATATGTCACGGGCGAGGATGTTAAGGTAAAGGAATAGACCTTTCTAAATTGTACCTATTCATTTGAGAAAGGGATTTTATATAAACAAATTTATAACCTCAAAATGTTGACTTGCAAACATCTATAAAAACATAAATAAAAAGGTATAAATGTATTATATTTTTTTAGATAAAAGATGATAGTGAATATCCAGATTGGTTGTGGACATTGAACACAGGAGCCCCACCAAAGATAGAGGACTTAGATCCAAACACAAAGCAATATTGGATTCGAGTACGCGCTGAAGGCATGAGGAGAAACAACAAGTTAAAATCTCTGAGAAAGTTTTAGAATAGAGAATTATAACAATACAGGAAATGGTGTTTCCCTAGCTACATTATAAAATATTCATCAGACCACAATAACTCTGCCCAAGCGCAAAAGCGGTAACTAAATCAAAGTGAGTTTCAAGATAATTGAAGTTATGTAAAAGTAGTTTTTTTTTTTTTACTTTAAAAATTCTTTGCTTATTAAATAGAATTTATATAATATATTGAATCTATTTGTTATTATTATAACTTTATGAGATTTTTTTTTTGAGATACATACCGCTTTTGTGCTTAGTAGGGCAGTATTGTAGTCGGATGAAAAGTAATTTGTTAGTTTAAGGGTTTATTATTGGAAATAAAAAAAATAGATATAATAAATGAAATGCCGTTTTTTGTATCCTTTTTATCAGTTCTGATATTCAATAAACGGCGTCAGCCACTAGCCTTCACGTAAAATGTAGGTGCACAAATACATACTTGTGTTTTATCCTAATCCTATAATTATTATAAATGTACTTTGCGACGAGGGAAGTTTGTTACTCGTTCAGGCAAAACGGCTAACGGATTATGATGGAATTTATCACACAGTTTTTATCCTGGAAAAATGTTAGGTTTACGAGGTATCATATAAAAAATTGAGCACCACAGTCGCCGCGCCGTGGCGGTGCCACCGTCATCAAACGATAAGAATGTCAGATAGATGAAATCTATACTAATAAAATAAAGCTGAAGAATTTGTTTGTTTGAACGCGCTAATCTCAGGAACTTTTTTTTTTATTCTACTGGTTCGAATTGAAAAATTCTTTTTGTGTTGGATAGATCATTTATCGAGGAAGGCTTTAGGCTATATAACATCACGTTGCGACTAATAGGAGCGAAGAAACAGTCGAAAATGTGGAAAAAAAAACGGGGAAAATATTCATCTTTGAGGGCTTCCGTTGCGTGCGCTGCGAAAACCGTTCAAGATACCCAAATGACTCCCAAAATAACTATTCCACGCGGACGAAGTCGCGAGCACCAGCTAGTATGTGATAAATGCGAAAGCTGGGTTGTTTGTTACCCAATCACACAAAAATGACTGAACGGATTTGGATGAAATTTTGCACACAAATAGTTTATTAAGGATAGGTACTTTTTACCCTGTAAGAAATTACGCCATTGTGGGATTTCCAAAAAAAATAAACTACGCGCGCAAAGCTAGTAAATAATGTTTTCAAACATTCAGCGCGCGCCGCGCCTGTCAAAAGTTGCCTTGCCATAATATAAAACAAAACAAACAATCTTTCGCTTTTACCTCAAGCACAGATTAAATAATAGTTGCCCCAAGGCCGGCGCTGTCCATAAAATATTATTTCTAATCTTATATTTAAATCCAACAATGTTTAATTTTTTTTTACCTATACTTAAATATTGACAAGGTTATACCTAGATGTATCTAAATAAAAGAGTTATTTGCTTGTATGTATGTGACTTCTATTTTATTGTTTTTTTTTTTTTCGGAAGTTACAATGTTGTCCTATATTTACTGCTTAAACCTCGGGTATGAAGTTGCAAAACCTTTCCATATTCCATAAGTGTGACAGTGGAGTTTCCACAAACCCCAAGTCTGGTGGATAACTGGCCATAGGCAGTAATCTATGCCTGGGTGTAGAATTTTTATCGCTAGTCTATGGTTGGTGCTTTAATATTGAATGCATGGATAGTGAGTTGCACATTATCGACAAAATCAATCGATAGATTTCCTTTCGTTGTTTTATTGTCTTATAAAAAATATAAAAATAATTCAAACAGCCTGAGAAAAGTATTCCAGTAAATTATTTCAATTTTTTTTTATTAAGCTAAAGATATAATTTTAATTTTATAACTACATATTATTTTGGATGACACCTACATCCTAGATAATACCTACGCTTTCTCTAATGACAAATCGATTCTAATTACTTGAAATTGAAGTTTTAAATTTAAGTCGCAAATTTGAAAGCAAAACTTACGATAATGAAAATATATTTAAACTAAACATGTATGAAATAATTTGTTTGTTGATAGTAATCTATTACCTATTTTTATATTATTTTCAGTTTACAATTTTCCTGTTGAAGAAAATAGTGGTTATTAAATAAATTTGGCAGTTTATTATTTAAATTGAGGATCATACACAATATTTGCCTAATATTTCGTAAAAAAAAGATGTTATTGTAATGTTACTATTGGTTTTGCAGTTAGGTATTAAGCAATCAAAGGGAGGAAAAGAAAAAACAAATTATTTACATTTAAATAATAAATTCTAAATTACGAATCAAGCATTGTTAATAGCGTTAATATCAAATATAAATTGAATCCTATTAACTTTGATCGAAAACTTAATTTACACCGCTTAAGCCTGTTGTTATTGCTTATGTAAAGTATTTAAAATTGTTTAGGTTATTTTATTTTTAAGAACATTGTATCAGGGATATTACAAAGAACAGACTATGACTGTCATGTCTAAAGTAATTACGAACGAGTGCGCATGCAAAACATACTTTCTAAAAACAAACTAGGTATTTTGTCTACAACTTTATAAAACAAAGCTTATGTTAGTCGCTGATTATGTAGCTTTCTATAAGTGAAATAATTTTTAAAAATCAGTCTAGCAATTTTTGAGTTTATTTATTAGAAACAAAAATACAAATCTTTTCTTTTTTCAATATTAATATAGTAAATAGATGTGATGGAATTTTTTTATCGATAACTATAGTCACATCACATCAGTAGGTAAACTTATCAGTAGGTAGTAGGTACCATACACAAAAAAAACTTCAGTAAAAGAGAGCGACTTATATAGAAATCATATGTCAGACAGAGATAAACTATAGTGTGTTTGGCTTATCTATATCTATGGTATTTGTGTGCGTGCGTGTGCGCTTTCCGCTTTTATTATATGTTATTGATCAACAATGCGATTTTTTCTTTTTTCTTGTGAGACTGCTAGTGCCTGCCTAGACTGCCTATAGTGCCTACTTTCTGTTCACGTCAATTCAGGATAATATAATTATTAATTATTGTGTGTGTGTCAATTTTGTTAAAACACATGTGTAAAGGTATTGAATTCAGCCCATCGCCATCGATGATTCGGCCTAATTAATAAATGCTGTTGCTGAAATTAAGTGCATAGCCAAACAAAAATTAAATTAAATACTTAGTTTTATCGCTGCTTCAGTGAACTATCGATCGGCCGTTTGTTTTACGTAAAGGTATCAATCTTACAGCCTTTATAAAATCTGCAAAAATGGGTCAAAATAATTCGAGTTCCGAAAAACCAAAGCCACGAACTCCACAGGGGTGAGTCACTTTTTCATATATTTTTAATTGTTAAAGTTGTCAGACAGGCCAACGGTCCACTTGATTGGCTACTGTCATCTACTATAATGCAAACAATGCCACGTATTGCCAACCTTAGTAGCATTAAGGATATGGGATTAAGAACGAATAGAGAAATGGGCTCTGGCATCCCTTAGGTACTAACAAAGATAATTGATTGGTCTCGCTGCGCTCGACTAGATAGAGCGCTATACAAAAGCAATAGCTTCGAAAATGTGGCAACTTTTTATTGTAGTGTGTGTAAAAAATCGTCATTTTTTATCACTTTTTACGTAAGTATATGTATGGATGAGCTGGTTCATACGACTTGTTCTGATGTTCTTCAGACAGCATGTATTTATTCCTCTCTAATCGATTTAAAAGAACATCAAAGGTGGACATCCAAAACTTATTAAAAAAAACTTGGATTCGTCTTTTCGCAGTTGACTCAAGAATAATAAGTCCCCACTCCGCAGATTGCGACGACGTCGTTCAATTTATTTATTTATTTGCTAGCGGCCCGCTCCCGTCTTCGCAAAGGTGCATTTTTTCTGCAAAATATATATAAAAACTTTGCTCATTTAACGCTTTTTTCATTGGTGAAAACCGCGTGAAAATCTGTTCAGTAGTTTTTGAGATCATCGTATCTAATTCATAATATAATAATAAAATATGATGCCTTACGTAAACATCATTTACTTATTGACTGATTAAGAGCCGTCAATAAATAAATAAGTTACATCAATCTCTGAACTATTAGGAGACAAAGAAATGTCAAAGTCCAAATACAAGTTCTAGGTATTTGTAGGGACGGATATGTCCCCGTACTTCCCAATACCTTAGGGCCTAGTGCGAGTTTTACTCTATCAAACTCATCGAACGCGTAAACGTCAATTTGTATGGGACTGAAGCAGTGCTACACGTTAGCCACCAGGTAGCGCTGCTTCATTCCCATACAAATTAACATTTACGGGTTCGACGCGTTTGATAGAGTAAAACTCGCACTAAGCCTTCTTATTCTTAATCCTACTGTGGTCGGCAGTACCTTCACTAGCAGCACCTGTGCCGTTGCTTGTGTTATGGGCAACGATATGCCAATCCCACTATGCCATCTATAACAGCGCGGGTCAAACTGAACATACAAAATACTAGCGGGTCTAAAGGGAACTTTTTCGTAGTTAGGGTCAGAACTTGTGGGTCCAAAGTATCCGAAGCCCTTCTCAATCCCTTATTTTTTTTGTACCATCTTTATTGTACAATTTTTTTTTGTAACGTAAAAGTGAGCATCGCCGCACGCACATAAATGTTTTAAGTCGATAGTGACTCCTGTATGGCATCATCCATCAAGGTAAAATTGATAGTGTGTTTTTCTGATATGGTATGTTGTATCTGTACCTCACATCTTCAAGCACTATCGCGTCGTGTTTCGATGTGAACAGACCCTAAGGTTCAGTTGTTACGATGAGTTGTTAGTTTACGCCGAAAAGCGACGGGACGTTAAAATGCTTGCGCCGTGAGGCTAATCTTGAAGCTTTTCTATATTGTATTGCTTGTATACGTGTAAAAACAAATACGTATTCAATGATCTTAATTTATTTTCTTTACAAACAACGTGTGGGTAACAACAAGGCGTGTTGTCACTTCGAAGTCTAACGTAAGATTGAATAATCGAGTGCCATGCGGCTTCCTTATCGCTCTCGACAAAAAACTACCCGCCTTTTATTTTTCTCATTTTTGAAAATTGACCGTGTTACTACCCCAATAAATTATATTGACAAATCTTGCGGTAGACTTATATGTAAAAAATAATATAGGGCACAGTTTCTACTATTAACTTAAAGGTTATTACTCTGTTGTAATCGTGTATTATATAAAGAATTCTAACATGTGCACGCCGCTTTGGCCTAGCAGCATGCGCAGGCGCAACAGCAACGGCACGCTTTTCTTGCTAAAAACTTTTGCTTTTTTCCTCCTCATATACGACAGTCTGATATCAATCAGGTTGACCGTGTTTATTTTGCTATAACCTAAAATTCGTAAATAATTTGCGATATGTTTTCAGTTATGACTTCAAGAGTTCGAATGAGCCCACACGTCCTGTACCTTCGTCCATGTATCCTTCGCTAAGCAGTACAAATACACCAACATATCAACCTTCACAACTTGATAGACCCCTATTTACCAGCGTTACACACCAGCAACCAGCACCAGCTAACAACTTTGCTACACCATTTCAACCTAATTATCCACCTCTAACCTACACGAGCTATACTCCAACAGGAAACTTTGCGCAACGAGCTCATCAACCTCAAGTTAATAATGGACCTCCAACTACTCCAAGAGAGTGCGCTGGACAGTTCGTCATTGTTCAAAACCCACATCAAACGTAAGTTTACATGAGAAATGTGCACGCTTCTAAATTGAATCTTGTTAGATTTTTTTTATGTTATGTTCGACAGACAAGTCCACTTGATACTCTATAAGTATATATAAATCGTCTATAAGTCTATAACACAAGCAATGCCACAGGTGCTGCAATGCGCTGCCGACGACACTATGATTAAGGATTGAGAAGAAATAGGGAATAGGGCTCTGGCATCTCTTACTCATTTATCGAATTAAAACTGCACACATGCAGGTTCAAGGTCATTATTTTAAGGTGGTCTTCTAAGAGGGTGGTTACTGCCGCCAATTTGGCTGCCCAAAAAACTGCGTAACGCAGTGTGCCCAGCCACTATCTACTTAAAAGGTCTGGTTAGTCTTACTAACCATCTCTATCAATCCGTACTAATATTATAGATGCGAAAGTTTGTATGGATGTTTGTAACTCTTTCACGCAAAAACTACTGAACCGATCACCATGAAATTTTGCATACACGTTGTCTGGAACACCAGAAAGGACATAGGGGTACCTTTCATCCAGAACGCGAACGAAGTCGCGGGCACCAGCTATCAACTATATTTGCGATCAGGGAGAATCAGTAGGTACTGCAACGGTTTCGTGCCATGACGTTATCTTAGTAGGTGCGGCTGAAAAGATTATATTATCGTCTAGTCTAGACGTAACATGCATATTTACGCAAATATAACGCCCGACAAAATATATGATCTGTATTACGTTACAGCCGATTCATCTAGAAAAATATCACTCACTTATATACGAGAATTGTACTCGACCGTAATGCGAACGATTTCTGGGCAGTAGAAGCAGTAGTGAATAGTTTAGTTACTAAATTTCTCGTAACTATACTAACTATTTACTAAAGTAGCTGTATTTTATAAAGATAGTGACTTATGAAGTGGGAGTTCTAAAAATGGCTAAACATAATCTATACTCGCGGACTAATAATACGGGTCGGTTGGAAAAACTAGAATATCTCCTAAAATAGTAGAGCTAGCGGCATGATTCAAACTGTATGTTGTAGATGATTTTATAGTTAACAAAAGAACAGCAAATGTTGGAAAAGCTATTTATTATTGACATGAATATGTCTTTTCTCTGGGGTCTATTCGAAAGAATGTGTGTCACGAAAATCGTTACCATGACGTAAATGAATTAATTCGAAAGAATGTGTGTCACGAAAATCGTTACCATGACGTAAATGAATTAATTATAATTTGTTCGTTTGTTTATATATATATTTTATCCCTGTTGACCATAGAAGGATTAAGGATAAGGGGAAAGAATAAGGATAAGGATAAGGATAGGGATGGGGATAGGGATAGGGATGGGGATAGGGATGGGGATAGGGATAGGGATGGGGATAGGGATAGGGATAGTTTGTTCGTTTGTTTATATATATATATTATCCCTGTTGACCATAGAAGGATTAAGGATAAGGGGAAAGAATAAGGATAAGGATAAGGATAGGGATGGGGATAGGGATAGGGATAGGGACCATTTAAATCTTTCTTTTCATTTATGATATGAGACATATTCATGTCTACTGTGCCATCGAGAAGCCATGGCACTTTTTTTATTTATTATAATTACATAAGAAACAAAAAATCAATCATATTTGCGTTGAAAAATTAGAAGACGTTACCTCACATACCACTCAAAAATGAACTTAAAACATAAATTAATACTTCGTATTGCCTCTGCATGTTCTTCTTACAGCTGCCAGATAATTGGGTATATGTTTATTAAGTTTCTTATGCGATGATGGGGATATTGGTCCATTCTTCCACTAACACATGTTTTAGGTCTCTAAGAGTAGCTGGGGCTAGGTTCCGATTTCTTATAAACCTCCCAAGCTTGTCCCAAATGTGCTCAATAGGATTTAAGTCCAAGATCCTCGAGGGCTAGTCCATGCAATTGATGCCATCGTCGTAAAAATACTCATTTACAATTTGAGCTGTATGTGGCCCAGCGTTGTCATACATAAATATGAAATTTTCACCCAAATTAAATAAGTACGGGCCAACATGGTCATTAGGGATCTCTTCTACATACCTTACACTAGTTAGCGGACCATTTTCTATCAGCACTAACTCCGTGCGACTCTCTGAAGAGATTTCAGCCCAAGCCATAACAGATCCACCGCCGAACGATACTTTTTCCTTAAAACAAGCTGGAATAAAACGTCCCTCTGGCTCTCGGTAAACTCTTGACCGCCCATTATGACCATAGAGCATATTCTAGATTCGTCAAAAGACAATACTCTTACCCTTTCTTCGTTTTCCCAAAGTGCATGTTCGCGGGCGTAACGTAATCTTGCTACTCGAGGTTCCCCTTCAAGTTTTGGGCCGTTTGCAGGTATATGTAGGGTCAAATTAGCTTCTTGGAGCCGTGGCTTTACAGTCCGTTCGCTTACGTCATCTCTTTGGGTCTCTCGAAATTGATTTGTTACTTCAACAGCCGTGAGGTGCCGATTTCGGAGCATGATCCTAACAATAAATCGATCCTCTCGAGCCGTAGTACATCTTGGTCTGCCGGTTCCTGGTCTTCTATTGTTCTACCTAGTTTCTCGAAAACGTTGGACGACTCTTTGCACCGTAGAAAGTGACACGCATGTTACTTTCCCTGTACTTCTATGACTTCTGCCTTCTTCTAGCATAGTGACGATATGTGTAGGTACCTTCATCGGTTGTTAGCGACATGGTAGTATTTCAATAATGACCGTGAAAGACGACAATGACTGTCTTTTATCATTTTGATTTCACAGATTAAAAATAAAAGTGAGAAAGCAAGCAAAATGAAACCAGCGTGTGTTGAATTTATTACCAAATTCGAGCATTTTTAAATTTATTTATTTTGCAATTACGTTGTATAACGTTTAATGTCTTATATTATACGATAATAAAATTATCTTTAATATAAAGTTAGTTTTATGCATGTACCATTATTAATTTCCAAGATACAGACAATTTTGTCATCGACCCGTATTCTTAGTCCACGAGTGTATATTATACTAATATAAAGAGTTAAGATTTGATTGTTTGTTTGAATTGAATAGGCTACGTTGTCATGAAAGCTACGTTATCATGGAATAACATAGGCTATATTTTATAAAGTTACGCGGACGAAGTCGCGTACAACAGCTAGTGACCAAGACCATTGGACATAGGTTTATACCTATGTCAAAGTTATAAGTAGGTATTTTTTTTTAAATTTCTTTGATTCCTAACGGACTATTTGGCCAATCCAATTATGACCCTGTAAAATCGTTGTAATTTTACTATTTCAAACAGATTCCAACCGTCGGCACCACCTGCTACGGTCGTATGGTCACCGTCTCAACCTACATCCATTAAAACAAATACCAAGTAAGTATAAATTCTCTTTTTAGGACTGTGTGACGACTCGGACAGTATTTTCTTATTTTTTATGTTAAGCTCAATAGACAGGCTGACGGTCCACTAATAATGGTAGGTCTAGGTTGTTACTGTCGCCTATAATACATGCAATAATAATAAAAAGAAATATTTAAAACAGTTAATATGATTTATACTATCAAAGAAAAATTACATTAGTTTTTTTACATTACTTTAGGCAGTTTGCTCATTTTTGTTTTGTTTATTTTTATTGAAACATTGGTTTCTAATTCTAATTAAGTGAGAAATGTGATAACATCCTGCCTTTTATTCTTGTTTTTTACACCCTTTCAGTACATACGTAATTCGTTAAAAAATATTATATTTTAATATGGCGAGGCGTAGTTTTGCCGGCTTCACTCTGACTCTTAGTTAACTTATCTATCTTTAGTTTTAATTTTATCTGAGTTTATACTATAACCTGAGGTAATTTTTAAAGTTAAAGGTATTTGAATAACACGATAATTCTATTGTAACTCTGTACTCTGTATAAATAGATTAATAATTTTCAGAACATTTAAACCTCAGAAGAAAAATCAAGACAGTCTCGCGTCGTGTACGTCTTGTAAGAAAACATTTGGAATACAAATATATCAGTGTGGGCAAGGTCATAGTTCTTGTGACAAATGCAAGATGAGAAACGTTCCTTGCGGCAGTTGCAAATTGCCAATAAGCAACACGAGGAACTACACTATGGAAGCGGCTCTAAAAAATGTATGTAAAGCAGACAAGAAAAGTGCTTTATCAGGGGCCTTAGTCAAAGTAACAATTTAAAACGATAACGAACATAGACTAAAAATTGGTCTAGCTTCCGTAGCGAGCGAGACCAATACAAAATCATTGGATAACAAAGTTCGAAAACAATAAAATGTATGGGATTGACATATACTTATATGCCGTCGCTAAATCACGCGACACATCCCATACATTTTAATTCTTTCGAATCGAATCGCTACGGAGCGAATGCCACTTGTCTAAAAAGGCCCAGTTTCGATAACAAATTCCATTCATTTCAAAATTCGCTAAGGCTTAGATTTGGAATAGGTATTGATTACTGATTGACATAATTTGTCATCGCTAATAAAGATAGCAATAGAAATTGTCACTTTGAATTTTCTAAGGAAAACAGGCCTTATCATTCTACAACATACACTACAAAGAATGTTCAATCTTAGGGTGATAAAGCACTTTATTTGTCGAGTTTACCAACTCACTTAAGAGTGGAATTACTATTTTTACAGTAGAGACAAACAGAATTAATATTTACCACATACTTGGATATTATATTGGTCTCGCTGCGGATTTAACATAACAATTTAACACAGTAAGGGCCTTTTTCACCAACTACAAGTAAAGTGTTGATTAGTTACTATTAGAAATAATTTTATGTTTTATTAAATTATGCACTCGGTTTATAGTGCATACTTCGATAGTCGCCTATTTTTTTTATTATTTTCTTTTTAATGTTTGAGACTTTTACCGTACAAAGTTATATCAGCTATACCATCCCCGATGACCGCTGACTTTAAATGACGGTTAGCCTACTTGACAGACGGTGAAAGAGGCCCTTAGTATAAGTATTTTCTGTAATGTCAAAGGTCGATTAAGATGTTAAACATTGTGTATACGTATGTCCTGTCAATGGAATTCACATCAGACCGTGACCGAATGTAAAAATTGTTTTATTGTATTGTATTGTTGTGTCTTCTGTTGGTGTACCTTAAATAAATAAATAAATAAATAAATAGATAGATACTTGTATGCTAGGGAAAGTTACAACCTTAGCAACATAAGTTTTTTATTACACCAGGTGAGGTCGCCCTGTCTAAATGCGGAATATGGCTGCATACTGTCGTTCATGATGAAAGAGATGCAGCTCCATCTACAGGAATGCCCATATAGCAAAATAATTTGCCCAGTTGCATCGATGCTCGGAACTACTTGCTATTGGATAGGTGAGAAAGAAGTGTGTTTGTGTGTGTGTACCAATTACTATTTATTCAATACATTGCGACCCCCAGGGTTATCAAACTCCAGCATAAGGTATAATAATATGCTGTCCTGTCTTTGATGCAATGCAATTATTATCTTCTTCTTCTTCTTCTCTTTTAATGTCTTGGCTCCATCAGATCTTCTCCGACGATTTTGCCAGTGTCATTAGTAAAAATAGCAACTTGTAATAGCCTTTTTTAAAATAAAAAAGGCAAAATTTAAATTAAAATCAAAAGTAGCAGATCCCGAGACTAGTCAGTCAAGTCATAATTTTTCTTAGTTTTCCAAAACAGGTCCGTCAAGTCCAAAGCAGTCAAGTCCTAATAATTAATTATCGTTAATTTGTTTTGACAGGTGAGGTATCTGAAATCGCCGAACACTTCAAATCTTACCACATCGAACGCTGCCAGAGCGACGTTGACAAGGAAATGCGAATATTCAACATCGCACAGGACTCCGTTCAAATCCATTTGGTGGAACTCGGGATCTACAAGTTCTTGGTGCTTTTGAAAGTATCGAAACAGGAAAACAACATGTACATGACGGTCCAGTTTCTAGGTACGAAAGTCAGCGCCGAGAAGTGGATATACGAATTCCACGTTTTCAACAAATCCGAGCCGCGTAGGAAATATCAATATAATGACAGGTGTCAGTCATTAGGTACGCCGTTAAAAGATATATTTGATGTTGACAACGGTAACAACGCCTGTTTGCCACTCAATTACGCTTCGTCCTTCTTGAATAGGGGCTCGCTGACGTACAAGTTTTACATAAAGAAAACTGTTGACGATAAAGAGATTTCAAATAATGATGATCGCGGTGATGGTCACGGTGATCATTGCGGTGATGGTCGCGGCGGTGGTCACGGTGAACATTGCGGTGATGGTCGCGGTGATGGTCGCGGTGGTGGTCGCGGTGGTGGTCGCGGTGATGGTCGTGGTCGCGGTGGTGGTCGTTATCGCAGAAGAAATGGGAAAAGAGTAGGGTTGTCGAGACCAACAACGCCCGATCCAAAAAATTAAAAAGTTACTCGGTCCAAAAAACGTTTATTTTACTTTTGACATTTTCACGCCAATCAAGTTGCGTATTCCATATGAAAAAAAGTGACAATTGTCATACTTCATTGTTGCGGTGACGTAATAGTGACGCTCGATCGATACAGGTATCGATAGGTGTCGATATAATATAAAAAAATATATAGCAAATAAAACAACTGAAATACCTTATACTAAATTATTTTAAGATATCAATTAAATAGTGAATAGTAACTAGAAACATCCTCAGTAACATTAATTATTACATTAAAATATAATAAAGCCTCAGTATGGTTATGGTCATTAAACAATACAAAATGTTGAGTCAGAATAAAATAAGTATCTATGTGTTCAATCGATTTAAACTTCATAAATAAAGTTGATTGTAAAAAAATCGATTCGGTAACGTATTAGAAAGTCACTAACCCGAGCTGTCAAAAGTAAAATAAATGGTTTGATCAAAGACATTATTACCTAAACATGGTTAAATATCTTTGGGTTGATTGGTTAGACGGAATATTTAATTATGCGATAAGCTCTCGATAGTGTTTAAACCGTTTATATAGTCAGTAGGTACCTAATTTAAATCTTGTGTTATATTTTGATTGAGGTACCTACTATCTGCCTACTATGCATACCGATTTAGATTGAAAAATGACTCATTACAAATCTGAAAAGGTATGTAAAGATTGAATAGCATGTCATGCCTAACAGGCATGGCATGAAAAAAATTCAAATAAACCTACGTGCTAGAAAGACTGGCATAGAAAATTACCATTTTTCTTCTAGCGAGCTATAAAAACACGCGACATTATTCATATTTTTTTATTATTATTACTATTTTAAATAGTATATTATTAGTTTTATTATAAGTTAAGAATAAAAACACGAGGGAAACTTGATAATGAGAAATTGACCTAAACCAATAGGAACGCGTGAACACAGCTCCCGGTACCACTCACTTTGACGCCTTGTAATTATTTCATTTTGTGCAACGATTTTGTGAAAAAAGAAAAAAATCAAAAAAGTTCAGAAACTTAAATACCTACAAAAACGGTTTGATTTAAACATGTAGATTTTGGTTTGAGTCAAACCAATTTGATCGTTTGCGCGGTTGGATTGACAATTGACAATTTGATCATTTGCGTGTGTTTTTGATTCTCAAAATGTTTACTTTTCATCTACATAAAAACTTACGTGTCTAAAGACCTTTAACATAAAAACTAATTTCTATATAAAAATGCTTAAATTTGAAATATTAATAAGAGTAGGCATTACGGGTTTAAAATTTTAAAAAAGTTAATCTTTTATCAAAAAAAAAATGCGAAAAAAAAACATTATTTAGCGACAAGTAGCACATTCACTGATTCGGCGAAATGTTTAAGATTAAGATAATATGTAGATAAGCAAGTTTATAAAACATTGCTGACTTAATACCTGCGATGTTATCTTTGTCGGCTGGTCAGAATCAAACAATTTCTTTATTACAATTTCTTGTTCGACTTAAGTAAGTGTTTTAATTTAAGCTCGCTACCAAAACGTCCTGTCGGCCCATCTATAGACACAAAATCCTATGACAAAAACACAGTTTCCCAAACTTAGGTTGACGACCCCTTAAGAACACCCGTTTGTTATAAAAATTGAAATTATTATAAAATATAAAATTATTATAAAGTACGTACTTACATAATATTTGTTTATTAAAAAAAAAATTAAGTGAGTTTTATCCGTCAATATTTTAATTAGTTTATGATGAGTTTAAACTGGTAAATAATGTTTAAAGATGTTATAATTATTTTATAGTGGAGTTGCAAGGATTATACTTTAATTATGGCTTTTTTATGAAAGTTTGAGAAAGAATGGAGAATATCGTTAAACTTTTCGAAGCCGTCTCTGTTCATGAATAAACAACACGCCCTGCCTTCGCAAGAATTTAGTTTTATACAGGTACTTAGACATATCTACCTTATTTACCATTGTTTCTAATGGGTAGTGAAAATCCTTTGAAAATCATATCAATCAATACTTAGTACCTAAGCGGAGAAACAGACTGTAGGTAACGAATTTATTTTATAAGTATTTAGAGATAAAAACATTAAAATATTGAGAATAGGTAACAAGTATTAAATATCCACATTTATTTAGATTTATTATGTTAGGTATTACTTGACTGTTGCAGTCCTAATCTACCCATACGGGATTAAAATGTGATTTAATTATCTATTATACCTACGTATTACCCTCTTATCTATATTATTTGCGTTCGTAGACGCGGTAGACGTATAATTTACCTACAGAAAAGTAGGATATAGATTATACACGGGGAAGAACCTTCCCACATTTATAAAAAATATCTAAATAGCTGTCTTAATGTTTGATAAAGAAGGAATAACTCCACATATTTATTTATATAGGTATTAACAATTATACATATTGCACATAGTCACATATTTACAAATGGTGATGAGTGGCGAGAAAGCGCGTGCTTTCGGAAGCTGTGTTGAACGCCGACTGACTGGTTTCCGTGCCTCTTCTTTTAAATGAAGAATGACACGGAAATTCCAAATAGGTCAGCATTAAGGAGGTCGCCACAGATATAATTGAAATATTTTTGACGGAGAACACTATTTTATTTCCAATATGATATTTTATGTTTTATCCTTGGCAGTCAAGGAGGATCCTGGGCACGTATTAGCGTACCAGAGCCCTCCCCCACTATGCCCCCTATTTTAGGGGAGGGCACCTCCCAGGGATGCTATATAGTCGCATCCCTTCGATTTAGGGAGGGGAGAAGGGGCTACTGTCGGTGGCTTTTAATGTAACTATTGTAAGTTTTGAGATACTTACATTGCTTTGGGATATTTAGAAGTAATTAAAGCTTTTGGGTTATATTTACACAAATTGTACCTATCTATGTAATAGGTACTCATTTGTTTTTTTTTTAAGTAAGTAGATAAGTAACTATTTTTCTGTATTAATTACTAGTTTTTTAATTAATCTATGTACCTATATTAAACCTTATTTGGAAGACCAAGAATACTATTTTGGGGAGTCTATTAACTCTATACGATAAAATCTTAATAAATTTTATAATTAAATAATTTTGTACGACAGCCAACTTGTGTTACTCCTGATAAGGTTGAATGTTTAAATTCCAATTGTGATTTGTTTAATTACAAAATAAATATTACTATTATTACGACGAGTATCATTCATTGAACCCAATTAAAAGCAACATATTTGCTAAATATTTATTTTTATCTATACTAATATAATAAAGCTGAAGAGTTTGTTTGAACGCGCTAATCTAAGGAACTACTAATAGGAGCGAAGAAACAGTCGAAAATGTGGAAAAAAACGGGGAAAATTATTCATCTTTGAGGGCTTCCGTTGCGTGCGCTGCGAAAACCGTTCGAGATACCCAAATGATTCCCAAAATAACTATTGCACGCGGACGAAGTCGCGAGCACCAGCTAGTCAGCTTATAAGGCTCGCACATTTCCCCAAAGTGAAGATGTGCGAAGCGGAAGATGTTTAAAAGCTAGTAGATTAATATGCCAAGCTTGCCAGACAATCACAGATTAATCTGCGCTTTGTGAACTCCAAGCCTAAACAGGAATGGATTTTGGTAAAAAGAAAAGAAAGAGTTTCGGTACAATGCACTTTTAATACAAGTAAATAACAAACAAAAGAGCAACATTAAAAAAAATTAATAGCCTACAATGGATGCAACTTTTAACTAAGACAATATAATTTCAAAAGTGATAATAAAACATCCGCCTGTAGATAATATCCTTACATTTACAGTATACTCCCAGTCAATAGCTAAGGAGCTCACATGATTATAAATGAAGTCGACGATTAGTTCCCAATTCTTAATTTTCCACCTGCGAAATTTTGTAAATTATTATCGGGATGAATTCTTCTTTATGAAAACTCTTAATTATACTAATTCTTAATTTTCCGAATGCTTCATTTTTCTTGTTATAGTTAGTATGAATTCTATTTTTTCATAGAAAAACAGTTAGATAGATTTGTTAAAAACAGTACAGTTAGATATATTTTTGAAATTCATAATTACTCGATTGAATAAATTCATTTAGTATGAAGAACGTAAGTTTACTATATCGCCTATTTGCTTAGAAACTCATTGAGTTATAATTAATAATCAATAAAATAAAATAAAAAATAAGCATATAAAAGACACTATCATTGTTTACTATATATAATAAATGTGACTTACCCTGTTATAGATTTTGACAAAAAAAGATATAAAAAGATAAAAATATTTTTATGAATTATATATATTATGACTGTACTCTTGTTAAAAAAACCAAATTCGTACTTTATATAATTGGGAAAATGAGGCATTCGGAAAATTAAGAATTAGTAAAATTAAGAGTTTTCACAAAGAAAAATTCGTCCCAATAATAATTAGCAAAATTACTCGCTTTGAAAAATAAGAATCGCCGACACGTTATAAATCTCTAAGTTGTACAAACATTTGTGAAATCAGATTTGATGGTACCATATTATATTTTATCTTTTTTACAGTTATATTAAATTTTCAAGAAAAAGCATTATGATGTGAATAATACTTTACTTGACTTCATAAGAATGCAAAAAACAAAAAATGCAAAAAATCGCTTTCATAAAAAAAAATTAGTACCGACCCCTTAATATTAAGACTTTATTTTTTTATCATGGGCTCCTAAACTATTGCGTCCATATTTTAATCATTGACTTCTATATATTCCAGTATTAATAAACCTGCGAAATACATTGAAGTCATTGCATATAGCATATAGTATAGATACAAAGCTATACAGAAAACATTTTAAAATATAGACAATTATTAAGTACACTATGTACTACAAACAATTTGCATTCCCTGTAACGTTCACTGTTTTATTGTAATAATATGTACCGCTATACCGATTAATAATAATGAACAATTTTGAGATCACTCCTTTAAAACATGTTTGCGATGTTGCATATAGAAAATATCTTTTAAGCTCGGATATTTATTAAAATTACCCATAGATGAATGATTGGTCTCGCTGCGGTCGACTAGATACCGCCGTTGTTCTTGTAAAATGCGGCAAAAAAATACTACGCCGAATTCGGCGTACCCGAACCAGTCATACTACAAACTGTCTGTGATATGTACGTGCCGAATGTTTTATTAAATTTTGAGCATAATAAAATGCCAGTTTGCGTATGTAGTGAAACTGTAAAAAGTGACGATGTTTTACACACACTACAATAAAAAGTTGCCGCATTTACGGAGCTATCGCTTTTGTATAGCGCTCTATCTAATCGAGCGCAGCGAGACCAATCCATTATCTTTGGAAATTACCTTTATTTATTTTATTTTAGTCAGAAGAGATGTCAAGAGTTAGCTATCCACTACTTTATGCTTATGCCGATGGTAAAATTAAGGTCTCATCTCATTTTATTAATATTCCTTCAGGATTATCAGTGGTTTGGTTCCTCTCAACTTCCATTAGATGACATAGACATTAAATGGCCTGTCTAATACCCTAAAGTACGCGACCAAAAGGTCGAAAGCGCCATAGATAATACAACGCTTATGTACGCGTTATTTGCTTCCTTCCTTCGCTCGTTTGCAAATGAGTTACAGAGAATTTCCTGTAACTAATTTTGCAATTTCTACGCTCAGCAAATCTAGTACATACTTAAGTAAGTCATTATGATTCTCCCTCAAGTTTCCTACATGCAACAACGCTGTGAAATTATACATCATATAGGTATACCTAGTGACTAGAATTCATAATATTTAATATAATTAAAGCACACACGTTGCTTATACACTAAAACAAGGCAAACAGTGTCACACACAACACATAAAATATAGTGAACACATAAAAGTTGTCTGTGAACATGCGATTGACAGATGTCAACGACATTGTATACACTAAAATAATGCTCTCAACTCTTTGTTTGTTGTGCTTATTCTATTTTAATACTCTCTCTACGTTCAAACATCTATGCACATCTTATTATTGAGACTTTAATGTTTAGTTCATCGTGGAATGTGTGGGAATGTTATAACTTTTTAGCATTTTTTTTTTCAATACAACTACATATATAGATATATTTTTCAAATATATTATTTATATTCAAGAATTTTTTTTTAAATTTCTATTAAGGCCGATACACATTGGTTTAGTTTTTAGGACAGTTGCCATTGGCAATTACAAACACAAGAGGTGCTCAGACTTTTTTTATTGGGTTTGCATTTAGCCAGCATCTAGCAAAGACGAGGCCGACGATGGAGCGAGCTCACTTTAAAGATTTGGGTTATTCCGAGCTCGGAAACTCAGACTGACAAGGTGTTCCAATTCTTGGCAGTGCGTATTTGAGAGAATTTCTAAATTGCCCGATTTTGCCAGCCGAAAGTATATCATGGTTCATAAAACTATATTTTATTTATATATTAAAATATTTAGGTTAAAGAAACAAGCAAAAGGTCCTTCGCGCCAAAGTAACACAAGTTGACTTGGCACTGTCCGATCGATACACAAATCCTACATACTTGAGCAATGTGAATGGGCCATTATAGAAACAAAATTAGCTACTTAACTTCGAATTCTCAAATTAAATTTGATATTCTCAACTTAGTTGTCAACTATAGTCCGCGCGTGAGCTCCGAGGAATCCAATCACGGAACAAGATCGTTGTGGTCATTTATGATGAACCGTGTCATTGTAGTTATTATTAAAATAGGGGATATTTTAAAAATTATATTATCACCAATATACATTACTCGAGTTAATATTGTGACAGTAATTAATAGGACTTTTCTTTCATATTTTCTTTAAAAAACTAGAAATAATTTCATGACTTATGCATTTATAACGAATATCAGCTAGATCTTTGCATCAACATTCTTCGGAGCTCACGTGAAGACTAAGTGAGTTATATGTCATTTAATCTAATATGAAATAGTAGTCAGTTAGTCATATGAGACTATGACTTAGTCCTATGCCTATAGGTGATATATGTCGCGTTGCTTTTTAGGACTATGTCAATCAATTAGTCATATAAACTAACTTTAACATATATATAATAACATGTATATATATAACTTTTAAGACTAAGATTTAGTCTTAAAAGTGAATTATAAGTCACTTAGTTACATGACTAACTGACGTAAGTCATATATAAGATATAAGTAAAAGGTTTATTGGTTTATATATAACAATTATATATAGTTTTTGATATAATATTAGCTGTATTTGTTGACAATGCTCTGGCATCATTAGACTGCATGTATTGTGTAAATAAAACATCATAATTCAACACATTCGTACAAACACCATTTCTGTGTAGTTTTATGGCAGTGTGAAGAGATGGGGTTATTTTTTTTTTCAACAATTTGAGCAATCATCTGAATACATATTTAATTGAAAATTGATTGGATAAATCCGACATTATATTTTATAGATAGAATAAGTAATATATCATTTATTTGGTATAAACACATTGGTAAATACCTAAGACCCTGGCATTGAAAATCACCAAACAATTTGATTGCTTCCTTATACATAGAATAAATTGAAGTCGCTTTCCGCGTCTGTCTGTCTGTCTGTATATCCACTAACTCTTCCTAGACCACGCAACAGATTTTGATGCGGTTTTCACTTAATGGAAAGAGAGAAAAACGAGAAAGGGACGCCAGTTATTTTAGAAAGGTTTTATCTAGCTCAGCCACAAGCACTGTATCTCGATTTATTTAAAACATAATTTCTATTTGATATTCGTTAACAATTAATTATTTATTAGTTCTAAAAGATCCAAAACATTAAATTAGTTTTGAGGATGGATAAAATTCTATTATTGCAAACATATTATTGTCGTTGTCAAACCAAAATCTATACTTTTAAGATATTGACAAAGTTTTCCTGGTAAATCTTAGATGAAGATTTAAAAAAAGAGCATTTTATTTGACTCGCGAGATTTTTACGTACTTAGGTGTTTGGTTGATTTTTTTTAAAACATGAAAATTTAATTGTTTCTTTGATAATAGAGTAAATTATGCAAATAACAGATTTTACCTACTGCTGCACATGGAATAATTATTTCATTAAGAGGTCGTACTTAGTTCAACAATTAGTGCTCATAAATATATGACAGTTTTTTCGAAATGTTGGAATTTCAAAATAGAGCACAACACAATTCTTTGGTTTCACAACGACTATATTATTATGCCAAATGTTGTTTGAGGGAATGTGTCAAATAATAAAACAATCTAAAAGTTTAGATATTAATTGAAATATCTGAAAATTCTTTTCAATTTAGCATGACACTTGATAAGATTTCAATTCACACATCATTTTCAAAGTGAGTGTGGTGTGTAAGGTCACTTTTATTTAAAAATTATGAAAAAAGATTTACCCCTTTTTTTAAATATACTCTCTGGTTTCAATCATCATCCATACATGTGACTAGAACACGAAAGATTAGTGCCAATTAAAATTTGTGTTAAAGATTTTCTTGTATACTTCAATTTAATTGTTGATTCCACCGTTGTAAGCGTAGTCCGCCTTGTTGTGCATAACAAGTCGATTGTCGACAAAATAAAAGCTGTCCGAACATGTCTCAAACGGGGCGGCAATCATCTCATCAACTGAAAGGAGTAAATAAAATTTTACTCAATTAAACATTGTAAGGCTAAATAAAACCAAATATTTAACATTAGCTGTTGCACGCGACTTCGTCCGCGTAACTTTATAAAATACTTACTTATAGCTTATGTTATTCGCTGATTAGCTATCTATATGTGTTTTTATATTCTATTTATAAAATATATTTCTATTTATAATTGTCCAGTAGTTTTTAAAACATACATACAAAAATACAAATTTTCTCTCTTTTAAATTATAGTTATAGACTAGGGCACTGGTGGAGATGAATCTTAAGTGTTGAGAAATACAAATTTTCTCTGTTTTAAATATTAGTATAGACTAGGGCACTGGTGTAGACGAATCTTAAGTGTTGAGACCTTTGAGATTCTAGTTATATTCATAAAATATAATATAGATACTACTCAAAACTTACCAAGGTCAGAAGGCAATGTGGGAAATTCATAAATATGTTCACAAGTGTTCCTCGAAAATGGAATGCAAAATCCAAATTCAAAATCAAATGTTTTGAGGAGTGTGTCCCTGAAGAAATGCTTTTCAATCATTCTGAAATGATTTACTGGACGCGCTCCCACAGTGAATTCAACACTGAAATATAATATGACATTTCATTTAATTACATAGACAAATGTTTATTTGCAGCAATAATTAAAAATATAATAATAATATGTAGAAAAGACATATTAAATTGTTCTGCAAAAATGTTTTGAAGTCAGTCTTAGTTGCATAACTACCATGGTATGCATGGTGCATACCATGTGTACAAATGTCATTCAAGTGAAAACAAGTCATGCAAGACTGATCCATAACATGTTTTTCATTTAGATCCTATTACAAATAATTGATAAAAAAGGGAAAACAATATGTAATGATGACAAAAATGAATGGAAGTAGTTAAGAAAGGCATGCCACAGTAAAGTAAATAAGTAAAGAATAATGACTAATGTACAATTCCGCGTGTACTCGCAAATGATATAAAACCACCGGTAGGACTGTCGCAAATAAAACACAGTGATTTCACATCTGATGACGGATCTCATTATTTAATTACTTCTTATACATATTTGTTAAATACAATAAACCTACCGATAGTGTGTTCACACGATGCAAAGCGACAGCTAGTTGCACTTTGGTGCTCATAACAAACTACTAGCGCCATCTAGCGAACCTTCACTAAATCGAAATATTATTTCGCCATAATACAGTTCTACACTAACAATAAATATTTTTCTGTCTGTGATGGTGATATGCCACAGTGAGCAACTCTACACTTCCTCGTTTAGATGCTTCAAGATTTTTGTATAAGTAATCCTTTTGCGACACCTCTACTTTATTGTTTTAGTTCCCTGTAGATTGATTGAATTTAGTTCAACCACATCAGACTTTTTAGGGATAGCATAAACTATGGCTACTTTCAACAAGACAGTAATAAGTTAGTAAATTTATACAATTAACTAGTACCTAATATATAATTTATTATTACTAGCTAGTGCCCGCCTCACAAACTTTCGCATTTATAATATCAATAGGCTATCTTATAGAGCTATCAATAGAGCTTTACTTACGTGGCTCCGACAGTCTTTAGTTTCAAAAATTGCGGAGTAAACTGATAACGGACGAATCTCCCGGCGTTGGGATCCAATGGCTCCTCGGGGGAATTTTCCGAGCCCTCACTATCAACTCCGAAATCGGTAGGAGGCTTAGCAATCTCAAACAACACAGTACCACTCTCCAAGTCGCGTATTTTGAATCTTGTAAAATCTATGTCATAAACGTTAGCCTCAGGACTACAGAGGTACGTGTCGGTGATCCTGTCAAACCTGAGAACGTCTTCAGGTGTTATTTCACTCGCAATTAACTCTTCTTTGCGCTCTAATAGAGATATTGATTCACATTTTTTGCCCACTAAGCTCATTTTAATTGCGTATTTACTTTGAACAAAACTGAAATAATTTTTATGATTCTACAGTAATTCGGTAAACTGTCGAATATTTTAGGATTACAAGTCGATATCTTCACTTAACTTTTAAAACATTAATTCCAAAACATCAGTCACAGTCACACTGCTGAAGTGGTGAAAAAAAAACTGAATCCACAACGGAAGCGGAATCTATCCGGGTTCCGTCCGAGCCGAGCCGACCGAAAACAACCGAAAAGAAAATTGTCAGATTGTCATTGTCCAAGTCATTGTCAGTCATAAACATCTGGCGTAGAGGGAGAAGAGAATATGGTCAGCGTTGCCAGCCAACAAAATATGTCAAAATACAGAATGACATCCCCTTTACGTTAGTATCTACTATTTAGTTTGTGGTTAGAGCTATAACTTTATAATCTGTGGTTAGAGCCCTATTTTTTTTATATCAATTTGAATTAAATTTCATTGCCTGATATGCAATATTAATTATTATGATTCTATATCCAGCCAAAATATTAATAATAGACATAATAAGATAGTTAAAGACAAGACAGCAATACTCAGCAATAGTTAAAGATGGGGGAGTCCTTTGTCTCGGATAAATAAACTTATTTTCTGCATGGTAATGTTTCTTACTTGGTTAGACAAATAAAGGCATTTTATTTTTATTTATTTATATAATGTTAAAGAATTAGAAAAAAATTAGGTGTAATATTTGAACGTTTCCTCTAAAATGTTGACGACTGACGTAACATCCGTTGCGTCATGAAGCATGCGCCTTGTCATAATCCGCTCGTATCGGTCATAGATTGAAATAAAATTTAATCGGGCCATCGCTCAAGTCTTGAACTGTGATAAATCTGTTTTATAAGAGTTGTGGACTGTCTGATGTGCATTTAAGTGAAATATAATAAATAGTCAACATGCTTATCAAAGAATAGTAAGTAAAACTGTCAAGGTTAAGACGAGTTGCGAATATAAATCGATTTTAGCCAATCTGTCTGAAAAACTTGCCACGAAATCTTCCTGAATATTACCTTATCAGTGAATACCTTTTAAGATAGTTCCCCATTCTCTTTAAACGTTGTTTTATTTATTAACTTTTAATTATTATTAAAAGTATTGTCAGACTGACACATTTCTATTGATAAAGCTGACAGATGGCTATTCCATTTCGGCAATTTTGGAAATATTTAGAAATCAGTTGAACATCACATACATAATGTTTAAATTAATTATATTATTTTTCTTTTAGCCGGGTTACTCTACCACTAACAGTTGAAGAGGTGAGTCAGTTATTTTTTTGTTTATTACTTAATTCAAGCAATAAAGTCTACTTTGTACTTCCACAAGTGATTAAAGGCATTACAATCTTTATAATATATTTTATACAAGAGATAAACTCCTCTTAATTTTAAATTAATAAAAATAACGATATAACCAGCATGGCTATTTGGTGATTTTTAAGATAACTAATGATGAGTAAGTAAAATTGTTGGAAAGTAGTTATAGTTCAAAAAACTATTCATTTCATGTTCAACTAATCAATATAGTAAATATATCAATAAACTTAGTAAAAATAAATCCATCAAATGAGAGGCCCATCAAATCCTGAAGACCACAAGGTCTTAATTTATTTTGAAACAGAATATCAACTGCATATCATATTATTATGTCTAGTTATGACACTAATAGTTTTATTCATGTTTATTTTTTATTCAGTTACCATTTGACACTATAAACTATAATTTATGGGTTGGTAGTATTATGGAATTTGTTGACAAAAATTTATAAAATTCATAGATAAATTGGGATTTTGAAAGATAATATGTCTATTTAAAACAAATTAAAATAACAATGTAATCAATCATTAAAATAAATTGTGATTTTCAAATATATTTTGATCAACAGACAGGCAGACTGTTTACTTGATGGTTGATGACTACAGTCGCCTATAACACGAGCAATGCCACAGGTGCAGCATGTTCGCTGCTGTATATACTAAGATTAAGGATAAAGGATCAGGAAGAATAATGGATAAGGCATTCCTGAATACATATGCTGTATAGTGATCTTCTGTGAGGGGTATTCATTGCCGCCAAATGGGATGCCCAAATGACAGTGTCCCCTGTCACTACTTTACAATGGTTGTCGCATTTATATATATAAAAATGTTGTGTTGGTTTGTGTATAAATCAAAAACTCGTATACTAGCCGACATATTGACTTGAAGTTTTTACACAATATGCAATCCACTTCAAGGATTGATCCCATCTATTTTTCGCATAATAATATAATATGCCATCTGCCGAAAGCGAGGGGAACTCACTTGCCAACGAGAACCGCTGTCACATTTAAAGTGGAAGTTAGCCGTTGTTATGGCAGCTGAGTTAATATAACACTGAGCCACATCAAAGCGTGGTCGGGTTCAGCTAGTTTAATATAAATACATGTCTGATATGTGATATATAAATGATACTTTTAATTTACAACAGTATCAAGTGGCCCAGCTGTATTGTGTGGCGGAACTGTCCAAAAATGAAACTGGTGGTGGAGAGGGTATAGAAGTTATAAAGAATGAACCTTTCAAAGATTTCCCATTGCTTGGTGAGTTTTATACATTTTTTTCTTATTGTACACTTAATATACTCTACATACAACTTGTTATAGTGAAACATGTCTTCTTATAAAACATTGATATGTGCAGTTTAATCTAGCAGACAATAAATCGTCCCCTTGAAGTTAAAACTTAAGTAAAGTTATGGTACTTTTCTTACTAGCAATAATTTTAAAGGTTAATATTTAAATAGTGTGCATATTAAGTGACTATTTTTTGACTTTGCTCAATACATTTTTGAACAAAATGTCACTAAATGAGTTTTAAATTTAAGGGGACCAAAAAAGGAATTCTACTTAATTAGTAAACATTACCTGAAATTAATGGTTTGGTTTTGTAAACTGTTTTTGATCTAAGATTAAAAATATGTTTTAAAAAATAAAATGAAAATAATTTATTTAATTCAGCCATAGCTAATGTGATATTTTTAAAGGACGAGCAGACAATAAAGATTCTCAGACTGAAAATGAGTGCGCCTCTTGCTCTGCATGTATACAAGGCTAGTACTAAACGTCATGACCTTATCCATGGTGTAGAAATATTAAATCTATTTTCACTTGTAGTATTATCCTTTAGCCATGGATCGTAGATTAATTTTGAATATTTATAACCTTGGGATACCTTTTGTAAAAATGTAAGGACTACAATTAATATTTAGTATTTTAAAATGTAATACAATGTATTGTTTATATTGGATATTACAGTAACTGGTGTTAGGTTACATTATAAATATATACATATCACATTTGATTAAAATTAGATATTCTTGCACGTTTAGTTGATAATATATTCTGTTTTGAGCACCTTATTATTTTGACAGTTTTTTTTTCTATACAAATACTACACTCTGGTGCAATGAAATCGCACATGTAAACATTTTTTTGAAAAATATGGTGTTATTTTTTTTTTATTTAAAAAGTCACATATTTTTTACAATAGGATGAAAGGTTATTTCAATACCTATTCAATGATACCATATAAGCGGTGATAAGTTTACCTTACTGCCGAAAAGGAAAGCAAAAACAACAAACCCCAAAATTGCTTACTTAGCGCACTGCAGTTTGCGATAGCAATTGCAGGTATAAAAAGGCCTGTTTTGAGTAAAACGTCATCATTTGCATTTCAACGCTCTACGTGAAAGGACGCCTAGTGACTACAGTTGCAACATTCTGAAGAAAATGGATACTACTCCGGAAAAAGCCGCTCAAGTCGTTGCTCTAATTGAAGCAGGCCAGAACCAGAGTGCAGTAGCTAGACAGCTGAATATCAGCCGATATTCAGTTCGTCGTGTATACCAGCGCTATCGGGAGACTGGTGGCTATGAACGGCGACGAGGATCTGGTCGCGCCAGAGCTACAACTCAACGGGACAACCGATTTCTCGTAACGACGTCATTGCGAAATCGACGACTGACTGCCGTTGATCTTGCACAACACCTTCAAGAGGTACGTGAAGTGGAAGTCAGCCGGTGGACAGTTAGAAGAAGACTTGCCGAAGGTGGCCTGACTGCGCGTAGGTCAGTAAATGCTCCTAATCTAACACCAGCTCACCGCCGCGACCGTCTTCAATTTGCACAAGAACATGTGCACTGGACACTCGACCAATGGAGAGCAGTCCTGTTCTCAGATGAGTCCAGGATGTGTCTTCACGGCAATGATGGTCGAGGAAGGGTCTATAGAAGGCCTACAGAGAGATTCTCCCAGTGTTGCATCACAGAACATGTGGCATACGGCGGTGGTTCGTGTATGTTCTGGGGAGGCATTTCACTCGAAGCGAAAACTGAGCTTGTCTTCATCACGGGGGCCAATATCAGGCGACAAACAAGAGGATTGACATCTCAGCGGTACATTGAGGAAGTTCTCCAGGAACATGTCGTACCATTTAGCGGTTTTGTTGGAGAGAACTTTCTCTTTATGCATGACAATGCAAGACCCCATACAGCTGCTATAGTACAACAATACTTGCAAGAGGTAAATATCCCCGTGATGGAGTGGCCAGCTCGAAGCCCGGACCTTAATCCGATCGAGCACTTATGGGACGAGTTAAAAAGAAAAATAAGAGGCAGAAATATTGCTCCAGCCAATCTTCTGGAGCTACAAAATGCGCTAAAGGAGGAATGGGAAGCCATACCACAAGACTTTGTCAAACACTTAATAGAGTCTATGGAAAACCGGTGTCAAGCGGTTATTCGGGCAAGAGGGGGTAACACTTCTTATTAATAAATGTTTTTTCACTACATTTTGTGATTTTTTTTAATAATCCCCAATTTCCGAACTTTTTAGTTAAGCAAAAATCCGCTGATAAAAATGTATTTGTTGTTTTTGCTTCTCTTTTCGGCAGTAAGGTAAACTTATTACCGCTTATATGGTATCATTGAATAGGTATTGAAATAGCCTTTCATCCCACTTAAAAAAAATATATATGTCTTTTGAAATAAAAAAAATAAACAATATTTTTCAAAAAATCTTTACATGTGCGATTTCATTGCACCAGAGTGTATAAAGAGAGAAGAATAATATATTTTGTATGTTTGTAATGAATATACTCAAAAACTACTGGGCCGGTTTTGAAAAATTTTTCACCCATAGAAAGCTACATTATCAGCGAGTAACATCAAGTAAAAAAAAAAAATTTTAAAAAATGTTTGCAGGAATTTATTGTTACAACTCCTCTTGAACTATTGAAGGTCTCCTTAAATTTCTTATAAGGAAATTGTATCGTGAGAAAAAATGCACGCTAAAGAATTATCGATGCGAAGGTCAATAAGTGTGGTAATTATTATTTCAGTACGTAATCAATGACGTACGTTGTATAAATAAGATGTTGAGCCCTCACACGTTATATTATAAATATGTAATGTTTTTTATTTCTTCATTTTAATTGGTGTTGCCAAAACAATTAAATATAAAGCGCACTTAACTGCTTTAAGTGTCGCAATATTTTTTTTTTTTAATCAAAATTGCCGCCTAGTGGACTGTCAGCTTGTCTGTGAAACTTAACATAAAACAAGAAGTAGATACTGCAGTCAAACCGGTTGCACAATTTGTGATTGACAAACATTCGAGTGATCTACACCTTGTAGTTGTATAGCATAAGTTCACATTAGAAAAGCAGATTCTTAACATAAAAAAAAATTCGGTATCAATACATAATATAACAAAATCACAAGGAGATGTATCTATATTTAAAATACTAGCTGTTGCCCGCGACTTCATCCGCGTTCAAAACGTTATATATATTATTATAGCCTAAAGCCCTTCTCGATAAATGGACTATCCAACACAAAAAGAATTTTTCAATTAGAACCAGTAGTACTGAGATTCCCGTGTTTAGTGTTTGTTTCATTCCAATCGGTTTACAAATAAATAGGTTTATTAAAATAATACCGAAACACCAAGCGCACGAAAATCGCGCGTACGATACGAAGTTGCGTTCACATCTAGTGATTAAATTTACATTTAAAACTGGGAGTGAAAAGCTTTGGAATCGATAATAAAAAATATATATCGGTTCTGTTATGTATACAAAATTACATCATGTTTTTAGTTTCAATAGTTATTGGATACGATCATGGAGACTTTGAGATCACCGTTTTGACCGCGAACTTGCGTTACTGTTTGATGTATAACGTCATAATTTACACAGTTGTAATTTTATTTACGTAGGTGTGCGTTTTAGTTTTAGTTTGTACTTTAAGGCGAGAACTTTGCAGAAGAGAAGCGTAATTGTCTAAATTCGAGGGTGGCGATATGGGAATCAACCTAATTTTAGTAGGAATCTAATTTTATGAAAATTAAATACAGCCCACGTTACTAACTGATAATCCAGCTTTATATATTTTTAAAATCAATTTAGTAGTTTTTGAGTTTATATACAATATGTTACTAAATTACAAAAAAGAACTTATTAAAATCAAATGTTTTCTCATTATAGTATTAATATTAATCAGGTATTAATATTATAATGTATTGAGGTATGAAGATTTTTTTTAAATAAAATGCAACTTTTAGTCGGTTAACATTTCACCTAAAATAACGTCGGAAAAGTTAAATAAAAATCTTTTTTCTCACAAAGTAGAGCAACCATTACAAGTTAGATTCTATGAGAGGGCACTTCGGGACTGACCTGCTTCTGAACTTTCTAAATCGTGTTACGGAAATACAAAAAAGATAAAAAAAAGTGTAAACGAATTTAATGGATTCGATGTACTTTGAAATAAGTATTGAATACAGTGAGGATTAAAAGTATAGCGAAATAATGAAAATGAATGTGTTAATAAAACGATAAACAAATAAGTAGGTACCGGTACCGCCTTGTCGAATACCTACTAGTAAGACATGTGTAACGCTTATGTTACTCATAAAACAAAATATGTGATAAAATGTCATTATCGACTATAGGTGACTATATTTTTTATGATATGTATAGGTTTAGCAAGGTTTATCACATTTAGCAAATAATTCAGTACGCACGATCAACGCCCATGTATAAACATATAACAAGTTGGACTTTAATCAAAAACGATTTTTTTTTTTGTTTCCTTTGATAGGATTTTAAAAGAGCATAAGTACCATTAAAAAAAGCGTAAAATACTTATTCCAATGGCATCGTAGTGTTTTTTTTTTAAATGGACTTAGGATAGTATACCTCTGGTACACAGAATATGGATGTTTCGGTCATTCAGTGCAGCCGTTTTAGGGTCAGTTCACACCGGAACGCGACGCGGTGCGACTTTTAAAGATAACAATAGGATATAGAACATTTACGATACACAACACACTAAAAGGTACACACTTCAATGATTCACGTAAAGTGGCGCGGCGCAGCGTGAAGCCACACCATGCACTCGCGTAATAGCAATTGTAGTAAATTAGTTCTATATTGTATTGTAAGCCTACAAATGTGGGTGTGGTGCGTCGTCGCGTCTCGGTGTGTGCCGACCCTTATTGGAAAATTTCTTCCTCTCAGCACGCACGCAATTAGATGTAGTAGTTCATTCCACATACAAATAACCACGGGGTGCGAATAACTTTCCGCTTCCAAACTAATACCTATTATAAACGCGAATGTCCGCCGTCTGTCCCTCTGTCTGTATGTACGCTTAGATATTTAAAGTGGGCAACGGATTTCACCAGTTTTCTGCGGTTTTCACTAATGGAAAGAGCATTAAACGAGGAAGGTTTTGATATATAATTTGCACAAAAAAAATTACACCCGTTCGAAGCCGGGAGCGGGTGGCTAGTACTTTATTTATATTACTTTGGATTGTAAATTTATATTCTATTGAATTCTCTGCATTGTGAATATATTTCAGCACAATCTTTTGCCTACCTACGTTAAAATCCCACCCTTTGGAGACGCAGACCCCGATTATTAAAAGAATCTTTCAACATCTCACGTACTGCTGATGCAGAAGTTTTTAGTGTCTGAGCCAAACACTTATCAGATCTACTGTGATCTGAATACAATAATAATTTCCATAAAACATTTGATTCAAATAGAACCTTAACACAATGGAGAAGTATATAGGGGATTTTCTATTTGAATTTTATTATTGCTAATGTTTAATTAATATAAAATGTGCATTGAATTGAATGCAGGTTGAAGTCTGCCTACGTGTAATAAATATTTTTTTTATTATACCTTTAAAATATAAAGTTTAAAATATATATGAGCATTAAATTAATTTATTCAATCTTTTTACTGTTATTAATTATAGTTTTGCGAGACGTTGATTTTTTATTTTTACCTAGGGAACAACACTATTCTGAATGAAAAAAGCTACCTACCCTAAGTCCTTTTCAGTATCCCTAAAATTACATATTTTTATCCCTAAAATTACATACAAAACTTCATGATAATCGGTTGAGTAGTAAGACGTGAAAAAGATAACCCACAGACGTCAGAAAATCCCTCTGAAGGCGAAACTTGCTCGCGAATAGTGAAAAAGACACTTCATAAAAATATTTTTTACCGCTCACTCATGTTTGATTAGACAGCTCGTGTTCATTTAAAATACATTATCAGGTAAAAGATTATTGAAAATGTTGATGATATCACAAAGTTTTTTTTTACGATAGCGTATAATGTAGATAATAACGGCCATTACCTACTATTGGTATTCGGAACATAAACTAAAGAAAGATCTAAAAGGATTTTTGTTTTGAAGAAATAAAATACACGTTTGATTTTTTTACAGCAAAAAGCAGAATAGGTATTTTTTTTATTTAAAGTTAACACAATTAAGCTGAATAAATGTAGTTACTCGAAGTCTGTTAAGCTTCGGAAAGCTCGCATTTCCAACGCGTCAAAAGCTGACGGAAAGCGACACGTGTTTTCTATTGATTTTAAGCTGAAAGCTATGTTAATCGATCCCTTAAACATATTGAAATTTATAATTTTTGACTTTATCAAGTGATTCATTTTGGTGATAATAATATACTTATGTATTTTCTTGGTAACTTGCTCCAAACTTGCAAATAAATCATTAATTGCTTAGATTCGCTGTGTGGCAGATCTATCAGTGGCAGGCAAGGGGATGGGTCTAGGTGTGTGCAGGTGCGCTGCCGAACCTGCAGGAATTTGTTAGGTCTTAGCCACTAAAAAAAAACCTAAGCCTCTTGGTTGATTCCTTTGTGGTTAGGTATACATTATACATAATAAATTGTGTGTGCTACAAGAATATAATTAAGTATGTAATATTATGTTGACCCGTAATGATACAGAAAATTAATTAAATATCAAGCTTAATCTAAATGGTCATTATGTAAACAATAATTGCAGATTATTTTTTTAATATATAGTTATTCGTACATAGTTGATGTTAATGAAATTATAATAATTAAATAATTATAATTACGTTGTCTATTTTTTATTATTCGTAGGTGTAATGGGTATGAGTACGTCATTCGTACATCATGCATAAAAGTTTTTTTTCTAAATACTCGCCATAAAATGTATAAATACATACAACTCAAGAGTTTTGTATAAACAAACTGGTTAAATGTTTGCTTGTATTTATGTGATAAAGATATGTATTGATAAAGAAACAAAAAGTGTTCAACTACAAGTAGGTATATGATAGATAGTTGGAACTTTTAAAATTTGTGAAATTTAAAAAAAAATATTTAGAAAAACTATATATTATACTAGCTGTGCTCGCGACTTCGTCCGCGTGGAATAGTTATTTTGGGAATTATTTGGGTATCTCGAATGGTTTTCGCAGCGCACGCAACGGAAGCAATTTTCCCCGTTTTTTCCACATTTTTCGAGTGTTTCTTCGCTCCTATTAGTCGCAACGTGATGTTATATAGCCTAAAGCCTTCCTCGATAAATGATCTATCCAACACAAAAATAATTTTTCAATTCAAACCAGTACTTCCTGAGATTAGCGCGTTCAAACAAACAAACTCCTCAGCTTTATAATATTAGTATAGATATAATTGTATATTGATATAATTTATTTCTGAATATATTTTCTTAATCTAATATCGACAGACATGCTTACGGTCCACTTGTTGAACTACATAGTAGCGTTGCTACTACTAGTATTAATAAGCGACTGTACCACTTACCATCAAGATAACCAAAAAGAGTCTAAGAATATTATTTGTTTGTGCAGGTGGGAAGTTCTCTTCAGGACAATACACATATAAGATCTACCATTTGGCGTCGAAAGTGCCCGCTTTTATTCGACTGTTGGCGCCGAAGGGCTCCCTCGAAGTGCACGAGGAGGCTTGGAACGCGTATCCTTACTGTCGAACTGTTCTCTCGGTAAATTTTCACTTATATTGCTTTCATACATAGATAAATGATTGGTTCGCTGCGCTCGACTAGATACCGCCGTCGTACTTGTAAAATGCGGCATAAAATAGTACGCCGATTTCGGCGTATCCGAGCCAGTCACACTGTAAATTGTCTGTGATGTGTACGTGCCGAATGTTTTATTAATTTTTAGGCATAATAAAATACCAGTTTGCGTAGTGAAACTGTAAAAATATAATAAAACTGGGTAAAAAGTGACGATTTTTTACACACACTACAATAAAAAGTTGCCACATTTTCGGAGCTATTGCTTTTGTATAGTGCTCTATCTAGTCGAGCGCAGCGAGGCCAATCAATTATCTTTGGCTTTCATATTTATCTCATCGCTTTTCTCAGGAATGTAATACGCAGAATACATTAATAATTATATTTTTCATTTTGGTATTTTGATGGGTATTTTAAATTAGATTTAAATTTAATTAGGTTTAAATTAGAACCGTGATTGAAGACTGTCAAAAATTGGCACAAAGGAAAGGCTAATGTAAGGAAGGCCTAATTGTTTTCGTAAATAGAGACACATAATTTTTAAAATATACTTTCTTGAATAAGTAGATAATAAATATTAAAATTAAAATAACTCTCGTCTCGATGGCCTTACATAACTAGCTTTAACACGGGGCTGTCCAAAATGTGTTTTAAATTGCAGAACTATAGAAATGCTCTATGTGTCTATAATGGTATTTTACTGGTTTTAGGAAAATATCTCAAATTTTTCATTTGCAATTTGATTATCAATACTATAATAAATCTGTAAGTGTAGGTATTGTACGAGTATGTATGCATGTTCCTCTATAACTCTTAAACGAATTAACCGATTTTCATGAAACTTGGTAGATAAACATTTAGACGTAAGGGACACAGGATAGGCAACTTTTTTCACGCGGGCGAAGTCGCGGGCGCCAGCTAGTATATTTAATAAAACTGTATTTTAATTTTTAACGATAAATGGGTACGTATGTTTTTGTGTAAAAGGGTATGTCTTACTCATGATTCTTATTTCTATAATGTGTCTCAGAAACGCCTCGACAGATTTGAACCTTTTCACTAATATTTTGTAGCAATTTTCCCCGAAACATTTAGTGTTTGTTTCATTCCAATCAGTTCACAAAAAAAATGAGTTAATTGAAATAATATGCGCTATTCTAGAATTACGCTTACAAAATCGCGGGCATAGCCTTTGTAAACTCGAAAAATAAAGTGCTTTATCACCCTAAGATTGAACATTCTTTTGTATGTTGTAGAATGATAAAGGTCTGTTTTCCTTTGAAAATTCAGTGACAATTTCCATTGCTATCTTTATTAGCGATGACAAATTATGTCAATCAGTAATCAATACCTATTTCAAATCTAAGCTTTAGCGAATTTTGAAATGAATGGAATTTGTAATCGAAACTGATAAAGCACTTTTCTTGTCTGCTTTACATAAATAAAAATCAAAATGTTCTAACTAAAACATACCTACTGTCGGCAACCCTGCGAAGTGCGAACGAACCGATGTTATTTCTATAAACACGTGTACAAAGGTCAATCGCTGAGAAAACAGTGTTGGAATAATGTTCAATATTTACCTTCCAGAATCCTGGCTACATGAAGGATAATTTCGTCATCTGCATAGAATCCTTACATTTACCGGACGTTGGTGATCAACAAAATGTAAGTTGTAGAAGAAAATTGTCTTTTATAATTATGTTAAAAATCTTCATTGTGATTAAAAAAGGGGCCAATATTGATGATGGCCAACTTGATGGTTTGTGGTCACCGTCGCTTAAGAAGATGAGAAATACTAGAAGGGATGCATATGCGATGCCAAACCTATATGCTCTGATGGTTTCTTTGCCAAGTTAGGTGGGTGCGGGACATCTCTGACAAAGATAAATATATTATAAGTAATAATAATATAAGTTGATCGCTGATAGGGTACATTGTTTATATAAGGAAGTAACTAAACTAACATCTCCATACAAAACTGCTGGTTTCTATGGTGGGGAACTCCCCAAAGGAAGATTCGATTTGATATCATCATGAAATTACACACTGAGTTAATCAAATTTGTATACTTTTTATCTTATCTGGAAAAATACTTATAAATTTTTTAAATGTTAGTCGTCAGGAAGACTAACGGTCAACTATATGGACTATATAGTAGCGTTGCTACTAGTATTAATAGGCGACTGTACCACTAAGTGGACAGCCTCAGCCTCTACCTGCTGACCGACCCTTTACAATGCCCTGTAGTGTGAATTTCTGATTTAAGGTCTTATCTCATTGTTCATAACTTGGGACCACAGCTAGACTTAGAAGTGTCCCATGTGGAAAACAACAATTAACACTAAGTAAGGAGAATGAGATATTTTATAATAAATTGTGACACGCGAAGTTGGTTTTGTAATAATTAAGTACGATGGCATTGTGAGCAACCTCAACTTGTGACCCACCTCAGTGACATTGAACCACATAACTTAACTTCCTTATATAATAATTTATTATTAACCATGTATTTACGACATTCGCGCAATAAACGCTTTATTTGCCTCGTTTAGAATATTAAAATAATGTATAAAAAAAATTGTTATTTTTATAACAATTATTTATTTACGGTTTTTTTTTTCTGTGGGCTATTGATCTGATACAACTTGAGTTATTGAGTTACATATACGAGTACTAAAATACTAATTATAAGTTATACATTTGTATTTTCATAAGACATATTTAACAGACACTGTACATGTCGTTTATCGAGATACAATTTTGTACTTATCTAAAATATTTTCGATATTAGATATCGCTGTCCCCACTGTCACATTTATTTGTGATAATTATTTATTTCTATATGCACAGGGTAAAAAAAAAAACAGTAGTCCGCCTCACTATCACGATACATTTCGCGTTTTACAGGTGCACGAATTGCCCACGGAGAAGTTAAAGCAGCGCGAAGTTGTCCACATCGATATAGCGAACGACCCGCTGTCGTCGGCCGACTATAAGCCCCAATACGACCCGACCAAATTCAAGTCGGCCAAAACGGGCCGCGGACCCTTCGTCGGACCAAATTGGAAGAACAGCGTCACGCCCGTCATGACCTGCTATAAACTTGTCACCGCCGAGTTCAAGTGGTTCGGACTGCAGGTCAGTTTCTCACGACTGTCTTGTGTTTTGTGATTTGTGCTGATAATAAACGTCAGTCAGTCCCATGGCGGAGAAGACCATATTATAATACTATTCTATAATCAACATTAAAATTTTTAGAAATAAGTTCAAAAGTCCAAAATTTTTAGAAATAGTATTTTCTTTTTAGAGCCCTGAATCAAAAGAGTTGATGTGTCTGTCGCCTTTTATAATGAAGGCAAAAATAAAACAGATTTTTAGACAATTTTAGATTATACCTCGGATTTTTTTGTAGATGATGATGAATAAAAATAATGTATTAAGCATATTATTATATTACTTTTGATGGATTCAGTCTAATCAGATTCTTTTTCAATCTCTATTTGCATACAATGTATATGATCGTACGCTATGTTTGTTATATTGCTATTATTTTCTATTTCAGAGTAAAGTAGAAAATGTCATTCAAAAGTCAGAACGGAGGTTGTTTACCATATTCCATAGGTAAGTTTAAAAAAGGTATTTTCATTTATCTCTTTGTTGCGTAGTGACTAACCGAAGTTCTTAGTGTAGTGACTATCCGAAACTAGGAAATGAGCTGAAGGTCTTCAAACGCCGCCTAAAAAGATCTTCATAAACTATAGCTAAGAATCATCTCGCTTACATCAGCCGTCATAGAAAAAAAACCTGATCAAAATCGGTCCATCTGTTTGGGACTGATTTTGATGATTAAAAATAAAAACCCGGGTTTTTAAATATTGTTTGGGGGATACGTTTCCATAGACATACACACGCGTCAAACTCATTCCGCCATATATATATGTTTTGCAATTGATTTTATTTATTTATATAGATAGAAGATCCGTTGTATGGCGTAGTGATTAGATGATTTTTTGTTTCAGGCAAGTGTGCTGCACGATGGACGAGTGGTACGGCATGACGATGGCCGACATTCGCGCCATCGAGGATCGCACCAAGGAGGAGCTGGAGAAGCTACGGCGCGAGGGAGAGGTGCGTGGCATGCGTGCCGACAACGAGTAAGCGCCCGTCACCTCGCACACTCACACGACACGACACGACACCGCGGCGCATAACGTCACGTCACGTCACGACGCCACGCCACTCTCACACACCGCTCACCTCGCCGTGTATTAAAGTTGTTACGGATATGAAATAATTTGGGATTTTCCACTAGTTTCGGATAGTTTCGATTACGGATATTAGATTTTTAAGGGATTGTAAAAGTAAAATACAAATAGGAACATGAATGATTTCACTTAATTTGTAAAAACATAACTGTCATAGACTGCCCCTATCCGAAAGGGTGTATCTCACTATTTTCATGGAAATAGTGAGATGCATTCATTCGAAATTATTCGAAACTTATATCGGAGTTGGTTACGGATATATATTTATTTCAGATATCCGTTAGTTTCGGTTACGATTACGGAGCTCTAAAACATCCATGCCATGTATCAACGTTGAAACACTATGATTTGTTATTCGTTAACAAAATGGGAGTGTGTGTTGTTAATTCTTTCAACTGTCTACAATAGCTCGTTGACGGGTTATTAAACTTTCAGTACTCTGTGTACTTAGTATATTATTATTAGTATTATATTTTTATAATTGACTATAGTAAAGCCAAGGAGACAAAGCAAACAAACCCGGCCTTCTGTACTTTTCCCTAAAACGAAGCGGCCGGCGTTATCTGTTTCGTGGTATATATGGTAATATATGGTGGAAGCCTTCTTAAAATTTGCGTTGTCTCGTTGGCCTTGCTTTACGTCACGTTAATTCATTGTGGGATTCGTGACGTAACGTAACGTAACGTTAATTGTAACAACGTTGTAGTTGAAAACGAGCCGCGGTCAGTTTGTGTGTGACTCGTGTGTTGTGACTGACACGAGTGTTTGAATCCATCGACTCGTACGTACACTCGCGCTCACGACGCTCGCCGCTCGCCAGTCCGTTCGTTGCATTAACAACCGTAAGACTGCAGGCAGTCGTTTTAAAGTTCATTGAGACAATAATTTATTTGTCAACACCGTCAACCCCACAGCGACAGTTCACGTCCGCCAGTGGACTGGCGCCATCTTTCCCCCCCCCCCCACGCCAGTGGACTGCATACCTTCAGCATCAGTCCACTGTGTAGTAAATTAATAATATTATATTGAATTGCTACCTTAAGGTGACGCTCCCAAAACGCTCTCTGTTGGCGCACAGCGCGGTACTGAGGAACACTCGCATGCATTCCCTTTCAAACACAAATAAGGTTGAATATCGAATGATCCATTTCTCTGTTTTTCTTGCATAGAACTAAAGGACGTAAGTCTCAAATCAAATTTAATTTATTATGAGAATAATAATCGTTCTAGGTAAATTTTGTCTTGAGAATAACTAATAAACCTCATTTTCTTTCTATGAGTATTTATTTTGCATATGTAACTAAAGTTGCTTCTGAGATAAAAGAAAAAATATCGAAAAAATGACTCAATTTTAAAAAATAAAAGTATCGAGTTCCACTAATTGTGTTTCTGTCTTGACATTGACTAGAAAAAGGTTTAAAATATAATATTATTTAAGTTTTACATTGATTTGATGTTTGGTTTACTTACAGTTTTACGGCAAACAATCATAATGTTTAGGGAGCCGGGCCTTAAATGGTGCGCGCAAAGTCGCGTCTTCGTGTGAACTGACCCTTACTGACTGCAGACTTGCAACACAATACAATTTACTCTGTGTATAAATTGTGAAAAATCAGTTCCAAGTACTATAGATTTCTTATTATCACTATTGTGCTGATTTGGCGTTTATAGCATGTTTACAGATATATACGTCAAAATGGCGAACATCCAATAAGCACAAAATAAACTGACAGCTATCAGCTGACGGTGCTAATTTGTTAATTAATTAATTAATTAATTGTTAATTGATTGCGGCGGTATTTAAGAAAGTTGAAATGCTTCGAAAACCTTCCTCCCTTTCTCATACATTTGGTTCTCGCAGCACATTGCCTATCTTAATAATTTATTGTCTTATTGGCGTATCTTAATAATAATAAACCAACTTTATGGAGATAATTTTTTCTGTAAATTACTGTCTCAAAACACTTTTAACTGACATTTTTCTTGTCAACATTTCGATTTGAAGCAACAGGAAAAAGTGCACGAGCGTCGATTTTACCATTAGCTAATTATTGAGATGTGGTATAGAGTATTTAATTAAATATATATAAATAATAAGTCGATGTAGTCAGTGGTTAACAGGTAGTGTTGTCGTTACCTTAATAAATAAATAAATAAATAAAGAGATCGTTTCGGCTACTTGTCAAGTCTTTTTGAAACATTGCAATGAAATCTTTTAGGTGAATGCGATTTTTTTTTGGCTGTTGTCTATTTTAAATAAATGAATAAATAATAAAGATTGTGTACACATTATTATAATGAATTATTATTATTATAGTGTTTATGCGCGCATTAGTAAAAAAAAAAAAATAGAAACGAGGCACATTTATAAGTTACTTGGGGGTAATGAGAATTTATTGGTGCAATGTAATATTGGCATCGTGGTTGTTATGCGGTATTGTGGTTACATAATAATTATTATAGTGTTGCTAAAGGCTGTTTATCGATAATATCGATATGTAATTACGGTAAAATCATTCACACTATCGATTAACTTGATAGGTATCGTGCAAAAGTGACTTAAGTTAGCTCTACGTGGACTTAACTAAGTTAGAAAATTACTCGAGAATTACTTGTTTTAAGTTTTTTGTTTAAATCCATTTTGGTTTTGTTTTGTACCTGAAAAAGATGTAGTTTTTTTTTCGATGACCTTAGTAGATCAATTCAATACGCGTGGTTGACGTACTCTGATAACGGCATAATTTTTATATACTAAATGAAAATTTAGTATTATATAAACAAAATAAAAATGGCTACCATTATAGGGAAATAATTTAAAAAATCTTATAAATAGTTTGAGATAATTACCCCATGGCGTGTACTTACAAATTTCAACCAATTTGGTCTCTACTAAATTTATGGAAAAAATGGGGCTTGGCTGTGTACGTTACGAGTAATATTTTTTTTTATTCGTATTATATGTGCATATATCCAACTAATTCGAATATATCAAAAACTATCGAATGGTGTAATTTTATTATCACTTCTGAATTCTAAATGCCTCCCTCCATGGAAAAAAATTCAAAATACGTCAAAATTATTGATATATTACGTCAAAATATATCAATATTTATATTGGAACATTTATTCAAAGGTCACTAAAAATCATTACTAAAAGTGAATTTAAGTATAACTTTTTTTTTCAACCAATTGCGTTGACACTTTCTTGTAACATGTTTAATAAATAAAAAATGCAAATTTTATGATTTAGCCTTGGTTTACCCTTTAATTAATTGTAAAAACTTTATAAATATCGATAGTGTGATTGTTTTACAAGGTCGAATTTATCGATAGTTTGGGACAACACTATTACATTTTAGCTAAAACGGGTGTTGCAAGGCGAATTCGCTTTAAAACTAAAGGTGTCTGGTTTATAGGGTGATTGTATAATAACAATATTAAAAATTATAAAAAGAGGTTTAACGTATTTCGGTATTAGGTTCAATTTGCAACACCGACAAATATGTATAGTGATGGCATCGTATATTTTATAAGGGTTTTTTTTTTTGTTATTTAACAAATCAGTATTTTTAACATTTGTGTGACATTCCAGACTCTTTACCGACGACCGATACTTTGAAATTTTAATTTTATTGTTTTTAGCGGAGCTCTCTTTTTGTTTATTAATTTTTCAAAACTAATAAACAAAAAAAAAACATGTGCGTACAGTACGCCAATAATGTATTTAAGTTTCAAAAGTACACTTGTCGTCGGATTGTTATGAATAATAATTTCTTATTCACTTTCGTGAAACAATTTTTTATTATTTAAGTATATTTTACTTGGAAAACAGTTGTGAAATTTAAAAGAGCACAAAGTTTTTTTTTTTTTTACAATTCCATGACTCGACTACCGGTATTTTAATCCACAAGTTTGCTCATGATTATTTATCTGACGGTGAGTGTACAATGTTAAAATTAATAATAAATATTAATTTGTCCAAATAAAAGTTCGGAGATGTATTATAATTATTATTATTGATGTTCCTTTGCTAAGTTCGTTGTGCAAACTTAATTCGCCTCTGCTTGAAATTTTTTGCAGACAATTACATTAAGTATAATTATATATATATTTGTCCGATTCGCATTTTTTTAATTGTATTTGTCTGCAAGAAATTCTAACGTTTCACGTTTTGCTTGATTATTATCATCGCACTTTTTTTTTAATTTTTAAGTTTTCTTTTTTTACTGTTGTAATATTTTTTTTACGTCAAATACAGCGTGATACATATTTGAGTGTAGTCTTTTATTATGATTTTTTTTTAAATATATATCGTCATTGTCAAAGCAAAATATTCTATGTGCAATTTGAGATTTTAACATTTTGATCTTAGTGAATAGTTCATAGCCTTATCTATCCTATATAAAAAAAATGATAAGTGCTTACTGAAACTATTTGTCGAAATGCGACCTCTTCCTGTGAATTTTTTTTTCTATTTTTTTGAAATTTTTGTGAAATCTCAAAAGTATACTTTTTGCACATTGCACACTTTTTGGTTTGAGAACGACGAATATATAGGTAAAAAAAATCTTACGATACCCGCTTCTAGCGTCGCTTAGTGCTCGTGTTTTATATTTTTGTGTAGCAATAATTAAAGATTAATGTGTATAAAAAGAATATAAATAAATATGTTAAAATGTTAGAATCTTCCCTAAAAATGGCGTTGACAATACTATGTAGTTTTGTCTCTCGGATCAACTTTGTATCTATCTATGTAACAATTTTCTCAATTAAGAATTTGAAAAATAATAATCATCGAAATTTCAACAGTTTTTTTTTTTCTATAAAATTATGTAGTGTATTGAAATTGTTGTTTTTTTTTAGCTTCATTAATTAAATCAAATATATATGTATGTATGTATGTACATATAATATATGGGTTTATGAGAGTGAACATGTTTTTAACAGGTATATTCTATCATATTGTATATTTATAGGAAACACGCCGCATGGCGATTAATAAAAAGTTTATGCAGTTATAGAAAGCGAAAAAAATTGTCAATTTTTAAATGTTTAGCTAGTTTACAAAGTTTGGAGAGTTCTCGCAGTATATTATGTATTAAATGTAATAAATGACATATGTTGTAAAATTGATATTTTGAGGCCAACCAAATAAATAATCTAAATATTACTAGTTTTATTTGGTTTTAGTTGGAATCTTCAACCCTTTATGAGACCGCATGTTATTGTTAGTGATTCATATTTGAGAAGTCGCTGTGTATAAAATACTATTTTTTTCCTTACAAGCTTAAGCTTCAAGCTACATTAAGGACACGCTGAAAGAGCATAGGAAGTCAGTAAATGGTATTTAGGAGAATTTTTTGTCTCAACTGACCATAATGTGAAGGACCGAAGACAGAATGCGACGCAACTTATTCGCGGACTTATTAAACTCGCGAAACATACGCCAGCGACTCCAAGAAAAACCTTTATAAGATAAGATGGTGTGGAAGAGAATTTTAAACTCGATAAAGAATTTTTAGCAAGAGGTGCCTGACAGAGATATTAGGACTATTTTGTGATCCTTCGATGTCGGCTCTTCCATAATGCGAAGAAAATAATTATTCGGTCCACTGATAGTGGTGGCTACCGTCGCCTGTAACGCAAGCAACGCCACAGCACAGGTGCTGTTTACTGTAAGTGCATTCGCATTAAAGAGGATGAAAGAAGTGTCGTTTAGGGAAAGCTAGCACATTGCAATCGGGCACTTTCAATAGGACGATAACAACAAATGTTAAAAATAAAAAAATGTTTTCATATTTTTGCTTATGAAATTGATAATCTAGTCTACAGAGTATGTATTATAATTTATGTTCCTTGCATGGGGAATATGCATGGGAGTGTCCGTCGAATACGCTCAAATAGACTAGACTAGATAGCGCTTTTATTTACGGTTATATTTCATGAACTACGCAAACACCCATGCTACACTAGCGCCATTCTGGTCAATTTATGAACAACTATTTTATTTTATGATACTTGGTCCAAGATTTATTGCTTTTTCAGTTCAAACGCCATTTAAGTTGGTCCTCCTTACCTGTATGTAAGTGATCTGTGTCATGTTAACAAGACTAGTCTGTGGACAAAAATTGAAAATTGTTACAAAAAAGTTACTCCATGATAACAAGAAGATAATTATTCTTTAGACATATAACTTTATAATCTGTGATAATTATTGTCGGTGCGGTGGCGCGATCCGCGATAATTCATAATTCCTTGAATTCAGGATTCCTCAAAAGTAAAAATTTAAATAAATGTGAATGTGTGACACTGATCACTCTGATCAGCATTGATCCGTGATGAAATGTTATTTAAAAGTTTATCCTAAAAAATAAAAAAGTATATACGTAACTAAGGTAAGGTTAATAGAATTTGTATGATATATGTACTTACGTATTTAAATATTTATTGATGATTTTATTATCTTGCTTATTGACTATTTTTAATTTACAGAAAATATGTGCATAATATTTTTGTATAATGGCAGTGATGATGAGCAGAGTGATTACAGTTTCATCATAGCATCAAATAGAGACGAACTGTATGATAGGCCTGCACTAAATTTAACCACTTGGGCTGAAGACACTGATGTGATTGGAGGTAGCTTTTTTATAAAGTAAATCAATGCCACTCCTTTGCTTTCTGCAAATTATATACAGAGACTTTATCAAAATTATTATTTATCATTCTTTCCATTAGTGAAAACCTTATCAAAATCCTAGAAGTTAGTGAAGAAACAGACAGGTGGACAATGACTAATAAAAATAATAAATCATTTATTAGATAATATGTATAATATTCCTTTCTCGTTTATAGCAAACTTTGCCAATATTGTTTGCAGCGCCTAATACAAATATTCATTAAATTAGAAATTACACTGTTACCTAACGACTCCATGAATTCTACTACAAGAAGACTCACTGCCTTCTACTCTCCGTACTATGTGTCCTGCCCACTACAATTTACTATACCGTATTACAATATTATTATACTTATTATAGGACCTATAATAAGGCATTAAAAAAATAATGATTAAAATTTTTATAAAAAATAAGAAAAATTTTAACTACATATACTACAATTACAATATGTAATAAGTGAGAAATTTTATTTTAAAAGGTCGAGACTTAGGAGCACCAGATACAGCCGGGACATGGCTAGCAATATCACCACAAAGGAGAAAATTAGGTGCACTCCTTAATCTGCCCGGATCAGGGAAAAATGAAGTGCAAAGTATGATTGACTGTATATTTTCCCTATAATATATTAAAATGAAATTGGTACGACCATTATTCCATTCACATTTTACAGGCAGAGGGAAAATTGTAGCTGATTATATAAAAAATGATAGTTCAACCCAAGATTTTATCGAACAAGTGAGAAAAACAGGTGAACAATATAATGGATATGTTCTTGTCACTGTTGAATTTGGGTAGGTAAGGAATTTATTATACTCTGCTTACTCTATAATAATAAGTATAGAATAGAATAGAGTCTTTCTTACCAGCGGTTCTACTAATAATAATTTATTTATTACTATTACTTCTTCTTACTAGTAATAATTTACTTGTTGATCATATGACCATTACTGGCATACAAAACAGTACATCTTGATTCTAATATAACTATGTATTATCAAGTTATTATCTTATAATATTTAAGTATCAATTATCTAATGTCAAGTATATCATTTCCAACATTAACATCATGAATGGTGTATACTTGATGACACGTTTGGTCTAGTGGCTAGTAAGCCTAGCTGTTAACCAAGCGGTCGCGGGTTCGAATCCCGCTAGGGGCAAATGTTTATGTGTTAACATTTACCTTTGTACCTGAGTCATGGGTGTTTTGTATTTATAATATGTATTTACAAAAAAAAAGTAAAGTAAAGTATATCAACCGTCTGGTATCCATAATACAAACATTAAGTTGCTTACTTTGGAACCAGATGGTGCTGTGTGGAATGTGTGAATATAGAATAATATATATAAATGGTTTAGTACCTTTGACCAACTTTAGATAATGGTGTCTTTCACGATAGTCTTCTGTAAGAGGGTGGTCACTGCCGCCAGACGGGTTGCCCAAATGACTATCCAAATCCAAACCAGAGCCAACTTTGAAAAGCTTTGAAAGTTTCCAAAGTTGACCCTGCAGAGAATCAAACCCGGTCCGGTATAGCTTATATTTGATGTAGAATCTCACGTGTTTTTGTTACTTTTAAATGTTACATACTATACCTACCATGATTTATTATACTCATAATTAACTGCTTACTCTTCCTTACATTGTTTCCAGAAAGTTCTGTCCTAAAGTGTACACATACAGTAACACAAATAACGAACTTCAATTGTGGACAGACAGCTGTTTAGGTTTCAGTAATAGTCTTCCGCAAACGCCTCTGAAGAAGGCAGAAGCGGGAAAATGTCTACTAAAGGACATAGTTTGTAAATTCAAAAATGTAATTTCAAAAGAAATTCTTATTGAGGAACTCTTGAACATGTTAAAATCAAAGGAAAGGTGAGTTTCGTTACAGTATTCATTTTAATGAAGCCTGCTTGCCTTACTGACTAATGTAAAATGTTTTTCTTTGCGACTTTTTAGACATTTACCAGACGATGAACTGCAAAGGCGACAGCCAGTTGCCTATGAGAGTCTAAGTTCTACTTTTGTACATATACCAGAAAAGAGATATGGAACCAGGTAAAGTTGATAAAAAATAACATATAACATAAAAAAAACTTTGTCCTATTAATGTCGGCAACTAGGTTGTTCCCCCTAAGGTGAATTTAGTGTACCTATATTTTATTTTATAGATGCCATGTGACGTAGTTCGTACGTCACATGGCAAATTTTGTAGTTTTTAAGTACCTACGAGTGAATTTAAATTGTTTTAAGATTCTTGCATGCTGCATTATTATATTACATATAAAGTAGCTATAGTCTTGTATTTATTTGTTTTTTTATAAGATTATTAGACAAAGTCTCTTTCCGCCAACTTCTTAATATGTACTAATAACAATTTAATTAATATTGTCGTCTATTTCAGAACACATACAATAGTTTTAGCAACTAAGGCAGGGCATTTAGATGTAATTGAAGTAACTCGTGCTTTGCAGTCTCCAGATGACTCGTCAGATCCAAAATGGATAAGAACGCATCTACAATTTGATTTATAAGAAAAAAATAATATAAATGCTTATATTGTTGTTATTGCCTTTTAATAAAAAATATTTTAAAAAATGTCTGTTTTTATTTCATATCATGACCCTTAGGCTGGTTTTCGTATCACGCTGACCGTCAGCGCTGACAGGCCAATATGTATTGGTGCTATGAAGCGTTTAGTCTAGAGTAACGCCGACCGCCGTCCACGCGCCTCTATTATCAGTGAGCGTTTTCGTGTCGCGCTGACCGCACGTGCCGACGAGTACAATCATATATATTGCCCTGTCAGCGCTGACGGTTAGCGTGTCACGAAAACCAGCATCTCGCGCTGACAGCTACGCGCCGAGGGTCGGCGCTGATGATCAGCGTGACATGAAAACCAGCGTCTAGCGCTGACAGCTACGCGCCGAGGCCTCGGCGCTGATGATCGGCGCGAGACGAAAATCTGTCTTAAAGTAGAATTTTAAAATTTAATAGATACTGTATTTTTCTTAAGAAAGGCTAAGCAAGAACATATTTTCAAATGGTTTTTTTTTCGCGGACACTCTTGGAGATGTTTATTAACGCTACCATTCTATATTAACATTCGGTAGTAAAATCAACTTTATATCTCAAAACAATAAAACAACCTTATTAATTTATTATTTATTCATATAATATAATCTTACTATAATAAAATTCAGGGAAACAGTATCATACATGAATAAATACAATAGGTACTAACATTAGAACAATGAAGTTTATGAACCAAAAATTTATATTACATATAAAGTAGCTATAGTCTTGTATTTATTTGTTTTTTTATAAGATTATTAGACAAAGTCTCTTTCCGCCAACTTCTTAATATGTACTAATAACAATTTAATTAATATTGTCGTCTATTTCAGAACACATACAATAGTTTTAGCAACTAAGGCAGGGCATTTAGATGTAATTGAAGTAACTCGTGCTTTGCAGTCTCCAGATGACTCGTCAGATCCAAAATGGATAAGAACGCATCTACAATTTGATTTATAAGAAAAAAATAATATAAATGCTTATATTGTTGTTATTGCCTTTTAATAAAAAATATTTTAAAAAATGTCTGTTTTTATTTCATATCATGACCCTTAGGCTGGTTTTCGTATCACGCTGACCGTCAGCGCTGACAGGCCAATATGTATTGGTGCTATGAAGCGTTTAGTCTAGAGTAACGCCGACCGCCGTCCACGCGCCTCTATTATCAGTGAGCGTTTTCGTGTCGCGCTGACCGCACGTGCCGACGAGTACAATCATATATATTGCCCTGTCAGCGCTGACGGTTAGCGTGTCACGAAAACCAGCATCTCGCGCTGACAGCTACGCGCCGAGGGTCGGCGCTGATGATCAGCGTGACATGAAAACCAGCGTCTAGCGCTGACAGCTACGCGCCGAGGCCTCGGCGCTGATGATCGGCGCGAGACGAAAATCTGTCTTAAAGTAGAATTTTAAAATTTAATAGATACTGTATTTTTCTTAAGAAAGGCTAAGCAAGAACATATTTTCAAATGGTTTTTTTTTCGCGGACACTCTTGGAGATGTTTATTAACGCTACCATTCTATATTAACATTCGGTAGTAAAATCAACTTTATATCTCAAAACAATAAAACAACCTTATTAATTTATTATTTATTCATATAATATAATCTTACTATAATAAAATTCAGGGAAACAGTATCATACATGAATAAATACAATAGGTACTAACATTAGAACAATGAAGTTTATGAACCAAAAATTTATATTACATATAAAGTAGCTATAGTCTTGTATTTATTTGTTTTTTTATAAGATTATTAGACAAAGTCTCTTTCCGCCAACTTCTTAATATGTACTAATAACAATTTAATTAATATTGTCGTCTATTTCAGAACACATACAATAGTTTTAGCAACTAAGGCAGGGCATTTAGATGTAATTGAAGTAACTCGTGCTTTGCAGTCTCCAGATGACTCGTCAGATCCAAAATGGATAAGAACGCATCTACAATTTGATTTATAAGAAAAAAATAATATAAATGCTTATATTGTTGTTATTGCCTTTTAATAAAAAATATTTTAAAAAATGTCTGTTTTTATTTCATATCATGACCCTTAGGCTGGTTTTCGTATCACGCTGACCGTCAGCGCTGACAGGCCAATATGTATTGGTGCTATGAAGCGTTTAGTCTAGAGTAACGCCGACCGCCGTCCACGCGCCTCTATTATCAGTGAGCGTTTTCGTGTCGCGCTGACCGCACGTGCCGACGAGTACAATCATATATATTGCCCTGTCAGCGCTGACGGTTAGCGTGTCACGAAAACCAGCATCTCGCGCTGACAGCTACGCGCCGAGGGTCGGCGCTGATGATCAGCGTGACATGAAAACCAGCGTCTAGCGCTGACAGCTACGCGCCGAGGCCTCGGCGCTGATGATCGGCGCGAGACGAAAATCTGTCTTAAAGTAGAATTTTAAAATTTAATAGATACTGTATTTTTCTTAAGAAAGGCTAAGCAAGAACATATTTTCAAATGGTTTTTTTTTCGCGGACACTCTTGGAGATGTTTATTAACGCTACCATTCTATATTAACATTCGGTAGTAAAATCAACTTTATATCTCAAAACAATAAAACAACCTTATTAATTTATTATTTATTCATATAATATAATCTTACTATAATAAAATTCAGGGAAACAGTATCATACATGAATAAATACAATAGGTACTAACATTAGAACAATGAAGTTTATGAACCAAAAAAAATTATAATATATATTTTTTATAACAATTAATTAAAAAAACATTGATCGGAACAATGTTAACTAGGAATGATTTGAATGAAATAACGGACGAATCTCTCACGTGTTTATATATTATAATAATTTATCATGTCAATGCCCATACTGTTTCACACTTCGGTCACAATCAAAGTAACCGACACAAAATAAGCTTACATAATAAAATCTAGACAAAGGCATTCAATGTGTAATAAAATCCAACTTAAGCAACGCGCGTGAACTTTAAAAACCTCTCACACTTTATCCTGAATAAAAACGTACCGCTACATCCGCCTAAGCTAAAACCTAACGCCTACTCATTATATTATATTACTAGCATCAAAATCATATCAGTTGGGGCACACACTGGACACTTTCAACTATCGGTAATCGCCTTTTTTATTGAAAAGAAAAATCATAAGCTTATTAAACAAAAAAGTTATATCGAAATGCGAATACACAATAAAATAGTTAATGGTGATATTAGTAAATAACATTAAAAGTCTTTATAACTAAACTAACCTTTCTTATTTCCTCTGTAAGGAGACATTACTATTGAATATCGTTCCAATTTTCGACATTTTCAAATACAACTGAAAATTATAGAGCTAATTTTTAAATTAATTATTTTTCGCCCAGCGATTAACACCTTCATTATATAAGTTTATTAATTAAAAGTTATATTAATGAAATCAACTAGCAACCGATGCCAAAAGTGTTCAGTGGGATGTTCGAAAAACATTATATACATATAATAGGCAACTCGACAGACTACAATACTTTGATTTCAAATATATTTTTTTTTTGTACATGTCATTTTTTTTATATATTTAAAAAAAAAAAATTTTGCAGAAAAGCAAACAAATTGAAAATGATTCGCAGCCGACTCCACGCATCGCGCGCTAGTATAATAATCATTGCACTATCTATAACAATAATTACGGTGTCCAAACTGTTTGTTAAGGCCATCTCGACACTATATATATTTATTTTATAATAATATATATATATCAATACTAAGTAATTTTCTGAATAAAATTAACACTAAGTATATCAATCAATCAATTAAACATAAAACACAAAGGACCACTCGCTTCAAAAATTTTCTTTTTTTTTTAAATATAATATTGAATACTTTCAACCCAAATTAAAAAAAACTAACTCAAATCACAATTCAAAGATTTGCTTTATAGGATTTTATATCGATAATGGCGCCTATTATCGCGCGTTACACGACCACTATTTACATAATATATTTCTTTAAATTATGTATAGATTATAATATTTTTTTTATGCACCTAGTGGCGAGTCTAAATGATGAATGACAACGCAGCAAGCAAAAACTGAATCTCTCTTTTGGGCCATCGCCATTTTGTTAGCGCTAAACGCCAACAAAATGGCGGCCCTTATCGCAAAAATTACATATTTAGTTGAAGATACGACGTTATAATTACAATATTATTTTTTTTAACATCTCAAATTACATTGTTGGACACTCAATTATTGTGAACTTTAAAACTTGCACAAGAGTGACTTTTGTTTAAAAAAAAAAACAACTCTCGGATGTTGAAAGTATTATGAGTCAAATAAAAAAAAAACTGGTAAATTAATTTTTGTTCTCGAATTTTTTTACATTTTTTACTGACTCAACTCTTGTGCAAGTGTATATATTGGTAATGAGAGTCAATTTAATGTTATAAGTACTATGAAAGAAAATATATGGAGGACGCTAATCATTATAATTAATAAAGTTTCAGATAAAAAAAAAAATTATGACTAAAATATATATTTTTTTCATAAATATATTTACTCCATGCATAATGTGTAATTGTTTTCAATATTTTAATTAAGGTTTTTATTGATCTGCGACCTCCATCCATACCATGGCTTTCTTTTACGTTGCTAACATCAAATCAACCTTATTCTGTTTCTTCAATATGAGTACCAACACTACGCGAAGCTGTAGGTAACAATAATTCGATATACTCCTTTGTTTACAATAATTTTGTTTTTACACGCCAACACTGATCGACATTCACTTTTAAAATAAATCATATTCAATTTCCGTGTTATTATATTTCTTATACTTTGATATTTAGGCCTTAAATTATTGATATTCAAGTGCATTGTGTACAGAGTGAAACAAAAAGGGCCGACAAAAATTGAAGGACAACACGATTAAATGTCTAATTTTTTTTTTTCAAAGCATTTTGTAGCTTAAACCTTTTTTTAATATAAATAATTCATATTCATATTTCGGTATTCCACCGTAACATAGAACAATTTTAAATTTGAATTATTTTAAGCAATACTATGAAAAAAAAAAGTGTCTCCTCCAATGTGCACCGGCACTAAAGGCTGTATAACAAGTATCGAGTAGTGACGAGACATAAAAATTGGTACTCGGCCGAGAGAGTAATACCACTACTTTGCCAACATAGACGTCGCGTAGATTCCAGCGCGAGCGAGTGGCGCTCAGTGTGCTGAGCTCAGTGCGCTCAGATTGTCTCGCCATTGAATTGTGTACGAACGGAAGTGTGCACGTGTCTCAGTGTCGGGGTTGCCATGGAAAGTATTAGAGAAGAATGTGAAGGTATCGAGGCTGCCAAGATAGACGGTCAGTGGTGCCGCCCCCACGGGGAGGCGTGCTTGGTGCCCTACATGCCGTAGCCGTGGTAGGGCGCGGGCGAAGGCGCCTGCGCAGCGTAGGCGTAGGGGTTGGGCGAGGGCTGGTGGGGCGGCGGCGGGTACTGCATGGCGGGCCCGGCGGTCAGCATGAGCTGCGGCTCCATCATCATGGCCGGCTTGGCCTCCTGCTCGAGCGACTCCGTGCTGCGCTTCGCGTCAGCCGCCTCCAACTTCTCGACCTTCGTCGTCAGCTCACGTACGGTCTGCAAAAAAAAAAAAAGTATATATTCGTGTCGTTTGCATATCCTCAGAGGTTGCAGCAATTTCTAATGCACATTTTAAATATAAATTATTTAAGAAATGCGGGCCGACTGTAGTAACCTTTGTGGACGAGGGTAGTTTATTAACTTTCGTTAAAATCTACAATATCAACACATAGATGTTGTATGTGGGCAAACAGCTCTTCTAAGAAAGGACATATTGGGTATGGCGTCCAAAATATATAATAATTAATCAATAGAATTAAGGAACAAAGAAATAAAATAATATGAATAAGTAAATAAAATAAATAGGTGACTAAAAATAAACTGAAGACAGTGTTGGTCGAAAAGTTTTACTACACCATTATTGATTTCTTTAATGACAAAATTTAGTATAAGCAGGCCATTATTGCGAATATTACAGCTCAAAATACTACTAATACTTATTAATAAGCTTGGAAAAGAAAAAGATATTCTATTACCTGAATGAGGAAGGGCATAGCGAAGTCCATGATGTTATGCCTCCACGCAAGCTCGATCACGACGTCAGGTTTTAGTAAGTCGTAACACTGTAATTATTAATACAAAAATATATTTTACGAGTAAACTCTTTTTATTGTGCCTGACTTGACTTGAAAAAACGGATAACGTTATAGCACTGCTAAACTATACTAAAATTATAAAAAAAAAACGAAATAATTCGAATTAATATGTAGGTTTCTTATTGATGTTCCAAAATAAATAATAGAGATTTATAAAAATTACGGCCCACTTGATAGTGGGTACCGGGTTGTTGTAATTATGGTCTTCTATGCCACTACCAGTTTGTAAGTGCATAAAATAGATTACCTGATAGAGGCAGGCGGAGAAGCACTCGAAGTTGTCCCTGTCGAGGAACCAGTTAAGCAACTCCTCGGCCACGTCGGGCTGACGCGATTCCGCCGCGTACTCCATGGCGTCCGCGTACAATGCATCCTTCTTGCAAAGCTCCACGCTCTGCTTCCATCGGTTGTTTCCTACAATGCACCAACGATTATAGGCAAACATGCATGGACAAGAAATAATTTATCGTTATAGTCTTTGCGTTTCACGAAGACGAGTTAGTTTTGCTTGTGGTTGAACGTGTACACGCACATTGCGATAGTGTGCGTGTCTGACGGAGCGGTCAGACTTTTTTTTTATGCTAACCATACCCTCTTTCGATCTCACGCACACTGTGACACATATACAGACAAGTGTTTACTACAAGTAAATCCCGGTCGCCTTCGTGAAATTCATGAACTATAGCTCGTAACAGTGAAGAAAAACCCGGACGTCGTGCCCGATGCTCAATGACATTTAAATATTCGTTTTGCTTTGATCAAATACCAAAGATTCACGTAATAATAATAATAATAAGCACTCAAAAAATAACATATGGCAAAAGTAATATAGAGGCATCTTGGAAGTATGTTCAGATGCGAAATGCTGTAGCTACTTTATTCCTAATCATAATCTTAGGATAAAGGCTTATAGGAAATATGTAATGTTACATACATTACATATTTTGTATTTTGAGTAAAATACCTTTGTAAAGATAGGCGGCAATTCTTCTAAACTCTGTCAGTTCGTGTTTCTCAAGTTGTTGCGCTAAGGCGATTGTGTCGAAGTTGTCGAAAGCGTCTATTGACGTTCGTAGACCCTGTAATGAAATCATTAATTTACTTTATATCTTATTTTTAGATATTTTAGAAGAGACCTTCAGAAGAACCGCTGCTACCGCCTGTTATGTTGAGTTTACGCTTCGTTCCTCGTTACACCTACTTATTCACATACAACTTTGAACCTAGACAAGTAATTTTTTAATGGAGACAAAGCCTGTGGATGAATAAATAGATAAATAAATACCTGGTAATCTTCCTCATCAATGAGTAGAGAATTGAGGGCCTCGTTGACTGCCTTATTGTTGAGGCTCTGTACGGAGCGGAGGTACGCCTTCACCAACTGCAAGTGTCCGGCCTTCGTGAAGAAGTTGACGGCCCTCGTGTGGTCCATGCGGGGCGCCAGCACCAGCAGCAAATCGTTCAGCAGCAGCGGCTTGTAGTCCAGGTAGAACTGAATCGCTTTGTAGTACAGCTCCATGTTGGCGACCTGGAGATTGAGGTCAGATATTACTGATTACCATGAGATCTGTATTAGCCGCGTCCACACACCAGCCGGTATAACTTTTTCATTTGTAAACCAGTGGAAATGGAATAAACACGGGAAGTTTGCTACATCAGTGAAAACCGCATTCAAATCAGACAAAAATTCCTAAAACTATCTTTTTGACCTTGCTAACAAGTGCAATGCGTATAATACTTTTTTTTATATATTTAATGTACATACAGACACGGCCTGATTTTATTACATGTATAAATATAGATAAGCGCGAGTACACGCTCAAGTCAGTGTACAGGCAGATAATATTCTGATGTACAATAGTATTTGTGTTACCTTGGTGATGATGTCCTTGAAGTGCCCTTCGCGCCACGCTTCAGTCGGATGTTGCATCATGGTGAGGGCGGCGTTGTCGTACTCCTCATACTTGTCGTACAGGAACACCAGCTCCGACCACAGGTGGGCGTGTTCGGCGGCACGAAGCACCTGCACATTAAATATGTTTTGCCAATATGGTTGCCAAACTCACTATATAGTTAGTGAAATCTACGGCTGCGATCTCATATAAAAGCCATCCGGCCCGCTCACAACAATTACCATAGAAATGTACTATTATGGTCTCTTTCACGTTGATAGGCCGTCGTACAAACGCTTTGCGCTGCTCTATTCCGAGCAAGAGATTTTATGTAAGTGAAAAATTAACAAAAAAAAGCACCTTAAATTTACTATTATAACATAATTTATAACATTTTTTATTTTAACACTGTGATGTAGTCATAAATGTTTGAAAATCCACGTTTTGAGGTTATAAATTTGATTACTTACACAAAATCTTTTGCTCAAATGAATAAGGTTATTTGTGTCTAACTTCAACACAAATAACATAAAAGAACAGGAAAGCACTGTTTGTCGACAACAGTAGTTGTGACCGAGACTGTTGTTTATTAATCAAAGAAAAAAAAAATACAAATATTTTCTCTTTATTATATTAGTAGGATTTACTGGTAGAAATGGGAGAACAATGTACCTTGGGTATGTTGACACGCGACCAGAAGAGCTCGAGATGCTCCCTCATCTTGGCCGGCTTGTACTTAGAGTAGAGGATGGCCAGCTCCGTGAACATGCCCATGTGTGCACGCTCCAGACCGAGCGCCGCCTCCAGTAGACTGATCAGCTCGTCGAAGTGGCCGCGGTCCTGGACAACAGACAATATAAAAGTAAGTAAATTGCGTTTCGTGCAATAATAGAAGTGCACTGTGCAATGAGTTGTCGGGGATTCACCTGATAGTAGTTGATGAGGTCCTCGAGTTCGTCGGCGTGCACGACGATGTGAAGGCCGCACATCTGCGCCAGCCGGAACTCGCCCGCGTCCACGCACGCGAAGCACACCTCCTTCCACGTGCGAGTCGAGTTCGCCTTGCGAGCGCTGTCCACAGCACCTAATCACGCCAAAACCATAATAGCCACCATTACATATATACAGATCAGAGAACAATCAAATTTTGCATGCACTGAACGTTCGTTAGGGACGCAATGTACAATGTATTGAACACACGATTTATTTTTTAGCTTTATTTTGTAAACATAAAATGTCGTGTTTTGTGTTCGTTTTTAATGCATGCTAAGTTAGCCTATTGGAGTATAAGTGTGAATAAGTGTAAGGATGCTTGTATTCTGTGTTGGCTCCCTAATAAATAAATAAATTAAAAAAAAAAAAAAAAAAACACTAATCAAAACAAAACAGGTAGGTGTTTAGATGTAGAGTAGTAAACTGACCCTGGAACTCCTTGAGATGAACCAGCGTGATGGCCAGCCTGGCAAAGTTGCTAACATTGTTGTAGAGAAGCTTGGCGGCGTTGAACATCTTGTCGTCGAAGCAGCGGTCTCCAATCTTCTGAATGTCGGCGTGATTGGGCCCCGAGATGAATTCTTCTAGATCCGCCAAACGCCCGGTGCGCGCGTACGCATAAATCAACTCCGACTCGATGTACGACTCGCGTGCTTTCTTGCGCGCCATCTGTACCACAAAATACTGCTAGTTAAAATATAGCCTAATATACAAATATTACCTCACACCTTGGCGTTATTCTTTGCTCTACGAAGTTCCATAACTTGGGACGAAGTGAAGCGTCAGCCTCCATTTCTCCGTTGCAGTCAAATATCGTTTACACTGAACGTCTGAGATATTTTTTTATACAAATTTTACTGAAATTAGCATCAACTTAATTATATTATATTAGTACATATCATATTACCTGCAGGTATCTAACGAGATCTTCCCAGGACTGTCTTTCGGTAGCCGTAGCGACAACGTCCATGTACGCTGATGGATCGTCGGCCTTGATGTACGAATCGATGGCCTCCTTAACCAGACCCTGTTGCAGTTGGGCCTTCGCCAATTGGGACCAAACGCCGGGTTCGTTGCATCGTTCGGCAAATTCATACGCCCTTTCCAGATCTTTCACTTGCTCGATCAATACCTGGAAAAAATATTCCAGGTTAATTAACTTATCGTCATAAACACTTTATTTTTTTAATAAACGAGTACTGAGGATGGGCATACATCTTCAATGTAAATAAATTTTCGGTTTTGTATATTCAAATTATAACTAAATGTGATATTATGATAACATGTTTTATGTTGATTATGTTGACCAATAGCAATGCAGTGAGTGTTTTCGGTAAATCTTCAATAAATCTTAATGTGTTAAAAAAATTGCATTAAATATTTAAAAAACTATCTACTGGCTTAGTTTTTTCCAGATTTGTTGGTTTTTATTTAAAAATTGATCCACTTTTTTTTATTAATAAGAGGATATCCTTCTCACCTGTATGGCTGAGGTATTGACGTCAAATTTCTTGAAGATAGCGAACGCCTCTTCGTACAATTCGTTGTTGATTGCGATGTTAGCGATATCGGGCGCGTCGTAGTTGTCCAGACGGTTTATGTACTCCATCACACGGCTTCGGTCGGCCTTGATTGCTGTCATCACATTATATTACTGAATTACTATGTATTTCACAATTCAACAAATTCGTTACAAAGTTAAATGTTAGAAAATAAAAACTTGTGTTTATGTAAACAATTTACGCAAAAACAATTGGGTTCAAATAAAAGCAACATAATTTATTTAAACAAATATAGACGTAAACATATTGTTATACATATAAATAACAAGTTAATGACTATGATACTATTCAGTTAAATTAAGCTTTTAAAATGAAGATACATTAACGATATTAATAAAAAAGCTTAGGTTATTTTAAAACAAGTACTTTAGAACTCTTGAACTGTAAATTATTTTTGGCTATTTGAAATCCCTTACCAGTGAGTATAAGCAAGTTCTGCAGATTCCTGTGATCGGAGAACACCGAATTGTCTAGTACGATCTTCTCAAGGAGTTCTATCAGTTCATTGGGCAGATCCGCAGTCATGAACGCTTTCACTGTCACAGATATATCCTCAGGGTCTTGTGTTTCAGATAGAGCCGTTTGTACGACCTGCGAATTCATCACATCACTATATTATATTAGTGAGAGTATGTACATTTTTAGGTAAATAAGAAATAGTAGAGATTTTCTTATCACACTTAGTTTCAAAAGTTTCACAGTAGAGTTCAAAAGTTGAATTCAGTTGAATAAATGGTAGTTACTGCTCTATGAGCCCGATGCTCGTGCTCTAGAAACCTAAGTGGCGAGAAGATAGGTGTGGAACGTGTGAATAGGTCCAGGCATAGTTAGTGTAAGAGTGACCTGGTCGATGAGCTGCCGCTTGTAGGGATTGCTCTCGGCGAGCACGTCGAGCCAGAGGTCCTGGTCGCGGCGGCGCACCAAGTAACGCGCCTGCGTCTTGAACAGCGAGTTGTCGTTGCACACGGCGATCAGCTCGCGATCGCACTGCCCGCGCTCGTACGCCACGCACGCCAGGTGCGGGTCGCGCTTCTCGCAGTACCGCCCTACCACTCGCGAGTCGTACCTGCGCATTATGTACACTCATGTACTGTACTCCTTCTCATTTGTCTGCCTATTAAGTCCCTAATGGTGACAGTGAAATGAAAAGGACGGTCGCACGTGCACAATAAAAATAAATGTTATTTCTCAAAAATAGGATAACAAGATCACTTTTTTTAAATGAAAAACTTCTAATGTTTCGGAAACAAAATGACATTTTAGAAGAGAAGAAACGACGAAAAATACTCTCTGGCAATCTTTTTTAATATGAAATAACAATTTAATACTAACCATTGATTCTCCTTAAGGAACCTCTCGGGGTTGTTGTTGGAGTCGATGTATATCTTGGCGAGAGCGTTGTGAGTTGCTGGCTCATTGCAGCCCTCGTGCACGCGCGTCTCCAGCCACGGCAGCAGTAGCTTCAGTCTGAAAACCAATGGCAACAAGTTATATACTTACTACTGAATATAACTACCCAAATATTGAAATAGATAATAGGATAAGTATTATTTACCGATTCCTTTTTTCGACTTCCTCAACCAGTTCATCGGTGGAGAATTGTCCGCGCACAACCAGAATTAAGTTTTTGATTATATCTTCGGCGCAATCTACATCAAGCAAACCGCCCACAACCACTGGCAGACGGGAAGGATTCACCTGTATACAAATTTTATCATACAGTACAACTGATATAGACAGATAAAACCATTCAATAAAGACAGATTGATAAATTCTTCATATATGTAATTACAAATACATAATTAATGTCTGGCCAGCGTAACAATGCGACTAATTAATTAACAATATTAATTAATATTCGACAATATTAATTAACATTAATATTGCATAAAAGTTATAGTATAAAAGGACAAAATTAAATTTTAACATTCCTCACTCACCTTTTGCACATAAATCTCAATGTACTTCTGAAGGCTGTTCCTGTACAAGTAGAGCACCAGGTCGTGTACAAAATCGAATCGGTCGCAGACGATGATGAGTGGCAGCTGATCGGGCAACTTTGCCTCCTTCAGGAAGTTCTTCACTCTTTCAGCGTTGTAGCAGTTTGACTCGCGACAAATCCGCTCCACCTCCTTGATTTGTCCCGTCTTGCACGCAGCCTGGAGACAATTGATTCATTTTATATTTTCAGAAATAAATAAACTAACCCTCGACTTTCTATTGAGCCCAAACACGCTGTATTTGCTGTAAGTTGCTATGAAGTTGGGTATACCGCAGACTACTTGATGCTGCAGCATCAGATCTAGGTTAGCATGTCATGGAAATACTACCGTAGTAACAGTATACCAAAATAATTACACATCAATCAAAACTGTGAAGTTAATTAAATCCCTTTGTAAACTAGGAAATGGGCTGATGGTCTTCAAACGCCTGAACAGCTTTCAAACAAAAAAAACGGATCAAAATCGATTCAAGCGCAGTTGCAGAATTGCAGCACCTGTGGGGCTTGATTGTGTTATAGGCGACGGTAGCCACCTACCACCAGGTGGACCGTCAGCCTGCCTGTCGAGATTAACATTAAAAAAGTTTAGTGGAAAATGAGATCACCAACCTGGATATACTTGAAGTGCACTTCGGGATCTTGACTGAAGTTGACGATTGAGCCGAGGAAGTAGAACAGTCCCTCGTAACTCTTGAAGCTTTCAAACAACTCAATAAGAGCCTTGGTGGTCAATTGTTCGTGATATTTGGTCGCAATTTGCACGCAAATCTGGAGATTTTGGCGCATGTTCGCCGTCAACATTGCCTTGAGACACTCCAGCGAATCCTCCACCGAGAGTGAACCAAAGTATGTGACGAGCCACTCGGCTGACAGAAGATGAGTATGAACCTGCAAGCCAAACGTTTACCCAATATAAATATTTAGGAAATAACGAGTATTACAAACTGTTCGCGCCTACTTGAAAAAGGCGAACATAGAAAAGTAAAACCACTGTCAAACCTCTGACACTGACAACTCAAAGCTATTCAATAGATGTATACATATTTGGTAATGTTATTAATTTTATTTACAAAACATGTAAAGAATTTGACGCTTCGACTCTGCGGTAGTATGATGCCCCTATTCTAAGGGTTACGAACTCTAAGGCTGAGGTTACGAAACGAGCGGAGCGGGAAGGGCACCTATTCGCGGTTCGTTATCTCCGGTCAAAGCTCCAACCTTTAACTTAATATAATATTTGTATTTGTCGATGTTTCTCGCTCCGCTCGTTTCATAATCGCAGCCTAACAAAGAGAAAAGTGCACTTACGACAGCGCGCTTGATGTCGTAGAGGTCCGTGTAGTGCTCGAGCGCGCGCTGAAGCAGAGCCGCCTTCTCGCACAGCTGAGCGACGTGCGCACGGTCGTAGTGCGTGAACATCGCGTTGCCCAGGATCGCGTCCGCCACTTGCGGCGCCGACATCAGGTTCATTTCCAGCAACCTGCACAACGAAACGCACACCATTAGCATTCACTCACTGCTATGCACACTAAGGCGAAGGTTACACGTACTGTATTTACTGTGATCCGTCAATAAATAATTATGTATCGTGGTATTTATTGACCGTGTAGTCTAGCGTTATTGATGGATGTCAATATTTATTAATGGATTGGTTATATTTTTAATTTTTCAACACGAAGAAAGTCGCGGGGTATCAGCTATTATTATAATGAAAATACGCGGCGAAATTGTATAAGTGTAACCAAAATTGTCTAGCGAAACGCGAATGGAGCTTAATAAGTGTAGTTAGTTCCTAAAACACCACATATGACAATTACTAAAGAATTTTTTTTATATACCTCGTTTGTAAAGGTCCTTCTTCCGGACGGTTATTTTTCAAGGCATCCAACAGGAAAGCGGTACACTGCTGCACCATATTCTGTTCCATGAAAACATCCACAATCTGGTTGATGTCTGCCAGTGGGGGCTCTTCTGCCACCAGCATACCAGCGAACCCTGCACCTTGCTCCGGATTCGTCCTCATCACGGATCGGAGAAGGTGGATATAGTCCGGAGTGTAGCCAACCTTAAATCAAAAACTTACTGTCATCTCTGCAGGCTTATAAGAGATTTACTTATAATATGTTCATGTGCCTGAATGTCATAATTTTCTTTCATACAATCTTACCTTCTTAGCGTAGAGTACTATTTTTTGGAACTGTCCAGTTTCAGCGAAGCATTGGATGACCTTGCTGGCCACGTTAGCGCGCAAGTATACCGACAGCGCGAGGGTCGGATCCACTTGCTTCACGAGGTCACCAAGTTCCTCGGAACACTCCAGTTTCTCTTCTTTGAGCCACTTCTCCAGGAGTTGTTTGCGTCCTGAAACATATTATTTTTTTTATATTATAAATTATGCATCTTTTCAATCATTCAAAATGACACGCTAGTAAAGATATTTAGACCAAAAAAAACAATGTAAACAAACCCAACCCGACCGTCTCTGTGTGGAGACTATACTGTGTATAGCCGTTGATTTTAGCTGGAGATTTCAATACAATTGAATGAATATTTTCTATACAAAATAGTTTCGATGTTTCACATAAAATACGCCAGGTGTCTTATATTTTTTTCTCACATTTCAACTCGCCTGAATAAGTGTTGGTGTTTCAGGTTAGATTCAGAAGCTTGGACAGTAACAATATAGTTTTAGAATTCACCTTGCAGTAGCACGGGCCTGCACAGTTCCAGCGACTCAAACTTGTTCAGTTGTGCCTGATCCAAGAGAATTCCAAAGTACTGCAACAGCGGCGACGTCTGTCCCGGCTGCGTTGGCACCTGCTGGAACCGCTGGATGGTCTGCGGAGTGCGAAGGATGCCGCGCGGAGCCATCGCTGCTACCTGCGCAGGTAATTCACTATTAGAAAAGTCAATACAAGTAAACTCAATATACTAAACTCAATAAAACTCAATATAGTAAACTCAATAAAACTCAATATAGTAAACTTAATATTAGAAAATTCAATAGAAAAATCTAACAGTTTTCTATTGAGTTTTTATTACTAGAGGTTGGCCTTTCCGCCTTGTAGAATTAAAACTTGTGGAGAAAATCCCGAAAAGGAAAAAAGAAGAAAGAAATACCTTAGCCGCCTCCCCATATTGTCCATTGGTGAAGAGCATGTTGAATTTGCGAACAAACAACTCCTCGGCTCCGGCGAGATTGTTGCGAACTGCCAACCGAAGGGCAAGCTCGGGATTCTGTAGCACCGTGTTGATGTATGGCACTATAGAGTCCTCTTCCACTGTCACGGACAGAACCTGCCCTTTGCGGTTGACACCTATCAAACAATACACACATTTACACCACGCACAGTCCTCTGCGCTTTGATATTATACAAAAACAATATTATAAATTTTAAAAAAATGTAAATTGTAAAATTGTATACATATATATGTATTCAAATTTGTAGAAAATTTTATGTAGAAACTTATGTAGAAAATTTTATACAGAAGTAATCATAGTGCTATTCCTACAGATATTCGTGATATGAGCAAAAACCTGAAAAGAGGTACCTTTAACCCCTCCCTACACCCCCACTTTTGAGGACCTTTAGTATGTTCATCTGGATACCGTAAGGTATAATTCTACCAATTTTCAAAACTACCCGGATTATTTGCCCTGATTGCCGATATTCGGTTTAATTTGACTGTACTATAAAGATGTCACATGTCATGTCAAACTTTTTTGCTTCGGGGGTTGGTGGTTAAAAAATGTGTATATAGGAGAAGGCTATTATAACTTACCAATGATACCGCCGGTGGCTTCGTGAGGGGCGGTCACGAAGATCGTATCTGAGGAGATTCGATTCATGTAGATGCATGTGCCGGTTTCTATGTCGTACATGTGTATGTAGCCGTACTTGGTGATGAGATATATGACGTCGTATTTGGGCGACACTTGCATGGCTACAGGGAAATCGTTCTGGGCTTCCGCCGGGAAGAAAACGTCCACCGCTTTCTTGGCGAATGGTTGATTGCCGGCCGGCGTTTGTCCCACCTCTGTGAACGGTAAACGGTCCAACTTTCAGAGTCAGCATTTAAAAAAGACACTAGAATTTAAAAATATAAAAGTAACCTCCACTTTTTTACTAGTTAATAAGAAAATGGTATATTACCAATAACATGCAATTTGCCCCCTTGCGCCGTTCTAACAGCGAAACAGAACAGAGTGGACGGTTCAGCGTTGTTCTCCGCCTTGAAGGTGGCGAAAGACGCCGCGTGTCCTTCGATCGGTTGCGAACACTTCCGTTCCACTGAGTACAGTTGCATGGCGCCAACGACGCGGTTCTGCTGTGCGGATATACCTGAAAAACAATCATAGGTACACATTATAATGATTATTATACTCTGTGTTGAAAAATTTGAAAAGCACTCCTGGTTTGAGTTCTCTGCGGACTCAAACCGCTCGTTGGGTATATTTAAAAAAAAAAAATCCCATAGGATTGTGCTGGTACTAATGCACATACATACACACATTACACACACGCGCACAATTAACACAAATACTTTTTTATTATTAAAAGTAATGCTCAGTGCTGAGGTCTGAGGTGAGCTGTTTTGGAGTCCACAGGAAACATAAAACGCATGTTGATTTTTACATATATATGTATAAATAAAGATAAAGATAAAGAAAGAATAGGTAATCAATCAGTTTCGTTTGAAACAAGGACTTGACTTACCAACGAGCAAGAGCCACTGTTGTTTTGGATCAGTTCTGTAGTTGATAATTTGGCAATCTGCTAGCGACGAGTGGCGGTCGAACATTTTCACTGGCGTGGAGTCGCCCTCCATCGACCAGTGGTAGACTGAGACCTTGGTGACGAGTGCCAAGGTGTTCAGGGAGATCCACTTCCAGAACACCACGTCCTCCGTCATCGTGTGCGCCTTCATCTTGGATTTCATTTCGATGTTGAATATCTGTAGTGTCTTTTGGGCTGGAAACAAATGTTATCCTATTAAAAAAAGCATACATTCAAAAATAAAAATTATAAGCATTTTTCCTTGTTTTTGTCATACATATTTTAAGCACATCTCTTTTGTCCAGAATCATAACTTCCCCCTCTTCAATTGAATAAAATGGAAAGCTTGAATCTAAATTAAAACGAATAAAAAGAATTTCAAAAACCAAGCATAAACATCAGTTCTGATTTGACTTATTTTCTATTCTGTATTATTTTATTCAAAACACAAACGAGAAACCGCAATCGCGCAAAAATCTGATAAAACATAAATTACATACTCTTATTTACAGCAATTTCACATTTTAGTGAAAAGCCAAACACATTTAATCCTTATTCAGTCTTTCATAGGGTACATTTTAGTTAAATTATCGAATCTAGTGTAGTTCCGAAGTGCGAATATAAACTTGCTATAGGTACATATATAAAGAACTTTTTACGGATTAGATAACTCTACGCCGGGCGCTCTTAGGCTGCGATTAGGAAACCAGCGGAGCGGGGCGGCCGACAGCGTCAAACACAAATGCATGGAACTTAACCTTGGCATAGCATACTTATTTCATAAGTATGCTGTGCCTTAGTGGTTACAAACACGGCGGCGGCGCGGCGGGAGACCGCTTGCCGCGATCTCGCCACCGCTACAGCCTTCTTGCCGGATCCGGCACATTGTGAAGAGCATCATATAAATTAGGTATTTACATGAAGCCTACAAATAAGAACTATAAAGAAACTCAAATTGAGATGGACGGGTGATATGGACTATAGCGGCTCACATAAATGGTCATACAGGGTTACCTGTCGGTATCTCAAAGGAGAGCAACGAAAAAGAGGAAAACAGACCCGTAGATGGGATTATGATCTAAGACAGCAGAAGTGAAAAAAGCGGAGGATAGAAAACGGTGGAAAAACTTAGAAGAGGCCCATGTCTTTTGACAAGCTAGAATTTTTTTATATTTTTTATAATATAAGTTTTTTTAGCAGGATTTATGTAATTATAATTCCTAGAAATATAGGCTCTTATTCTACTTACAAAATGTACCCTATACGATACGAAAATGAAATGAAAAAGTCGCAACGTGTCAGAAAACAGTGTCTATTGTCCGGTTGTGTAAACAACTTATTATTGGCTAAATTTGGCTACAGCGAGACCTATTTTTATGTTTAACGTAACGCGTACAATAATTGTGTATAGTGTAAAATAACATCAAATATAATATAGAGGAAACATAAAGGCAGAAAAGAAAGTCCAAGTATCAACCCACGCGTGTTCTATTACGCAGCGTCGTTTGCTGCAAACATTGCCGGCCTTTATTGATCGAAAAATATCTTAACTGTCCTCAATATAAGAGTATTATCTATTTATCCCAACTAATATAATATTATAAATGAAAACGTGAGTTTGTTTGTTTGTTACACTTTTACGTCTATACTACTCAACCGATCATCGTGAAATTTTGCATATTAGGTTGTAAGGAGGAGTTACATAAAACTACATTATAATCATAGATAATGTGTGTTGCCAGTGATGACGTATGGCGCTGAAACGTGGTCTCTAACTATGGGCCTCGTAAGGAAGCTCAATGTCGCTCAACGAGCTATGAAAAGGGGTATGCTCGGGGTTACACTGCGAGATCGAATCAGAAATAAGGAGATCCGCAGTCGTACGAAAGTTACCGACATAAGCCGGCGGATTAGTAAGTTGAAGTAGCAGTGGGCAGGGCATATAGTACGGAGAGCCGACGGCCGCTGGGGCCGGAAGGTTCTCGAGTGGAGGCCACGGACCAGCAAGCGCAGTGTAGGACGTCCACCCACAAGGTGGACAGACGACCTAATAAAGGCCGCGGGTCAGCGGTGGATCCAGGCTGCTTCTGACCGGTCCTATTGGAAAATTATGGGGGAGGCCTATGTCCAGCAGTGGACGCTAGCTTAGCTAAAGTCTATAAGATAATGTGTTTGTGTAATGGACAATATCTGAAACAAGTATACTGTTTGCTAAATTACTTTTACTAAAAATAGAATGATTATGACCCAAATAACAATAAGGCTACACCCTTAATATGTTAATTTGTTGAAAGTATGTTTCAGTTACAAATTGTAATAAATGCTGGTTACATCAAGATTTATTACAATTTGCTGAATACACGTTAAAACTTGTAACCTACAATCAAATTAGTAGTCATCATGATTATCTAGCAAGTCGGCGACACTATATTTTTTTGCATACCTAATCACAATTCTCTACTTAATGTTTTAAATAAATATCTATGTTAGAGAAACTCGACTAAATGTAGGTCATGATTTATAAATTAAAAGGTTTATTATATTAAACCTATATTAGACTTCGTCTTAAGATATGAATATATAATTAAAAAACTGAATTAAAAAAATCCTTGCACCCGTTTTTAAGCTATATCTTATTTTCAAAAAAAATTAATGATCTCTATGAAAATGATAATAATAATAAAAATTTGGCTATAAAAGTCTAATTTGGCGTGCGCTATTGATTAATATATAAATCGAAAGATGATAACATTCATATCATGATATTTATGCAACTAAATAATTGATTGTGTACATGTAAATTATTCTTCTTTAAATAAAATTCGAATCCGACGTGGAAAAAAATGTGGACGTGGACGACGGGTATGAGTTATTTTCCAAAAGGTTAACGAATTTTCATTACACTTATCTAATTTTTTATGTACTCAGCTCTTATTATATACAAGTATTATATTAACAGCTAATTATATTGATAAAATTGACCTACTGATTGTGAGAGGTCATCGCATGCGTGCGAATATTGAATTCAAGTGTAATTTATTGTTCATTGTCTTTCTTTATGGAATTATTTTATTAGTAATCTTTATTTTGTGTGAATAAAGTGATAATAATTTAGAGACCTTTTTTTACACTATAGCAAGATAAATTCGAAACATTTAGTTAGTACCTAACTATCATTCGCATTCTTTACATAGGCCATGACTTTAATGAACTTAGAAAGCAATTGCATATTTCGTATTTATTATTTTTTTTTCTTTTAAAAATCATAATGTATGAAGAGTTTATCAAACTTATATTTTTATCAAAGATTTTTATGTATTTCCGATTAACCTAAAATTTTACGGCCATTTCGCGGGCTTCACTTAGGTCATAGGAATCCTGTGCAAGTCTTAATCCTCCTCCCTGGTCATTTGATTATACTGGAAGGGGGCGTGTAAACGTATGACCGACCACTTTGTTAGAGGCACATTTTATCTGAGTGGCAAATACCAGTTCGTTTGTACCCCTTATCGAGATCTCTATAATTGAGTATACCTACTTTGTTTCAATCCATAGAGATAAGTGTCAATGACATGTCATGATACATAAAATAAACATTATTTTATTTTAATCACAGAAATGTCTCGTTCTCGTGTTGTGGCATAAACAAATGAAATTCGGACTAAATGTCCACACGGATGACTCATCTCGTATCCGCCCGCAATAATACTGCTGCTGTGGTGTTGTGCGTGACGTAATTTTTTAAAGACTCTTTTCAATATGTACACATTAAAGTTTTGCCATCTTATTTATTTATTTATTTTATTTTATTTATTAGGAAGCCAACACAGTATACAACAATCCATACACATATTCTTTGGCAATATGTACTAGTACATTACATACATAGTAGGATAAGAGAAATTTTAAGCTGGCTTTTCATTGTGAAATATTATGTAATATCTTTACATAGTATAAAATAAAGTTACTTCCCGCCGTCTTTTTTTTCATAATATAAAGGTGGCAGACAGGCTGGCGGCTCACTTGATGGTAGGTGGTTACCGTCGCCTAAGGACACAAGCAACACCAAGGGGAGTGCTAGTGCGCTGCCTACCCTGTAGGATGTAGGATGTGCATTGCCCGTGTTATAGGACTTATAGGCGACGGTGGCCACCTACCATTAAGTAGTCGGTCAGCCTGTCTGTCAATCTTAATATATAAAAAAAACTTGTACAATACCCACATTAATAATCTACATGTACAGTACAAATCTACATTTCACATTTTCTATTTTTTTCTCAGCAACAAAAGGCATTTTAAAAACTGGCATCAGTACCAATGTGCTTGGCATATTGTACGAGTATATTATTTACTATTTTACTGTATTGTTACCGATACGACTTGGCGAACGGGCGCCAAGGAACTTCAATTATGCAACACTAGCTGCGTCCGCGACTTCGCTAGCGCTGTAGTTCCTTTTTTTAAAAAACCCACAGACACCAGGATAGAAAGTATTCTATATCTTATAAACTATCTATGTGCTAAACATCCAAATCGGTTCAACCATTTTTGCTTGATTGAGTAACAAACATCCAAACACACAAACTTTCGCGTTTTAATATTATATTAGGTGGTGTCTGCAACTGTGACGACGGTGGCGACGCCACGGTGACTAATTTTAAAAATTAAATATTTTTAATGCTAAATATTATTGACATACAAATATATATCTTTACTTCTGTGAATAATGTAAATAATAAACTTATTAATAATAATTAATATGTAATAATAGTAATATTAAATGATAAGACGACTTACCCTCAACTCCAGCTTTTCCCTTGAGTGCAATAACTTTACTAGCAGGATTCATGATGGCGGAGTCAGCGCTAATCGGCCTGCGGATGGGGTTTGTGGGATCTGCCATGTCAATGATGACCACTTCGGCCGTATCACCCACTTTCTCTCGGACACAGATGAACTTGTCCGACTCCATTGTGAGAGTGTTGAATGATATTGATGCGGCATTGATACCCACATTGGTGAGCTGCGAATAATAATTAAAATTCAAATATGGCCACCAAAGACCAGAAACGTACAACTAGTTATTATAAATTATCTAAAGTAAATTAAAACAAATTGGTGGCAAATTTTTGACAATTATTAAACATAACATATTAATAGTGTGTTATTATTATTATATTATTATATTATAGTGTTTCGCCATAATAATTATTAAGGTGGAATAAAACTGTTTCCATTATTATTTTATGGATAACACTATAGCTTGTCAATAATTATAAGCAATTTATAAAAAAAAATGATGCTGAACTAGTCTATGTAGTAGATAAAAAACATAAACATACATACTTTTTACATACTGATTAAAAGAATAAGTAAAATCATTCTTTTAGTGACAATTCATGAAATCTGCATGTTTTTCATACAGCGCAATATTCTTAGCTAATTAACGAAATTTTGGCAATTTAATGGGTGATGATAAATTAAAAAATTCCAATACTTAATTGGTTATTATTAACAAAAAAAAATATTTTTTCAACTTTTTAAAATAGCAGTGTATCATTTTGGTACCCCACCTGGTAGCAGTAACCAACCCCTTTAGAAGACCACTGCGAAATAATAGCACGTTTTTGTGTTTCGGTAAGTGACCTTTATTCCGTAATGCTACTTGGTCCGCAGCACACTTTTAGCACCTATGGTGTTGCTTGTGTTATAGGCCACACTAGCCACCTACCACCCCAGCGGACCGTAAGCCTGTCTATCGTTGTTAACATTTAAAAAAATATTATGTTTCTGAAGTGGATTACGATTTTTAATTGGGATTGTGTATGAAACTGATTCTTATTGGATTTGTATTAACATTAATTACATTTATAAATTAGTGAACCTGTAATGACTATAGTCTCTTTTATTATGTAATAATTAGTTTAAATATTTCCATATTCATATCATAACCAACTAATTTTTTTTTCAAAATGTATGTAAAACTTTATGTATGGAATGTACAAAAAACAATCCTTTATCCTACCTACCCAGCATAATTTGATTATGCATTTATAAAATATCTAAACAAATGTCTGTTTTGCGTGAATTGGGAGTATTTTAATATGTCAACCATATGATCCAGAGCGAAATATGGAACGAATCAATACCGGCCGTACCTATACCAAGAGAAGGGGGTGGATTGTGGGAATCTGTCAATGGATGGGAGATAATACGCAATGTCACTACTACTATCACTTACAAACCCCTCATTAAAAGAATCAGAACAATAACACATCTGGTGGCTTATTATTTTAATTGCGGACAGATAATAAACTACTTACAGGATACGCTATCGGCGAATCCAATGAGAAATGGGCGTACACTCACCTGCAAATGCTCCTGAAAACGTATAGGCAGTACTTGCGACATTGTTGCGGATCGCCTGCTTCACAAACAAAATCGTATAATGGGCGACCCTATAAAATCACGGAGTCTGAAAAATAATCACAAAAAATTCAATTCACTGCTGTCTCATCGGAAAACACTTTTGACAATCAATCAACATGGCGTTCGTAGTTGAACGTAAAATGACAACGACCGGAAAGTTAAAACGTTTTTAGAAACTCATACGGTTAAAAGTTATATTTTACTCACAAAATTTAAGTATTCTACATGAAGAAAAAAGATAATGGCGAATTTCTCCAATACGAAGAGAAATTGAATAGAATTATTACGCCCGCAGCCCTGCCACATATACAATTGAATGAATGAGAAAACAAAGTTGAATGAAAATGAAAGAAAGAAAAGGAAGGAAAATTTGATTGAACTTGGATTGAACACAGTTGACTGAGTGAGCAATCGAAGTTCGTTTATGGTACGTTCAGAAACTAAATAAAAAATATTGTTTCCAGTTTTTTTTTTTAAATAAATTTTAGTTTTTTTTTTTGTTTATTAAATGAGGAATTTAAAATGCCAAAACTATTTAGGAAATACTATAAATAATAATAATAATCATTTAATTCAGATATAACATCCATATTACCTATTTACATAATATACAAAATAATAATAAAAATAATAATAATGAGAATAATAATAATGTAGGTTGAATTATAACATATTTACAAGCAAAACAACAGCGAATGCTGCAAGATATTCTTGTAGAATCTGTGGCTGCAAGTGCGCTGCCACCGATGCTGCAAAAATATATATATATATATATATTCACTTATTAATTTTGTTATATGACATATTTAGTCCCATCCAAAATGTTTGTATGGGACAGTCTACTTTATCTATGATTGTTTTCAGAATGCTATTGGTACTGCCACGTATCTTGTGCCACAGAGACGCTACCCTCTTTCGCCTTATGGCGTAAAAATCATCTGTGTGATTTTGGGCAAACATCTCTGAAGCACTACAATAGCGTGGCAGCCTCAATAGCATCCTGAAGGCATTATTATACTGGACGCGCAGGGCATTGTACGTTCTTTGAGTATAAGTCACCCACAGATTGCTCGTGTAAAAGACTTGGCAATAGGCCTTGAAGAAAGTAATTTTAACTTTGTTATTACAACGAGCAAATCTGCGGGCAAGCATATTGGAACGAACTGACAATGCCCTACGCTCCCGGTCTAAATCAAGATCGTCTTTAAGATCTTCGGTGACAATATGTCCCAAGTATTTAAATTTATGTACTTGCTTTAGTATGTTGCCATTCAGTACAACCGATGGTACATACTCGAGAGCACATCCTCTAGACCGAAATATCATTATCTCACTTTTTTTGGTATTGTATTTTAAACCATGACAATCAGCATACTCTTGGCACACATTCAGCATTCTCCTCAGGCCATTAATCGAGGGGCTCAGTAGCACCATGTCATCTGCATAACTAATATTATTAATACAAGTGCCATCTATATAGCAACCTGCATGCATGCTGCTGAGCTTCTCGATCAAATCATTAACGTACAAATTAAAAAGTCTAGGTGAAGTGAGTCCCCCCTGCCTTACTCCACATTCCATCCTATACGGTTTCGACAAAGTATCACCCCATTTCAAGTAATTTGTTTGATTGCTGTACCAATATAAAAATTAACGATGTTGTAATAACATTTTCTCTTGTGATACAGAAAATATTACATTCTAGCTTTGAAAACGAAGGTAGACTAGTGACCACTGTTTAATTAATATGTTCATACTGGTTCAAACTAATCAAAGAATTATAATAATTTTCTTATGATTTTAACATGAAAACATTATTTTATGAATTCAAAATTTATGATGTGGGAGGTGATCTCTGTGAAAGTCTGCTACTCTGTGGTTTATTGCATGCAAGTATAAGTTTACGTCTGTGACATTTATTGACATAACAAAACAAACGTCAAATAATAGTGACACACTGTCTGTGCTGTGCTGTCACGCCTGTCACGAATACTCACAAATACAAAGAATAGTTAAATAAATATTTTGTTTGGAATAGTATAGAAAAAATAGATGATTTGCAGTTTGCACTTTTTACATATTTTCTCACTTTTCATACAATAAAATATAAAGAAAATCACAAAATGGTAAGATCAATGACTATACTATCATTTACATGATTGATTTGCATCTCTTCCATTATGTACTAATTTGCACAATCTTAGTTTCAGTTCGGATTTAATATGTTTCATGAGATATCAAGACCATTCAACGTTACTTATCGATGTTTCTCAGTTTCTATGCTACCTGGTAACGAAAGGCAAGATGTGGAAAGAGGAGGAAAAAGTAAAAACAGTTTCAATTAAAGCAAATAAATATATTTCAAGAAAATTATGATTATTATAATATGTTTTACTTTTTTTTTGTAGTAATAATGCCACCGTCAGCTCTAGAACAACTCACAAGATTAAACATAGAGTATCCAATGATATTTAAATTAGTAAACAAGAAAACTAAAAGAATTACACATTGTGGTGTACTCGAGTTTGTTGCGGATGAGAGGAAAGTCTATTTGCCACATTGGGTAAGAATTTCTTTATCAAAAATTAAATATACGTCCATTTTTGGATATAAGCTAAGATTCATAGACTAAAAATTGGTCTCGCTTCACTCTACAAGACAAAGCAGTCGTAATTGTCAAACGCGAAAAAAATTATACGCCAAAGTTGGCGTACCGGAGCTAGTCACCACCCAGTCACACTGCAAGCTGTCTGTCATGTGTACATGCCGAATGTTTTATTAAATTTTGGGCATAATTCAAACTAAAATGCCGGGGTGCGTAGTGAAACTGTGTAAAAAAATACCACAAAAAATAAGAAGAACACTGGGATCACATACCATCAGTAAGTATCGTATAATTTCGAAATTTCAACATAAAATAATATGAACCCAAAACGCCATTCAGTGTTGCCGCGTATACAAGAATCAATTTCCCCATGGTTGAGATTTTTATAATGTGAATTTATTGTTTTTATTTTATTTTATTATATAACATATTTCATTTATCTAACCTAGTTATTGGGAATTATTTAGAATCGTGTGGGAAGATTTTAGGGTATTTAAAGGTTAAATTAGTTAGAAATGGATGTTAATTTTATAAAAATATAGTTTTTATTGAAAGGAAATGAGTCTACAATTAATTTAATAATATTTTAGAACATAACCTAAAAGTGTTTACAATACAAATAAATATGCAGGTTTGTTGCAACTATCAGCATCAGCATCACTTAAAAACATTATTACAACACACATATTCAGTACAACACATAAATTTTCACTGTTTAAAACTGTTTTCATTTATTTAATTTTGTTGTATCTACTTTTTACATACGTGTTTACTTCAAGTTTAATCTTCAACCACAGAGCCAATGAGCCACAGAGTCATAAACATTACGGAACCTAACCTATTTGTTTTCATCCAGTACAAATGTCTTGTACCTACAACATGTATGTAAATATTGATGTACTATACAAACAATTTGAGGTCATGTTTTAAAATCTATATAAAATTAATTGTCAATGAATTTCCTCCATAAAAACAATATTTTTATAAAACTAACATCTATTGTTAAATAATCTCACTTCCAAACACTTTATAAGCCTTCTATATTACTGGTATGTACATATTTCTTTGTATTGTAAACAATTTTAGGTTATGTTCTAAAATCTTATTAAATAGGCCAGTGAATATAGACATTTAACTTTGCACTATCCTACCGATTCAATTTTTTTTTCTATATGGTTTAGGATCACTTACTGAATATAAAATCACAAAATGCTGACAGATTCCGGTGACAGCACAGGCGCCATCTTGAAAAAACGTTTCTGGCCGATATCTCGGAAACTATGCACTTTAGGGCAAAAGTGATAGAGACCATTATTGTAGAGAATACTATTTCGCATCTTTTATTTGTTACGCATTTTTTTGTAAAACTCACCGCTTACGTTTTATGGCTCATTTAATTAACACATTTTTCTATCTCTGCCGATAACTCTTATAATATTGGATTAATCAATAAAATGCATTAATCCATTTTTAAAGATCAATCTATTCCCCACAACTTTTATTTAAAACTTTTTTTTTAATGTCCATAGTTTTCGAGCTATAGGACGTTAAATGTATCTTTAAAAATGGATTGATGCATTTTATTGATTAATCCAATATTATAAGAGTTATCGGCCGAGGTAGAAAAATGTGTTAATTAAATGAGCCATAAAACGTAAGCGGTGAGTTTTACAAAAAAATGCGTAACAAATAAAAGATGCGAAATAGTATTCTCTACAATAATGGTCTCTATCACTTTTGCCCTAAAGTGCATAGTTTCCGAGATATCGGCCAGAAACGTTTTTTCAAGATGGCGCCTATGCTGTCACCGGAATCTGTCAGCATTTTGTGATTTTACACTCAGTACGTGATCCTAAACCTTATAGAAAAAAAAAATTGGATCGGTAGGATAGTGCAAAGTTGACCAAAAAAAACGACTATATTCACTGTACTATAAATTAATTGTAGACTGATTTCCTTTCCATAAAAACTATATTTTTATGAAATTAACATCCATTTCTAACTAATTTAACCTTAAAATACCCTAAAATCTTCCCACACGATTCTAAAGCCAACCCTTATTAACCCTTATTTTTAATAATAACTTGTAAATATTACATGTAAATAAAAAAAAACTATTAAAAATGAGGCCTAATCATTGATATAATACATATTTTCCATTTTTCTATATATAAATATATTTATACATTCCGTTTTAATTTATTGTTCATTTTTAAGTATTTTCTGAGCTATATTTATAACTTAATTAACTAATAGACCACAGCATAAAATATTTTTCCCATTAACTCGGGTAACAGTTAGCAGCTGGTAACACAATTCTTCACGCACACTAGTTCACAATGTCAACTGACAAATGTTGCTTATTCACACTAGAATAAAAAACGGCCGCATTTACGGAGCTGTCGTTGTTGTATAGTCCTCTATCTAGTCTAGCGTAGCGAGCGAGACCAATACAAAATCATTGCTAAGATTGTTTTCTTTTTCCAAAGAGTTCAATTGTTAATTACACAAATCTGATATTACAAGAGTCTATACAAACAGTATATCTAACTAAATTATGCAAGTAATCATTGTAAAATTTGGCATAAACATTGTCAGGGATATAGAAAAGGACATAGGATAAAGCACTGTTCTAGAGGGATCCTATATAAATAAAACAATTAACGCCTGACGGAAATGTATGAACAAAAAATTTTGTATAAATTTTTTAGCTAGTTTTTATATAAATATAAATAATTATTGTTACTAGAGTTGACTGATAGATAATTACATTGTATATTTGAGACACCTTCCTTACTACTTATAAATGAAATATTTTTGTTACTTAACAGGTTAAATGTGATAAGAATCAGCTTTTAAATAATAATGAATGCTTAGATCATAAATGTTATATAACATGCTGGTTAATTTACAGATGATGGCGAATTTAGTGCTTGAGGAAGGGGATTTTCTACAAATAGAAAGTGTTTCTCTACCAGTTGCTACATTTTCAAAGTTCCAACCGCTTTCTGAAGATTTTCTTGACATCACAAATCCTAAAGCAGGTAGGATTTTTTTTATTCCAGAACCATGTTCTATTAGTGTTCAAGTTCAAAGAGTCTGACCATCGATTTTAGTTAATGATATCCCAAAAATATAGCTCACTAGACAAATACGGCATTGGTTTTTTTGATATCTTAAAAAATGACCTCACAAATCTAGTTGCTAGACGCAAGTTCATATTAAAAATAGAGAGATTTGTGTGTTCATAATAAACTCAAAAAATAGACTGGAAAAAGTTAGAGGAGGCCTATGTGCGACACGCAGATACAGAACCATTACATTTACTTTTAAACATAATGTCAGCAAATAAAGGCTATTTATTTATTTTATCATTTCAGTATTAGAGAACTGCCTTCGAAACTTCTCATGTCTAACAACTGGTGATGTCATCGCAATCAAATACAATTCTAAAGTATACGAGTTATGTGTTCTCGAGACAAAACCTGGAAATGCAGTCATTATAATAGAATGTGATATGAACGTAAGTCTAACATTGTTATAGTAGTAACATAGATGAATGATTGGTCTCGCTGCGCTCGACTCGATACCGCCGTCGTACTTGTAAAATGCGGCATAAAATAGTACGCCGAAGTCGGCGTACCCGATCCAGTCACACTGCAAACACTGCAGTTTGCGTAGTGAAACTGTGTAAAAATATAATAAAACTGGGTAAAAAGTAATAAAAAGTGACAATTTTTTACACAATGTAAAGTTGCCACATTTTCGAAGCTATTGCTATTGTATAGCGCTCTATCTAGTCGAGCGCAGTGAGGCCAATCAATTATCTTTGAGTAGTAATAATAATTGTTTGACATGTTTGGTCTAGCTAGTGCCTAGAATCCTAGCTGTTATCTAAACGGTCGCAGGTTATCTTGTTAGCATTTTACCTTTGTACCTGAGTCATTGATGTTTTGTATTTATAATATGTATGTATTTACAAAGAAAAAAGTAATCTATGTAGTATACCAACTGTCTGTTATCCATAAACAAGCATTAGTTGCTTACTGTGGAACTAGATGGTGCTGTGTGGAATGTGTGAAGATATTGACGACACTTTTGGTCTAGTGGCTAGTAGCCCTAGCTGTTAACCAAGCGGTTGCGGGTTCGAATCCCGCTACGGGTAAATGTTTATGTGTTAACATTTACCTTTGTACCTGACTCATGGATGTTTTGTATTAATAACATGTATGTATTTACAAAAAAGAAGTAATATATGTAGTATATCAACTGTCTGGTATCCATAAACAAGCATTAGTTGCTTACTGTGGAACTAGATGGTGCTGTGTGGAACGTGTGAAGATATTTATTTATTTATTTAATAATTAATTATATTGTTTTGAACGATTCAAGATTTGGTTCATATAAGTTTTCAACGTTGAATGAATTTTATAGGTGGAATTTGCACCTCCAGTAGGGTACAAGGAAGAGGAACGTATGTTGAGGGGCGGAGAAGATGGCAACGGTCCGGACGCCATGGAGCAGGATCCGGCCGATATGATGCCGGAGCCAAGCGGGTTTGTGGCGTTCAGAGGAGAAGGCAACAGGCTTGATGGCAAAAAGAAGAAGCTGACCAGCGAGAGTGATTCGGAACCGCAGAGTTCACAATCACGACAGGTGAGACTGTTTTATTATTATACTAATACCAGCTGCTGCCCGCGTAACTTTGTAAATTATATATACTAAAACCTTCATCGAGAACCACTTTAACAATTAGTGAAAACCGAATTAAAATCCGTTGCGTAGTTTTAAATGTCTAAGCATACATAGGGACAGACAGACAGACAGCGGGAAGCTACACCGTTTTATACTATGTAGTGATAAATTTAGGAATTTATTAAGAAATAACAATTCTAATCAGCTTTAAGTCATATAAGTAGACGAATTAAGTCAAACTCGCATCAACTGATCTGTTATTAACTCCCGACGCTAAAACGGAGTGTTATAAGCTTGACGTGTTTGTCTGTCTGTGAAATCGTAGCTCCCAAACGGCTGGACCGTTTTTTGTTTAAATCTGAATTGATCAGGATCATTCTAAGCTATAATTTATGAAGGTCTTATGTAGGCCATCAGCCCATTTCCTAGTTGATGAAGGGGATTTCATCAACTTCCACATATTCCATTGATATGAAATTTGGTATACTGTTACTTGGGTGGTATTTCCATGCATGGTACCCTTGACCTGATGCTGCAGCCTGCAGCATCAAGTAATCTGCGGAATAGCCAACTCCTTAGCAATTTACAGCAGATATACAAACGTGTTTGGGTTCAATATAAAGTTGGGCTAATATGAAAATATGTTTCAGGCGTACGTGCGCGGTATACCAGACTACGACTATGTGGTCGGTTCTCTAAGGTTTATAAGGAACTCGAGGCCAGCTAGTGCTAAGGAGGAGACGCCCACTGAGCCCTCCTTCCAAGCGTTTAAAGGGGAGGGATTCACACTGCGCACTGCCAAGTCCAAGAACTGAAATGCAATCTATCTGAACCACTAGATTTTTTACTTGTTTAGTGCATAAATTGTACTTTTTATAGTGACCACATTTAAACATTAAAGTGACACTTTGTAAAATAATTTGTTTTTTTTTTTCATTCTTAATTAGTTACTAAAGTTTCGTCGTTATCAAAACAAAATATGTACTTAGTTATTGAAAAATATCTCAAAACCTTGATAGTACAAAGTCTGTTAGTCACATAGGCATGGTCACAAATATTTTTAGAAGACAAATGAGACCTTATGACTCATCAAATGCGTCATAAGAAATAATATTTTCATACAAAAACTGTTTAGTTCAAATCTACGAATGTTCAAATGGCATAAATATTATAATAATTAAATTGTTGTTAAATTCATGGGTTTAAATAAGTAAAAGTTTAGTACACGACGTGAAAGTAATATCTGTATATACCGATTACCGACCTATCTACCTAAAGAATAATTATCAAATGTCTTTATAAGTGTACATACAGGTTTTTGCGGTTTTATTATGATTCATTAATACAATCACTGAGATGATGTGCTTACTAACAAATTTCCATAGATGACGCTAAATAAATTGCTAACTACAAAAGTTATTAATTCAGACTTTCTCATACAGTAACACCGTCGTAATACATACTTACTTTACTTACGAGTAATTGATGTCAAACCAGCGGATCCTTCTGTGTTGATGGATTCAAGCTAATATAGCCTTGACCCCGAAAAAATCATATACCTGCTTGCCTCTCGACACTAGGTATACAATTTATTAATTACATGGTATAAAACATAGAGTAACTTATATATACCATAAAACTTGGTTTATATAAACGATCCTTTTAAGTTTACAATAGGGAATCTTTTTTTTGAGAAAGGCTGGCTACATGGCTATCATAGCCTATCATACAATATTTCAGTTCATATGGGCTTTTGTATACTCCGATAGTCGTTTTTCTGTGCTGAGGCAGGAATTTCCAAAAAAGACTCACATATTTTTATTGGGTTACTAGTGATTACTAGCGACCAACCCTGGCCTTTGTACAAACATATTGTTTTTACAAATTATGTAGTTAAACAACTATTAACACCTTTCTTGTTTATCACTCTTTTCACTAGTAGAAATTGTTCCAAAATCCATTGGGTGGTTCAAAATAAGTTAGCAAAGAAACAATTATAACTGGACAGCGACTCCATTTGATTGGAACGAAACAAACGCTAAATTTTACGATATGCTTGCTACTATAAATCAGTGAAAACTGCATTCAAATTGATTAAGCTATTTTTGCGATTAGTGTGCAGAAACTTAAGACAAGCAAAGATTTTATTATATGCATGTATGATAGTACAATACATAATTAGCTTTGAAAAGTGAAAACCCACCGAACAAATACTCTTCAAACACTTTCTCCAATTTTTAATAATCTTGGTTACATAACCGAAGTTTATTAAACTAAAAAAAAGACAATTTTAAAAAGGAAATCATTTATTAATCTCTTACCTACTAGATAATGCATGGTACATTAATCATAAATTTGCTCTTTTCTTTTTCTAAATAAAAGTAACTTTTACTATATTAAAGGTAATAACTTATTTTAGTAATGTCGAAGAATTTTAATTAAAGTAAATTTGTTTAGTATATGAAAGTTTATTGATTATTTTGTGAAAATACATTTGCTGAGCGCAGATGTGGCACTATGTTTAAGAAATACTTGCATTTCATGCTTCTTTTTATGCTGGATGTGGCAATAATAAGCATAAATAAATCTCCAAGACTACGCTCGCCAATTGTACGGCCCCGAAAGTAAGCACTATTACGCTTGTGTTACAGGATAACACAAGCGCCAGGGCCAAGGCCAACTTCGATCGAACCCGGGAACCCTGATATAAATTATGTTGTGGTGGTACAAGAGTTAATATCAACTGAGCCTTCATATTAGCAATGTGCCTCTATAGCATCACAAAGCTACAAAACAAGACTGTGTTATGTTTCACCTAATACATTAATTTCTTAACTAAAAGTATCCATCCATTTGGATAATACTGGAATATGTTGATGTAAAAATCTATAACCTATGTTTATTTAAATTTGGCTAAAGCTACTAAAATAACCTTGTTCTAGAAAATTATAGTATTATTTATACAAAACATAGTTACTGCATTATAAACCCAACACTACTTTAAATAAAGTAATAAATAATAATACAATTAAGATAATTATTACTAGCAAATACAACTAACCTTAAACTGGCTACACTCACAAACCTCTATAAAAGTAATAAGTTAGAGAAATGCTTGAAATAATAAAGTACCTTCAAAATACAGACAATAAAGAATTTATCGCCATTTTTGGCTAGTTGTTCCGATAAATTGGTATGTCTGTAGCAGTGTATAGGTTGCCCTAGATGGGCCCTACTTACATCAAATTTTATCAAAAGGCCCTTCTACTTGACTGTGAAAAAGCCCAAATGAAGGATAAAGATAAAACCTCGCATGTTTTAGATTATTAACTGTTAATGCTAATCTTACACAAAGCTCAAAATTTTAGCTTATGGCTTAAAAATTGAAGTATGATTGAAGATAACATTTAAAAACCCATATAATTGATATGGCGGCAGCTACACCCCTGGTATCAGGTGTATGTGCAAATTGCTGATTTAAAATTGGTTAGATGATAATTAGGTTTATAAATGCAGTATTTATATCAACTTTATACAATGTTGGACCAATATGAAAATAACTTTGTCTAAACATTTTTTTTACTAAAAGCTTTAAAAAAAAACATTTATTAAATTACAAAGTAAATGTCTTAATGTTTTGACAACAAATATATAATAAAATTAAATTTAAGAGCTTTATATTGAAGTTTTGTTTTTGTTTATAAATCCATGGACATTGTAGCACAGTTATATTGCTTTCACTAATGAGTTACTGTAGAATTAAATTCTACAGTAAATCTAGGTGGCATCTATTTATGGTCAGTTATTCATTATCTTATTAATAAAATGCCAACAGTCTTACAGTGTAAAGTTAATTGCAAGTTTATAGACGTTCAAGAAACTTCAAAATCTCTTGAGGAATTCTTCTGAACAAATTCTCGCACGAGCGTTAACGGCGAGTTTCATCTCGCTTATTTCTTTATCGATTTCCTCCATAAAATATATCACAAAGTCGACCAATTTATGTTTATACATTTGTTCCGTGTGGAAATTCGTAATCAGGAAACTGATATGGTATCCGTCGACCGGTTTTCGTCGCAAAACGATAAAGTTCTCAGCGCGCATCATCATAAAACGCATGAATTTTTTGCACAGTATCTTCTCGATTTCGTCCGCTTGCTTGATCATAATGCTCACTCTTATCGAGTTAATTGATGACTCGATCAACACTTTCTCGTTAGAATTCCGCGATATCACGACCGGATTCAATAACAGTTCTTTGCTGGTTCTAACCTCCACCTCGGGTTTGTTATATCTTTCTACCACTTGTGATGAGAAATGTTCTAAACACATAGCAGCGGTGAGCGTATGCCGAACTGCTGTTAAATACGGCTTTAAAGTAGCAGACATTTTAATAGTTTAGATAAAAAAGCACCACACCTAATGAAAGTCTACTATCTGCTTGAGATGAGAGATGGGTGGGTGTGTTTGACAACTTTGACAAGTCACAAGAGACAAATTGACATTTGACTTTGACAATAATAATTGGCAGAATCATCGTAGCAAAATTGGAAAGGCTGACACAGACTATAAAGAAATTACTTGAATAGTTGAAACTTGATGGCTAGGCAAAACAATAGTCTTTGTCATTGACTCCTTTGCTACTAGAACTTTAGTGTAGCATCAATTTTAGTATCTACTATTTACGTTAGTATCTACTATTTAGTTTGTGGTAGCAACAAGTAACTATTTAGTAATCTGTGGTTGTAGTAGCTAGCTCTGTGCCTCTGTGTTGATTCTGATATTATGATATTAATTGTTGTATTGTCTATGTCTATGGCAAAGGCAACAGCAATCATGGCGGACGTTTTGTAGAGTGACGCGAACGTAAAGTTTTACGGCATGCTTTTGAATAATATTTTCATTATTGAATTTGTGTTGAAACAGTTTTTTACATATTTAGTGAACACATGACCAATTAGTGTAATTATAATATTAAATATAACAATGTCGCGAGAGTTTGAGCACCTTTTCAAACTGCTGATTATCGGTGACAGTGGTGAGTGGGCGAGGCTGTTCGGAAATGAATGTTCAAATACCTAAGTGCTGTAGAGATTTTACTTATTTTTTCATAGGTGTTAAAGCATTTTTGTTATTCCAGGGGTGGGTAAGAGTTGTCTACTCTTGCGGTTCGCTGACAACACTTTCTCCGGTAGTTACATTACTACAATAGGTGTAGATTTCAAAATTAGGACTTTAGAGATAAATGGTGAGCGAGTGAAGCTGCAGATATGGGATACAGCGGGCCAAGAGAGATTCAGGACCATAACCAGCACCTATTACCGAGGCACCCACGGCGTCATCGTAGTATACGATGTCACTAATGGGGAGTCCTTTGCTAACGTGAAGAGATGGTTGCACGAGATTGAACAAAACTGTGATGTCGTCAACAAAGTTTTAGGTGAGTTTAAATTCCGTTTTTATTAAATGTCAGGGTCGACAGCCAGGGTTTATGGTAGGTGGATACCAGTTTTTTATAACTCTTAAAAGTCAGTCTATTTTTAACAGGGTTTCCAAAAAAAAAAATAGATGACAGTCTTGAGAAGAAACTCAGGATACCATTCTTTTTGTTATCTAAATGGTGGCCTGTAATGCACGCTACACCTTCTGTTTTAACTGTATGATTTAACTGTACAGTCAAACTGTGCAGATAAATCGATAGGTGTGTATACAGTTAAAACTGAAGGTATGTAGCTCAAATAATACAAGCAAAGCCACAGGTGCCGCTAGTGCACTTCTGATCATAGTTGCATTAAAGATAAGGGATAGGGATTTTTTAAATTTATTTTCAGAAATAAAAATAATTAATATTTTAAAATATTATAAAACTTAAGATTTCTCTAGGCGAAGCTGGGAAAAGGACACTAGTTTATTATAATTTAATAAATCTTGTTATCTCCACACTCGATTCTCCATTAGAATAGCTGATTAATTGGTGAAGACCATAGAATTTTAAGTACCTACCTACCCTCAATGTTTTTGAGATAAAATATTCCAAATTTCAGTTGATAATTAAGTGTGATTAATATAAAGCAGGATGTTCAACTTGTATTGTTTATGAACTGTGACTAATTTGTCGGACTATTGATAAAGTTTAACTACCTAAGCAGAGTTTGTGAATATATATTTGTTTTTATTACAAATAAATGATTAACATTTTAAAATGACAACTGTACTGTTTTTGAGACATGCCCACAAATAGGAGCTGCTTGAATTTATTTTTTTAGTAGAGAACCTCCTATTAATTAATATTATAAATTTTAATGTGAGTGTTTGTACTTTTGCTTGGATGTTTGTTTGAACGGATTCATATGAATTTTGGCACACAGATGGTTTATTACCTGGATTACCATACAGGATACCTTTTATTCTAGAAAAATGTTAGCTTCCCGAGGGATCGTCTGAACAAAAAAACAATTCTCACCACCATTGTCACAACGATAAAGATGTTAGGCATTTCTCAGTTCTTTTTCTTTTTTCAATGCAGACAAAGTTCCAGGCTATTTCTTAAAAAAAAAAACATATTTCTTATCCATTTCTATGTGTTCTTGTTTTCAGTTGGTAACAAAAATGACTGTCCCTCAAGGAAAGTTGTTGTAACAGAGGATGCCCAGAGATTTGCTAATCAAATGAATATACCACTGTTTGAAACAAGTGCAAAAGAAAACATTAATGTTGAGGAAATGTTTCTTACAATTACAAAAATGGTAACTATACATTTTTTATGTCTATTTTAAGTAATTATATTAAATTAAGTCATTACGTAAACAAATTAAATTTAAAAAGAAAATTTAAATGAAAATTTATTTTAAGTTTATAAGTTCATTTAAATTAAAGTTTTGTTATTTTAAAATTTCTAATCATAATAATGTTTACCTGATAACACTGATTGTCACGAAATTATAATCTAACATTGAATAAATGATAAAATAATAACAAGTACCAAAAGTTTTAGGACAACATATTTAACCGAAAATATTAATAGTTAGTTAATGAAAGTAAAATATAAATTATTGTGATGTGTACATATACCTAGTTTGAAACATTTTAAATTTAGAACAAAGTAACACTTGACTGGGTTATATAAACAAACAAAAAGGTTGCATATTTTAAACATTTGTTTCCTGTTTATCATTGTTGAATACCATAGTTATCATGAAGACCCTTGAGATTGTAGGAATGGTTTTGGTACTTCTTACCTTTTAGGTATTAATACAGAAGATTTGTATTTTTGTTTGCAATGAATGAACTCAAAAACTACTGGACTGCTTTTAAAAATTCTTTTACCTATAGAAAGCTACACTATTAGAGAGGTTAACACAATATTAACATAGGTTATATATTTTATAAAGTTACACTGACAAAGTTGTGTGAAACAGCTAAATTGACTAGCTAGTCAGATGAAAGAAAATAATTATATTTTAAGTCAAATCTATACATACTAATATCATAAAAAGGCTAAGTCAAATTTGTACTAACTACTGTTTAATAAGATGAAATGAGGCCATTCTACCAATGGATTACACACTAAACTCTTTCAAAATAATGTTGAGTCAAAAGTTAGTCATTACATTAATTAATTAAAGTAATGCACCAATGAGTCTGTTCTTGTACAATAATTGTAATGCAAAAAATTTTAGATCTTAACAAACATTAACAACAACAAACTTAACAACATTCATAATTATTATTTACTAGTTGGTCCCCGCGACTTCGTCTGCGTTACTTTCATATTTGTAATATTAGTATGGATTATATTATTCTTCCTGCGGCGTCTCTAACTTGTGAAAGTTGGCGATTAACCTGATTGTCCTTTGTTTGTTACCTGGTAGCAAAGTTTTTTTTTTTTTTAATTTTCAGGTACTAAGATCAAAATTGGAAATGAAGGAACGACAAAACGTCACATCAAACGACACGGTACATTTGAAGAAAAACCACAAAACAAAGAAGAAATGTTGCTAGCTGCTCAAGTCGCGAAGGCACGACGCCAACGGACGTTGCTAACGCTATGCTCAAACACTGAGAGATATATTGCACAACCCTAGCTGCAGTACCTAAAAAATAAAGGTGCACTTATCTAACCGAGATTAAACTGTTATAAGGGAATGCTCAATGCAAACAAAGATAGCTTCCATAGAAGAGATACTATAATTCTATATCTAAAGAGATGATACATACATCACAGAAGTCGGCCATTGAGAAAGGTATTATTTTTTGGTATGTTCCCTGTATGTCAAGTCGTGAACTTGGTCTCTCTTTTGTTTCCTTTATGTCGAGCTTTTGATGATTTTTACTATCCTTAGTTCCCTGTACGTCGAGTTTTAAAAAAATTACTACAGTGAGAAATAAATGCTGTTAAAGTTAAGTTTGGAAATAATTTTGATTACAATCTAGACCAGACTTAGTAGATTGTGCATTTTGATCGCCATTTGGTTCTTTTGAAATTTCATTTTAAACTCGAAAAATTTTTATTTTATTTTTTTTACCACATATAGAGGTGCCCATAGTACTGAGAGTCAGGTGAAGCAGAAAATTGAAATATTTGTACCATTTCTACTCGTTGGTGTGAACTTATTTATAACTTATTCATTTTTCAAAAATTTTCACTAATTTTTCATGAATTTATTCAGTTTTTCAACTCTTTTTTTTATCGATATTTGATTTTTATTCATTAAACACCGAAGCGATATGGGGTGTATAAAAAGCCTAATTCTAAGGTATCTTTGTCTTTAGATTTAATTTAAAAAAAAATACAAAATGGAAGTTGAGCATTCACCTTTATTTCTAGATTACATAATATTTTGATTTACTGTCATGATTCAATGACGTCATGCATGATGACATACAAAAGGCCTTCATATAGCACAATAGTATTTAAATATAAAGTATAAATAAATTAATTAATAATGAAAACGCTGGGTTGTTCAATCTCGTGAGCGTGTTACATTTATATGGGATGACTCCAAAAACTACATTAAGATATGAAAGAATAGTAAATATTATGTATGAATGTAATGTATTCTCATTATCAAAATTCATGTGAAGTGTGTGTGCATGACATAATCGATTATGTTGTCAAACAATTAGTTATTAAATAAAAGTATACCATTATTGTGTTATGTATAATTTTAATAATTATAATTTCTCTTAATCACATATGCATCACATAACGAGATTAATTTATTAATCCAAAACAAGTAATTATTTCACTTGTTTTATAGATTAGGACCAGGGTTGTTGCGGGATGCACAGAATTTTAAAAATACACGCAAGTTCCGCATTTGCTTTTGCGTTTTGATTTACAAACTATCAGTTTCATGTTTTCTTAAAAGATTTGATTTTTAATTCAAAAATAAATGATTGAAATTGATCATGTTAATATTTTAGTAGAAAATTAAAAAAAAAATTCAATAACTTACAAATTTTTAATTTCATATCCGCTACCGCAAATGATTCACATTGATTATCGCAGTTGCGGATGTCGTAAGTGGATGCGGAAGTTCCGCATTTGCGGATGTGAATATCCACAGCAACTCTGATTAGGACTAAATGATTCCTCAAAGGGTTGGTTTATAATTATGTATGTAATATTGGAAAATATATCACAAGCAACCAAGTATGGTGGACGTTTAATTTATGAATGATTTTTTTATTGAAAAAATATCTAAAAAAAAGAAAATGTGAAAAATTAATACTTAAATGGTTAAATCTCGTAACTGAGCCAAATTCGAAATTATTTGCCGCATGCCTATAAAATACATTGTTTCCTTTTAAAATAGAGCAATGTTTCAACATAAATGATTAAAAAGCTAACTTTTTGAATTTATCATTAGTTTTTAAACAGACCCAGTGTTATTTAATAACTGTCTGTAGTAATGGAAAAATATGTAATATACAATATTTTTATTTTGATATTTTGGCAAAGTATGATCAGTATTGTTTAATGAAAATTCCAATTTTATTTTAGACTTAAGACTTGTTAAACATTATAGATGAGGTATGATTCGAAAAAAATTTAATTTATTTTAAAATTGCTTAAAAATTATCGCAACACGTTTTTAAAAATATTTTAGAGTTCTTTTTGGAAGCTGTAAGTGTTTTACTTTTTTATTTTAAAAATTAAATGTGACAATATAGATTATATCTTGATAACAATGGAATTATAGAGTACCAAAACATTGTATATTTTTTTTAATCTCTTGTATTTTTTGAAGGTATGATCTTGATGTTTATTGTCATGAAATTATCATTCCGAACACTGCATTAAAACATGTATTATTAGATTCTATAAGTATGCCTCAGTTGAGTACCCAATTACTCGTTTAACCATAAGAAATGTTGTTCGTACCCGCATTTTTTTAATGTAAATAGATGATATATTTTGCCCATAATAAATCAAGAGTTTTAATTTCCACAAGTATTTACTTCTGTCTTCTACTTTTGTCTTTTGTTATTTTGCAGTCATTTGGCAGTCCATTTGTGGCAGTAATCATCCCCTTAAACAAAACCACCATGACATACTTAATAGCATGTGTAGTGTTGATGAGTGAGTAAGGGATGCCAGAGCCTATTTCCCTATCCCTTCCCAATCCGTATATTTAATCCTATTATGGTTGGCAGCGCACCTGTAGCACTAGCGTAGCTTTACTTGTTTTATAAGCGACGACGTAATCCACTTTATACCTGTCGTTTGACAGATTTAACCTGGCTAGGTACAAATACTGTTACAGTAAAAAGGAAACAATAATAAATCTATTTGTATTTTGGACTGTCTCAATTCTTGTGGAGTTAATACGGAGTGGGTTGATAAAGAAATCCGTATAACATTGTCACCTTTTACACAGTTTCACTACGCAAACTGGAATTTTATTATGCCCAAAATTCAATAAAACATTCGGCACGTATACACGTCACAGACAGCAGCTTGCAGTCTGACTGGCTCAGGTACGCCGACTTCGGCGTAGTATTTGTTGCCGCATTTGACAAGTACGCCGGCGGTATCTAGTCAAGCGCAGGAAGACCAATTATTAATCTAAAATTTTAGCACCAAACCAATAGTTACTAGAAAATTGTTAGGTTTAAGGTTTCAGAGATTGTTTAAAAAATGGGCGTCATTGTCGCCGTGGCGGCGCCACCGTTGTCACAGCGATAAAGATGTTTTGCGTTATAACTCTTTTTTTTTAAATTATTAACATAACATACCTACAATTGTTTTTTCACTGCGTAATATAATATAAAAAGTATTTTTAATGCGTAACGCATATTTCGAGAGTAGTCTGAGTTCCAATATCAAGACATTTTTGTTCTGTGATGACGGATGGGTGAGTAAAGGTCGTTGTATCATTCTGTCGGTATCGGATCAGTCTTGGATTGGATGTCAATGTCACATACTAACTGACATCGTGACATCCTCCTTAATACAGACAAGAAGACAAAATATAAATAAAATATTATGCCTTATAAACGTAAAAAGTATCACCAAGGCGATACTCATTTAAAAAAACGGTGGAGATTAAGAAACAGAAGGAAAGACCTCGATGAAATTGACCAGGATTTGAAAGAAGGTATCTATTAAATATTATTTACGGCATGGTTTTTGTGTAATATGTATCACACTTCGAGGTTATATTATAACCTATATTCAATTCCATTAAATTTTTTACAGAAAACGCTGAGAAGTTATTAAATCAAGAACAAGATTTGGATGTCCCAGGAGCCGCCCAGCATTATTGCCTCCATTGTGCACGTTATTTTATTGACGAACAAGCGCTAAACGAACATTTCAAGACTAAAGTGCATAAACGACGTTTGAAGGCGCTAGAGTTGGAACCATATAGTATAGAGGAGTCTGAACGGGCAGCCGGTCACGGAAATTTCAAATTGCCAAACAAAAGAAAAATAACTTCACAGAACGCTGACAAGAAAGATAATCTGGACAATGATGGCGATGTTGTCTTAGATGTAAGCCCACATAAGAAAAGCAAACTCGATAATGTTGCGTGAAACTTTTAAAACTTTTTTATATAAATTACATACCTTTAAGAATATACCTTCTAGAAATTCTGCTCTATTTGTAAATGGTCCGAAAACACAAGAGATTTTCCGTTATGTCACTCCACAAGTGGATTATGATGAAATTGTCAAGAAAAAGCAAACTTTGATTGAACAGATTGAAAGAAGAAAATTAGATTTTGATTTTAAAAAGTTGGAAAACCTCTGGGATGTTTATCTAGAATTGAAAAAGCGTAAAACGGAAATGGATAATAAAAGACTTGAAATAATAAAAGAAATAGGAGAACTAATAGAAAGTCAGGCAGAAGATAAACATAAAACTAAGCTTATAATGCAAAGTAATTTTCTAAAAGAGAGTATTTACCAATTAAAAATACCACTATGGTCTGCCGAGGAATCAGCCATGCTGGAAGCCTTGTCACTACCTAATATATTGCATACTGACACTCCAGATGGAGAGAATAAAGTTATTTTTACACATCTCACCCCACCAAGTGTGACTAAAGATCATTTAGAAATAGGTAGAAAGTTAAAAATCTTGGAATTTACAAAGAATGAAAATTATTACTTCAAGGGGGACGCTGCACTGTTTGAATTAGGTTCAAAATTTTACTTCAATAGAACACTTAGACGTAGTAAGTTTATACAATTATCAAATCCAGACTTTGTAAAAAGTGTAGTGATAGAAGGTTGTGGCGGGGACCATACAAATCCTGACTCTACATTTATATTACACCATAACGAGGATTCTAAAATGAATGTTGACAATCGTTTGCATTTAGTCGGTGGAGGTTCGTTGTATTCTTTCATCGCTTATCATTGTAAAAATGTCCTTTACAAGAAGGTACTTCCATTAAAGTACTTCACAATGGGTAGGCAATATATTCCGGCACCGTTAGAAGAGGATAGTCTATTTCACGTGAGTCAATCTTCAGTGGTGCAGTTTTTTGGTGCAGCCGCAAGCCAAGAAGAATCAGAAAAGTTGATGGAAGAAGTAATTGAAATATTGAAAGATGCTTATAAACCATTCGGTTATCACTTTCGGTTGTCTTATCTATCTGCTGATAAATTATTTCTATGGGAATCATTAAGGGTAACGTTAGAAATGTTTTCCACTTCTTTAGGGAAATATGTTGAGATTGCAAATGTGTCAATGAGTGGCGATTTTATTAGCAAAAGGTTAATGTTTGTATACAAAGAAAGAGAAGATAAACAGAGAAGATTTCCTTTTATTATATCGGGTACTTTTTTGAATGTGCCAAGGTTTTTAGCCTGTGTTTTGGAGCAAGAAAGTAATTTTTCCCTACCAGAAGCATTTAAAACAAATAACTGGAAGATATAAATGTGTATATATGTACATTTAATTGCCTCAAAATATGTAAATCACTAAGTATATAACATAGAAATATGTTTTAACATATTGCTGAGTGACTGCTCTAGAGCGAACAAACATAGGTGCATATTCATAATATTTTCTTATAATTTGTTACAATATCAGTTAGTAACTCTTTGTAACTTGTGTGGAATAAATCATTAGTACTACAAATGACTTCCCGAAGCCAATTGGTCCATTACATTTTGGAACACATGGAATTTTGATAAAAATATATTATGTTCAAGGTAAAATAACTAGTGGCCCGCTCCCGGGTAGAATATGTAAGCGTACATACAGGACAGACAGTAGGAAGAACTATATGTAATTTGTAACGAAGATACACTTTTGTTTACAATCATACTAACGGATTGTTATATATTTTAATAATCAAATGAAATGTGTTCTTATCATGGTATGATGGGCCAATTGGAGATTCAAAGTATAATATTGTCATAGTTACAAAAACTGTTAATACCTACTATTGTGTTCTGAAATAGAAAATAGTCAATAAAATCATGCTCTATATATTTTTATTTTATTTAAGTATTTCGTCTTTATTTCAATAGACAGGTAAAAAGAAAATAATTCAATATGTTTTTCTTTTTCTGATTTGATGGTGTAAGCTCTGTAATAATGTGATTTGAATTACATTTAATATGATGTTGTGAGTACATTGTTGAATTTGATGGAGCCCAATAATTTTTTTTTGTTAGAAATAATCATAGATATAAAGTATAACGGAACGGTAGCAATACTAAATCTATGGAAATAATAATCTATAGGCATAGATAAATGATTGGTCTCGCTGCGCTCGACTAGATACCGCCGTCGCACTTGTAAAATGCGGCATAAAATAGTACGCTGAATTCGGCGTACCCGAGCCAGTCACACTGCAAATTGTGTGATGTGTACGTGCCGAATGTTTTATTAAATTTTAAGCATAATAAAATACCAGTTTGTGTAGTGAAACTGTGTAAAAATATAATAAAACTGGGTAAAAAGTGACGATTTTTTACACACACTACAATAAAAAGTTGCCACATTTTCGGAGCTATTGCTATTGTATAGCGCTCTATCTAGTCGAGCGCAGCGAGACCAATCAGTTATCTTTGTATATAGATAGCCATGCTTTAGCTATAATTAAATAAAAGAAATACTTTATGTATGTATGTATATCTTCTACATAATTGTAGACATATATAATCACTACGTATGTAGATACGTTAGTTTTTGTTCTCTATGCTACAAAGTAAAACTGTCAAAAAAGTATTTAGAAACGTCAACTGTCAAAGTCTTCTCTCCTTGGGGACTTCTATATAGTTTATGGATTGCATTGATTTGATTTATGTCAAATTGGCGATTATTTTCATCCGTTTTTCTCTCACGGTTACTCTTGGTCTTGGTATAATATAATTCGCAATGGCCAACATCAATCGATTAGTTTTCAAGCGCACTTCAACTTTCCTGTGCGCTATAGCCGCAGGAACATTCTTCTTTGAAAGGACCTTCGAATTAGGTTCCCAGGCAATTTTCGAGAGCATTAACAAGGGAGTAAGTATTCAGTTATGTAATTTTCACTAGGCACTGCTACTCATTGGAGAAACTACTGCTTAAAACACATGTTTTATAAAAACTTTAAACGACTGCGAAACCACCCCACACACAATATTTCAGAAACGGCGCTTGTTTACACCTAATCTTGTAACACTTATTATCAGTCTATACTACCATCCTGCCAAGTTTTATTAAAAAACTCGTGGTCCGGTTGCCGCCCTCTCCTTCCACTGTTCCCTGTTCTGGGCCTTTTTCATCCACGTTGCTCCTGCCTGCTACTTACCTTCTTTGTATCATCTTCCCATCTACGATTCTGTCTACCTCTTTAGGGTAATCTTGTGAGACCATTTATGTCGATCTCTAGTCATATGGCCATAGTCCATCTTCATTTGAGTTTCTTTATAGTTTTAATAAATAATAGGTATTACATTTGTTTTTCCCTTATGTCTTCCAATGTTACCTTATCTTTCATTTTTATTTTTATTTTGACATACTTCTACTTTTTTAAAATTCTTATTGGTAAAGGCCCATGTTTGGCTTCCATAGGATAAGCTTAAGATAACCCTCGGTAAGATTAAGATCAAGGATTAAAAAAGTGATTTTTATTTTTCAGAAACTCTGGAAGGACATCAAGCACAAGTTTGAACAGTAATAGAAAATGGGAAGAAAGAAACAGCGATTAAATAGTAATAATAGAATTATTTATTCATAATTATATTAATTTGAGTAACATCTGTGTTTCACTTATACACTGTTATGGTTATAACATACATTAACCAAATAAAATAATACTTTGAGGTTTTAGTAGTGTTACACTGGTCACACAATTTAGGACTAGAATTGTGTTTCAAAAGAACACGTCATGTTTATAGCTAATAGCCTAGAATCTAGATAGACTGTATCTGTTTTTACTGCATCTTGGCAGTTTGAAAGTGTGATAGATTTTGTCAAATACACTCCAGGAAAGTCGCAATGAATGCTCATTTTATATTTTTTTCACTGAAATTTTAAATATTAAAAAAAAGTTTTTCCATCATTTTTTCATACATCTCAATAAATATGAATAATAGAAAAAAAATCATAAAACGAAAAAGTTTCATCATTTCTTATCAGTTTTGGGAGCGATTATAACAAAAATCTATCACACTTAACCCAACTTACACAAACTTGAAATTTTAAGCAGAACCGCCTCAGCTCTAATTGCTATTACAGAAAGCATATCACAAAAATATGAAGTATTGTTTTTTTATTAGAACACCTATTAACATTTAAATCTAAGATAATATATGTGATTAAATATAACACACATATATTATTATAACCATATATTTGATCACCAACCAAAACAACAGACTTAAATGTCTTTGTTTTTTACTTTCCACAATATCACTTTCTTTCCTTCCTTTAAACCTTTAATATTTAATAACATTTAGATAATATTTTCAATATATTATAATTTCCATCAAATGGATTCACATCAATAGTATAAGTATAGTTTGACCAGGGGCCTTACCACCACCTCTTATAGCATTATTATTTTAGTCTTACTTTCAAATTTCGTACCATGACCCCTTAAAAGTAAGCTTACTTTAATGTTGTTTCTATAAGCAGTTTTGTGACGTCATTCGCTATTTCGTTATGATATCTTGCTTTCGTAGCGCAGAAATAAAATGTTTCAGAACATACCAAATACCATATGGCTTCATACTTAGGGCTCTGTGGCATTATTTAGCAGGGAATAGACAATCATGCAAATATCATTCGTTCACGGCAGGAATAAAACAATATTGTTTTGTGGACGTCATGGTACGAATTTGAGTAATGTTACTTTAAGCTTAAAACAAAACTTCCTTAAAACATGATAGTTTACTAAAAGTTCATGGTACGGCCCCAGAACTGCTGTACCACCAAAGATATTTTAAATCAATATCTTAAGACCTGTCCGACAATATCGCTCTCATGTGAACTCATGTTCTCACCGAGGGATGGCCAAAGCGGTTTAGGCTAAACTATAATATATTAGTACCTACATAATATATTTAAAAACATCAATTATAAATTTTTAAATCTTACTTAATTTAATTCACATTGAGAAAAAGTTAAGGAGACTAAAATGTTTCACTGTGAAGTAAATGCTTACAATAAATGAAATATTGACAAATTAAATTTTCTCTTTAGTAAGTAGAGTGAATAAGTATCTAGTCACAGATAAATGATTGGTCTTGCTGCGCTCGACTAGATACCGCCGTCGTACCTGTAAAATGCGGCATAAAATAGTACGCCGATTTCGGCGTACCCGAGCCAGTCACACTGCAAACTATGATCTGTACATGCCGAATGTTTTATTAAATTTTAAACATAATAAAATACCAGTTCGCGTAGTGAAACTGCGCAAAAATATAATAAAACTGGGTAAAAAGTGACGATTTTTTACACACACTACAATAAAAAGTTGCCACATTTTCGGAGCTATTGCTTTTGTATAGCGCTCTATCTAGTCGAGCGCAGCGAGACCAATCAATTATCTTTGTATCTAGTCATATTTTCGAATGATGATAAAGTAGGTTCACTTCACATTTATTATATTTAATGGAAGCTGACATTTCAATTTTGTTTTTAACAGAGATTTGAGATCAATCATTGTGAATTATTTCTAAATAGGAATATCGAAGTGGGTAGGTAAATAAATATATTAAATTTTGCATATTTCTACCCCCATTTATACCAATGTGTATAAAGCACACAACTTTGAAAATACAATTACTACTAGTTGACCCGAGTTAATTTCATATAAAAATACCATCCAAATTTCAGACTTTCCCTTAGATTTTCTTATACAAATCTTTTCCTAAAAATTACGAACACAATAACAAAAAAAAAAAACAAAACCGTCAGTCGTAGGACTGCACGTTAGAAGTGAAAACGTTGACAGAATAAAAAGTGATTTGTAGTATGTGTGTATAATAATATATAAACACACACACACACAAACTGAGCGTCACTGAGAGTGAAGGTCACGCGAGTTCAGTGCACTCTAAAATTGCCCAATGTGCCTAAAAAAAATTCACTTCAAAAATAGCAAAATCAGTCGTGCTGATTTTTATTTATGTAAATAGTTCAAATAATATTAAATAACAAATGAACAATTTCATATGAATCATATTTAAGGGTTGTAAAAATGTATTTTTTTTTTATAGAAAATTATTACCATATTTATTATAAGGTAAATTATTTTTATATGTTTGTAATGAATATTTTCTTCTATAAAAATCAGTTAAAAAATAATGATCCTCTGCACCATTTTCTATCAGAGTTTTCCTCACCCTGTCAATCTCATCTGATCCTATATCCTTTATCCTATGCCTTCCCAAAATCATTTTAGTGTGAACGATGAATCGACTCTTGTTGTGTGAAGGACATTTTTTGTCCTTTTTGTCCTAAAACATATATAGCAATATATAATGCTGGTCTATAAAATCTATTGCTGATATACATATCGAATCATGACTGCCTCATCAGAAGACTGAACAGCTCTACTCGGTGGAAATTCTTTAGTTATTTTAAGCTTACACTTTGAACTAGTCAGAGTTTACAATATCCTGGTCCTGTTCTTGCCAGGGTTTAAGCTGAAATCTATTGCTGATATATATAATATACTGAGACTGCCTCATCAGAAGACTGAACAGCTCTACTCGGTGGAAATTCTTTAGTTATTTTAAGCTTACACTTTGAACTAGTCAGAGTTTACAATATTCTGGTCCTGTTCTTGCCAGGGTTTAAGCTGAAATCTATTGCTGATATATATAATATACTGAGACTGCCTCATCAGAAGACTGAACAGCTCTACTCGGTGGAAATTCTTTAGTTATTTTAAGCTTACACTTTGAACTAGTCAGAGTTTACAATATCCTGGTCCTGTTCTTGCCAGGGTTTAAGCTGAAATCTCTATTGCTGATATATATAATATACTGAGACTGCCTCATCAGAAGACTGAACAGCTCTACTCGGTGGAAATTCTTTAGTTATTTTAAGCTTACACTTTGAACTAGTCAGAGTTTACAATATCCTGGTCCTGTTCTTGCCAGGGTTTAAGCTGAAATCTATTGCTGATATATATAATATACTGAGACTGCCTCATCAGAAGACTGAACAGCTCTACTCGGTGGAAATTCTTTAGTTATTTTAAGCTTACACTTTGAACTAGTCAGAGTTTACAATATCCTGGTCCTGTTCTTGCCAGGGTTTAAGCTGAAATCTATTGCTGATATATATAATATACTGAGACTGCCTCATCAGAAGACTGAACAGCTCTACTCGGTGGAAATTCTTTAGTTATTTTAAGCTTACACTTTGAACTAGTCAGAGTTTACAATATTCTGGTCCTGTTCTTGCCAGGGTTTAAGCTGAAATCTATTGCTGATATATATAATATACTGAGACTGCCTCATCAGAAGACTGAACAGCTCTACTCGGTGGAAATTCTTTAGTTATTTTAAGCTTACACTTTGAACTAGTCAGAGGTAACAATTTCCTGGTCCTGTTCTTGCCAGGGTTTAAGCTGAAATCTATTGCTGATATACATATCGAATCATGACTGCCTCATCAGAAGACTGAACAGCTCTACTCGGTGGAAATTCTTTAGTTATTTTAAGCTTACACTTTGAACTAGTCAGAGGTAACAATATCCTGCCAGTGTTTAAGCTGAAATCTATTGCTGATAAATATACATATAATATACTGACTGTCTCAGCAGAAGACTGAACAGCTCTACTCGGTGGAAATGCTTCAGAGTTATATAGACTTACACCTCGAAGTGATCAGTTTGTTTACGATTTCCCCGTCCTGTTCTTGCCGTGGTCGTGGTCTTCTGGCAGGGTGTCAGCTGACGAGGAGGAAGGCAGGGGTCGCATTTGAAGGGGCGGCGGTGACTGAGTGTAGTTGTGTTCCTCGGCCAGTGCCCACAATATGTCCACTAGCAGTGGCTGCGCGAGATTTTTTATCGCTTCTTGGCGGGCGATCTGTGGCGACAACAATTCACATCACTTAAGTATTATTATTATTATTATTAAAAAATTTCGACTCAATTGCAGCACACAAGCTTGCTTGTATTATACTTAGGCAACGGTAACTTCCTCTACTGACAAGTACCGCCACACTGACTACTGAAACTGAATACTCGTACGTGTTCAAATCATATTCGTCAATTGGTATTTACATTTTGGTGAAATTATAATAAATCATAATTTGAAGAGGACATAACAAAAGCAGTAACGATCCAAAACAGCCACCGTTTAAAGTTTAAAGGGTATTGTAGATGACTTGAAGGCGGATAGTATTGGATTGGAAAGTAGAAAAAGATATAACAAGGTCGGATTATCAACAGAAAAATTAATTGCTTCGACCCGATCTAGAGGTATAACGTTAAAAAAGCGATTGGAATGCATTTAAAGGAAAATTAAAAATGTTATACTAGAAGGAAGCTTAACAGTACATTATAGAGAAAATACAAAAAATAATAAGGAGGATTTGGATGGATATACAAATCAAAAAGTATGAAAACAGCTTAAGAGACGTATGTGAAGGAGCAATACTAAAAATTAAACCAAACAATAAATTGCCAGAGATTCAGAATAGGACTGATAGGAAGGTCAGGCTGGCTTATGCCAGCAAAATGCTTAGTAGACCTTTTAGTACAGTAGTACACATTTGATAAGGCGCTTCGTGAATCTTCGTTGACGCAGAAGAGAAAGCACTGCTCCGACGATTAACGAAGAAAGCTTAAAACTTACAATTAACCTTAGATACAATGTCTATAAGGTTCACAATACAATGCACCTGTATGGCGGCTGTACAATCTCCCGCGAGTGCTCTCGCCAGAAGCCGAGTGAGGAGTGCGACCGTGTACACTCGTTTTATCAGCCCCGTTATTCTACATATTGATATACTCAAACGTATACACGGCTAGAAAGCTTGCGCTAAACTGAACGTAGCGCGAGAGTGTACGCACTCGCCTCGCCTAAAGAGGAAAGCGAGACCCTTTCACGGAACGGAGAGCACGCGAGGCGAGGCGGACACAGACGAGACGAAGCGAGTGTGGCATGTACACTCTCGCCCTCGTCGTGCCTCGCGGTGCCTCAATGATAGTGTACAGCCGCAGTTAATTTTGTACACTATCATCGCACTCGCGTAATATGCCGCTAACATGGCGACAGTTGGCGATCAATAGCGGTACTGGAAAAATGCGAAGTGTGTGGATTGATTGATTGATAGCATTTCCCTTCCCACGTTTTAAAATTTCCTAAAATACATCGGTTCGGTTCGGTAAGCCATATCAGTTGCGTACTACTGTAACTTTCTTTCTTGCTGTTACTGTTATTCTTTCTGTATGTTTATAAGTTACAAATAAATGGATTGATTGTTATACTCAGTGATTTCCGGATCAAAATGTCACATCCGGTTAGCTAGAGCATGATGAAACGGATCCGCGTAAATCGAGTAATCGTCGAGGAAGGTCAACTATTTTTGGGTGAGAGCCACACTTTGGGTTAGAGGGAAACTTGAGGGCTGACCTACTAGCAAAATAAGAACATAAACTTAAAAAAAGCGTACTATTACAGTGCTTGCCGTCTTTAACATTAAAAGCTTGGAGAGAAACAATTGCATACAGGAATTTGAAAAATAGGTATATTTAGGGAGACATTGCCGGAGGAAAAAAATTGTTCCTCCCGGATGCGATTGTAACATACAAGTTGTTCCAGATACTGTCCGGCCACGGAGGCTTTTTGGGCAGTACCTGAATCGTTCTTAAAGGGAGGGACAAACCTGAGTGTCCATGCGAGCCTGGGGTAGAGGAGACGGTGGCACATCGGCTGCTCGACTGCCCCAGGTTCGCATTACTGAGATGTGACCTGGAAGCAAGTGTGAACGGGACCTTAGACAAAATTTGCCTAGGGAAGGTGCCTTTGCGGAGGTTTTTGCAATGTTTATTAGTATAGTTCGGCTTTTAAGTTCTCTTTTTTAGAAAATTTTCTTGAGTTTTAACTCGATTAATCTAAACATTAGTCATAAATAAAAAGAAATAATAACAATAAAACAAGTCTGTGTTTGTCTATCGTTTCAACCCATTCTTTACAAGCACTAGAAATAAAAAAAAACAGGGACAGAATATTATCGAAATGTTTTTATTGCAAAAATACAATCAGAATCCTTCATATTGTATGTTGCAAAAAGACTTATGGTTGTTTTTTTCAATATTTAGTATACATATTTTGATATATATTTTTTTACATTCAAAAGTAACTTATATGCTTATTATATTCTCTAGCATTCAGTTTATTATAAAAGTATTTTTAAAAATACGCTTCTAAAGATGTATAATATGCATATTTTTGATAATAAGAATCTATAAGAAAAATATAGACAAAAAAATAATTTAATTTTTTTCGATTAGCTCTCCCGTAAAAAGTGTAATTTTGATTTGTGGCCCTTTAGTTTTTAAGCAGCATATGCTCTTATTTTACTGTTGTCACTGCCGCCAGACGATCTCCCCAAATGACTGCGAAATGCAGTGACACTAATTTCCGAATCCAGACCAGAGACAAGTTTGAGAATAGTAATAAACGAATGGCTCACCTGAGCGAAGTGGTGTACGATCATCTTGAGCGCGTACTCCTTGATGTCCTGTGTGCGCATTCGATCGGCCGCCTGCAAGATGGCCACCACGTTGTCCGAAGTCACGTTGCTCTGCAGGTTGTGCTTGCAGAACACCTGCAGCCGGTTGTTGGTGAAACCTGGAACCGGTACAGTGCGCCATCCATACTATACTTATGTACTAATATTATAAAGAGGAGAGATTTGATTGTTTGTTTGTTTGAATTGAATAAGCTCCGAAACTACTGGACCGATTTTGAAAATTCTTTCACCCATAGAAAGCTATATTATCAGCGAGTAACATAGCTATATTTTATAAAGTTACGTGGGCGAAGTCGCGTGCAACAGTTGGTATAATAATAAATGACCTAACCACTCAACCGACCATCATGAAATATTGCATACACTTTGTCAGTGATATAGCAACAAAAGGTCAAGCGTTGTATTGCTTGATCAATATGAGCAATAGATATGTTTTTAAATTGTTTCAAATGGCGCATAAAGCATTTGGCCAACTTAATATCAGTCTATTAGTAAAAAAACACAATACTAACCGTAGTAAATGGGTGCTTGGAACAAGTACAGCGAGTCTTCGGTGGGCATGTTGGTATCTCCGTAGTAAATGTAGCGCAAGAGAGAATCGAACGCCTCCTCCGATGGCACCGTATCGCAGATCTGAATCTGTAGTAATAATTATGTGAAAACTTCTTTAGCCACGTTGGGCATTTTTGGTATGGGGGAAAGGTAGCTGGTACGTGGTAGTTGTGAAGCTAAGTTTTCACTTCATACGTGCATTATTAAGACAGTTTTTTCACACATAAAAACGGTTAGCTTAGCAACTTGTAAGAAAAACGATCTATTTATTGTCGAATTTTTGTACTTGAGAGGAATTCCCATAGAGCAAAGAATCTCTGCGCCATCTATCAATAGAAAAGGTAGTAATAAAAATATTAGTGCCACGAAATTGCGCTGAGCGCAACTTAAGGCGCATATGGTCGCCAGTTTCTATTTGCACGTTGTGGAGTAAACGTTATACAAAAAAGCGATAGAATAGAAATTCTTCATTGTGTCGGTGTGTCCTTGAACAGGTGCTATGAAAGAGAACGATGGGCGCTTGCCGTTATTGTAACTACACTTGATAGAAAGGGATAGATATAGAATTGCACGTTCTATATAGGGAGCATAGTACACGTACAGTATATCTTGTGTACTCACGTTGACTGTGTTATCTTGGGGGCTGAAAGAGCGGAACATAGCCTCGAAGTAGGAGGCGCGCGCGGCCAATATGGAGCGGTGGGCGTATCGCGTGGCGCCGCCCACGCGCAGGCGCACGTCCGACACGAACGCTCCGCTGCCGCCCACGAACACGCACATGTCCTGCTCCAGGGTCGTACCTGTCGCACACGATTCATCACACTAAAGGCTGGTTCGCAATAGACTAGTAATTTTGTCGAGTAGCTAATTTACTAATTTGCCCTAGATGGGTCATGTAAGAAATATTGTCCCTAATTGACTGTGGCGAAGTCCAAATGAGGATAAAGATGTTTATACAAGGGAAACCAAAAAATTACACGCAATGTATTTTAGACTTTAAACTCTTAAACGCTAAATTCTAAACTTTTGGGTTAGAATTTTGAGTTTTGGTATTGTGGGTAACATTTTACTTATTTTCGCTTACACACGTCGCGTCTAATAATTCCTAATAATAGGCTAATACGGCGTTAGCTAACTCACTTGGGACACAGGTTATATTAGTTTGAAATAGTTTTTAATGAATACCTATGATTTCGTCGTCATAATCGTAATCCCTGATCAGGTGGACCTGTTTGGGTGGTGGCTGCTGGCGACGTCGGATCACTTCCACCATCAGACTCTGATCCATTTCCTCGAACTCCGCTGACATCACGATCGGAGTGAAGTTGTAGTCTTTCACCACGAACCTAAAGTACACAATTACATAATACACAAACCGGCACATTAGCGAAACAAAAAAATAATGTAATATAATTAACATTACATATATTCTAGAAAAATATATCAAAAATGATCTGAGACTCAAATTTTCAATTTGTTAATAAATTTTCCTAGACTATTATTTCAAATCCTACTATAGGTACTAATAAAATATAAATGTGATTTTGTTTGTTTGTTACACTTTCGCGCAAAAACTACTGAACCGATCACCATGAAATTTTGCATACACGTTGTCTGGGACACCAGAAAGAACATAAAGTAACTTTTATCCAGAACACGGACGAAGTCGCGAGCACCAGCTAGTACTTTATAAAGTTACGCGGACGAAGACGCGTGCAACAGCTAGTATAATATATTTTCATGGACCTGGCTTTTGGCTGAACCGTTGTGGTTCGATCAGTTACTGACTAATGAAAATAGCAGTAGATAAGTCAAATGATATTAGTTATAAGAGTTTATAATATTTTGAATGTAAGCCCATTTGGTGGCACTTACTTGAGACAGAACTCCTTGATGCAGTGCAGTCGGGCGTGGTGGGCGGCGTGCAGGGCCGGCAGCACGTTGCTATAGCAGAGGTTGTCTCGCAGGTAGCGCGCGCACAGACCGCTCAGACGCGGGATGTTCAGCCGCAGCGCCAAACGCAGTACAGCCAGCACAGACAGCATCGTCTTCGGCGAAGCCGGGTCTTCGTCTGTTGGGGACAATACAAATATGCCAGGGTATATTATATATGATGGGTCTGTCTGCTATCTCTTTTTATACAAACTCGATTGTAGGTGTCAACCGTTGCCTATAATATGTATAAGCAAAGCCACAGGTTCTTCTATAGTTGAAAGAATTTTCAAAATCTGTCTAGTAGTTTTTGAGATTATTCATTATAAACATACAAATCTTCTCTCTCTCTTTATGATATTAGTATATAAGTATAGATTTTAAGTTTTAATAATATTTTTTTTAAACTTAATTGTTTCTAAAAAATGGGAGTTCTAAAGCCTAATATAGTCTAAATAGTCAAATATTCAGATGTATGTCTTACGAAGTTTGTTTTTTTATATAATATCTAATCATCATAAGTAATTCAACTAACAAAACCTTGGTAGTAGTTCACTAACTTTACCAAACCAAAATAAATTTTATTTGTTATCAACAAAAAAGCATACCCTTTTCTGTGGGATCAATTCTATCCGTGTATATATAGTCAAGAACTAGTCTGAAAGCTTCGGGAGTCGCTTCCGGCAGCATGATGACCAGTTCTGGTTTGGATTTTTGCGAGGAAGCATCGGACGGTTGATCTTCACCAGATGCTACCGACTTTGCTAATTCCTCGCGGGCCTCCCTGTAATTCAAATTAAAATATGAATAACATTTATTTTATTATTTATTTTATTTTAATACTTTGATATTTGATAAAACTTCTTAACTATGTGTAATTATCTTTTAAGTTGGTCCAAAATTTTTTTATTTTGAAATCGTGCGAAGCCGGAAGCGGGCCACTAGTCTTCCTATAAATATTGATTTGACGAGCGCTCTAATACTAAAGCGATATCAACAAACCGCTTTGTACTCACTTGATTTTGGCCCTCAAGTACTGACTGCGGGCGGCCAGCATGGCCTGATGAGCAAGCACGGGCACCTTCTCGGAGCCAACCAGCAGAGTCACGTCACAGAACTGCGCCGAGCGCAGCACTCTTCCCAGGTCTTCGTGCAGCGTGCATCGCGGGTAATTCGACAGCTAGATGATAGTCTCCATCATTAGTTTTTGCGATATTAAATTATCATTTACGGAATTGGCTATTTGCTACAAATTGTGGTTATCCTATCAGAAAATTGCGTAAAAAACATATGTCACTTTATTTTAAGCTAAATTATCTATATTTTTTGCAAATTATATAAAAAAAACCTTAATTTTTAACCAAAACGCCCTGTGATTGGTTGCAACACTGATGACGTCATACGCTAGGTTATTGAGTTGTTTACTAGCGTGTGACGTCACACGTATCAAAGACCAGCGCCATTACAGAAACAGTGTTTTTGGCGCGGTTTCGGAAATTTTAACTTTAACATTGTATTTTATTAATAATACAGTAGATCTCCCGGAAATATCAATGTAGTGTGCTTATTATGTAATAAAGAATAATTTAAAACGATTTTCTGAAATTAGTCAAATAGCGGATTGACGAATACCTACTCAAATGCATCTCGTATTGTAACGCCACTGTGTTTTGAGGAAAAAATAAAAGTTTTTTTTTTATTGTTTAAAAACATATTCCTAGGAAATGAAACTTGAACTTATATTCAGGGTGTGTAATAATATAAAAAGTAACTCCTTTGGGGGCACTGGGTGCCCCCACGTGCCCCCACAAAAATAGCCCTGCGGATACTTATGCACGATGGCGGATAATGAAAATACACAAGCGATGCGTACAAAAAAAAGCGGGTCTGACCGTGACTCAATTAAACTCAACTCCACTCGCAAGTTTTCTGGAACTTTAAAGTTAAAGTAACATAAAAATAAAGACAGTCTCGGCCGAAGTAGCAAATAACGGGCCTCATTGGTTTCAAATTCACTTGATTTCCGGACTCGGCAATATAAATGTACTATTAAGACAACTAATACGGAACCTGGAACCGGTAGAGGTCGCCACTGCGCACGTTGTTGTCGACGGTTCCGCCAAAGATGTAAATGCCGTCACCAACAATTGCGCCCGCGTGGAACAACCTTCCCGAGGGCACCTGAGAATCCGCCGCTGGAGTAATCACCGACCTGTTCATTATATTCAATATTAAAATTAATAATGAACATTCCAAACATTTTCTTTCTTTAGAGTTTTACGGTAGCAATACAATATATTTATAACTTAACTAATCTTAATTAGGTAAGTATTTATATGCAGACTCGTTTTGTTTTTGGATTGCTTGTGTTTATGAAAAACATGATTATCATTTGTATTAAATGTGAAATATCCAAGAAACATCTTAGCAATTTTTAAAGCATGTGAATCAAAATTTGTTGATACAATGAACTAGTGCAATTGAGTAGCGCACAACTAGTTTCGTCAGCTATATTTAACATCTAACTACTAGATCAGATTCCTAGTAGTTAGATAGGGTGGGGAGAATTGTTAAAAGGCAAGATAAATTACCACATCTGCGTGTCCAGATCGTAGCAGTGTAGGTCGCTGGGCAGCGTGCTGTCGGCTGCGCCGCCGAACACGTACAGATGGCGGTCGTGTGCGAGCATCACGTGACCGTAGCGTCGCGCCGGCGCTGGGCCCACGCAGCGGAGCAAGTGAGCCGTGCAAACGCGGCTCCACCTTGAGCGAATATCGACCTTTAGCCTTACACTATAGAGAAGGTTTTTCTGTGACGGAAAACACATCACAAACCCTACAATAATTAACTTTCAAAGGCAGAAATCAATGGCTGCTAAGGGAGTAACTACATTTGTACAGCTCTTTATGGAGGTTATGGAGGGTAGAGGTAAGGAGTACCGACTCATATGACAAACCGAAAAAAAAAAAATTCCTCCAACAATCTCCACACTTAGAACAGCCACTTTTAGAAATCTCCAAATAAGGTTTCTAAAAGTGGCCAGAATGGCGCTAGTGTAGCACATCTTCTATCTATCTATCTATCTTTGTCTATTTCTATTACTTCTATCTATCTTTTTCTAATTTAGTCGACAATGCTACACTAGCGCCATCTTAATTTACTGGTAATCTGGGACCACTTTTTGATACATACGAAACGATACATTGAAGCTTCCAGACGAGCCTATTTGGTTGGATGGCCGACTTGTCGGTGGCGCGGGCGAGCCGACTGCTTCTAAGCTTCCAACCAATATTAACCACCTTATTCAAGTTCCGATTTGGTCGTGGTCGGGCCGTTGGCACCAACCAAGTTGGAACGTGTGTTAGTAGTATTAGCCAAGACAACAGTTTTACACAAAAATTGAAGGTTATACTCACGTGTGCGTTTCAAAGTCAAATTGAAAGAGGGCGTTGGTGATCTTGGCACCGCTCTGTCCACTGAAGACATACATCTTTCCGCGAGCCACGGCCACTGGGAAGTTGCAGCACGTGGGTGGACACTGCCCTCTTTGCTCTATACGCTCCCATTGACGGTTCTCACCCTAGTCGCAAATGTGAAACGTAAAACTATACTTTAGTACAACTTTATCATATCAGTATACTGTATAATATAATGTTTTTCCTTTTTTATATTAATGCTTCTACTTAATATATGTCTGTCATTCTTTATATTTACTATATATTGTGTAATTGTTTATTTTCCTTAATAAAATAAAATAAAATAAATAAAATAAATGTTTATCTTTTATTTCCTACCAAAATGCACTAGTGCTATTTATGGTAGACATTTAAATCTGTTAAGTAATTTCGATAATTACCTCCTATATACAATACAAACATACAAACTTTAGCTCTATTATTTGTTTTGATTAGATTTGTTAAGTTTTATTATTTGTGTTGTAGCCGTTTTAAATATTAGAAAAAAAAATTGCCAAAAATTCAATGATTAAGTATTAAATTTTAACAAAGTGGGCCTCTAAATTTTCTTAGAATTAGCTATTTATGCACAATTTGAAAATAAAGCATTTGAGATTTAAGCCTGTAATTTAAGTCACTTTAAAACATGATAATTATACAATGTTTATAATAATGCTCATCTACAATGGAGTCTGTAAAACGGTAACATTACTTACCACCAAGTTGACGGTCCACATGTCGTTCAATCTTGCATTGCCATCGTAGCCAGCGAAAATCCACAACTTGTCGTCGTATATGGCGGCGCCGTGAGCTGAACGCGGCACGGGCTCCCTGAAAATTAATAAGTAACAATCACTGACCTCTCTGACGGATCTGGGAAGGGGTAGATAGCGCAATTGGCTCTATATTATCTGTGAGATATTGCAACTTACTGGCCGGTAAACCTCCATTGCACCCACTGAGCACTTTGAAACTTATACTCAAAGAGATCATTCTTATTAGTCAAATTTGAATTCGCCAGAATGTCCCCCGTGTATCCGCCAAACACAAACATTGAAGAGCGATGTACCTGAAATTAATTATTACAATTATAAGTAAGACTAATAATCATCCTCATCTTGTCGAAATTTCTCGTTTTCGTACCAAGTGCATGTAACACAAATCTTTTCAAAGTTGGAGGGAATAGGCATCTACTGGGTGAGCTGCCTCCATCATGGGCTTCATCTTTGCTACACAGATAGATGCTGGCCAAGAGCAAACCCATCTCTAATGAAAAATATGAATAAATAGCTGTACCCACAGGAACCTAACATTTTTTCAAGTTAAAAAGTACCTCAAAATTTTGTGAGACGGTGCTAGGATAGGCTTAAATTAAATCCATTGTAACAATGCAATTATTCTGTTGTTGCAATACAATGCATGCTCTGAACTCGCTTAGGTACTTTTTTTTAAATAAACATGTAAGGAATATTTTTTGTAAGACTTGTGAGAAACAAAACTCACCACAGCAGAATGATGATATCTGGGCGCTGGTGGGGCGCCCATACAACCCGTCTTAGTCCATGACTTTTCACTTATATCAAACCGTATGAGATCATTAAGCATTGACTTTCCATTGTCACCGCCAAACACATATATGGCATCCTTGTATGCGACAGCTGTGTGTTTGCTTCTCCTAAAAATACATGAGATAATTCTTAGTTGCGACTATTGGGACCAAGCTATATCTCTAAGGTCACATCTATCTATTTTATCTCTAAAGGTCAGTTAAGGTTTAAATTTGCAATATATTTAAGAGCAAGATTGCTACAAGTAAGATTATAAGCCTGTTGGATGCTTGCCTTAACACTCTGTTCCAGGGTTCCGGGTTTGTTTCCCCACAGGGACATCAAAGTTGGCTCTGTCCATTTCTCTATCTCTTGTCTCTAACCCTACTGTAGTTGGCAGCGCTCTTACGGCACCTGTAGCATTGCTTGTGTTATAGGCGATGGTAGCCACCCACCATCAAATGGTTTTTCGGCCTATCAACTTTAAAATAAAAAAGTCAAAAATAGAATTGTTACTTACTTAGCTCCAACAAACTCATAGCATTCGGACATACGTTTCCATTTGTGTACTGTTTCGAACGGTCCGAATTCCATTCTTAGAGTTATATCCAATTCATTTGGATTACGGAGTTGTTCCGTTATCATCTTACCCAGGTTTTGCATTGGGAGGCCTTATACTAAAGTAGGAAAATATATTTAGAGAAATGACATAACCGTAATAGCTTTTATTGCTACTAACTAGTCCAACTTAATGCATTATTCAAGTATTTTTTACTTGTTTATAATTTAATTTTTTAATTGTACCCAAGTCTCACACATATGGTTAAAAAATGGTTTATTTTACAAAAGGGAATGTATCTATGTGCGCACTTATTTCTTCATAATATAAACTGAATTCTATACATTCAAAAATAGATAGGAAGCAATATGGATAAATTTCAATGGTAATTTTCGTGAAAATAGGTCGGCAAAACTATTTTGAGAAGTTAAGTAGTGTGTGATTTTAACAAAAATCGTGAAAAGAAAAGATTGTGAACAGTTACATCGAAAGTGAAAATAAAAACAACACACCTTTCTTTTTATTAAAAATCACTGACTGGCAACAATGTAATGTATTCTTATTAAAATATTTTTATAAACTATGTAGAGTTGAGATTCAGATATCCCTAAAAATAAAATATACAATCGATCAATACAATAAATATTTGCTTTTGCTTGCAAAATGCAATCTATCTATACACAGAGCAATAAATGAGCGAGATATTGGGATGGGATATTCATATTTTACAGTCTATGGTAAATTAAAATAATTCATATTTCATACAATGTCATATCAATTTACATGTTAATATTAGCTTTATTAATCAATTAACTCTATAATACAATCTAAAAATAAGCTTATTTACAATAAAATCTAATTCTAAATTATGTATATATATTTACACATTATATATTATAAAGCATCGGTCCCTTTGGCAGGGTCCCAAGCATGCTGGCTGCATTACCTCGTTGTATAGCAATACTTATCTGTTGACCGAGGTAATAGCCAGATTTAGAATCGCCGGTTATGTCGACCAAACGTTTCGATAAGGTGTTAAAAAATTTAAGCGCGTTGGGACCCCACGGACCCAGAGATTCGACACCGAAGGGAATGAATATGTAGCCGGTGCCGATATCTCTGTATTTGTTAATTTTCCGATTTTCAGCCGTCTCCGCAGCAGCACCAGCTGTGGCCAGAGTTCCATGAAGGTGGGACGGTGCCAAAGTGTCGACACAGGTGGCATCCCACACTAGTGGACGACCCATCCTCCATGGAACTAAGGACATCCCATCAGGCCTCTTGCCATCATCACGTACGATACCATTTGGTTCAAGAATAGAGGGTACATTAATGGTGGCAAGAGACCGATGTATGATGTCATTTATGCTGGCGTGCCTTGAAATACGGCCGGCGCTATTAACACAGGAAAGTCCGTGATGTCCCAATTGGTCGACATCCCTACCACAGGGACAAGTGTGGGGGATACATACCTCTGTACCTAGTCGGAGCCCGATTGCGAGACGGAGAGTGTTATTATCTAGAAAAGTGCCTAAATTAGGTGAAGGCACGGCGTGAAGCCAGCTTAGCTTGGCGTGTACATAAAGTTCTTATATATACATACTAATATAGGTCTGTATTTAAATAGTAATATAAAGAAAGATGTCTCGTCTTATTCAATAATCCAAACCAAATCTAAACTATGGATGGACTACTCAATCAACATAGAATATAGAAATAACATACTCTGTGGAACAAGACAGTTTATTTACTCTGTGTCTGTGAGTGAACGTGAACGAGTGATATTAAATGTCTTGAATTGAATTGAATTCAAATTCTACAGATCGTCATTCGCACGTCATTCGTCAGATAGATCCTACACGCACCGCATTTTGTATTTGTTAGCTTTGGATTTATGTATTGAAGAATATTTTATTTTTAGTATTGTTTAAAATCTTTTTAATTGTGGTTTCATCCAATACCATATATATTAAATTTAATCACTTGATAAAGTTTAGCATTTAATTAACAAATAAAATGTCGTCACCGGTAAGTTGAATGCTGACATTTAAATTTATCTTCAAACGGAAAATTTATTCATTTTTATTTATTTATTAGACAGAGGAAAGCGTCAGGCGAAATAGCGAGAGCGAGAGTTGTGATCCGGAGTCGCCAGAGCACGATCCTCACTACGAACCTATTGTCTCTTTACCTTTGGTGGAACTTCATACTAACGAGGAAGATGAAGAAGAATTGGTTAAAATACGAGCCCGCCTCTATAGATATGATACAGTGGACCATGAATGGAAGGTAAACTTAAATCTTAAACATACACCCTTATTTGATATTATATTGACTCAACTAATTGCTATAGTTGTTACTAAACAAATCCAGAATCTGTTTTACTCTAAACAAAAATAAATTATTAACACAACGTTAGGGGTCTTGGGGCAATATATCCTACCAAAAACACTACTAATAACATTATAGTAAATACATAGCTTAGAAACTTAAAGCTGAATTTGCTATGCTTTTTATTTTACAGAATTTCTTTTGTCACCCTTGAAATTTTTATGTACATTAATAATTATAATTCTTATAATTATTATACACAGACAGGTTTTTGTTTTGTCCGGCCGAACCGACACACCACTCGTGTGAGTCTTGCATAGTTTGTTTATAATATAAACTTTATACTTACAATTTTATATTTACGCGTATTTAATTCGAATATCCGTAACCAAAATTATCCAAAACTAATGGATAATCCGAATCGAATACCGAACCGAACAGTAACTGGTATAATATTATTCTTATATCCGTATCCAGATCCGAAATTTTATATCCATAACATCCCTAGTTGATACAGATCTGCATAAAATCGAATGAAACATTTTCCAGGAACGCGGTACCGGGGACATAAAGCTGCTGAGACATAATATCAATAACACCGTGCGAGTTGTTATGCGTCGCGATAAGACTCACAAAGTATGTGCCAACCATTTCATAACACCAGATATTCGAATGAATGTCCACTGTGGCTCCGACAAGGCTTTCAACTGGTCGGTGTTTGCTGATTATGCAGACGAACACTGCAAGCAGGAGTTGCTTGCAATTAAATTTGGAAACTCTCAAAGTAAGTTAGTTTTTTAAATTAAACTATCTTGGCAAAAAAAAAATCTGGCATTGCTGATCCTTACATAGTATAAATTTATTTTATTGAAGCTGCTGCCTTCCACATCTGTCTGTATAACTGCTAACTCTTAAACCACGAAAATAAGTTTCGGTTTTCACATACGGAAATAAGGATAAACAGGGAAGGTTTATATTATGTAAAAATTGCACCCCGGGCAAAGCCGGAAGTGGGTCGATAGTATCGGCTATTTATTTATTATAGCCTTTATTTAACAACCATTAAATTTTACATTATAAAATGAAATATTATACAGTCCTGACATCTATTCTTACAGATTGTCTTGCTTTTCAGCAAGATCCTTTTTATTATATCACAATATAATGGTTGTATGAATCCTTAGTTCTTGAGTGGAAGGGGTGGACCGACGACCTGATAAGGGCCAAGGGTCTTCCGACTGGTCATGTTGGAACATTATGGACATCCTGCGGCCAAGATGTTAATGTTGAAATCGTTTAAGATAAATCAATATATTTTTTTAAATTTCAGATGCTGAAATTTGGAAGGCCAAGTTTGCGGAGGCTCAAGAAATCGTGAGAACTAAGTGTAGTTTGTATACTCAAGACCAGTCGTCGGACGATGAGAGCAGCATCACACGTAGCGAAGACACAGAGACACCCGAACCCAAGAGTGGTGACAAGTCACCAGAAGTGGAGACCAAAGGTGCTGAGAAATCTGAGGATTCAGGTGTTGTGTTAAAATTGAAAGAACTGACTGTGGACGGTGACAAATCTGAATAAAACTTATATTTAAGAAATTTAAAGAACCAAAGGCTCAGGTTTAGAATGTCTGAAGTATCAAAATCAAAAGAACTATAATGTCTAGTGGTTTTGATTGGAATGTGGAAAAATATAAGGGTTTATCTGTCTAGAAAAGCAAGCAAGGTAAAGAGGTCTCACTCTCAAACCTACACTTGAAATATGATACATTAAATGGTTTAATTAAAAAATAAATAAATCATAATAAATGAGGCTTAATCCATACTATATAATATTATAAATGTAAAAGTAACTCTGTGTCTGTTACCTTTTCACGCATCAACCGGTCATCGTAAAAATTTTCATACACATTTTTAAAAATACAGAAAAGGACATTCGTCTGTTACTGTTCATTTACAAAATCCCTGGGGATCATTTAAAATGAAATTTTTTATTGCTGTTATAGTCTGGAAATACTATAACAGCAATAAAGTTGTCAGGTCTCTTACATTGTTGTATGGAGGTATATTTTTAATTTTTCAAAGAGGACTTCGTCCGCTGGCTGGCACCAGGTAGTTGATAATTATTATTTTAAATCATTTCGGCAGACTTATTTTATTTTGTTAAACTATTAATTGTGAAAAACTAAATATTTTGGGAGCACTGGACAGGACATTCTGAACCTGAGCTGAACTAATCTGTAACATGCTAAGATTTTATCTCTCTAAAGACTGGATTGGCATGAATTGTTTTTAATTTTGAAAATAAGAAGTGTTTTAATAGCTATTATTTGGGATTAGTCAAAATAACTTCAAATCTGTTTGTAGTTTATTCGCTAACCCGAAAATAAGGCTATTTTCTTTCCATCCTTTTGGCGGTTGTACTGTAGACAATTTAAGGTTACTTATTTTTGTATAATAATGATTGTATGTATTTTCTAGAACAGTTTCATTTATGCATGTTACAGTTTTGTGATACATATAATTTTAAATATGCCTTACAATTTATTTGTAAATGTTTATGAGTGATGGATTTGATACAACTTGTTCGAATGTAGCTTATGTCTGTAAAATTAAGGTTCATGATTTTATTCATAAAATAAGTAGGTACATAATCCTCCTTATTCCGTATCATTCACTTTATGGATAAAGCAACCGTTATAGACGTTTTTATCCTTTAAAATGATTATAACGCAACCGTTATAGACATTTTTAACCTTTAAAATGACATATCGCTTTGAATTTAAAGGTTAATAATATGTCTATAACGGTTGCGTTATCCATAAAGGGAATGATACGGAATAAGGGGGATTATCACAATTGCAATTTAATTTTAATAACTCGTTTGATTATGATTTTTTTTTTTTTATTAAAAAGAGGTATGTAGGCCTTAATGACGTTAAAGTCACTATGTCATTAATACACAAGTGTTAATGGCATGTCATGACATGACATTAGTGTTTGTTACATTGAAGTCACTATTACGTCATTAATACACAATTGTTAATGGCATATCATGACATTAGTGATATTAAAGTCACTATTATGTCATTATCACAATACCCAAGTGTAATCTAATCATGACATTAGTGTTTGTTACATTAAAGTCACTATTACGTCATTAATACACAATTGTTAATGGCATATCATGACATTAGTGATATTAAAGTCACTATTATGTCATTAATACAATACACAAGTGTAATCTAATAAAGATTTTTTTAAAGAATAAAGAGTTCTATGTTTATAATTTTTTTACATTGAATTCTCTATTCTTTCTTCATTTCTTGGGTGTTAGCTCCCTGTTTTTCTCCCTATAAAAATAAGCTACAAAGTCCCAATACATTGGAACATTATATTTAGTTTCATTTGTTTAATTAATTAGCCTTGACATTAATTAGTTCTTAACATTCCGGACTTGCATTTGAGTTTTGCATTTAAAAAATAATACTTTTTGTGATATAATCTTATTTGTAATGTTCTGATATTTTAAATACATACATAGAAATAAATGAATACAAAATAATAAATTTGTATTATTTTTAGTAAATTTGATCCACATTATAAGTACATTTTTTTATATCTGGCATGATTTTGTTAGAACACAAATTTTTTTTTATATGCATGCAGTTCCCTCTATATTAATATGCATGTGTCTGCTACCACATATTTTTATTCAATTCAATTATTTATTGCGAAACCATTTTTAAATAATATTATTTTAATTAATACTATATAATCATAATATATACTTTTACTTACCATATGAATTTTTATTACATATAGACAATTTTATACTATATTTTATTATAATTATTTATCTTGATGGTGGACTCTGCAATAAATGGATTTGATTTGTGTTATATTTATATTGTGTCAATGTAGACATTTTTTAAAATTGTTATTAATAAAAAATGGTACACTATAAGTTAGTCTTCGTTTTTGATAAAACCACAGAATAATTCTCATAGTTCCCACTAAACATAAAAATCTTAGCAGCTTTAAAAATTGTTGACATAATTATATTAAAAATCAGTTTTATTTTATAAAATTTTATTGCACAATTCACACAATATTAAAAAGGACAAACCAATTTACATTGTTCCAACATAAATAATGATACAAGCATGACTACTTCCATTGACAATGATAAAGACTGACTTCCTGTATAACAATATTAAATTTATAATTTTTCAATAAAATAAAAATAACACTTAAATAACTACTGCTAAACACACCAAAACTTCATGTGCTATCAATTTTTGAATACATTATTGACATTATTTGAACCGTCTATTCCTAACCGACAAACCACGCTGTCCACCTGGTTGGTCACTTAGGAATTTATTTTCCTAACCGTCAATCTGGTTTGTCGGTTAAGAATTTATTTTCTTAACCGTCAACCTGGCGTCTAAAGAATTTTGACCTATGACAAAATTTGTAAATTGCTTTCAAAATACACTTTGAACATGACTATCTCATTACAGTGCCAGCGAGTTTACTCTGTCAAAGTTTTTATTTACAATTCATAGTGTGTGTGTGTGCTAATTGGAGCTAAAATGTGAAGTTGAACTTCTGGATAACTGGTCGAGTCAAACTGAGGATATTTACCTAAGAATTAGTAATAGGTACTATATGAAAAAAAAAATGTTAGAAGTGAAATATCTTTGGCATACAAATATGTAGTAAGCGGTACATTTCATGCAGAGGTCACATGATCGTTACACTGAAGCGTCACACAATATTCAACCTTGAAATTTTACTCTCATTGTGTGCAATCACACAAACACACAAACACTTAAAATGTGATTATGAAAATTATGTATGATATTAGGTATTATTATTTGTAAACTATATTTTAAGTGTGTCCTGTCTTAACTTTAAAACTAATTATGCTAGCCATTCAACAGGAATGTGTGTATAAAGTCTTGCCAAAACTTAGTGTACTCATACAGGTTAAGCACTAAGTTAATTATTCAAATGAAAGTAAATGCCAGTGGAATGGAAAATAAGTTAGTGTAAAGTTAAAATCACAGTTCTTCATTGTTTTTAGAATTTTTTTTGTACAGTTGGAATGTTTGTAAGATGTTAATTCTGTTGCCGAGTTCCTTCTTCTTTTCATTTGACACCTTGCCGTTAATTAATTTGTTGACTCTGGCTTGTTCCACATCCAAAAAGTCATCGCCCTTTTCTATTATTTTCTCCATGATCGCCTTGTAAACTTTACCAGAAGCACTATTCTGTAAACAAAATTATATATTGATAATTTTACAAGACCATTGGATGAGTGATTAAGAGTGCTTGTCTTTGAAGTCTCATAATTTTCCAATAGGACGTGAGAAGCAGCCTATATCGACTGTTGCTCTGTGGTCCATTGCCTTATCCCTTATCCTTAATCCTACTGTAGTTGGCAGTGCACTTTTTGCTAGACCAGTGGCATTGCTTGTGTTGTTGGCGACGGTAGCCACCTACCATCAAACAGCCTATCAATTGTGACGACTTTAAAATAAAAATCTAGATATTTAATTTAAAAATAGTACAATATGTTATTACAATTACAAACCTTGCTAGCTAATTTCTTTTGAACATCTTCAGTTTCCTTTAGAATATTCTTTCTATCTTTCTCCTTGGATTTCATAAATTTAACTACTAACTTATCAAGTTCCTTCACACATCCCGGAAGGCTTAAATATATGCCGGAATTTTCGCGCACAAAACGCCGCAACTCATCAGTTGTAAACCCTTTAGACTCGTCAAAGGTTAATGGTTCAGTTTTGCCTTTAACAAACAATTTTACTACCGGAAATGTGTCCTTAACGGCACCATATTTCTTCGCCAACGCCTCATTGTCTTTCGCACCATAATCTTTTACACCAACTTCGCTAACCAACAATTCGTCAACATCTATGGCGTCCTTAGCTAAAGCCACATAGGCGTCGTGCTTGTCCCCGTAAGGGAAAGCCACGTCGAATTTCACAAGAGCGGCGTCGAACTTTTTGGTGACTTTATCAAAAGATAATTCGTCCAAACTAACGGAGCCGGTGGGAGCATCAGACTGATAAGCAAATGGAACGATAAAAACAATACATAAAATTATTAAGTATCGTCGCATTGTCGGTTGTGCAAAGTACAGTAATATCTCTTGATTGAAAAACTTGAATCGTAAGAAAATCCAATTTAAATTTTATTGAGCACTTCACTATAAAAATCTGGAAATCGTTTTATTTTACTAACATGCAATGCAACTTGCACCAACACACACAACTACACCAGGAGCAGTACCACTATAATAAAATAAAAAAACACGACTACACGCACAGCTACACGTCAAAATATACATTCATTCATTTCCGTTCATTGTTCATTTCATATACCACTGGACAGGCTGCTGTCAAATTATTTTATGCCTATTTGAAAAACGCCATTTTGGCGCTGTAGGCTATGGAGCGAAAGTACCCGGAACTAAAATTAGTCATGCAATAATTAAAATTGTCCATGGAACATTTAGAAAATACACATTTCCTCATGTCCCAAAATTCATGCGGACACAAATAAACTTAAACACTCCCTAAGAAATCAACAAATAGAATAAAACAGACACTACAGTATTATACATATCTATTTAATAAAAATACGCAATCGCAGAAAATCTTATTTTGACATTGACTGACAGTGACAGCAAGCGGCGTGGCGGCAAAGATCTGTTTTAACAATTTTAAATTTTTCATCGCTTTCGTAGAGGTGTTTGATTTGAGCGCTCCAAAACCAAATCACTTTGTTTCGCTTTCTACGAATAAAGATCTATTAAATAAGATTATAAAGATCTAAACTATTAATAAAGATCTACGAATAATATAAATTGAAAACCGAGTGACGACCGACCTCGTTGTTATCGTTTCGCGGAGAAATCCAATTATTTGTAACGCGATGAAAATATTTATGAAAATAATATCTTGCAAAGATGCATTCTGCCCGGGTTGACACCGGGCAGAATCGTGTTCAGCAGGGTCGAATTAGTCTAAAAAGACAAAAAGACCCGCTGACAAAAATTTTCACTAAATGCCGTTAACAGTCGTTTTCTAAAAAAAATTCCACCAGTCTATAAAGCGTGAAAAGGTAACAGACAGACAGAGTTACTTTCACATTTATAACATTACTAGCTGGTGCCCGCGACTTCGTCCGCGTTCTGGATGAAAGGTACCCTATGTCCTTTCTGGTGTCCCAGACAACGTGTATGCAAAATTTCATGGTGATCGGTTCAGTAGTTTTTGCGTGAAAGACTCACAAACAAATACATCCATACCATACAAACTTTCGCATTTATAACATTAAGTAGGTAAGTATATTAGTACGGATAAGTATGGACGTATTGACTATTATGGATATCTTATGTATATATTTTCTATCCATTGATATCTATCTATCGATTCAATAGAATATTTATGTATGAGTCCTTTCAAAATTTTAATAGTTTTAATTTATTTTGCCTTATTTTAGTACCTACTAAGTAAGTATTGATTGGACCTACTATATTACTTGGCACGCTGCTAGCTGCTAGTTAAGTTACGTACGTAAATATTAAATTTACATTTCTAAGCGCTTCTACGCGAAGTCGTAGTTTTTTATGGACGATATTTGGTAGGTATGAATCAAAGTTGTTTATTAACTTTGCGAAATCGGATTTGCAAGTAATAACGTTGCGATATGGTTTACCTATTGTTACACTCCAGTTAACAAATTGTTAAAGATGCTACTGCACACAATTTTGGCCGTTATTTTGTCTTTAATTTCTATTGAAGCAACTAAAGATCGTTCCAACACGGAATTTGGAGATATCTGTTAGTTATTTTACCTAGATATTATGAAGATTGAGATAAAACCAGCTTAAAGTCAAATTTTTATTAATTATTTTCTTGTGTTTTCTATGCAGATTTGAAAAAAATATCTCAAGCGAATTTACACGAATGGCCTAAAGGAATAATCCCTTACTTGTTCGATAAGGAACATTACGGTAAATTATTGTCTAAGTACTATTTTATTGATTAATATACTAACTTTTTATGTACTTACATAAAAACAGATTGGGGGAATCCTACCAAATATGGATATTTTTACTTATGGTGATTTTTTTATTACCAATATGTACTGTAATCTGTGAAAAGCCACGATGATTAAAAACATACGAGTAATAACTGAATGTGATTTAACCACCAATGCATGCAATACATGCAGTTTTTTTTATAATATAAAGGCGGCAGACAGGCTGGCGGCTCACTTGATGGTAGGTGGTTACCGTCGCCTAAGGACACAAGCAACACCAAGGGGAGTGTAGTAAACCAAGGGCAGTGTCTCAAAACAAAAGTTTTCGACCAATGTGTGTTGCCTGATAACATATGGCGCTGAAACGTGGTCTCTAGCTAAGAGAGCTCAACATCGCTTAATGAGCTATGGATGGGTTACACTACGAGATCTAATCAGAAATTAGACGTGTGAAAGTTAGACATGAGCCAGCGGATCAGTATCAGCTCGGATCAGGATCAGGATCAGCTCCTGCTTTGGGCAGGAGACATAGTACGGAGAGCCGACAGCAGCTAGAGCCGGAAGGTCTCGAGAGGACCGGACCGGACCGGAAAGGCCAGCTCAGGACGTCAACCCACATGGTGGACAGACGACGTAATAAGGGCCGACGGTGCATCCAGGCTGCTTCTGACCGGTCTGATTGAAAAGTTATGGGGGAGGTAAAGGAGTGGACATCCTGCGGTTGAGATGGTGAATAAAATTTAACTTTTTTCACAGATAACGGTTTATTGCTTAATATAAATATGGCAATGTCCGTGATAGAAGCTGCATCGTGCATCAAGTTTAAAAAACTCAACCGTAAACCGTCGGATGGTTCGAATTGGCTTCACATCACTAATCCAAATGGGGAAAGAGATTGTGTTCATCGTACAAAATCGGGATCAAAGGGAGAAATTGTAATTACTTTTAAAGATTATACCTATATTTTAAATATGCCCTACGATGTCTGAAATAATTACAGATTAACATAGACGATACTTTTTATCCTAAAAAATATACATATATTCTTGTAGGTTTTTCAAAAAAGAACTAGAACAGCGCATACGAAGTCGCGGGCCCAAATCTCCCTTATGGTCTTCTATCCTTATCCTTCTATGGTCGGCGCTCCACTTGCAGGGGCTCTAGCCATGAGCAAACCAATGCAAACGCTCCCCTTGCCCACTTACGAAACGAATGAAATAAAGCCCGGTGATTGGTTGTTGTAACGCCCACATAAAATTTTGACCAATGACAAAGCTTTCTCCCAAGCGTAGCGTAGCCTCAGCGTTGCATTTATGAATGTACGTTTGCTCTTGGCTAGGGCCCCAGCACCTGTAGCGTTGCTTATGTTATAAGCGACGGTAGTCACCCTACAATCAAATGAACCGTTTACCTGTCTGTCGACCTTAACATAAAAGAATTACAAAAGTAAAGTAGTACATTTTTTTTTAATTTTAAATAAAAGTTCAATGCCAGATTCCAAAGTTAATATGAAATCCTCACCTGGGCCCTGATTCTGTATGCTAAAACTCTTGTCTTGACAAGGCAAGATACGTTAATGTCATTCCTTGTCTTGTCATGAAATTCTTATGTCTTTTGCCCCCAGCTGAGATAACATAATATTATCTGTGTTTTCAGTGGAATAGTCAAATAAATACAATAGCATACTGTAGTTTTTGTGAAATCATATCGTGTCATAGATAATTGTCTTGGGGCATAAGATATAAGAATTTCATGACAAGCCAAGGAATGACATTAACGTATCTTGCCTTGTCAAGACAAGAGTATTTGCCATACAGAATCAGGGCCCTGGAGAAATATCTAGCGAGTTAGATGTCGATGGCAGTTGGTCGTCCGATTCCAGTCCGATTCCCATGGCGTTGCTGCCGCTGACTGTTGTAAACTGTCAATATTTCACATTACACGCTCAATCTGGATAGCGATCATTGATTTTGATATTATATATATTATATTGATATTAGATAATTTTGATCCGATGTCGAAATCCAACAATCCAACACATTACACAGTCAATCTGGATCAAGATCACTGATCACGATCATTGATCTCGATCTGGTTTGACCGTGTAATGGCTGCCATAAACACGGAAGACAGCGCTACACTTAATTTTAAATGGCTGTAATTAAACATCGAGCAGTAGCGTTTGGTATAAAATAATTACTTGTTGAAAATTAGCTTTTAATAATATATCTTTTTAAATATTACTAGATTTTAACGTTTGGCTTGAGATGTATACGGCAACAATTTGTCCTGCACACTCTGATGCACGGCGTTGGTTTTCACGACGAAGTGACACACCCAGAACGGGATAAGTACGTGAGGGTCTTGTGGGATAATATACACACAGGTCGGTAAGGGTATTATGTGATTTTTATGAAAATTTCTCTTGCAAATCTCTCAATTAGCGTGTTAGCCCTTTTTTTTAACGTTGGAAAATCCTCATGGATATGGCCCAAACAAAAACGCAACGACTTTCTAGCGCGGCCGTACTAATTATATTTATATTATCACAATATTTCACATTTTATGTACTTAGGTATACTTACAATACGTAGCTACTGACTTCCTTTCTAGAGAACCGTGAATTATTCCGCATCCGCCAATACAACACCACTACATCTTTGGTTGAGTACGATCCTGTAAGCGTTATGAATTTCCATGAGAATGCGTACAGCATTAATGGACAACCAACGATCAAATCAATGGTGAGTGAAATCCGTGCTGTTCTAGAAATAACAAGTAGATATGTCACTTAAAATTCGACACGATTTTAAGAGGCTTTCAACCAACAAAAAAGTTGCTTAAAAATGCAAATTATATTTTTTTACAAAAAAGAACTACAGATTGATAAAATAGACGATTAATAATTTTGATACCTACTAAGTAGGTATATCAATGTTTTTACTTTATTCTTTAAAAAAAGAGTGAAAATATAATAGATCAGGTCAGATATTGCACATTTTCATTTACCAGATAATATTTTTTAGACAAGTACCAACCTGAAAAAAAAAAACTATTTTAGATATAACATTGATTGATAATTTAAAATAATGCGACTACAGAAATAATTCTAATTTTAGATTCGAGGTTATAAAATACAACCATCAAACAGCCTTTCGCTACTTGACAAAATGAAGCTACGCTTGCTCTTCAATCATGAATGTAATAAACGCAATATTCAAGATATAATAGCTTTGTGTAAGTACATACTGCACCCTAAAAGTAAAATGACGTCGGAAAACAAAGGAGATCCTGCAGAAGGTGCAAAGGAAGAATCAAATTCCAAAGAGGAAAAAGACAATGCCGATGAGGAACAGAATAATTCCATCGAGAAAAAAGACAATGCTGAGGAAAAGAATGATTCGAATAAGAAAAGACACAACGCTGATGAGGAAGAGAATAATTCCAACGAAGAAAAACAAAGTGACAATGAGAATGAGAACAATGTTCAAGAGGAAACAGAGTTAAAAAAAGAAACTTTAAATTTTGCCAATGAAAATGAAGATGATTAAATAAATAAAATAAACGAATGAAATGATTAAAACAGAATTTAAGAAATTATTTTTTTGTGGTTCGGGCTTTCAATATTTCTTATGTTCATTTAGCAAAATAGTTGTGTCTAAGTTTTCGTCTTCTGTGCTGCTCTTAGCCTAGAGAAACATTTACTCTACGAGTATCTAGCCCTGACATCTTTATTGCTGTTATAATTTTTCCAGGCGTTGGATTTTTATTTTCAGATGATCCCTCGCAAACATTTCTCGATTAGCTGCATGAGCTCATACCGCCATCCCCTTCCTTCCATCGGACATACAGACGTACGGCTGGCGACCATCCTCATCTTGTCGAAATCCTTCCTTTTCGGACCAAGCGATTTTAAACATCCTTTATAATGCGCACTGCCAGGGTTTGGAACTCCCTGACAGCGTCTGTATTTCCGAGCACATATAACCCTAATCTTTCCAAGGTTCGAGTGAATAGACATCTTCTGGGTGAGCTCGCTCTATCTTAGGCCTCATCCTTGCCACATGGCTGGTTGTTGGCCAAGAGCAAACCCATCTCTTATAAAAAAAAACATACTTTTTTTCTGGATTAAAGGTACTATGTCCTTTCCTTTATCACTGACAGGACAGCGTGTATGCAAAAATTTCAAGATGATCGTTGAGTATAGTTAAGGTGTGAAAAGGTAACAGAAGTGTGCTTACTCGCAGATATTATACTATTTCGTTGGCTTTCTACAGTTGTTTACGTTAAGAGAAAACTTGGTTATTGTATGGAAATGTCAAATTTTGACGTTACAATAATCAAAAACCAAGTTTTCTCTTAGCGTAAACGATTGTAGAAAGCACACTTAGCTAGGCCCCCAGTACTATGTACTGTCTTGTTCTATTACCGTCGATCGACTATATACGTTATATATACTTATATAGGCCTAATGCCTATGTTTCAAGTTTCCAGTAAATGCAAGCGAAAATGTTATTTATAAGTCTCATATTTTAATACTTTTAAACACATACTGCAAAACCTATAGGTTACTTACCGCTGACCTAGAATCATTAAGTTTGGAGAGAAACAAGGTCTCACGGTTGGAGCAAGCCTACGAATAAATAAAGAAAAAATAATACAAGTATCGTTAATAAAAAAATATTTATAGCGACTCCAAACGTACACGTACTCGTCCATATTTCATTAATTTGTTCCTTTTTCAAATTGGTTTTTCAAAATTTGGTTTTAAAAATTTAAACGGCGCCCTAGAATTTATTTAGTTAACATTTACTTGATATACGCACGTAATGTTTCAACTTAATTAAATACCAATGACTCCACATCGTGCACAGATGCGGTACTTGATATACGCACGTATTGTTTCAACTTAATTAAATACTAACTACTCACCTCGGGCTTTGCACGGATGCATTTTTTCTGGAAATTATCTACTTGTAGTACTACCACTTATTCGTGGTAATACACAAACTTTTTTTTGTTTATTACTCTTTCTAAAAATCCATTTGGAATTGAAGAAAATAGCAGAAAAACAGAGAGAGGCGGATAGCGACGGTAGCGCCACGCGTATTGGGGGCGAAGTACTAGCCTGCTTGAGCTAAAAAAAATATTTTTACGCTCCTTTTTAAATGATTTTTTTTTGTTAACCTAACAATTGGAGAAAACACACTTTATTTTAACATTTAAAATCTACGTAGGTAATCCCTTAACACCATAAATACAAACCAAGGGCTAGAGGATCAAGGATCAAGAGGATCTGGCACTGCCATAGGCCAGGCGACAAACATGTCACACTTATAATTTATATATACGTATAGGGTAGATATAAGGATTTTTTAGGATAGATAGTCTTTTTATACTGATTAAGTAAATGTTTTGTGATATAATCTCTAACTATGACATTTTGGAAATAATAAAAAAAAATGTGCATTCAATTTTTATTTCAGTACTGTGGAGAAACAGTAGCCGCATGCATCTTCCTTTCCTGACACTGTTCGTAGTAAAGCAAATTTAACTTCTGGACATCCGTAGAACTCAAACCTTGCCACTGGCCCATAGCCCAACCATCGTTCTGTAACAACCACCAAATTTTCACCTTCAATTCCATGTCGTACCCGGGGCAACTGTTTCATTAAGTATATACTTTTATGTTTATGATCATTTAACAAATCTAACCCTATGTCCGTTCTGGTGTCCCAGACAACGTGTATGAACAATTTCATAGTGATCGGTGCGTGAAAGACAAATAAATTTCGATCCAAAATTATGCTCCTAAAAAGTTTTGGAGAAACCCTTATCCTTCTATGGTCTATGGCGTTGGCTGTGTTATATAGGCGACGGTAGCCACCTACCATCAAGTGGAATGTCAACCGGTCTGTCTACCGTAACATTAAAAAAAATCGAAAGCGGAGAGTCCTGGGCTACAATCACGTTAACGTTAAAGTTTTGTTATACTTAGTAGTGGAATGTTCCTTCTCACCAGAAATGTCTAAATTTGATACATCCACATGCCACTCGAATGTACGAGTAGGTACGTAGAAAAATTTGAAAACTGTAAAATTCTTACCCATATAGGATACATAATATTGGTAATTCCATTTTTGATTTGTAACCAAGGATAATGCATCACGCTTTGATAATCATATGGAAAACCCGCCGAAGCAGCTTGAGGAAGTTTCTTTGACATTTCTGAGCGGACATCTAAAAATTAAATTTTCATTTGTACCTAAGTAATTAGGCTTCTTGAACAATAGCAATACAAAACGTAATTCTCAAAAAAGCATTCAAAAAATTAAGAAACAAGTGAATATACCTAATACAATCTGTTCAACCATTTTTACGTGATTGAGTAACAAACATCCAAACAGACAAACTTTCTCATACATATATACCATATAATATTATAAAGAGGAAAAATTTGATTGTTTGTTTGCATTGAATAGGCTCCGAAACTACTGGACCGATTTGAAAAATTCTTTCATTTTTGGGAAGCTATATTATCAGAGGGTAACATAGGCTATATTTCATAAAGTTACGCGGACGAAGTCGCTTGCAACAGCTAGTTTATAATATAATATTAGGATTAGGATAGCAAAAAATTTTACCTGGACTGAGTTTATCCCAAAGAATATGTAAATAAGAATCTCTGTCATGCATATTATGTTGATGATCAAGTCCCAATATGTGAACAAAGACATGTAAGAGGTCGTTCACGGAATTAAAACAGTCCACGCTGATTTCTATCTTCTAAAATAAAAAAAAATGCAATTAAATACAATCCTCGCAACTGCTTTTTTTTTTTTTTTTTTTATAAGAGATGGGTTAGCTCTTGGCCAACAACCAGCCATGTGGCAAGGATGAGGCCTAAGATGGAGCGAGCTCACCCAGAAGATGCCTATTCACTCGAACCTTGAAAAGATTAGGGTTATATGTGCTCGGAAACACAGACGCCGGCAGGGAGTTCCAAACCCTGGCAGTGCGCATTATAAAGGATGTTTCAAAGCGCTTGGTCCGAAAAGGAGAGATTTCGACAAGATGAGGATGGTAGCCAGCCGTACGTCTGTATGTTCGATGGAAGAAAGGGGAAGGCGGTATGAGCTCATGCAGCTCCTGAGCACACTCTCCGAAGTACACCTTATAAAAGACACATAAACTGGCAATTTTGCGATATTTTGCTGCTCTCGTCTTGCAATAATAGAAATGTATGTACCTACTTGTTCACCAGTAGTTTTTCCAGGTTGGGGGCATATGCAACCGGGTTTCGTGGATTTTGCCAAAACTAATATATTGCTTGCATGGCGACGATGAGAATTTGCACGTACACTGAGTTTTCTAAGTGGTATTGTTTTCAATTTTGAAGGTCTGGGTTCTGTTGGAGATAATTATTGCTTATATTAATGATTGGTCTCGCTGCGATCGAATAGATACCGCGCTATCTAAAAACAATAGCTCCGTGATTGAGGCAACTTTTTATTGTAGTTTGTGTAAGACATCTTCACTTTTTATCACTTTTTACACAATTTCATTATGTTTTTACACAGTTTCACTACGTAAACTGGCATTTTATTATGTCCAAAATTTAATAAAACATTCGGAACGTACACATCACAGACGGCTTGCAGTTTGACTGGCTCGGGTACGCTGAATTCGGCGTAGTATTTCACAAGTACGCCGGCGGTATCTAGTCGAGTACAGCGAGACCAATTATTAATCTAAGTATTATTGATACTTTTAATTCAAGGTTAAATATCGTCGTGATCAAACCAAAATCTGCTATGTGCACTTTTTTGAGATTCTAACATTTCTACTTTAGTGAGTTCACTGCCTAATCTATCGTATAAAAAAACTGCTAAGGGCCTCTTTCACCACCTGTCTAGTAGGCTAACCGTCATTTAAAGTCACCTGTCACCGAGAATTATTTAGCTGATAAACCTTTGTTTGTATGGTAAAAGTCCCAAACATTAAAAAGAAAATAATAAAAAAATATTCGCCTATCGAAGGATGCACTAAACAGAGTGCATACATACGAGTAATTTAATAAAACATAAAATTATTTCTAAAAGTAACTAATCAACACTTTACTTGTAGTTGGTGAAAGAGGCCCTAGTGTCTTAAAAATATCTAATTAAGTTATAATATATTATAATAGTTTAGTTGTGATAATTAAATTATCTGTGGACACGCATGTGGAATATGTGTTAATTTTTTTGTCTTTTTTTTTCTAAATTTTAGTTTTTATTTCCGTTTGTCTCCCAAAAACTAATTTAATAAAATATGCTATGTGCAGCAACTAGAATTTGTCATGTGCGAAATTTACTCACTTATCAAAATAATAAATAAACATAATATGGCAGGTCACACTTTACGAACATAAGTTTTATAAGGTTTTATAATAATAATAATGTGTATATGTATTTTATTTAGTAAAGAAATAATACCATTAGTCTCGATTCCCGGTTCGATGGTGTAACCATTATATAGAAGTTTCTTATTTTTATTATTATCTTCTAAATCTGTCTGATTGGAATCACTTTCGCTGCTATTCAATTTTAGCACTTCTTTTTTTTCTAAAGATCCAGTACTTTTATCCATATCCGCATTATCCGCAGCATTCAATGATTCTGTAATGTTCTCCACAACTTCGCCGACAGTTTCGGTGACTTCATTATCTTCCTTGATTTTATCTGTAGTGGTTTTATCGCCAGCGAGTATGTAGGTTTTTTCATCAGATGAAAAGGGTTGTCCAATATATTGTTTAGTTGTTTTTATGTCTCTGAATTCAATACATGTTTCTTTTTCAATATGTCTTATAACAGCTCGTATATTTACCTCTTCTTCATAACCTAAAATAATCTTGTTATTAATCACGTATACAAAAATAATAATGTGATATGATCTGCCTGTATATTTCTATCTACTTCTTTTAGGATATTTTTGTATATTATATGCAGAAGAGAAAAATAAAAATATGTTGACACTAATTACTGTTAGTAGTATATAAATCAAGTATTTACCTATTATATCTAATTTAATTTATGTCACAAACTCTTAGATAGAAGAAAAAAAAGATAAGTGACTCTAATACGCCCATGGGCCTTATGTACTGAGTCCCATGAACTCAGTATCATTCAGTCGCTCAAAGGATACTGTCTTGCATACACATGATACGTTAAAAATACGGACACAGTTTTTGTGGAAAAAATTAAATACAATTGCCGACTCTCTCGATTATTACATAATATGTTCTATATTGGAATTGTAGTTGTTTGGTATTTAAATTTAGCCCATGTCACATTATTTCTTCGTAGCATGTCACAGAATAGGTAATAATACAAGGCAGACACCACAATGAATAGGCCTCTTGAGAAGAGGCTGCGGGGTTTATACCTATAGTGAGGAGTGAGACAGGCCTTTTTTTTTTTTGTTGAGGAGGGGAAATGACATTTACGCACTATCCCTTGTCGACGGGGACAGTCGACGAGGGGGAGTGTGGGACTCGCCCGGTGAAGTGACTTATCACTGGGAATACCCACTAAACCCCCCCCCCCCCCGGGGATGATTCCACCATCAGTGGTGGCGTGTGGGTCCGAGACGACAGCCGAGGCCCTATTCTCGGATCCCCACACACCGTTAAGTTCTATTCGAACCCAAGAGTGAGACAGGCCTGTCCACGTACTGTATCTTTCTTTTAGCCTCAATCTATGATTGTAACCTTAAATAAATATGAATATTTACGTACTGAAATCCCCTGCACGTAGATTATAATTTACTACTCCGTACGTCCAAAGTCTGTCTCTGAAGTAATCCTGAATTTCCTCTTGAGTTACATTGTTCGCGACTTGCTTCACTTTGACGGCGCTCGGACACGTTTTCAAAAGATAATTTCTGTTACGTGCAATGCAATCGATACCATATACTAAATCAATTTTCTGTGCGTCTAATGCACTCATAACTTCTCGTTGACCAATTTTCATACCAGGCTGTAACATACAATAAAAGTTAGGTATGAAATTAAAAATTAGCCCCGAATTCAGCCGAATTATAATATTTATTTACTGTTTTTAAAGCTATCAGTTTTCAAGCTTTGACGGTCGAGTAAACAGTTACAGCTTTTGTCCCAGGAATAAATTTTTTGATTAATACATCAGAAAATACTAACCTCTGCTACAATTGTGACCTTTCCGTTCTTGGAGAAAGCTCGTGGGGGATAATGAAGTACACTGTTGAAGTCATACGCGAGATTCGAGAAAGGGTCTTCAGTGCGTCTCTGAAAATATTTTCTGTACCCTATAAATAATAAAGTATTATTATTAATATTATAATTATACGAAGTTAATATAGTAAATATCGATACCATTACGTACCAGGTTTAATATTGTCCCACAAAATGGATATATGCAAATCTCTATTAGGCCTTGTGTGCTCATGGGAAAAACCTAGTACGTGCATTATTTCGTGAACAATTTCCCCAACATTCATACAGCCGTATCCAAATACCACTCTCTGAAATACAATACCATTTTAATAATCAAAATAGGTACATATTATTATACCAATACCTTAGTAATGCGGAGGCTACCATGGTCTCGACAATAATACCTACATACACAAAAAAAAAATTTTTTTTCTTTGGAAGTGACAACTTGTCACTGACAAGCTTCGATCTGACTCACTGATCACAAGCTGAGAGCTTACCGGCGCTGGCTTTACAAGATCAAGAAGCAATGAATAAAATTGTATCACCAAAACTAATCTCCATTGAGAGGAATCTGGCAGCTTTAAAAGCCTCTGGTTATCACGAACAAGCAATGGGATATAAATCACGCCACTAAGGGAAAAACAGTTTAAATTAATCACCTGAACACCTTTGTTAGGTTTTCGTTCATTACTATGAACACACTGTCGTATTCCAAAAGGATTCGTTATGTATATCCATTCAACGTTGTCAACAGACAATTTGTCTGTAGGTTTATCACGAAGACGCTGAAGACGAATGCACGTCATTTTCTCTATGTAGTTAAATGCTTTTCTTATTGTTTCGGACAGATGGTTGTCTGTAAATTATTGTAACTGGTCAGTTTATGAACTTACGAAAATATAAGCTTTAGATTGTAAGTTTTAGTGTCCGTTCACAATCTATCGACAGTTTATAATTTCACTAGATTAATTACTAACTAACGGTTCGTACAATTATACCGTGACATACATACCTATATAAAAAAAATGTGAAATGTGAAATTAAAATTACCGTATGACTTTGAATCTATATAATAAGGGATTATCCCATGTTGCCAGGCTTTGTGCCATGGTATTCTCGCGTTTCTATCGTCCACTGATAGAGGGTTTTTGTTGTATTCATCCCTTTGTTGATCTGTATTTAAGGGTCCTGATATTTTGGCGGGTGCAAAATTGAATCGTCTCGCGATGATATCTTTCTTTTCCTAAAAAAAACAAATGTTTTTTCATTTACATATTTGTACCTCACAAAGTAGTAAGAAATAATAATAACTTATAATAATAGTCAATATTTATTCATATTTATCTAATATTAAAACTGTTTCACATGCACAATATATTAAAAATCTATAACGAAATATATAGGCACATACATATCCTACCTCTAAGCTCTACTGCTTTGCAGTTTTTGCATATTTAATAATTATTAAAAAAAAAAAAATACAAATATAACAGACATTAACTATTCCTTGGTTTTGCGCTTTGGGAACTTTCTTTCTCATAGGGAGTGTGTTTATTTTTACAAAACGAAAAAAAAAAACTAAGGTCTTAATACATAGTCTAATTTTGCATACTTCGTGATTGAAGTTACCCCTTCATACCTAACGCTATCAAAAACATCTTGAAAATTATGTAGGTACCTCTTTCTGTTTATAGGCTTTCTTATCTTTTCCCAGTGCATCGTCGTCATACACCTTATCAACAATATTTTCAATTCTCTGAACATCGTTCCCGTTGTCAACTTCTCTTTTACTTCTCGATTTTTTCGCAATTACATGATCATCATTGACACTATGAAAATTTTCTTCCTCATTGAACAGATGGCACAAATCCAACGTGTCTTGGCGTCTTCTCTGTATAAGTTGTCTGTCAACTAGAAAAATGAAATCGTAATTTGGATAGCTCTTCCGTAGGCTGTATATAATTTTATATACCGCATCGCACTGAGTTAAAATATTCAAAATTCATTCTTAACGCATGGTTACCTTATAAAATGATACTATGTTCCAAATTCCAGCTTATATGGTATTAGTTTATAGTCGGTCAGGATAAACGTCTATAAAATTACTAGCTTGTGCCCGCGACTTGGTCCGCGTAACTTTTTTATTTTATAAAATATAGCCTATGTTACCTGCTGATAATATAGCTTCCCAACAGTGAAAGAATTTTTCAAATCGGTTCAGTAGTTTTTGCGTGAAAGTGTAACAAACAAACAAACAAACTCACATTCACTTTTGTAATATTGGTAAATCTGAAGGTAGGCTGTTGATAAGGTGTGGGACAATGTAAGCGATGAAAAGGTATACCTATGTTGAACACAGTATGGAATAAAATTATGTAATGAAGTGTGATAATTACTCCAAGCGTGAAGGACAGACGGTTTCAAAGCGGTCCCTTAATAAATATTTTTTACAATATTTTTTCAAGAATTTTTCAAGCCCTATGAGACTATGTTTGAGCGCTGTGTATTTAATTAAGTCTATTAAAACAAATCTAACTTAACTATCTAAGTAAAATTTGAAAAATTGAATGTTGTTAAGTATTTAAATTATCACAAATTTAAATTTACTTTATAATTTTTTTTCCAAATAATTTCACTGTTTGTTTGTTTCCTTCCCCCATAGGACAGGCAGAGCCTAGGGTAGGTAACAGACCCTCCCTGGGTACGCCGAGACCTTGTCGCGGTGGGGGGGCTCACCCTTGGCCTTGGGCCGGCCTCGGGTGTTAAGGAGGCGTACAACCGAGCGTTCCGAGCGGGCTCCCAAGCGGGAGTCCGTAGCGGAGCGCTCGCGGGAAGTACCCTCGCGGGTCTCTCAATTGGAGGTCGGCCGCACTCCTTGAGTGCGGCCTTATGGTATTGTTTGTTCCGCACACGAGGTATGTGTGCGGATTATGAGTGGCGGGCTCCCTGCCGTCATTGGTGTTCTCCGCAGTGCGGAGTTTTCTTGAGAGCCTGGCTGTCTGGAGAAGGCTGCCCGCCTTCTGCAGATGGCCTAGGGGGACCTTGCGCACATGGTTGGCTAGCTGTGTGTGCCTGCACAAGGTCCCCCCCTTCGCGTGGGTATTGCCTGGGTGTCTCCGGGCAATCCTTTTCTTTGGTGATAGCCTAACCCGTAGTGGCTAGGCTGCCCTGGGGGTGGATCGGAGTTAGGTGCCTCGGCAGAACCCGGTTCACCCCGCTCACAGGGCTAGGAGGCATCCGGGAGTTTTAGTGGGTATTCCCAGTGCCGCTAACATCCTAACATCAGGTGCTGGGCGACCCCCACATATCCCTATCGCCTAGCCAGCGGTAGGGAATCTGTAAGCGGATTTCTCCTCGACAAAAAAAAAAAAAAAAGGGTAGGTAACAGAAATATGCTAAAACTAAAGTTGTTATTCTGAAATAAATTTATTTATTATTTATAGATGTATAATAGGTCTTTGAACTTTCATACTAGAAGGAAAGCGCAAGGTTGGAAGAAGAAGGTCATCTTGACTGCGCAACAACTGATAGTGGACCGGTATAAAACCGCGGAGCAATTATTTCGACTTACGAAGGACAGGGATAAATTAAAAAAATGACTGCCGTAACGAAAATACTTTCCGTAACGAACAGGTACAGAAAATAGTACTTTGCTCACCTAATACTTAATTGTATTTATTAACGAGGTGATTTCATTTGTTTATTTGTCGAGATTCTCTCTGTTAGTCATGTTCGTCATGTTTATAAAAAAAAATCTACTATAGCTACTACACAGTCTAGCTATAGTAACATTTTATATCTAGCTATAGTAGATACAGGTATATATGTACTCAAAGATAATTGATTGGTCTCGCTGCGCTCGACTGGATAGAGGGCTATACAAAAGCAATAGCTCCGAAAACGTGGCAACTTTTTATTGTAGTGTGTGTAAAAAAACCGTCATTTTTTATCAATTTTTACCCAGTTTTATTATATTTTTACACAGTTTCACTACGCAAACTGGTATTTTATTATGCCTAAAATTTAATAAAACATTCGGCACGTATACACATCACAGACAGTTTGCAGTGTGACTGGCTCAGGTACTCTGAATTCGGCGTACTATTTTATGCCGCATTTTACAAGTACGACGGAGGTATCTAGTCGAGCGCAGCGAGACCAATCATTCATCTATGTATGTACTGCATTTCTCTTGTATATATTGTAACTTTTGGTTTACGTCTATTAATGAAACAGAATAAATAAGCTACTGCTAAGTATATTACATAATGAAAAATTAATAATGATTATATTGTCTAAGTAATAAATATGGCGCACTTACGTTTCTGAACACTCAAATTTTCTATTAAGCAATCGACATAAATATAATTTAAGAAGAATGTACCTAATAATAGCATTGCTTGAGAGATTTCAACTGTACAAACGATAAAATAAGTAAATTTCAAATGTGGAAAAAGATTAAAAACGGTTTCGTAAAAATTGTCGTAAAAAGTTTATTGTTTCTATAAGATTTATTGAGAATTTATTGTTGCTGGAAAGTGTTGTATATAAACATAAAATTTAAAAACAAATAATAATTAAACATACCTGCTCCACAAATGCGGTAATTCCAGAGCAAACTTGAATGCAACTTGAATGCAACTTACCTATTTTATAAAGAGAGAGAGAGAGAGAGAAGTATTTATATGTATGTAGACTGCTGAGAAAATTATTCTGCTATGCAGCAGTAGGTATACTGCCATCTCTAAAGAGTGTCACTTGTATACAAGTAAGTGTATACAAGTTCTTGTAAAACCAAGAAGTACTACTAGTAGTATACTACTAGTAGTACTTCTTGGTTTTAATACTGTAACAGTGTGTGTTTATTTGTGGAAGATAACCTCCGGAATCACTGCACCAATTTAGAAAAAAATCTATATCGAGACATATTACAAAAGAAGGCCTTCTCAAGACAGCCAGGCCTCAAGAAAAGGAGTTACACTCGAGTGCGGAGAACACCAATGGCGGGAGTGAGCCCGCCTCTCAAAAATCCGCACACATAACTCGTGTGCGGAACAAACAATAACATAAGGCCTCCAACTGAGAGACCCGCGAGGGTACTTCCCGCGAGCGCTCCACTACGAACTCCCGCTTAGGAGCCCGCTCGGAACGCTCGGTTGTACGCCTCCTTAGCACCCGAGGACCAGGCCAAGGGTGAGCCCCCCCACCGCGACAAGGTCCCGGCGTACCCAGGGGGGGAAAACGTACATAGGCTCCTTTTTTCACGCTGACGAAGTCACGGGCAGTTAGTTTATCTATATACTAATATATAAAGCTGAAGAGTTGTTTGTTTGTTTGTTTGAACGTGTTAATCTCAGGAACTACTGATTCGAATTGAAAAATTCTTTTTGTGTTGGATAGTCCATTTATCGAGAAAGGCTTTAGGCTATATAACATTTTGAACGCGAACGAAGTCGCGAGCACCAGCTAGTAAATAATAAAGAGGCTAATAGATTAATTGAAGTAATAAATCACTTTCTTAAAAATGCAATACCTAACATGTTAAAATGAACGATAGACGATTGTTTACCTGTTGCAGCAAATAGCCGTGAAAAATGTGCAATATTATGCAAATAAATTAAGACCATTGAACTGTAACTTCGATTGTTTTTAAGTACACACATACCTACTTTGCAGCGTTAAAATTTTAAGTAACTACTTGTAAATAAAATACCTATACATTTTATACATTACGATTATTTTTGGTTGGAGTTTGCATATCCGATCATAACATATTCCGAAAATAGAGAATTTTTTATCGTTTTTAATTTATCATAATTTAAATACACTTCTAAGCTGTATATATACCTATACTCATATAATCCTTTCTATGTAAATGTTGTAAACATAGATAAATGATTGGTCTCGCTGCGGTCGACTAGATACCGCCGTCGTACTTGTAAAATGCCGCATAAAATAGTACGCCGAATTCGGCGTACCCGAGCCAGTCACACTGCAAACTGTCTGTGATGTGTACGTGCCGAATGTTTTATTAAATTTTAGGCATAATAAAATACCAGTTTGCGTAGTGAAACTGTGTAAAAATATAATAAAACTGGGTAAAAAGTGATAAAAAGTGACGATTTTTTAGACATATTACAATAAAAAGTTGCCACATTTTCGGAGCTATTGCTTTTGTAGAGCGCTCTATCTAGTCGAGCGCAGCGAGACCAATCAATTACCTTTGGTTGTAAATATACTGTTAAAAGCATAACTGCGTATCACTTCTTTCTTGCGGAGGGGGAAATCTGAAATGGGAAATTTTTATTTCATTTTAAATTTGAACACCCTATATTTATGACTCCATTATTGTCTGAGGATACAATTAAAGTCACCTAAATAAATTTCAAAGGTCGCTTTATTTTAAATTGCATACATTTATTGGACACTAGAGACTCGGCGCACGGTTTCGCACGAATGCAATTTTTTTCAGCATATTTCATACACAAATCTTTATTGTTTGTCGGCTCTTTCTTATTTCTTATTTATCCTGGCAAAGTGTTAAGTTCCTGAGGGATCGTCTAAAAATATGAAAAATCGGCGCTTCTATCGTCAATAGTGGCGGCGCCACCGTAGTCATGGCGACAAAAGGGGGAGGCAGGCGTTGTAACTCATGTATATTTTTATTTTGCAATTTCTATGAAGTCGCGGGCACAGCAAGTTTAATCCGTCCTTATTCTTCTAATATTATAAATGCGAAAGTTTGTATGGATGTATGGATGTTTGTAACTCTTTCACGCAAAAACTACTGAACCGATCACCATGAAATTTTGCATACACGTTGTCTGGGACACCAGAAAGGACATAGGGTACCTTTCATCCAGAATGCAGACGAAGTCGAGGGCAAAGCTTGTTTAATCATAACATAAGATTAATTCTATGCGAACGAAGTCGCGAGTATCGGATAGCTTATAATATGTAGGTTTTATTGTAAGGATAAATAAAGATCTAGATTTTTATAGCGAAACAAATTTTACTGAGGCGAAGGCTAATTTTTAAAGCAACCTTTAATCCTGGCGGATATTTTCCAAAATATCCACAGAGACAAATTTATTGATGTAGGGTATAGATATACTATTTAGTTGGTAGGTATATGAGATAGCTATGTATATAGATATAAATATTGATCTAGATTTTTATGGCGTAACATATTTTTTTTGAGGCTAAGGAGGCTAATTTTAAAAGCGACCTTCATTTCTGGCTAATATTTTTCTTAATATCCAAACAGACAATATATTGAATTGATGTATGCCGCGCCCGCTTCCACATTCCGTTTGACAGATTCGCGAATACTTACGTATTTAGAAAGTTATACTTTTTTCCGGCAAAGGTGGTACAAGACAAGGTTGCGTTACTTTGTGGCCAGTTGCAGTTTGTATTCGTTTGTATGTCAGTGTATTTGCACGTATCGAACGCCGCGGACGTTCCGTAACAGGTGTGCCGAGAGAAACTTCGCGAGCCATTGTTTCGCGGATATTGCAAACTGGTTATTTTGACATTAAAGGGAACAACAACAGCGTAAGCATTTTCATTTTATATTGGATCGCATATTTTGTTTAATGTTTAAGTAAATATTGCGTGCGGTTTCATTAAATTTGAGATTTATTTGTAACTTAGCGAAGAGCTCCCGGTTCGCAAAGGGTGAAATTTTTTTTTAGAAAATTATAGCATACTTATAGGAACCTGCCTCGTTTAACTCTCTTTTCATTTGTGTAAACCGCATTAAAATCCATAACGCAGGTAGTTTAAAAGATTTAAGCTTAAATACTTACAAAGGTACAGACGGCGGGAAGCGACTTTATTCTATACTAGCTATTGCACATGACTTCGCCCGCGTTACTTTATAAAATATAGCCTATGTTACTCGCTGATAATGTAGCTTTCTATAGGTGAAAGAAATTTCAAAATCGTTCCAGTAGTTTTTGAGTTTTTACAAACATACAAAAATGCCAATCTTCTCTCTTTATAATATTAGTATAGCTATGTAAAGATTGGTAGTTATTATTTATGCTTTTTTTTTAAATAACTCAATTTTTTGCATTGTGTAAAATTATTGCGCATTATTATTCAACCTAGAAAAAATTATAATTGATATTTTAATTAGTACTGTTAAAACTGTTTTTTTTTTTTTAAATGACGAGTCGTAATTTTTTTGATGAGTGACCCGAATTCTATATCTAATGATGTCGCTGAAGCAAGTTTAAATAATCCTATCGTTTCGGAACTGCATGTCATTTTTCTAACAAGGTTAAAAAATATTATTGACAAAGTAAATTTTTATTTATATTTTTTTTTTATAAATATATTCACACATTCCACACAGCACCACCTAGTTCCAAAGTAAGCAACTTAATGCTTGTATTATGGATACCAAGCAGTTGATATATTACATACAATAGGTACTTTTATTATAAATACATACATAATACAAAACATCCATGACTTAGGTACAAAGGTAAATGTTAACACATAAACATTTGCCCCTAGCGGGATTCGAACCCGCGACCGCTTGGTTAACAGCTAGGGTTACTAGCCACTAGGCCAAACGTGTCGTCAAAAAGTTTAAAAAGTTTATTAGTAATACTTTCTGCATTTAGTGTCCATTTGTATGAAATGTTTTTTAAATACTTACATATGTATGTATGTATGTATGTATAATATACATAAACACAAAAGCTATGAATAAAAGTTATATTACATAGGATACAAATATGACACTATGAAAATAATTTGTTTATGAAATGAACACTTTTGGGAGAGAAATTTCAGTATTATAACCTCAGCACAGACGTGGCTATATCCGTACTAATATTATAAATACGAAAGTTTGTATGGATGTATGGATGTATGTTTGTAACTCTCACGCAAAAACTACTGAACCGATTACCATGAAATTTTGCATACACGTTGTCTGGGTCACCAGAAAGGACATAGGGTACGTTTCATACAGAACGCGGAAGAAGTCGCGGGCACTAGCTAGTCTATAATAATATTATAAAGAAAAGAGAGAAGATTTGTATTTTGTTTGTAATGAATGAACTCAAAAACAACTGGACCGATTTTGAAAATTCTTTCACTTATAGAAAGCTACATTATCATATCAATTAGTAACAATTAGTATTATCTAGTAATTTTATTGTAATTTTTATTTTTGAAAATCACTTTCCTGATCAGATTTTTCTAATGCCATTTGTGTTTATGGAGGAATTTTCCTCTTTTTTAGATTATTGTTCCTATAATAGTCCTTAAATGAATTGTATATACATCTCATATATAATTTCGTTACCTATCTTGGTTTTTTTACAAAAATATTAATTTTCAAATAAAAATGGCCGGCGGTCTTAAATTATTTAATAATCTACTAATTTTAATAACGTCTTATCTAGTGATATTTACATTTAATTTAAAATGTTATGTTGTTTGTATTACGTTTTTGTGATATCGACTCAATTTGGTGTCACGAAATGTTAAAGGATCAAGTATGAACTACGGATAAGTGGGACAATTAGGTCACAATCTAAATTAACCAAAATTACATAATCTATACAAAGTATAAAATATATTTAATGCGCCATATAAAGTAGGTAGCATAATTTTATGCTAATATATGAATATGTAATCTTACAAAAGAAATTACTAAGAGGACCTGAGTCAATCAACTTTTAAATGTCTCGATGATGAATATATTTTTTGTCTCAATGTCTACTTTTAATTATTGAATTTCAAAGATAATTATCTATTATTTTTGATTCCACAAAGAGCAGAGCCGTATTTTTTTAATTTACAAAATTTTACTAAGATTCTGACAACTCAAGTTAAATCTGTCCCCTGGACAACTAACTCAATAGATTTTATAAATATTGTGGACAGAATTATGATAAAAACAAACACTTTTTTAAATTAAGTAAAGCATATATTTTAATTCCTCGTTTTTGTATATATAATATCTGCGCTAATGCTGTCCCCTGGACAACGTGTAACTTCACACAACCAAAACTTTTCATTTAAACGCTAAATATTAGGATTACTAAGAGCAAATTCCTCGCGATAATTTTCTTTTATATTGTATTACTCATCTTATAAAATTTAGTAAATTGTTTTATCATTTAAAAAGAAAAATACGGTTGTCCGGGTGACCTACGCTGAGTAAAATATTATGGGGACAAAAGTATAATGTAAAAAAAAATTAAATTGTTTAAAGTAAATAAGTAATCGTTATGTTTCTGCACTATACACATCCATTTAAAAGAATTTGTGTAATTGGTACTAATTCCATAATAGTAATATTTTTCGTGTGGCTAAGTTTTGTGATGATCCGTTGCTTGGGGACAATATGTGATACTATTGAAAACTAACTTTTGGTCCTTTGGACAACCATAAAAAACAGATAAATTGCATACAAGTTAAAAATGTTTTGTATTTAATATATTAGTAAATAGTAATAGGAATACAACACATACAAATAATAGTCATTAATTCATTATTATTAATTATAAATTATGTTTTTGGCTAGGGACAGGGTGCGACTGTCGTCGGACAAATAAAAGTTGATTGACCCACCTACTATATACGTATGAACCTACATATTTGTTTTTAGATCTTTTCAGATTTAGATTCTTCGCTGATAAATTATAAGTCTAATTATAAGGGATAATATACTTTGCTTTTTACACTGCACGATCAGCAGTGCTAGACTTGCTCTGACAAAGATTAAAAAAGTTAATGTTACATTTAAAAAATATTTACACACAAAAAGAAGGTATAAAGTTATTGAAACAAATGAATTAAGGTATAAAAAAATAGTAGTCGTGGGTTCCGTTATCAAATCCAAGCAGTTTCTCTGCAGGCTTGAATTGGTGTTTTTTTTGTCATCTTTATAATAAAAATATTTATAATCTTACGACAAATACAAATCATGAACCCGAATTGATATAACAAAATTTGATTGTTCATACGCGTATTACATCTCTAGTGATTTCAAATACCAAATGTCACCCCATGATATGTGAAATATTTATAGCTTTGTTGGTTTTGTTTTAGTTGGTACTTACTATTGGTTTTGTAGTCATCTCGCACGATTTTATTTCATACGAAATGTGCGAATAGCCTACTTTAAATTTAAATATATTTTTAGTAGTCATCTCGCACGATTTTATTTCATACGAAATGTCCAAGAAGCCCACTTTAAATTTAAATATATTTTAGTACCTAGTCATCTCGCGCACATTGGTTTACTGGCGCTATAGCCATGTTTGAGCTATCAAAAGGTTAAAATGTGTGTGAGAACAACATTTTTAAATGTAACTGCTAAATGTAACTTTTTTTTGCCAAGAATTGGTTTATTGTCCGTTGCGTAGTGTGTGTGAGGTAGGAACTAGGTACATAGCATTACGTATATCACGTTACGTGATGGCATGATGCAGTCACGTCATGTCCAACAGCTGATTATTACCGGCCAGTGACACTGTGCATTATTTTCTTTGGAATTGCTTTAAAAACGCATGTCATACGGAAATTGTATAACGCTTAGGTATAACGGTAGAAATAGGTAGGTACGTTAATAGCCAGCCAGGCTAAAAATTATTTTTCTGCTTAACCGCAGTATAATTGCTCCCACACACAGTGAATCTCAGATTTTCTATATTTCATTCCTTTCGTCTATAGGTATAATCATTTCGTCTTTTATAATTTACTAGCTGTTGCACCCGACTTCGCCCTGTTACACATAACTTTTATAAAATATAGCCTATGTTGCTCGCTGATAATGTAGCTTTCTACAGATGATAGAATTTTCAAAATCGGTTTTTGAGTTTATTCATTATAAATTATATGTTTACACAAATACAAATTTTCTTTCTCTGTTTATAATATTAGTATAGAAGAATGTTATTAGCTGAAAATAATATTAGCTTGAATTATAATCATTAACTTAAAATTTCTATAATCGGTGAAGCCGTTTCGGAGGAGTTTGGTTACACTGGTGACACGAGAATTTTATAAAATTTACTTACAGACAGAATTAAATTTACAATATTAGTAAATATGGGCAAGTAGTATCTATCTATTACATATTTAAAATAAGTATTAATAAAATAAATGCATACCTAACACTAACAATAAGATTTAGATTGCCTTTGGATGTAGGTAATAAACTTGCTCGCTTGATTTCATCGCAATCTTAGTTGACTTTGACCCTTTGACCTCGTTGCTGCAGCTAATAAATACTTGCATATATGTGGTTATTATCTATCCATCTAGGATGCCTTTATACATACTTGGGAGATAAAAATATTAGTCATATAAAACTGTATGTAATTCACGTAAAGATCTGCTGTTAGATATCTACTTAATTCGTTTCTTCTATCTCAAAAATTATACCTACCAATTGATGCCAAAATTAAACGAAATTTACGGTTTATTAAGACTTAGTACGTAAACTATAAATTATAAACCATAAATATTATAAAATATGTTAATATGTAGGTATAGATTACAATAAATACTGTTTTATTCTTCTAAACCACTCAATGCATTTTAATACGGTTTTCATTAAAGGAAATATAGTAGACTAGCTGGTGCCAGCGACTTCGTCCGCGTTCTGGATAAAAGGTACCCCATGTCCTTTCTGGTGTCCCAGACAACGTGTATGCAAAATTTCATGGTGATCGGTTCAGTAGTTTTTGCGTGAAAGAGTTACAAACATCCATACATACATCCATACAAACTTTCGCATTTATAATATTAAGTATTGAAGTACTGATAATTAAACTAAAAAGATTCGTGTATAGACAAGTTGCAGAAAAAAATTGGATCGCTATTAGAATATCTAAAAGTAATGTTGCACTGGTTCGATGGTATGGTGGATTAGAATTTTCTCAAGTCCTAATTTTTTTATCTAGCGAATTATTATCTATTTATTTATATCAATTAAGTCATATTAATTGATTGATTGACAAACGCACTTAGAAACGAACCGTTGCAGTAATCCTTCAATCGAATGCTCAGAAATGTTTTCACATGTGTTAGTTTAATTACGAGTATAGGTTTAGACACATTGTACGATTGAAATTGTTTAAAATGTTACAACAGAGTTAACAATAGACTTTTTTCTGTTGTAGAACTCTCATAAAGTGGGTTAGTCATTGCATACTACTTACTTACTCCTCTGGCTTAGCGACCCGTAGTGGATCTTGGCCTCCGACACCACAAGTCTCCAGCGATCCCGGTCCAGAGCTATCTCGCGCCAGTCAGCTGTCATACATAATACACACATATATATATATATATACATATAGTCATTGCATAATTATGTAAAAAAAACTGTCTATATTCCGGTGGTCTATGTCTATAATGTACGCGGAACAGTCATTGGACAGGCTATAAACTGCAAGTAGCAAGCGTCACTTTCTCATGTACGTAGAAAGCGAGTTACGACGCTCCGCACGAGAGATATTGCAAATAAAGAAGTTTACTTTAGAATTATAAATAAAAACGATCTCAATTTATGTAATAACGAAAGTTTAATAATTATAAAATACTAGCTAGGGACACGCTCCCGTCTTCGCACGGGTTCAAAATAAAACGTTGAACCAAATTACCTACACAAATATCAAAATCGGTTCAGTAGTTTGCGTCACGTTGTTGACATTGACACGTAATTTTTATCTTTATATTAAGGCCTCTTTCACGGGCTACAAGTAAAGTGTTGATTAGTTACTTTTAGAAATAATTTTATGTTTTATTAAATTATGCAATCGGTTTAGTGCATCATTCGAGGCGTATTTTTTATTATTTTATTTTTAATGTTTAGGACTTTTACCGTACAGACAGGTGACTTTAAATGACCGTTAGCCTACTTTAGAGATAGTGAAAGAGGCCCTAAATATAATAAAAATTTCAAGTCACATGTTTGTTCCCGATTAATTCCGAAACTACTGAACCAATTTTGATCAAATTTCGTAATTATCATCCATTTGATCCAACTTAAAAGATAAGATAATAAATTGCACCCCGGGCGAAGCCGGAAGCGGGTTATTAGTAGGTATAATATAATATGTATACAGATTATTATAGTACCTACTTAGTGAACCAGGCATCACCGCGAAGCTGATGTCGTCGACATCCATACTATTTTAATTTTTCTATACTATTTTAATTTTAATAGCTAGGTGTCGATAAAATATCGATAGGCGATAATTAAAGTGGGATATTTTGGGCACAATAAAAATATTTATTTTTGTGATTGCCAAAATGTCCCAAATGTATCTTATACTTAGGACATAATGGCTTTTTCTTGGTAAATATCGGTTCTTGGTTTTTCTTGGTAAATATCGATGGCATTTCTATAACTATTTAAAAGTCTATATAGTGTCGATAAAATCAAGGAAGGCGCTTTCGTAAGCGTCCTGGCAATTGAAAAGTTTATTCATGAAAAAGTTATCAAGATTAACCAATAGGAGCAATGTCCGGTCAATAAAGCGATATAGTAAAGTTTCTAATTTATTGTAAGTACTTATTTGATGTAATTTTCGCACAGTAAAATTAGATTTATGTGTTGTTTTGCAGTAGTATAATCAGTTTATTTTATTTATAGTTTTTACACTTTGTACTAAAGTTATACGAGGTCAAAATATAGTTTTTAAATGTCTGTTTGTTTGTGCACACTAATGGAAAGAGCGTTAAACAATGAAGTTTTTTATAAAGTAAATTTTTATATAGGACTAGTAAGTTATAAATAGTCTGTACTTCCATACTAATCCTATTAATATTATAAATGCGAAAGTTTGTATGGATGGATGGATGTATGAATGTTTGTAACTCTTTCACGCGAAAACTACTGACCGATCACTATGAAATTTTGCATACACGTTGTCTGGAACACCAGAAAGGACATAGTGTACCTTTCATTCAGAACGCGGACGAAGTCGCGGGCACCAGCTAGTAATATTATAAATGCGAAAGTTTGTATGGATGTATAGATGCTTGTAACTCTTTCACGCGAAAACTACTGAACCGATCACCATGACCACCAGAAAGGACGTTGTCTGGGACACCAGAAAGGACATAATACCTTTCATCCAGAACGCGGACGAAGTCGCGGGCACCAGCTAGTAAGTTATAAATAAGATAAGATTAAGATATTAAAATTAAAAGGAGCAGACAGGTACAGAAAATCATGGAAATGCTATCTGGAAGTCAGCTATAATAAATTAATGCAATTTATTCATTACTAGCTGGTGCTCGCGACTTCGTCCGCGTGTAATAGTTATTTTGGGAATCATTTGGGTATCTCGCAGCGCACGCAACGGAAGCCCTCAAAGATGAATAATTTTCCCCGTTTTTTCCACATTTTCGACTGTTTCTTCGCTCCTATTAGTCGCAACGTGATGTTATATAGCCTAAATAAGCCTTCCTCGATAAATGATCTATCCAACACAAAAAGAATTTTTCAATTTGAACCAGTAGTTCCTGAGATTAGCGCGTTCAAACAAACAAACTCTTCAGCTTTAAAATATTAATATAGATTTTAACTTGTAACAACTCTTCGTTTCTAGCAGTGCTTCGGGCTCACCCCAATTTTTTTAATTAATTGTACGAATGTGCATCGCTATTAAGTTACTTTCAAACAACTCTGGTTACAGTCGGCTGACTATGCTGTAATTGCAACTGGTAACACATCGTGCGATACCCGAATTAATTCGAAAATTCATTACTACTGGTTATACTATTTTTATGCAATTTCTTCAACTGGTTTTAAGGAATTATAGGTACCTTACTTATTATAGACGGCGATGCTTACGAATTACGAAGTTAGCTACATTATCAGCGAGTAATGTACCTAGGCTATATTTTATAAAGTTACGCGGGCGAAGTCGCGTGCTACAGCTAGTTACAAAATAAAGTCGCTATCTGCCTCTATCTCCGCTAAGATATTCTTCTACACAAACGAAAGCTTTTTGCGTATAATTTTCAGAAAAAAATTAGATCAGTGCAAAGATGTGGCCGGATCGCTTGTTATTTATAAATTTATAATCTAACATATATATAAATTTATAAATTTATTTATATATATCATATTATTATACATTATGTAGACAAACAAAAGATCTTGGTTGGAGATTTTCATTGTTACGAAATGACACGATCTTAGGTTAGATAATTCAGCTAACTAGCTTCCTACTTGATTGCTAAACAAAGCTTGTCTTTGGCAACGTATTTGCCTTTTCATGTCAGAAATAAGGGCATCGTAGCTCCTATACGGATGAACCGATTTTGATCCAGTTTTTTTGTTTGAAAGCTGGCACGATCGAGATGGTTCCTGGCTATTAGTTTATGTAGCTATAGTTTCCCCTTTCCTAGTTGACGATAGGATTTCACTAACTTCCAAAGGTTCGATTGATATAAAATTTGGTATACTGTTACTTCGGCGGTATTTTCATGACATAGTATAATTATTATTATCTGCTTAGTGGCTATTTCTGTCTGCTAGAGTACCAGTATCACTTCGTCCATTGCTGAAATATTGTGATCGCCACGTAAACTAAAGCTCTCTAAGAATACCTGCCACGTTAAGAAACTGTAGTACTTTTTTGATGACATAGTAACCTTGATATGATGCTGCAGCATCAAGTAGCGTGCGGGACACCCAACTTCTCAGCAATTTCAGCAGATAAAGCGTGTTTGGGCTCAATAGAATATCATGGGTTGACTATATTGACTATAGTCAAGCCAAGGAGATAACGCAAACAATGTAAACAAGCCCGGCCTCTGTCCTTTTCCCACATACGAAGCGGACAGCGCTATCTGTCATGGCATAGGAAGCTATCTTAACAACCCTTGGAAGTTTGTTTACATTCTTTGCATTGTCTCGTTAGACTTTCTTTAGAAAAGAGGTCTCTTTGTTAGCTGATTAAAAATGTCTAATGAATCAATGATTTCTATTGCAGTTGGTGTAAGAGGTCGTGCGCAGCATGGCGGCGACAAAATACTCACATCCGTTTTTGTACGGATTGAAAAATGTACCAGAAGGACATGAAGAGGAGGTGGAACAAATTAAAGAGTGGTAAGTTTTTTTCCAACGCTGACGTAGCCAGCGGGAGCCAGCGCTAGTACATATAGTAGAATTTTAAGAAAATTGTAAGCAAATTAAGGCAAATTCTCTCCTGACTAGCGATCTCGATCTAAGCAACAGGTCGTTATCCAACTTATATAATAATCTACTTGTGACGTACCCCACACCTGTTCAGCAAGTCAGAGTGGGTTATTCTCAGCAATGTAAGCTCCGGCCTCACAAATACGAGTTATTCAAATCATTTATTATGACTAAATTTAAATACATATCTTTAGAAACTTTACTACTTAATCGGTATAAGGCTTGATTACCAAAACCAGAGACAGTTAAAAATATCGGACAGATTTTTTTAGTTAAAATTCAGAGATTTCACGGAACTAGGTATGTACCTGATAGATATTATGCTTTCAAAATATAATAAAAGTAACGTATCTATTATGAAGACATATCACAGAAATTCTTAGTATTGAGTTTGTGAGGATGTATAATTATGTTTTTTACCCTTTCACGTAAAAACCACAAAGCACCTGGATTATCATAATATAGGCTACTTTTTATACTGGAAAAATGTTCAAGTAAATTAGAAAATTAGAAAAATTAGACCAAGAAAGTAGAAAAAAATTTAGTTAATAATAATAATACACTTGCTAGTTAATAATAAATATTATTAACTAAATTAATGCATTAAATTTAAATATTACTGTCTTTTTCCTAAGGTTTGTAGTGGTGGTAAAACCGATTTCTGGGCAGGCTTTCTGACCATCTTTAAACAGAATATCAGTCGCTTTTGCGTTTCCATGTGCATGTGAATTAGAGATACTGAGCACAGTGCACCATACCATACTCGCCTTGCCCTTTATCCCATATCAGGGTCAGGATTGATCATGCATAGATTCTCTTATTGCATCGAAACTAGGACAAAGCTGGGGAAATCCGGACGGATGGAAGACCTGACCCTGAGAGATCCGAACAAATTTAATTATGTTTATTGATAGTTCATCCCGGAAATAGGAGAGTCGATTTTATGATCAGATGCAACGATTAACTTAAGTATTTAACTTTTCAATCGAAACGTATATTTAAAAGCAGGGATTTTTTCCCTATATTATAGTGTCAACTAAGTACTAAATATAAGCCTAAAAATAGAGGCTAACTTTTTAGGCAGATTAAACATTTTTGCATATTGACGAGTCCGTTAGATGAGTGGTTAGTTAGGGTGCTTGCCTTAACGCTCTGTCTCAGGGGTCCCGGGTTCGATTCCTGTCAGGGCCAACTTTGGAAATTAAATTCTCATAGTTTGCTCAAGTAGTGGCAGTAGCACAGTAGTGATTTTTGCAGTCATTTGGTTAGCTCGCCTGGCGGCAGCAACCATTCCTTACGGTTGACTTCCGTAAAATAATAGCAAGGATACCCGTGTATGCAAAATTTCACAACGATCGGTTGAATAGTTAGGTCATGAATATTTAGGTCACGTAAGTACCTAATAAGAAATATTTAGTGTATTGTTACAATACGTGCGTTTGTTAGAATAATTTCGTCTTTACAACCGGTGTAATTTCGTTTAACCGTTAAGTAGGCCATTGGAATAAACCAATTAATGCGCGCTTAATTAACTTAATAACAGACACACTTTTAGTGGGAATTTGGAAGTCATTTGATTTCTACTGGTATAATATTGAGACGCGCCTCACAAGTTTAAAAGTATATGTATCTTTCTAAAAATTTGCATAAAGTCTGTCAGGGTTTCAGAAAAAGACAAGGAATTGTACTTTCCTATGTCCGTCTTTAGTAATAGTAATACTTTGTACATTCAGTAAAAAAATACTAGACACTACTACTATTTAGTCAATGACTATAGTTTCACAGCGATATGTTATATTATCAATTTTTCAACGCGGACGAGGTCGCGGGTTCCATCTATTAAATTAATATTTGATTTCAGGATGAAAAGCCAGCGCCATCTGCCGTACATATCGGACGAGTTCATAATATTGTTTCTTCACTCGAATTACTACAAAGTGAAAGAGACGAAAGAGACAATAGAGAGTTATTTCACGCTTCGCGCAAACACACCAGAGTTGTTCAGCAATCGAGATCCGATGCTACCAAAGAATAAAACCATATTGGACATTGGGTATGTTTTACATAGAATAATAATCTATACTAATATTATAACGCTGAAGAGTTTGTTTGTTTGAACGCGCTAATCTCAGGAACTACTGGTTCGAATTGAAAAAATATTTTTGTGTTGGATAGATCTTTTATCGAGGAAGGCTTTAGGCTATATAACATCACGTTGCGACTAATAGGAGCGAAGAAACAGTCGAAAATGTGGAAAAAAACGGGGAAATTTTTAAGGGCTTCCGTTGCGTGCGCTGCGAAAACTGTTCGAGATACCCAAGTGATTCCCAAAATAACTATTCCACGCAGACGAAGTCGCGAGCACCAGCTAGTAAATAATAAAACGACACAGCTACATCAAATTTTTTTGCTTCTATCTACGACAGTCTATGTAAATTTTGTTTCTAAAATTTCAGACACCTAGTTGCTCTTCCAAAGACCACGCCGGATGGCTACCATGTCCTGGTCTACAGATTGGCTGATTTCGACTACAGCAAGTTGAATTTCGCCGACGCGGTCAGAGTCTTTTGCATGTTCAATGACGTCAAGTTGTCAGAAGACCGGCTTTCTGAAGGTTACATTGTTATATTTGACATGAAGGGATGCAGTCTGGGTCACCTAACCAGAGTGACCCTGCCGGCTTTAAGGTCATTCATGCTTTACATCCAGGTAAATATTTATATTTACTAATTTATTTATACTTAGATATATCTCTAAATATATAAACATTACGTGTCACGTTGTTTGACTCCAATGAACCAACTTCCAACTTAAAAGATACCAGGGTTGATGGTCCACTTGATGCTAGGTGGCTACCGTCGCCTCTCTATAATACCAGCAACGCCACAGGTACATACTGCAAGTGTGCTACTGACTACAGTAGGACTACAGTACGAAACGATTCTTTGAATACATTTGACGACAGTTTTAGTGGCTAGTAACCCTAGCCGCAGGTTCGAATCCCGCTTTGTACCTGAGTCATGGATGTTTATATTTATAATATGTATATGTATTAACAAAAAAAAAAAGTAATCTATGTAGTATATCAACTGTCTGGTATCCATAATACAAGCATTAGTTCCTTACTGTGGAACTAGATGGTGCTGTGTGGAATGTGTGAAGATTTATGCACTTGACTTATTTTATGACTCAAGTTTAACTTAAGTTGACTGAATTTAACTTAAGTTGGTATTCAAGGTTTAAATTACCCTTTCTCGTTTTTAAATTCAGCAAACAACTCTTTAACTTCCGCTATTGTACGAAAAATTAAAATAATAATATGTTAAAACGACATTCGCCACATGTAGTGAATAAATTACTTGCAATTACTCTCCTCTTATGAAAAGTGCAATTTTAAATTATTAATAATAACAGCCGTCCGGTTGCAATGTTAAATTGTTGTCATTTGACCCATGACCGAAGCGCAATTACTGCGCAATTATTTAAATAAATTTGCAATAAAATGCAATAAAATTTTCAATTATTGGATTGTACCTTATTGTCTATATATATATATCGATAACTACATATAGGTTATCTTTATAACTTTAAAAGTACATATACAGTGTATCAAGTCATGAATTAGCGATATTCTAAGTTTATAAATTACAACAAACATACAGTCAAGGGCAATAATATCTGTACGTTTCCAAAGCGGCCAAAATATCTGTACAGTTGAGAGGCCAGAAATATCTGTTCGATAATTCGGTCAGAAATATGTGAGCATTTAAAGGGTCAAAAAGATCTAGACGTTCACGTGGCCATAAATATATGTACAATGTCAGTCAAATATGTGTAGGCTGTAGACAAATAGGAGGGCATAAATATCCATACATGAAACTATCATATACATGAGAACAAAACGCGTGCCAAAAATATCTATACATGCAACTATTATATACATGAAAACAAAGAGCGTGTCAAGACTGTCAAGTCTAGTTATCAAATATTTTGATGTTTTGCATATTCTCTAGTTTTTTTAAGTATTTTATGTGTAGTTTATGTATTTTTTATGAACAGAGCCAATAAATGCGCATGTGTACTACCATAAAATTTACTTTCGGCACTTTTCTTCTTTCTCTTACAACTCGCTAAAACCTATTTTGTATGTATACTATACTGTTTATGATGTTGACGCACAAAACTAATTCAAAAAACCTAAATTGATATTTAATAAAAATTCATATCGATAAATCTAGACGTGATAGAAAAAATCGGCTAACGGGAATAGATTCAAAGCATTAAAACCTTCCTATTTTTGACATATTTTTTGAAGGAGGATTTCGTTGCAGACCAGTGATTAATTATTAAATGCTCTAAGTTAGTAAAAACCTAAGTGTTCTTTTTAACTGCAAAGAGACATTTATACATACACTAGCTGTGCTCGCGACTTCCTCCGCGTGGAATAATTATTTCGTGATGTTATATAGCCTAAAGCCTTCCTCGATAAATGATCTATCCAACACAAAAAGAATTTTTCAATTCGAACCAGTAGTTCCTGAGATTAGCGCATTCAAACAAACAAACAAACAAACAAACAAACTCTTCAGCTTTATAATATTAGTATAGATTAGCGTAATCGAAAGATTTTCGTACTAATATTGTATAATTACTTAAATTACGAATAAATATCTTCCTTTTCATCGCTACGTCTAGTATAAATATGTTACTGACATAAATTTAGCATTGAAAAACGCTAATATAATATTCACGAGAAAAGCCATGTGAAAATCGTATATGATAGCTGTGAACGCTGTGAAGCAGAATCTAAAATAATAGAATGAAAGGTGAAAGAAATATTACGTTAATGACGCCACAATCAAAATGAAAGAGACAAACAGATCATATGACAGAATGGTGAGTACCATCGAAATGAAGAAGAGAAATCGAATCGAAAAGAGTTTTTCGATGATTGTCATAATTCAAAATACGAAAACTTGTTTGTTTGTACAGATATTTATGCACTACTATTTGTCTAGATATATTTGACTGACATTGTACATATATTTATGGCCACGTGAACGTCTAGATCTTTTTGACCCTTTAAATGCTCACATATTTCTGACCGAATTATCGAACAGATATTTCTGGCCTCTCAATTGTACAGATATGTTTGCCGCTTGGAAATGTACATATATTTTTGCCCTTGACTGTACATACTGATTCTGAGGTCCATTCCACTTCATGGCCGTCATGTGTCAGATATTTTTTTTTTTTTTTTTTCTATTCTCTACGTGTGTATAAAAATTTAGTTTTGGGCTTACTGAAATAAAAATAGGCTTATTCAGAGGGCAATAATATTGTCGAATTATGATTAACAGGAAAAAAAAAAAAAAAAAAATGAAAAAAAAAAAAAGTGCCATGGCTTCTCGATGGCACAGTAGACATGAATATGTCTCATATCATAAATGAAAAGAAAGATTTAAATGGTCCCTATCCCTATCCCTATCCCTATCCCTATCCCTACCCCTATCCCTATCCCTATCCCCATCCCTATCCCTATCCTTATCCTTATCCTTATTCTTTCCCCTTATCCTTAATCCTTCTATGGTCAACAGGGATAATATATATATAAACAAACGAACAAACTATCCCTATCCCTATCCCTATCCCTATCCCCATCCCTATCCCCATCCCCATCCCCATCCCTATCCCTATCCCTATCCCTATCCCCATCCCTATCCTTATCCTTATCCTTATTCTTTCCCCTTATCCTTAATCCTTCTATGGTCAACAGGGATAAAATATATATATAAACAAACGAACAAATTATAATTAATTCATTTACGTCATGGTAACGATTTTCGTGACACACATTCTTTCGAAATAATTCATTTACGTCATGGTAACGATTTTCGTGACACACATTCTTTCGAATAGACCCCAGAGAAAAGACATATTCATGTCAATTAATTCATTTACGTCATGGTAACGATTTTCGTGACACACATTCTTTCGAATTAATTCATTTACGTCATGGTAACGATTTTCGTGACACACATTCTTTCGAATAGACCCCAGAGAAAAGACATATTCATGTCAAAATCTATGAATAAAATAGGCAATAACAATCAATGGATTGACATTTTGGTAATTTAAAAAAATATATTGAATGTAAATTACTGTAAAAACAACCCTCATTCCCTAGGTCGACAGATTTTCAGCTGTAGGTAAATACCTACATTGTGTGTACATTACTAATACATTTGTACATAATATTGTGTATAAAATAGTTGTAACTTATGTACCTAAAACATCGCCAGTCCATAATCGAAAACACTGTATAAATTTGCAGAAAAAAATTGCAAAAACAGTCTTTGTGTGGCGATAACAAAGTGATAAGAATTAAAAAAAATGTGCATATTAAAGTTGTTTCGACAATCTCGGAATAACGTTCATAATCAGGCCAAAACTCTTTCTGATTTGGGTTAAGGGGTTGCTTTGTGAAAACAGAAACAAAGGGATTTCTGAACTGCACATTAATTTTTTTTTCAACTTACTTTTTAGTTATTTAACTAAACAAAATAACCTTAGGTAACTTTAAAAATAGTAGAAATCCTACTATATAGGTATTATAAATGTGAAAAATTGTAAGGATGGATGAATGTATATTTGTTACTCTTACACGTTTTTACGTGTAAGAGTGTGTTTTTACGTTTTTAAAACTATTAAACTGACTGGTTTGGATGAAACTTCGCACACAGATAGTTTATTACCTGGATTATTTTAAAAGATACTATTTATCCTATAAAAATTAGGATTAGGATTAGGTTAGGTTCCCGAGGTATTGTCAAAAAATATAAAAAAAATGCGCCCGTTACCTACAACGGGAAAATTGTCAGCTATTTTCTCAGGTTTATATTTTTCATTTTTTAACGCGAACGAAGTCGCAGGCATGAGCTAGTTTAACAATAATTCTACTTGTTCGTATTTATATTTATATCAATCCTTTGCACCAATGTTTGTAACCAATCTCATAGATTCCTTGAGGTAATGACCATTTAAGAAATCTTGTCTAGGTTTCCCAAGACTTTTATAACTTATGGTACTAATATTCTGTTTCAATATTTCAGAACGCACACCCGTGTCGTCTCAAGAAGATCCACGTAGTGCACACCGTGTCGTTCATAAATCAGGTTATGTGTCTCGTGAAACCACTGATTCATTCGAACCTGCTAAATCTACTACATTTTTCCTCCGAAGGCCCGGAGTCTGTCGTCGACAAAGACCTGCTGCCCGAAGATTATGGCGGGCCTCACAAGCCCGTTAAGCAATTGCACGAAGAACAAAGGAAAAATATGGAGGAAAATTACAGGGATTGGCTGATAGAATCTGAGATGTTTAAATCTGATGAGAAGTTGAGGGTTAAGAAGCCAAGTAAAGGAATGTTCGCCAGTTTCACGAGTAGCTTCAAGAGTCTAGACATAGACTGATGTTTGTCGACGCTAAAGAGACGCGCTCGGTACCTGATCGATGTGTTTTAATTTAAACTGATGATTTCACTTCTAAGACTCCGCAAGTAGTTGTCTCCTTATGTCTTTTTTATGAGTAAAAGTCGTCAGACGGTATTTTTGATGGTTGGTGGCTATAACACACAAGCACGAACTTTTAGAGGCATTAAGTATAAGGGCTTAGGAGGATTCTAAATGTGAATTCGCCACTGTCCAGTTTTTCAAATTTCTTAAGGTAACTGAGAAACTCAAATTTAGTAAAAAATATTGTAAATTCTTTGCAATAACTCACTAACTCACTCTTTGTTCCCTTTACTTTCAAAAGGTCAGATTTTCAAAAGGCCAGACTTAATGCTAGTACCATATTTCTATTAGAATGTTTGTTAGCACTTAGTATTGTATTTGTAATTTAACTAAATTCAAGGTACCACTCATATATTTTTTGTAGAATTTCATACAATTTACATTTTTGAGAGGAGCTTATTTCAATTTGTATAAATTCATAGCCCACATGTTAGGGTAAAAATAAAGCTTAAATTCTTTGTAATAAAGTTATGAAAATTATTAAAGTAAATCAAGCCGGGAGCATTAGTGATGGACAACTTAAAAACCAGTAATTTAAAAATGCAATGAACCTTTGCAAGTTACGAACACCCAAATATGGACAAGTGAAATTGGCGAATTAAGTCATAAATGGTCAATACATTTCGTAGAAATGTTATTAAGTACTTTTTGATTTTCATCTTTTATAAGACTCACTTATTATTATTTTTATTTTGTGGTTTGATGTTCGCCCAAGTGTGAACAAAATATCATAGTAATTTTTTTTCTAGATGTTTCGAGTGTTAAAGTAATATAACAGCAGAAATAACACAAAACAAGCTTTTTAATTAAATTTTAAGAATTATTATTTCGTAGTAAAATATAGGTAAGTATATTATTATTATAATGTTCTTTTTGAATCCACACCAACGGTAGGTTGTTTATTTAAAATATAAAAAAAAGTTTTATGGCTAAAATAATATATTTTTTTTATATGTAACTTGCTACACGCTTCCGGCTTCGCCCGGGTTCAAAATAAAAATTATCCTGTCTTTTTAATTGGAAAAAATTACGAAGTTTTATTAAAATCGGTTCAGTAGTTTAGGAGTTCATTGGCGCCAAACAACGTGACACGCAATTTTCATGTATATAGAGATTATGGTCTTAAATCGATTTAGTATTTTTGGAAATAAAGTCCAATTAGTATTTTTTGAAAAATATTTTTAAAGGTAACCCTTTAAATCAGGTTTTACGGTAGGTATGTGTATTAATATTAAAATAAATAATTTCAAATAAAATTGAAAAATATTATAAGTAAGTATATGTAATGTTTTCATTCACGCTCTATTGGGAATATTTACTCTTAAAATTTTTTGGGAACATATATTTTGTTTGGGTATAAAATGCGGACCAACTTAATTAATAAACACTATTATGTAAATATTAAATATTTAAATACCTACTGAAGTTTTCAAATACCGAGTGTCAAATGTAAAATATTTTATGGGACTATTAATTTTATATGATTTTTTTTTGTTTAATTTTATAATCGTAGATTTAATATGTTATCATTTTTATGTGTATTTACCTATTTTAAAATATGCCAAATTTTTTGTCGTTTGTAATAAAATTATTTGTAAATATATTAGTTACCTTACGTCTTCTTAAGTGTTTTTATTTAATTATTACGTGAAGTTTCATATAAAGCCGCAATAATATGCTTTTTCTAATGTTAAGGTCTGCAGACACGTTGACAGTCCACCTTGATGTACGTAGGTGGCTCGTCGCCTTGTAATACATGCGAAACCACAGGCGGGTAGGGCACGCCGAGGTTCTGACAGGAAGCGTAACCCTCCCCGCGCTGGACAGCCGTAGCGGGGCACCGAAGTCGTGTCATAACTTCCCCGCGACTTCACTCATCAATTGCCGCGCTAGAAAATTTTAGAAAATACTAGCTAAACCCGCTAACGTTGTTTTGCTAAAAAATTAAAAAATAAAATTGGGGTGGACAACCCTTAACATTTAGGGGTATGAAAAATAGATGTTGGCCGATTCTCAGACCTACCCGATAAGCACACAAAATTTCATCAAAATCGGTCCAGCCGTTTCGGAGGAGTTTGGCAACAAACAGTGCAACACGAGAATTTTATACATAATATTAGATGTTATGAGACGTTATATTGACACGACTTCTGTGCCCCGTTGTGTCATAGTAGATTTGAGTGCTCGTCTCATTATGTAGTAGTCAATTTAAGCTCTAGGCAAAAATGAAATGTGGGTAGTCAGATTGTGTTCTAGACAGTCCAAGACCAACGCGCCCGCCATGGCTACGCGGGACGCCTACGCGTACACGAGTCAGAATCTCGGCGTACCCGAAAGTTGAGGTACGCCGGCCATCTTAGGGGACTTCACGACGGAGGCAGTGTCCCCGTGTCTAACCTGCCTAACATTTGGGTTTTATCCGACACACTGCCGGGTATATAAGAGTATTGATAATAAGGGTATATAAGAGTGCCGGGCACTTTTTTTTTATTCATTTACTAGCTGGTGCCCGCGACTTCGTCCGCGTTCTGGATGAAAGGTACCCTATGTCCTTTTTGGAGTCCCAGACAACGTGTATGCAAAATTTACAACGCCATCTAGGGAATTCTGTTTGAAGCAATGTAGTACTCTAATTCATCTAATCTCACTTCGAATAATGGAAAAAGTCTGTTAACAGATGGCACTACATGTTAGTTATAGTTTATAAAATTACGTGTTAATAAAATTAAAGCTGCTGCCCGCGACTTCGCCCGCGTAACTTAGTAAATTAGGTACTTAAACCTTCCTCGAGAACTACTCTACCCATTAGTGAAAACCGCATTAAAATCCGTTGCGTAGTTTTAAAGATCTAAGCATACAAAGGGACATAGGGACAGAAAAAGCGACTTTGTTTTATACTATGTAGTGAAGGCGTAAAAAGGTAACAGATATACAAACAGACAGTGTTACTTTCACATTTATAGTATGGATAACTAAACTAATTACCTACATATGATAACTAGGTAAGTTATGAGTAAAAAATTAAGTTACCTATTATTACGCAAATTTTGATGAAAATCAATACAGATTATTTATTAACTTTCTTATCACGTGTTGATATAGAATACACACAGAATAATTAATATATATCACTCAATCAAATAAATGACAGAAAACGCTTCAACAAATACCTTTTCATATAAAAATGCCTCCTCTCTATATGTGTACATAAATCAGTCAAGAGAGATCTGTTGAGTCAATATGAAATGGAATTTATTTAGTGTTAAAACTGTACGTTCTTTTATTGCGACAGTGTGCGGAGTATTTTGTAAAAAAACTAATATTTCTTCTACAAATGTTGAAACAGTACCGAGTGTTTGGACTGTTGGCGATGAATCTAAGCAAATTTCGGTTTATGTGCAGACCGAAGTTTTTAAAGATCCTCTTGTTGAGACTGGAAGAGAAGACAATTTTGAAGTTGTTGGGAGTAAAAGTGATATTAAAACTGATATTAAAGTGAGTAACTGTGATTCGTTTTGTAATGACAATGTAGTTTTTATTAAGGTAAAGAGGAATAACTCGTTGAGTAGTGATGATGGATCTATATTATGTGTAAGTACCTATATTTTACTTAAACTATATTTTTTCCTTCTTATTTTTTACTCGTCATCACTTAAAAATTTCAATTAAATTATTCTTGTATCTCGAATACATCACATCTTCTTCTCTATTAATGTCTTGGCTCCATCAGATCTTCTCCGATGATTTTGCCAGTGTCATTAGTAAAAATAGCAATTTGTAATAGCCTTTTTTAAAATAAAAAAGGCAAAATTTCAATTAAAATCAAAAGTAGCAGATCCCGAGACTTAGTCAGAGTCGAGACAAGTCTATAATTTTTCTTAGTTTTCCAAAACAGGTCCATCAAGTCTAAAGCAGTCATGTCAAGTCCTACATCACATCATCTAACTCCCAAAGGTATCAGTAATCTATGAACTAATTGTCTCGTGGGCGGGCAGCTAGGGTGACATTGATTGCATGCGTGATTTATCGGTCAGTGGGGCATTAATGTGATCGTTCGTGGAACTGACAGCGGTTGTTAACTATTAATGGTGTGTAAGACAAACTGTGGCTGCGGCGGTCGTAGCAACCCATTGAGTAGGAGGTGTACTCTACTAGTTAATACGGCGACGGCGCGTTGCGTGACGTCACGCGACACCGTCTCACGCATGCGCCCGACTATCGAGCGGCATGTGCCTCTCGCAGCCGGCCAAACGCTCCACCCGATTCGAGGTTTTTTTATTTTCCAACCCGTCGTAGTGACCACGGCGACACACAGTATCCCACACAGAACGAAACGTGTATTTCTAAACTGTTCCTCAAAGTGACCGGCAGTTTTGAAGCCAACGCGACCGCGAAACCAGCCGCGCCTCCCAATCTCAACGAAACCAAAATGGCAGGAGGCATCAGACTCGGTGCGGGGTCGCGGGACCGCAAATGATCTTTCCAACATTCATTATTCGCCAGTATGTGTCCCGTTATATAAATGTTACGCAAGTTGAAGACGAAGTGGCGACGTGTAGATGCTAATTTCTATCTAAGAAGTACACAGCAGCACGGGCTCATGTAACACGCTAAGAAGAGGTCGATTTTCTGTAAGTAAATCTCACATTTTTACCATACATTTAAGTGATATTCAAACGCAGTTTGTCCTGAGTAAGATAACAAAGCAAAAATAGTGAATTGGAACGCTCAAACAGAATCCTTTTTCAACTTTATCGATCCAGCAGTTTCCATTATATTGAGTCCGTGGATTCTTTTATAATTTCCTGTTTGAAAAATGTGGTAAGTACGGTTGGTTAATGCGAATATAACGAGCGGTCTTATAAAGCTCCGTTGTAACGTAAGGGCGTTGAGATCGTCTAAATAGATATGATTTCTTCTCGTGTGAATGGTTCTATTGATCAAATAGTGTATTTCTCTCTTCGGCCCTTTTATATTTTAATGATCTTGACATGAGAATCAATCTAAATGTCTGACCTTTGACCGTTGTAAAGGTTCACACGGTGGCTTTGTGGTAGGTATATTGTCGCTTGGTAACTGTCGCTTGGCGGTTGAAAATAATTTTTTTTATATTTATTAGTAAGTATACTTGATTAATATTTAATGTATACTTAAGTGATATAATATACTTAGTTATTTTTAAACTAGCTTATAATGCTCGCGACTTCGTCCGCGTAGCTTTTCATAAGTGTTAAGACATTATTTCAATTTTTATTTATATCATATATTTTTTTGTCAGGCGTTGAATTTTTATTTTTATTTTTAGATGATCCTTCGGAAACAGTACTTTTTTTCTAAATAAAAGGTATCCCGTGTTCCTTAATCTATCCCTAAAAACATGTATGCAAAATTTTTATGATGATCGGTTGAGGCGTGAAATTTTTCAAAACAAACAAACTCAATTTAGCATTTAAGGTTTACTAGCTGAAGACCGCGACTTCGTCCGCGCGCCTTAAAAAAATATAACACCTGACAAAATATATGAGAAATAATATAGAGAGTGAATAAATTCACAGTTAGTTTTGCTTTTATTTTGATGATCCCTAGGTAATTTTTTTTTCTGGATGAAAGGTATCCCCATGTCCTTTTCTGTATCCCCCAACAATGTGTATGCAAAATTTTATAATGATCGGTCAAGTAGGTAAGGCGTGAAAAGGTGAAAACAGACAGACAGTTAATTTTACATTTATAATATTAGTAGGGATATATATGGACTAGTTAGGATGTTACCTTATAGTAACAATATTATATTTAATAGACTTAAATTTATCCAACTTAATATTACATATGTTTTTTTAAATATTTAAATTTCTACTTTCTAAAAGTTCCAATTGAAAAATAAATAAATCAAATAATTACTTAGTCTTCTGAAAAGCTTTTTGACATACAAAAATAGAACCCTTCACTGCACATATAGGTAGTTATGTATGTTATGTGGTAATCTAATACTGTATGTATTAGAGATATTACAAATTACTACAACTAATTAAATATTATAATGCTTACTCTCTTCTTTATCGCCCTAAATGGACAAGCGTGCCTCTTTACCATATATAAATAAATTCACATTGAATATGGAATACCTTATTAAAGTGACAAAATATAATTTTAAATCATCATCTTCATTCAGACATAGGCTGATGTAGGCCTCGCAAGAGTAGGCCACAATGCACTGTCTTTTGCATTCAGCCGCTTCAAGCCTTTCAGGTCGTCCACCTGACCGTAAGGTGTACCACGCTGCGCTTTCAAATTAGAGATTTCTATTAGAGAACTCTCCTATCCCATCGGTTGTCTGCTCTGCGACAAAAGATACCTTGGTTCTTCCACCAAAGAAACTCGCCGTGCATAACTCGCTCCTCCCAGGAGAAGCCACGTTTCGGCACCATACCACAGATTATATAATAGTTACTATCGTAAACCATACGTTATTACTGGCAGGATGCACAGATTACTTATTATAAGTTGGTCTTCAGGCTTTGCGGCAGTGGAGACGAGAACAACCCAACTGGTTGGGTCTTACCATTATTTTATCATTTTGATTTTCTTATAATTTTCTGATACTGATGTCAGAAAAAAAGTCATTACTCTTCGTGCTCAATTACTACAGCTTGAGAGAAAAATTTTCGTACCAAAGTATATATTAGCTAATATAATATACAAACAGTATAGTTGACTAATAACTCTGCGAGGTGCTATACGGCCGCCCGACGAGAAACATGCATTACCTACCGAGCAGACCCGAGTCTTTTCGGGGCACAGGTTTTTTAGTATAGAAGAAGCATTTACTACTTAAGTGGTACACACTGCTCGAGTATGATCTAAGTTACGTAAAACGGTAATATGAATCTTATAACAAACGAGTAAGGTATGTTTTAAGGATTCAGATTTTATCTGTTTCGGTCAACAACCAAATAACGATTGTTCGCCAAGCGCGTAGTCTGGCATTGATTCAAGTCTGGAGCTGGCTGCTTGCAGGATTTACATTTATACATTATGTAGGTACTTCCATCAAAGAATTAAGATGTATTAAATTTGTTACAGACTATATCTATATCTATATCTATATATCTATATCTATATCTATATATCTATATCTATATCTATATCTATATCTATATCTATATCTATATCTATATCTATATCTATATCTATATCTATATCTATATCTATATCTATATCTATATCTATATCTATATCTATATCTATATCTATATCTATATCTATATCTATATCTATATCTATATCTATATCTATATCTATATCTATATCTATATCTATATCTATATCTATATCTATATCTATATCTATATCTATATCTATATCTATATCTATATCTATATCTATATATATATCTATATCTATATCTATATCTATATCTATATCTATATCTATATCTATATCTATATCTATATCTATATCTATATCTATATCTATATCTATATCTATATCTATATCTATATCTATATCTATATCTATATCTATATCTCTATATCTATATCTATATCTATATCTATATCTATATCTATATCTATATCTATATCTATATCTATATCTATATCTATATCTATATCTATATCTATATCTATATCTATATCTATATCTATATCTATATCTATATCTATATCTATATCTATATCTATATCTATATCTATATCTATATCTATATCTATATCTATATAACACAAAAGCACATCATTACGTATGTTGAAATTTCACGATGGTTCAATTTTAAATCTCGGAAGTGTGGGTAACTTTTTCTGCTGTGGGTATTATTAACACAGCGGTTTGGTGGTTGTATTCCTGTTTTGTGGCCTCAATAGTAGGTACCTAAATGACGAGGAGCTTTCAAACGGCTTTACTGTTAATTTGGAGCTTTTCATCCAAAAACTTTCAGATGTGGAATTTCAGCGTTCCTCATGAATAGGTATGTATTATAGCTACTTACTGCTATAAGAATGAATCTAAATGTGAAATTTTACTTCAGGTAGTCAACTAAGTATTTAAGAATAAGGATCCGGTATCAGGGTAGGGTAACTTTTAATAAAAAAAAATACATAATAATATAATGTTTTCTTGTAATCCTGTGTTAAGTTATGGTGAAAAGATAACGGACCAACAGAGTATTTCACATATATATTATTAGTATATGGATGTTATTCGTTCAGAATGTAGCTTTCTATAGGTGAAAAATATTTTTTAAATCGGTCCAGTAGTTTTTGAGATTATTCATTACAAATAAAAATACAAATATTTTCTCTCTATAATATGTATATAAATACAATAGATAAAATAGTACTTAACCAGTATTATAATCATAGACAATTAATATGATTTATAGACCAAGAGATCTACTCTAATTTCAAGAGACAAAATTTCACCACAAAAGTCTCCGAGTAACAAAAATGAAAATAAAATCTGCTATTCACCACATTCGCTTCCATATAGGTTTTAAATATGAAATTATAACACGAACAAAACCGGTCTTTGCACTCACGAATGTCGTGAAATATTCAAAGTTCAGTTGATCGAGAAACACGCGACCCGCCAACAAATTTGTCCGCAATGCGAGAAACAGTTTTTAAAGAAAATCTTACAGCAATAAATATAACTTTTCATAATAATTGCTGACCGTGATAATTAATATTAACAATTTCATGCCGGCGACTTGACCTACTCATTGAGTGCTTGAATATTATGATTCTTTTAAATAATACCTGTTACATATCTTATATATATATAAAAGAAAGTCGTGTTAGTTACACCATTTATAACTCGAGAACGGCTGAACTGATTTGGCTGAAAATTGGTGGGGAGGTAGCTTAGAACCAGGAGAAGGACTTAGAACTAGGATACTTTTTATTTAGTATTTTTTTTTTTTTTTTTTTTTTTTTTTTTTTTTTATTTATTTATTTACATAACGTTTAGCTGACAGTTGCGTTTTGTTATACCAAATTAGAAACAGGAGAAAGACATGGGATACTTTTTATTTAGCTTTTTTATTTTTATTTTTATTTACATAACGTTTAGCTTTCAGTTGCGTTTTGTTATTCCATGTCAGTTGCGTTTTGTTATACAACGTTTTATGTCACGTCCCACGTCTCGTTCCCGTGAATACGCCGAGGTTCTGAGGTACGCGAAGGGAATACGTGCCTCTCCGCGCTGGATAGCCATGGCGGGGCACCGATGTCGTTTCATAACGTCATCGCGACCCCGCGCTAGAAAATCGTTGGGTTTTAGCCGGTGCGAATCCGGCATATTTCCCGGAGAAACACTTAAGTATAGAACTACATACTTAGTTTTTCTCCATTAACTACTTCTAAACCCTCCAACGGATTTTGATACAATTTTCACTAATAGAAAGAGGGATAAACGAGAAAAGTTTGTGTATCTATAAAAATTCATCCCGGCCGAAGCCAGTAGCAGATCGCTAGTACTAAAAGTATTAACAAGTTTTTTATAAGTGAAGATTGAAGAGTTCAAGGCACGAGCTAAGTATAAGCTAAGTAAGTTTGTTTTGTGCCATTAGTAGAGTGATACTGATACTTACATGTCAAGACATTGATGGATTGGTTGCTACATGCATCGCTTTACTCCGATCAAACGAACGATCTTCACTTCATACTGTCCATGATGTAACTTACAAAATATCAGACCAAAATATCGTCAATGTCTAAAATATATATCTATATACTAATATTATAAAGCTGAAGAGTTTGTTTGTTTGTTTGTTTGTTTGTTTGAACGCGCTAATCTCAGGAACTACTGGTTCGAATTAAAAAATTCTTTTTGTGTTGGATAGATCATTTATCGAGGAAGGCTATATAACATCACGTTGCGACTAATAGGAGCGAAGAAACAGTCGAAAATGTGGAAAAAAACGGGGAAAATTATTCATCTTTGAGGGCTTCCGTTGCGTGCGCTGCGAAAACCGTTCGAGATACCCAAATGATTCCCAAAATAACTATTCCACGCGGACAAAGTCGCGAGCATCAGCTAGTCACATATAAAGAGGATTCTCATATAACTAAACTTCTCAATTTATAACTATATATGTATATATAACTAGCGACCCACTCCCAGTTTCGCCAGGGGTGCAATTTTTATATTATATCTAAAAATCTTCCCCGTTTATCCCTCTTTCCATATGTGTAAACCAAATTAAAATTAGTCTACCCATTCTCGAGTTTTTGAAGCATACACAAACCAACACAACGTTTTTATATACATACAGGGGGTCCCAGAAATCGACCCTTTCTGAAAAAAAAAGGAAAAAAATTTAGGTCACGTGGTTAAGAAATATTATAGATAAATTTGAATTTGTGGAAAATCGTCACTCTGGACAACATTTTTGGGCACAGTGATCACAAATTTTCCAATTTTGCACTTTTTTTTTGTGTAATCCCAAATAACTGTGCTATTGAATGCAATCATAAATTCAATAGTTCTTTCTATAATTGTATATATATATAACTAACACTGTCATTTCAAATTGATGTTAAATGATTGTCGTAAAACTTCATTCTACTTGAGCCATACAAATTATAATAATGTTTTATAGTTATAAATTTTTAATGGTCTTAATAACAACATAAAAAAGTATCAAACTTTAGGCTTTCCTGTATCACAAATAATGTATTGTAATAGTTCCGTTGTAAACATGAATGTAGCGTAGCGGCCAAACACATTTTTTGGCAACTGAAAATATTCATATATTTGTAAACCGAAGCATTTTCATTTCAAAGTTATGGATGTCGCGTGTGTTACACTATAGTTTGTATTTAAAATAGTCTCTTGAATGTACCTTTTTTTCATTAGTGATCGTATGCCTCGCAATATTTTTAGAAATTTTAAATATTTAACTTCAAATATCTATATCTATATAGATATAGATATAGATATAGATATAGATATAGATATAGATATAGATATAGATATAGATATAGATATAGATATAGATATAGATATATCTATATCTATATCTATATCTATATCTATATCTATATCTATATCTATATCTATATCTATATCTATGTCTATGTCTGTCTATGTCTATGTCTATGTCTATGTCTATGTCTATGTCTATGTCTATGTCTATGTCTATGTCTATATCTATATCTATATCTATATCTATATCTATATCTATATCTATATCTATATCTATATCTATATCTATATCTATATCTATATCTATATCTATATCTATATTTATTATAAAATAAAATATTATCCGTCTTAACACCGACTAATATAAAAACAAGGAGTAACCTCAAATTATTCCGGTATGATCACGAATTCGATTACTGATCAGATCGGAACTATGAAATTAAACTAGCACGTTACTGTGCCTATAGTAATTTATATTTTTCTTTGAATTGTACAATACAAAATACAATACAAAATACAAAAATACAAAATACAAATACAAAAATAATTTATTTTACAAAAATAAAATAAATAAAACAAAAAAAAAGCCTAGGTACAAAAAGGGTGTATTTGTTTTATTCTTATATTCTTATACTTAATAGGTGTACCTATTAAGTATATAAGAATACATACTTGTATCAGGAGACCCCCTACTTACTTAAACTAAGGCTAAGCAAACAGTCCACAATAAACCTACACACAGTCCACATCATTTTTTAATTTACTACATTCAAAGACAATAATAGTACCTATAGTAATTCACCATTATTACTTTTATTAGCTGGTAACACTTTGTTGAGGGGATTCATACTAAAGAACCATCCTTTCTAAATAAAATCAGTTAAAAATTTTACTTTCACGCAACGTTCCATCGATTGTGAACTAAAGAGCGTGTTTTATAACAAGAGGAATAGTTACCGCACGCAACAAAATAATAATAGGTATTGCGTGTACTCAGTAAATATTATCGTCAATCTATTTGAAATTTTCTAGATAGGGTCACGATAAGTTAAGGTCCTAACTCAAAGTCATTTTCAATGTGAGCGATCTTACATTTTTGGATGCATCCAAACATAATTGATTGGTCTCGCTGCGCTCGACTAGATAGAGCGCTATACAAAAGCGATAGCTGCAACTTTTTATTGTAGTGTGTGTAAAACATCGTCACTTTTTATCACTTTTTACACACTTTCATTATATTTTTACACAGTTTCACTACGTAAACTTGCATTTTATTATGCTCAAAATTTAATAAAACATTCGGCACGTAGACATATCACAGACAGTTTGCAGTGTGATTGGCTCGGTTACGCCGAATTCGGTGTCTTAGTATTTTTTTTTGCTGCATTTTACAAGTACAACGGCGGTATCTAGTCGAGCGCAGCGAGACCAATCATTTATCTATGGTATAATCATTTGCATTTATATATTTTTGATTGTAATAAATATACACCAATTGTAATAACAATTGGACATATATTAAAAATTCTTTCACCCATAGAAAGCTACATTATCAGCGAGTAATATAGGCTATATTTTCACGTTTTTGCGTCGGGTGTCAGGCGTTAATAAAATGGAAGAGATTTAAAGATGTAGAGGCTCAAGCAGGATTTGAATATGCGACTGCCTTGATGCGAAATGGCTGGCAGCGTAAATGGAGGTATGTCTATAAATAACAACGAACAAAATAACATTGAAGTTTTTGGAAATATAGTGCAGCTTAGTGTTTAGTTAGGGTTAGTGCTATGGAGAAAAAGAGTGACGAACAAACACACGAGACTCGCTTTCGCATTTATAATATTAGTTAAGATTGATGATATTTTTTATTGATTGCTTTAGATATAAGTAGTAACTAGCTGGTGCTCGCGACTTCGTCCGCGTGGTATAGTTATTTTGGGAATCATTTGGGTATCTCGAACGGTTTTCGCAGCGCACGCAACGGAAGCCCTTAAAAATTTCCCCGTTTTTTCCACATTTTCGACTGCTTCTTCGCTCCTATTAGTCGCAACGTGATGTTATATATATAGCCTAAAGCCTTCCTCGATAAATGATCTATCCAACACAACAAGAATTTTTCAATTCGAACCAGTAGTTCCTGAGATTAGCGCGTTCAAACAAACAAACAAACAAACAAACAAACAAACAAACAAACTCTTCAGCTTTATAATATTAATATAGATGGAAAAATAAATAAAAAATATTAACGTATCAATAGGTAATATAAGCCTTCGGCCTTCTCTAATGCTGGTGAACTTCAAACGTTTTTCCATTTCAGTGAAAATGGACGATGCATGTAAAGAGTAAGAGCTCGTTCATATTACTCCGCAGTAAAAAACGCCCAGCAAGAAAGTTTTGCCGGATCCGGCATAGTCTGATCAGCTTCCTATATTATACACTAGCTGATGCTCGCGACTTCGTCCGCGTGGAATAGTTATTTTGGGAATCATTTGGGTATCTGGAACGGTTTTCGCAGCGCACGCAACGGAAGCCTTCAAAGATGAATAATTTTCCCCGTTTTTTCCACATTTTCGACTGTTTCTTCGCTCCTATTAGTCGCAAGGTGATGTTATATAGCCTAAAGCCTTCCTCGATAAATGATCTATCCAGCACAAAAAGAATTATTCAATTCGAACCAGTGGTTCCTGATATTAGCGCGTTCAAACAAACAAACTCTTCAGCTTTATAATATTAGTATAGAAGAAGAAGATTAAAACCTACCTCGAGAACCACTCTATCCATTAGTGAAAACCACATTCAAATCCGTTGCGTAGTTTTAAAGATCTAAGCATACATAGAGACAGACAGACATACAGACAGACAGACAGACAGCGGGAAGCAACTTTGTTTTATACTATGTAGTGATTACTAGCTGTTACACGCGACTTCGTCCGCGTTTATTAAGTAGTCTATGTTACTCGCTCGACGCATAGAATATATCGAGAACTACCTATATCTACTTAGGAAAAGAGGTATCATTTACAAAAACAAACAATGAGGAAGAAACCTGGAAAAATATTGGTCACTGGTCAATACATATAATCTAATATATAAAATTCTTGTGTCGCGGTGTTTGTTGCCAAACTCCTCCGAAACGGCTGGACCGATTTTGATGAAATTTTGTGTGCTTATCGGTTAGGTCTGAGAATCGGCCAACATCTATTTTTCATAACCCTAAATGTTAAGGGTGGTCCACCTCAAATCTTTTTTTATTTTTGGGCAAAACAACGTTTGTCGGGTCAGCTAGTATATTATATTAATATGTTTTAATTATATTTATTAAATTATTTATTTCTCGTTCGTAAGGAGTAAACTCCTGTAGTGCGTCGTAACTGACACACACTTTTTAAAACAACCATTCATAATATCATGCAATTATGACTATGTTGAAGTAAATTTTCCATGGCTTAAACCAACGTCAACTCAAGTCTATTAGCCCATACAATATATTATGATAGCTATAATAGCTATCATCAGAGTAAATGACAACGATCCCGTAATAACAGTTCTGTGGCACATATGTCGCCATGCTCCAATATTGCTAAACTTTATGCTAGCTACCCGCGTTCATGCTCGCGCTGCTGTTGTGTAGGAGAGAAATTAAAAACTTTCCTCTAAAATTAGTTCATAGCAACTGTTCCAAATTCGTTTAAGCCAAGCTAACATTATTAGTTTCAAATAGTATAAAGATTTGACGGCATATAGCCAACGAAATAGTATATATCTCTTCACGCAAGATATACTATTTCGTTGCCTTAATAAGTACTTATTAACGATTCCATATTTGAATTTCTGGATATATTATTTACTCCTACTTTGCAAGGATGCAATTTTTTTCTGAATAAATGTTTCTCGTTTATCGTTATTTCTATTGGTAAAAACCGTATTAGAGCATATCAAACCGTGAAAACCGTACTCCTATTAACGTACAGCTAAAACTATGTAGTAAGTCTAGAAAGCTCTCTAGACTAGCATCTAATAGTCTAGCATCCACTTTTTAAAAGAATTTTTGAAAGTTTCAACTCCATGTGAAGCCGAGGGACCCGGTCGCTTATTATTAATATAGCAATTACACACTGCAGCAAATAAATTATTTTATTTCACATCTATACTAATATTATAAAGCTGAAGAGTTTATTTGTTTATTTGTTTGTTTGAACGCGATAATCTCAGGAACTACTGGTTTGAATTGAATAATTCTTTTTGTGTTGGATAGATCATTTATCGAGAAAGGCTTTAGGCTATATAACATCACGTTGCGACTAATAGGAGCGAAGAAACAGTCGAAAATGTGGAAAAAAACGGGGAAAATTATTCATCTTTGAGGGCTTCCGTTGCGTGCGCTGCGAAAACCGTTCGAGATACCCAAATGATTCCCAAAATAACTATTCCACGCGGTCGAAGTCGCGAGCACCAGCTAGTTATTTATATTATAACATTTATCACCTTATTGACAAATCGTTAGTTCACATAACCGGCAGACATTAAATCGAAACTTTCAGACGAAAAATTATCGTATTATGTACGTCTAGCCTTTTCTTCGCTTCATTTCCTTTGCGTCGCCATGTAGTCTGGAGGACGCAGAGGGGTGAGGGAGCAAAAGAAACCAGGTCAGCGCTCTCCACAACAGTCCAAGCCCCGTCTTGGCGGCTGGCGCGTCGTCAAGCTAAGGACTAACATTTGAGCGCCTATTACTGGACTCTTCAAACGGGATTTATTGAATGTTTCCTTCTTATAGAGAAAACGAATCCAGACTTACCATACGAAGTTTTAATAAAATAAATTTATATCTTTATATTGAAATTTTTAGTATTTAGATTTTGTTTTCTATATTAAAAGATCTAAGCATACATACAGAGGGAGACGGCGAGAAGTGACTTTATTATAGTAGCTGTTGCACGTGACTTCGCCCGCGTAACGTAGCGTAGCTAATAAAGTAGGTAATAACGTAGCTTTCTATAAGTTTAAGAATTTTTAAAATCGGTCTAGCAATTTTTACATGCAAATCTTCTTTTTTTATAACATTAGTACCTATATAAACTTAAGTATATAAAGCTGATAGCGTCTTGAAGCCATCTTACTTAACGTATACAAACGCCTTGTGGACATTGATTTCTACGTTTCTGAAAAAAGGGCTCGTCTTTGTGACGCTGCTATAATATAAATGACGTCGTAGAAATATATTTACATATAGTATAGCTATAATATATGTAAGTATATTTCTACGACGTCACCAACGTATACCGTCATTTATATTATATTATAGCTACGTGTGTGACGGGCTTTAACCGTTTGAATAGCTAGAGACTGATGATCCATATAAGTACAAAAAAAATGATCCAATTAAAAAAACCTTTGGTTTTTATTTTTTAAATTTCGAACTAAATGTAGTTAATTAATTAATTAATTAATTAATTAATTAGTTAATTAATGTAACTAATGTAGCGCTAATGAACGCTTGAAAGACTTTTAAGCGTTAGTATTTTTGAGCATGATAGTCATAGTCGTAGCCCGTAACTGACTATCGTAGACGTAGATAATTCGTAGACATGCTACGAAATTCATTGACGCTATCTATAACTCGCTTAGGCTGGGTTGCACCATCTTACTTTAACAATAACAACGCCGCAACTTCAGTTAAAATATCGGTTAGGCCGAAAATGAGTTGCACCAGTTAACAAATAATCATAACTGGTTAACTGGTGCAACTCATTTTCGGCCTAAAACTCATTTTCAGCCGAAAATGAGTGCGAACTGAAGTTGCGACGTTTGTTATTGTTAAAGTAAGGTGGTGCAACCCAGCCTTAGTATTTTTTTTAAAACACTATGATGCCATTACAATAAGTATTTTATACTGTTCATTATGTCTTTAATTTCAAATGATATAAAATATTTAACAAACTACATTTAAAAGTTGTTTACAACCGTACTATATTATAATTGCGAAAATTTGTATATGTATGGATGTTTGTAACTCTTTCACGCAAAAACAACTGAACCGATCACCATGTAATTTTGCATACACGTTGTCTGGGACACCAGAAAGGACATAGGGTTATGTTTGGTTCTGTGGCGAGCCAGTCCGACCGTCGGCTCTTGATCTATGGCGAAATGACAGATAGCTGTCAAACGTCAAGAGCTGACGGTCCGGGTTTTTGATTGTGAGTTAAAGACAGTTAAAATTTCTAAAATTTGGAAACGGAAGCTGATATAAATTTTCGGTCACGGTTGTGGAAGCTTGTAAATTTTGGTGTTGTGGAGGCTTGTAAAATTTGGTGTTGTGGACTTGTGAGTGGAACGAGCACGGACCGGACCTACGGTGCCTACAGAACGGCGGTATATCCTTTCCCTCATCCTCCCACTCCCATATATATATTTTTTCCTACTGCCTGTGCCCGCACGGCTGGAGCCACAGGTAAGTCCTAGTTTAAGTTGTCCCTCGCGACGTATCGTCGTTCCGCGGTGTCCCTGCTAACACCGGGCGCACCCGCCTGTCTGTGTACAGTACTCCCTATATCTGTACTGTGCGCAAACAATTTCTGGTAGCAGAGCGTGGTTATATAAGCTATATAAGCATATAAGCTAATATATATAAGCTAGTTAGCATTAGGTAAAATATAAGTTTATTATTTTGTATTCTTGATTTGTTTGTAATTTGTGACCTCTCGAATATGTCGGTGTCACCCGCCACTTTGATACGGGCGGAGCTTAGGTGGCTTACGTCGGTCGCTGCTTTGATAGACAGGCCAGACCGTACTGGGGCCTTCCTACAGCGATACACCGAATTGTTCGGCCGGCTGGGAACGGTCCAGACGGCCTACGCCAAATTATTAGATACATTGGATGCCACCGCTGACGAGGCGAAGTTGGCAGCCCTCACAGCTGATGCCAACCAATGTGAGGAGTTGGGTTTTGCGATTGAGCAGAGGGCTCAGACTCTCCTGAAGGGACCGGCCCCTTCAGGAACGGCAACCGGAACGGTGAGGTCTGATGGCAGCACGCCTGCCACCCATACACATCCCGGCCTTCAGCGGTGCCTTGGAAGAGTGGACGAGTTTTATCGACCTCTTCACAAGCTTAGTTGCATCGCGGGAGGACCTGACGCCGGCTTTGAAATTGGCCCAGCTTTTATCGGTTTTGGACGGTGAGCCCCGTCAGCTGTTGTCTCACCTGTCGATTACGGACGACAACTTTGAGCCCGCCATGGACCTGCTGAACTCGCGCTACAGTAACGCGAGACGGCTTGCGGAGGCCCTCATAAACAACATTTGGATGATTCCTGCGGTGACCCGGACCAGGGACGTCCGACACTTGATCCTGAATCCGGTCTTGACGGCAACACGAGCATTGGGGAAGATGGGAATGCCTATCGACCAATGGTCCTTCCCTCTCCTCACGTATGTGCTTCCACGTTTGCCACTGGAAGTTCAGAATAGGTTTGAGATCCAACATGGGGGTAACACAGCGCAGCACATCCCGGAGTTCAAGGTGTTGATGGACTTCCTTGAAGTGGAGTGCCGGCGTACGGACACGCCGACGGTTGCACCCACTTTACCCCTACCACCTACCACTTCTCGGAATAAGGGGAACTTAAGGAGCCCTGCGAGGGCTGTTGATGCAGGCGGTCAACAAAGACGCTTTAATGTGGTGGCCGCCGGGTCCCGATGCCTGTATTGTTCGGATCCGGCACATGCGGTCACCCACTGCACAAGGTTCCTGGCACACCGGGTGCCAGCTCGGCGGGACCTTACCAAGCAACGCCAGTGGTGCTTTTACTGTTTAGACAAACACTTTGCACGGGACTGCGCTACTCCCCGACCGTGCAAGACTTGTCATGGGAAACACCACCCTGTGGTGAATCCTGTGCATGAACCAAAGCGGTGTTTACGGTGCCTCACCGCCACAGGATCAAAGGACGAATGTGGAGTCCCCATCACGGAGACAAGTTCCACAGGCATTCGGATCGCGCACCCCCTCCCCCCGAGCGGGTGGATTCCGGAAGGGGGACTCGTTGGGGGCCCCCCGGGGGTCGGATCCTAGATGCGCAGCATGGATGCGTGCTCGTTCTCCCGGGCAGGAGAACAGCGTAGAGGGGAACCCAGCGGGGATTCCTCAGGGCTCACATCTTACGGGCACACCCCGGTACCACGGCACAACGAGCGCTACGGGCAGGTGCTCGGGTCAGGTGTTACCGGCGCCGGAGGCTCGTTTCTCGCCCCCCCTGGTGGAACGTCCCCGATTGGAGCGACGGAACCCGACATACAGCCGTTCGACTGGACAATACCAACCGCCCCTCGCGGCGTATGCCCACCGGTGGACTTACGATCCGGGGTACCATCCCCTCATGTATCACCGGATGGCGGAGAATGGTCCTCCGCCACCCTTTTCCCGCTAGGGATTCGCTGCCCACTCATTAGCCCACGCCCCCCAACCAGTGACCGTGCTCTTGCCCACGGCCACTATTTGTGTTTGGGGTTTTGATGGCGAGTCGGTCCATGCACGGGCACTTTTGGATTCAGGCGCTCAAGGATGCATGATGTCTGCAAGGCTGGTGAGAAGGCTGGGCATTGATGTCAGCCCGTACAACGACAATGTACGGGGGATTGGAAACTTAGCAGTTTCAAATTTATTGGGGCAAGTTAAGCTTGCATTTAGTGCAAGCGACACCTCCGAGCCGACGTTTACTACGAAGGCATTGGTTTTGGAGGAGGTGGTAGGTCATCTCCCCCCTGTGCGGTTACAACCCCACATCCGGGGTTTGACGAATGGGTTGATGTTGGCGGATGCTCGGTTCGATTCCCCTGGTCCGGTTGACGTGTTGCTCGGAGCAGACGTCCTAGGGGGATTGTTATCTGCCAACAAACAAATACTACAGCCTGGGGGCCTCGTGGCCTTGGAAACATTGCTAGGATATGTGGTGTTAGGTCCGGTGTCACCACTCACCACGCCCTCAGCCGCGACCGGCTGCTTGGTAGGGACTGCCCTCTCAGACGCAGTGCAACGCTTCTGGGAGATTGAGGAGTCCCCCACGGCATCACGGATGGATCCCGAGCAAGAAGAGTGCGAGTTGTATTACCAGAACAACACTGGTCGCCTCAGCTCGGGTCGCTTTGTCACTCGACTTCCCTTTCTCGCTCAACGCCCCCCATTGGGCGATTCTATGATGCTGGCGGAGAAACGGTTACTGTCAATGGAACGCCGCATGTCGCGAGATCGGACGTTCAGGCAGAAGTATGTAGAGTTCATGCGGGAGTACGAGACCTTGGGACACATGTCAGTGTCCAGCATTGAGTGGCGTTCGGTGGAGCACTATTTTCTCCCCCACCATGCTGTCTTGAAGTCGCCAAATTCGAAAATCCGGGTTGTATTTGATGGTTCGGCTCCCACATCAAATGGCGTCTCTCTCAACCATTGCCTACATGCAGGCCCTAAGTTGCAGAGGAATATATCGGAGATCATCACAAACTTCCGACGACACCAGGTCGTCTTTGTGACCGACATCAGAATGATGTTTCGGCAAACGGTGATACACCGTGATGATCGGCGGTATCAGTTGATTGTTTGGCGCGAGAGCCCTACTGAACCGATGAAAGTGTACGAGCTGAACACTAACACCTATGGACTGAAATCGAGTCCCTTTATTGCGATTAGATCGCTGTTGGAATTGGCGGAAAGGGAACGCCTACGCTTTCCACGGGCGTCTGCAATTTTGGAGAGAGACTTGTATGTGGATGACGTATGTACCGGGTCCAACTCCGTCGCGAACGCGATGATATTACGGGATGAGTTGATTGAATTGCTGAAGAGTGGCGGATATGAACTGCGTAAGTGGATGTCCAACTCACCTGATCTCTTGGCCGGATTGCCAGAGGATCATCAGCAAGACCCGCACGTTTTTGAAAACGCCGACAACCCGCACATGCTATCGGTTCTCGGTGTCCAATATCGCCCTGTCCAGGATGTATTCACCTATCGGGTGGCCCTAGAGGCCCCGACGGTCTGGACCAAACGGCTCGTACTGTCCACAGTGGCCAGAATATTTGATCCGAACGGTTGGATCACACCGGTAGTATTTCTGGCAAAGTCGTTCATGCAGCGACTTTGGACCATACAATTGGGTTGGGATGACCCATTGTCCGATGATTTGTTGAGCGACTGGCTCTCATTTATGACCTCGCTCCCAGACATCAATCGGGTTTCGCTGCCGCGAAAGTTGCTCCCTTCGGAAGACTGTCGAGCAACCTTACATGGATTCTGCGATGCCTCCGAGCGCGGGTATGCCGCTGCGGTGTATCTACGCACCGTCAGCCCCACCGGAGCCATCGCCGTGTCGTTGGTTTTGGCGAAGAGCAAAGTAGCCCCTCTTCGGACACGGTTGACGATACCGAAGCTTGAGCTATCGGGAGCTGCTCTTCTCGCGCGTTTGCTGAACCATGTGATCTCGACGTTGCGGAGCCATGTTACCCTCGATGAGGAAGTCTACGCGTGGACTGACAGCCAAATTGTTCTGTGTTGGCTGAAGGCTTCGGTACACACTCTTGAAGTGTTCGTGGCTAATCGTGTCTCGCAGATCCAGAAATCGGAGACTGCGCTAATTTGGAGACACGTTCCTGGGGAACTGAACCCCTCTGATATCGGCTCCAGGGGATGTACGGCTCGAGACCTCGTCTCGCATTCCCTGTGGTGGAAGCCGGGTTGGTTAACACGACCGGAACGTGACTGGCCGGTTAATCCCGTTAGAACGGTAGCCCCTACGGTGGGCCTACGGGTACATGTCGTGGAGAGTCGACCAGATTCGAGCCCTGCTTGGCTGCTCGACAAGTATAGCTCTCTCGACAAATTGATCGGAGTGACCGCTTGGATCAAGCGCTTCGGAAACAACTGTCGTCACCCAGATGGCAGGGTGACTAGCGGCGTTCTAAACCCCGATGAACGGAGGACCGCCTTACACTACTGGGTGCACGTGGTCCAACAGGACAGTTTTGGGTTGGAGATTGATGCCCTTCGGAAGGGCCTCCCCAAATTGAAAGGAGCCTTACGTCGACTCAACCCGTTTATTGATGATGTTGGATTACTCCGGGTTGGAGGTCGACTTCGGAATGCTGACGTGCCCTATGCGGCCCGTCACCCCTTGTTACTCCCCAAGAAGGGACATTTTGTAGAATTATTGGTGCGGGATCGCCATGTGAAGAATGCACACGCTGGCTGCAATGCTCTGCTGGCTATTCTGCAGCGGGAGTTTTGGATTCTGTCTGCGAGACGGACTGTACGGAGCATAGTGTTTCGGTGTTTGCCTTGTTATCGGCTCAAGGCTACCACTATGCAGCCCATGATGGGTGACTTACCACCGGATCGAGTCCGGGAGGCTCGGCCCTTTGCTGGTGTTGGTACGGATTTTGCGGGACCATTTCTGGTCAAAACATCACGTCTGCGTAACCCACGCGTTGTTAAGGCGTATTTATGTGTTTTTGTCTGTCTGTCTACCAAAGCAGTGCATTTGGAACTTGTTGGTGACCTCACAACCGAGGCGTTTGTAGCTACTCTTGATAGGTTCGTGTCGCGTCGGGGACGACCGTCTTTGATTCGGTCGGATTGTGGAACTAATTTCAAGGGGGCCGATCGGTATATTCAAGAGGTCACAAAATTTTTAGTTGATAAGGAAATTGATATTGGTACCAACCTCTCCCGTCGGGGTATCACTTGGGCATTTGACCCAGCGGCCTGCCCCCACTGGGGTGGTATTTTTGAAGCCGTTGTAAAAGGCGCTAAGACGCATATGAAACGAGTAATAGGAGAGACTCTCCTAACCTTTGAGGAGCTCGCCACTGTATTTTGTAAGATTGAGGCTGTTTTGAATTCCCGCCCGTTATGTCCGCTCAGCGCGGACCCAAATGACCTGGAGGTCCTGACTCCAGGCCATTTCTTGATTGGTCAGCCCCTTAACGCCTTGCCCGAGTTCCCGTTTGAGGACATTGCCTCAACGCGATTGACGCGTTATCAAATGCTACAACAGATGACGCAGAACTTTTGGAAGCGATGGTCGCTTGAATATTTGCACGGTTTGCAGCAACGCCTTAAGTGGACTGACCGAACCGATCCCCCTCAGATTGGTGATCTCGTTTTGGTTAAGGATGCTAACCTACCGCCTCTGCGATGGCGCCGGGGGCGCATTGTTAACCTTTATCCTGGTAAGGATGGAAGCCCTAGGTTGGCCGAGGTCCTGGTTGGGGATTCGGTGCTCAAACGAGCCGTGGCAACATTGTCGCGACTCCCAGTAGACTAGCGGACAGGTAGGGACCTGTCCGGGGCGGGTGTTTGTTTGGTTCTGTGGCGAGCCAGTCCGACCGTCGGCTCTTGATCTATGGCGAAATGACAGATAGCTGTCAAACGTCAAGAGCTGACGGTCCGGGTTTTTGATTGTGAGTTAAAGACAGTTAAAATTTCTAAAATTTGGAAACGGAAGCTGATATAAATTTTCGGTCACGGTTGTGGAAGCTTGTAAATTTTGGTGTTGTGGAGGCTTGTAAAATTTGGTGTTGTGGACTTGTGAGTGGAACGAGCACGGACCGGACCTACGGTGCCTACAGAACGGCGGTATATCCTTTCCCTCATCCTCCCACTCCCATATATATATTTTTTCCTACTGCCTGTGCCCGCACGGCTGGAGCCACAGGTAAGTCCTAGTTTAAGTTGTCCCTCGCGACGTATCGTCGTTCCGCGGTGTCCCTGCTAACACCGGGCGCACCCGCCTGTCTGTGTACAGTACTCCCTATATCTGTACTGTGCGCAAACAGGTTACTTTTCATCCAGAACGCGGACGAAGTCGCGGGCACCAGCTAGTATACTAGTCCGTCCGTATTAAAACACTATAATGAATTAATATTATAAATGCGAAAGTTTATATGGATGTTTGTAACTCTTTCACGCGAAAACTACTGAACCGATCACCATGAAATTTTGCATGCACGTTGTCTGGGACACCAGAAAGGACATAAGGGTACCTTTCATTCAGAAAAAAAGTACTGCTCCCGAGAGATTATCTAAAATTAAGGAAACTAACTCCTGGCTAAGCAATAACGTGATATATATTGCTTTTTCAACGCGGACGAAGTCGCGGGCACCAGCTAGTATACTAATATAATTATGTACAATACATAATATGTTAATGTTCAAAGCCTTAGGACATTAATACTGACATTGTATTTCTTCAGTCAATATGCGTAACGCATACTACCGCATCGTGTCGCGATGCAGTTATTTCTGCGCTGTTTATTCCTACAATATATTGTCTACTAGCCGTGCTCGCGACTTCGTCCGCGTGGAATAGTTATTTTAGGAATCATTTGGGTATCTCGAACGGTTTTCGCAGCGCACGCAACGGATGCCCTCAAAGATGAATAATTTTCCCCATTTTTTCCACATTTTCGATTGTTTCTTCGCTCCTATTAGTCGCAACGTGATGTTATATATATATAGCCTAAAGCCTTCCTCGATAAATGATCTATCCAACACAACAAGAATTTTTCAATTCGAACCAGTAGTTCCTGAGATTAGCGCGTTCAAACAAACAAACTCTTCAGCTTTATAATATTAGTATAGATTCTACGCGAAAATTCTCTCCTATAATGTCTTCATTGTGACATTAGCGCAGGAAACATTAATTGGGAGAGTTTACAAGTACATTTGGGCTATATCTTTTATCGCATAATATATGACGTCAATGGATACGATAAAAGGCGCATACCGCGATAGACACCATTCTAATAAAAAAATCCATAAATTATTGTTGTAACTACATGAATACGCGAAGGTACGCGGTTTCGTCGGAGTACGACTATTGAGTGATGTATTGATGTAAGAAGCCAAGTGGTGTGTATCGTTGATCGATTTTAAAGGCAATTTTCTTTGATAATGAAATGCTACAGATGTGAATTGTATGGTAGACTGGTGAGTGTCTAATAGTTTGTTTGTGTGAGTTAATAAGCTGTACTTTATTGAGTTTTTAGCACAAGGTCGGTTAACATTTTTTCCTCTTTTCAATTTCACTTAAGGCGAGGACACAACAGCAGTAAAGGGTTATTTTCTACCACTAATATGACTTGTTGGAGTAAAATTAAAACTTATATAAAAATGTTTTAATACAGTGCATAAAATAGACTATATTTAAAAAAGTTTGAATCGAACAGATGTTGACGAAAAAAATTCTGTTTTGTGAGAAAAAAAATTAGTTAGTAAATTACTGACAAAAAAATAATAATTAATAAAAACTTAAGGTACTAAAGTTTTAATTGACTAATTTTATTTCTATAAGTACTAATATTAAGTATAAAGAGAAAATATTTGTATGTTTGTAATTAATAAACTAAAAACTATTGGACCTATTTTGAAAATTCTTTTACCTATAGAAAGCTACATTATTAGCGAGTAACAATAGGCTATATTTTATAAAGTTACGCGGGCGAAGTCGTATGCAAAAGCTAGTATTTTATACAATATTTAAGAAAAACCTTCCAATTTTATATCCTTAACTTCGTTATCGTTTCGTTATCGTTTTAAATGGTTACTTTGATTAGGGGCCCTGGCTCGGCATTGGCATTGGTGTATCATACATCAAATAACAACAAGCTATTACTTAACGTAAGCGGGTGGGTGGGGTTTTATAAACAACAGTTCATTAAAATTTGTACTGTAATAATTGTGAAACTAATGTTTATCGTTGTTTGTGCAGAATATGAGTGGTTACGGCGGTGGCATGACGGGCGGTGGGGGCGACACTGACACGTTGTCGCGGCGACTACGTGACGCGGAACGCGCGCGGGCTGACGCTGAGCGAGCGCACGCCGACGCCTTGGCACAATTACGGACGGCGCAAAGATCACCTCATGACTCGATGAGCGTCGAACAACTGCAATCCAGGGTCAGGGAATTAGAGAAAAAGGTATTTAAATAGAAAATCCTACTAATATGATTTGCTAAGGTATAAAAATTTGCATAAGATGTTTTGAACGAATGTATTCGCAATTAATTCATCTGAGCTATTTAATTACATACTTAAGTATTACATTTGCATGGCTATTTCATTGTTTAAAACAAAAAACATTTTGGATGTTAAACAGGCAGCTTTAGAGACAGTTCGTTGTGAAGAGCTGCAACTAGAGTTGTCTTCGTCGCTGCGTGCTCGAGGTACCTCCACCGGAACCTCGTGGACAAATCAAGCCGCACAACCGGCCTCCGAAATAGAAAGAATTATGGCTAAAATAGAACAAGACAATCGCATTTTAGCCGAATTGGAGCATACTAGATCCACTACTCATGGTAAAATTACCAAATATATTTTGGTTACGAGTTCTTCAAACAGATCTAATATATTTAACTTTGCCATTGTTTGCTATTCAGGTATGCAGTCGAGTGGTTCTAATCAAGCCCTGGGCGAGTATCACTCTCCAACACATTCGCCGCTACCACATTCGTATTCATCAACAGTTGGCCATGCGGTTATATGCCAAAGCAACACGATGCCAACCCTCTCATCGTTACACGCCGCTGGCCAGTACACGGTCCCCAGCTCGAATTCCGTTGCTTATTCCATGAGCGCGCATAATCCCAGCTCCTATTCTAATCCAGTGTCAGTTTCAGCATACTCCACGAACTCTTACGGTTTACCAAATACTCATCAAGTTACATTTACAAACCCTGTGACAGCACCACTAGTTAATAATATGTCGCAAATTTCGAGTACTTTAGCAGGCCTGCAGAGTAATCTTCAAAATATGAGTGGCAACATGTCTGCTATGAGTTTGGGTGCAGCATTGACGGGCCCGACGTTGACTGGTACGATGGCAGGGGGTGGTCTTTCGAGTTGTTTGAGTAACGTACAAACTTGTCTAGCTAGTGGTTTAACGAGCACTCTTGGAGGAATTCAATCTTCCCTGACCGGGGGATTAGGAAATCCATTGGGGAATTTATCTGGTACGTCACACCTTATAGGCTTAAACACGAGTTTGACAAGTACTAATGTGTACGGAACGGGTACTGGTACCTATACGAACCCTCTATTAGCAAGTGGATTAGGAAGTAACGCTATGAATATTAAACTGAAACCATTAGACGAGATCGACTTGGGCATTGGTCGATACGGTACGACAAACACTGGAGTTGGCAGAGTGGCGACCCCAGTGACTCCGCATCAAACTTCATGGGCATTAGCAATGGACGGGAATTATGGAACTGATAGATTAGGTACTATAGATACGGCCTTTAGTCACGATCGAAGGCCGTTAGCAAGAGTCGGACCAACGGCTGCAATGGATATGGAGGGTAAGTTATCGAAGGAAGACACAAGTGACAAGACGCTTGTGTCTTCTCACTAGTGAGATATAACATTTTATGCTTTTCATCATAATATAGTTATTATATTTACAGTACGGAACACCCATTACATGAATGGAGGTGCAACGGGAGATGTGACTGTTGATATGCTTGATATTCCTGGTAAAGGGCGATGCTGTGTTTACATTGCTCGGTTTCCCTACGAACCTCCCGAGTGAGTAAAATACTTAAGTTTCGTTATAATACAGAGTGAAATCATTAAAGCATATTGTAATTATACCTGGCGATGTTTTGAATATATTTGTGATAGTATTATTTATAGAAATATATAGAACTAGCTGCTGCCCGCGACTTAGCCCGCGTAACTTTGTAAATTATATACTATAACCTTCCTCGAGAACCACTCTATCCCATAGTGACCGCATTAAAATCCGTTGCGTAGTTTTAAAGATCTAAGCATACATAGGGACAGACAGACATACAGACGCGGCGGAGGACTTTGCTTTATAATATGTAGTGATGATTACAACCCTACCAAACCCAGTTGATTTGGTATCACAATTATATTGCAGAATCGAAACTGCAGAAGGTGAGTTGGCGATAAATGCTGGAGATTACTTACTAGTATGGGGCCCTCTCGATCCTAACGCAACAATGCTTGATGCCGAGCTGCTAGATGGACGTCGAGGCCTTGTACCAGCAAACTTCGTTCAAAGATTAGTTGGCGAAGATCTATTAGAATTCCATCAGGTATTACATTTTAACTTGCGTGCAAGCCTTTTGATATTGAATTAAAATAATTAATATAATTTAAGGTTAATTTACTCACTCCCATAAGTTATTGCAGGCTGTTGTGTCCACTTTGCGAGATACCGACGAATCAGCAACAACTGCTATTAGTGATCTTTCGCTAAGCAGAGAAGTAGCCCGTCTTAGTGAAGTAGCTGACATCGGTGAAGGTCCAGAAGACGATGATAATGGTAAGTTGTCACATATTATATTGAACAATTTAATCCTAATTTATAAAGTTTGATATAGTAAGTAAAAAGTGTAGAGACATTTTAACGCTAACACCACTACTTATTGCTGTTATTATTAGGTTGGATAAATACTTAGTATTATTCAATGAATTTCATAATTACATATTAGTAGTTTTTATTTAAATAGAATCATAATTAATAGATACACTTTACGTTTGCTAAAGCAGCATTACAAATATTTAAAATTTTTGTTACCGAAAATTTTAATGACTAGCATGCCTCCCAAGCGTATTTGAAAATTGATTCATCGTAGCAAACTATAGTTTTCTCAGAATACTATTTAGATAGTTCTGGTTATGAAGTAGTCATAGACATCTATAGATAATCCTTTATCCATTCCCTTTTCCATTCGGACCTCGCCGCACGCTTCTTTGCATATCACTCGCACTTCGCCTGCCTGGCTGCACTCCCGCTCTGCTCTTGGACTTGAACAGCCGAGCTGTTTTTCTCGTCGCTAGTGCCCGCACCGCGGCAGCTCACCCTGGAGAGGCAACTCAACAAGTCGGTGCTTATCGGCTGGACGGCTCCTGAGGGCGTACAGCAAGCAAACATCGAGAGCTACCACGTCTACGTCGACGGTGTCCTCAAAACAACAGTCAAAGCTACCGAAAGAACACGAGCTCTCGTCGAAGGGGTTGATTCTAATCGGGTAAGATATTGTACTTTGTTTTAATACATATATACATAGTTAGTAACATATTATGTTGTTATATAGATATATCACTTACACTATCATTTCCAACGAGTGCACAATCGTTTAGTTGTTATCGTTTGCTTTTTAGTTTTCATTTTTTTTCTTTCTTAGTTTCATTCTCCACCAGTTCACAGAAGCTTCCGATTGTAGCTGATTATTGGTATTATTTTTGTATAGCCTCATCGAATCAGCGTACGGTCTGTGACGGTGACTCGTCGCACATCACGGGATGCCGCATGCACCATGGTTATCGGTCGAGACACTGCCAACATGGGTCCTACATGTGTAAGAGCAAGTGGAGTCACCTGCTCACAAGCAGTCATATCCTGGTTACCGGCAAATTCAAACCATCAACACGTCGTTTGTGTTAATAACGTTGAAGTAAGTATATGTTTTTAAAAAAAATAAATGTCATTAAATTTGTTGTATATATGAATTTTGTAAATTATTTTATTGTTCTGTTTCATAAGAAAATAGTCATTTAAAGATAAAAAATTTATAGCATTTAATCTATTTTGCAGGTAAGGACCGTAAAACCAGGTGTGTACAGGCACACTATTACAGGTCTATCGCCTAGCACACAATACCGTGTGACTGTCAGGGCTAAACACTTGAGGGCTGGTCCTCCATCTGGAATACCAATAGAGGAAGCACCAGGAGCCTATACCGACTTTAGAACTCTTCCTAAAGGCTTACCAGATCCACCAAATGAAATCATGGTATGTAAAACATCTAGACCGTCTAACTAGCATGGAATTAAGCATGCTTTCGATATAAACTTTATACATTTCTACACACCATCCCTCGCTAGCTAAAATACATTCGAAAACCCATAAAAGTTTTGTTTGTATATGTTTCAAAAACACCGATCAATTTAAAGACAACTTATAAAGTGATTGCTTCTCCAAGCCGAAAGCATTTTTAGCACACGCACTTAAAGATAGCTTTTTAACGCTCCACAAGTGTGTGAAAGAGAATCTAATTTATTTATTTCAAATATTCACTCGGAATTGACACAACCCCTATCCCCCTTCAATGATATCACAACCTCAAAGCACACAGCACGTCCGACAATTTCGAGGATGTCGCGTCAATCGCAACCATAAATCCAGCTCCAGGACAAAATTTATCTTGACCCCCCAGCGTTCCCCCGACGTTAGCTTAGCGAGCCCCTGACGATGTGTTTCCTTCAGTATCGCTTTTTGTATGTCGCCAATCGTGATGCTGGTAGCGATCGTTGAAATTATCAAAACCCAATTGGCTGCAACACGTACGGCTTGCTGGATTGTTGGTGGTGATTGGTGCGGTGTCGCAGGTGGAGGCGGGGCCGCAGGACGGTACGCTGCTGGTCACATGGCAACCGGTGTTACGTCCGCCCGCCTCGGGGCCCGTCACCGGCTACGCCGTCTACGCTGACGGCAAGAAAGTCACCGATGTGGATTCGCCCACCGGCGACCACGCTCTCATCGACATTGGAAAACTGATCGGCCTCAACCCCAAATGTGTTACTGTGAGTATGGTTGCAGCTTCACTTAGCTTTGAACGCTATTTCTGTGTGATATATACACAAATTATTTTAAATTTTCTATAATACGAATTATGAGTCGACTTAATTTTAATTATGCTCTTATTTTCAGGTACGAACAAAGTCTCGGGACAGTCAATCCGGGGACAGTGCGCCTACACCAATACCGCCGGCCGTACTGCGAGGTGTTGTCTCGAGAATGCCTCGAGGTCCTGGAATGGGTCCTATACCTGGCCAAACAGGGCCGGGCTTTCGTGGTCAACAAAGGCCGCAGCCTTACCAACAGCAGCAACAAGTTATTGAACACGATGAAAATCTTTCCGATAAAGAAATATATCCTGCTAATCGACACGATGCTCAGCACCCAGCTCAGGTGACCACTTAATTATTATCTATTATTAAGTATGTACAAACATCTACTTAGTTGTTTTAAAGTATGAATTTCATTGAAATTATTTTCCTAAACATATCAATGTTAGAGATATACTTTATCAAAATTTAAGCATAAGTTCTACATTGTTCATCCAATCGCTACTTATTTTAAGTTATTCCTAATACATAGATTTATATTTTACTAATCAAAATTAATGTTGTCACAGCACTCCGTTTACAATTGGTTTGCAAATCAATGTTGTAACTATATTTTGTGTGTAAATTCTAATTTAATTTCGCCAGTATTCTTCATTTATAATGTTGTTCAAATAATTAAAATTGAAGCTTTGTGTATTGTTTCGAACGATCTTCTTCGTCTGTGTTTTCTTAGCTATCATTCAACAGTCAATGTCATACGCTCTTCTTTCGCGTGACAAACCGTCTGTTTAATCAACATTACTTATCTTTACTTATATTAGATCTATTATACTTACATTGCGTCATATCAAGTGTGCAACTCTTAATACAGATGGTTTGTCAAGCGACATCGGTGTTGCAAATTGCACTCTTTATACTATCTCCTGTGGTTCTGTCGCTGGCATCTTCTTTAATGTCCAGTAGTTCTCTGCTGAACAGTTAACCTGACACGACCACACGCGCCATCAAATCTATACGTAGCTATGCACTCGGCTCGAACATTCGAAATTTAAATGCATACTGCTTGCGAATAGATTCGTAGTCCTAGTGCTATTGGCCGATACCCGAAACAACGCACGACACCTTACAGATAATACCCATAACTTGTAAATTATAAAGAGCTTGTACTTTGTGACACAGACAATTCCATTTGTGGAGATCATCAATTGTGGTGGCACCTACTCGTAGACTTAACCTTACCTCTCTCTCTCACATAACTGTTATACACCTTTTCATAGCAAACGAGCGGATTCGGCACAGGCCTCCTAAAGAGTATTTTCGACAAAATAACTCCTTCGGTAAGGAATTTTGACACATCTTTTTAAATATCTCCATTTTGTTCTTATTCAATTTTATCTATCATATTTATATCTACACTTGTTTTATTTAGCATTATGAATTTTTATTTATGTTTGAGAGTGCTATTATTTTGGTTATGTATTTAATACATTTTGTTATCTTTTTTTTTTTTGACAACACACAGTGTGCCAGTATTTCTATAGAACTATTATATTAAAAACAATGTAGCCGTTTGTTATTAACAGCATATATATAAAATTGAATATTTACTTTGAGTATGCTTCTTTATAATAAGAAATTAGCTAAAACCAATATGTATTGTAGAATAGTGGATAGCTAAATGCATACATGATGTATTCTATGATAAAAAATATTTATTAAAATATTTCTATTAGTATCAGTGAAATAAATAGGTGATTAATGTATCAAAATCACATAGAAACTAGTGATTTTTTAAAAAAGTGTATAGTTACTGTTAGAAATGCTATTTTAATATAGACTATTACACGATAGATTTCTTAAAACAATCTCTTTTACATGTTTAATCACAACACAATGAAAAACATACTGTTATCAATAAACCGGTAAATAAAAGATAAATGCAAAGTCACTGAATACTAATTCAATAGTGTTGAAACTACACCGCAGTGAACTCTTCACTTTAGCTTTCCTGTACATATTATAGCTTTTATTGCTTCACCTATGTCCCCGTTATCTACACCTTTCTCAACCAGCGTTTCTCAAACTACTTCAAACGTAAATGTTACAGCTTCCTCGCTTCTTGTACCAATTGTTCTATTTACGGTAAATTTAGTTATTATTGCCTATACTTTCACTGTTATTTGAAAAGTTTTTGAATATTATGTGAAATTAAACACGAAAATTGTTTTCGTTACGCACATTTTCATCCACTTGGATCATGGTCGCACATAATTTTTTCTTTCAAATTGTTTCGATTGTTTTTGTCTTATTTAAAAACAAATGTATTCTAAATTGAATGACCATGTGGTGTTAGCAAACTGGGATACCGGCCATCGAAATCACTAAAGAGGGCGCCGCTGAGCTGTGTGTCGAGGACGAGGAAACATCGCGCCGCGGCCGCACGCAGGTCTGCGATTCTCTCCTAGTTGTCGGTGTGCTCTCCATGTGCTAGCACTTCACTTTGCTCTTCTCTCTCTCTAACTTTGTGCGTTCTACCCGTTCACGAGTTTCCATTTCTCGTTGTTTCTTTGTATTTTGTCATCTTCACCGTCCTCGATGTTCGACACACACTTGACAGAATTCACGCGTAACTCACACGAGCACGTCTTGAAACGGCATCCACGATGCCTTAGGCGATTCAGTAACTTCAATACTCGTATTGTCCCCACAGAGCACTCGATACAAAGTCATCACTTGAGCATGTACAATGTTTATAAGTTCCTGCATGCTGTCTTGGCTTCGAGGCGTCAAATCACACACTTCTCTCATACATCCATCACACTCGATTTTGGAACGCGAAAATTAGGGTCTGCTCCGGTTCTAAACTCTGTCTATACAGTTTAAAGTCAACTTACGATCAGCACTTTAATACAAGATACCGTTAATCCTAACCGCTACGATAACAATATGATTTCAAGTATTTCTGCTGCACGCTAGCTTTCGTTGTGCATGGGGGTTGATAGAGCTACAACGGAATGTACATTGAATTTGTCTTTAAAGCGTCCGAAGAAGGTAACGATTTTATCGCTTTGTTTCGCATTACGCCGAGGAAGACATGGCTATGAGCTTGAAAGATTGCTACTGGCTTCTTTATGGAAAATCTAACCTTATTAATGTGTTGGTTCGTACGGACGTCAGCAGCAACCGGCACAACCACAGCAAACGTCGCAGCTGCCTTCGGCTCCGCTGTACCAGAATACACCAGCCTGCCATGGCACGCAGCCACCCCCTTATCAACAGCCGCCAGCCGCCCAGTTCCCAAGTAACCAGCAAGCCCCGTACCCCGGACAGCCGCTCCACTACCAGAACCCGCCACCGAGGAATCATCATGAAAGAGGCCGCCCTCCCAACCCTCACCAGGTTACCTTTTGCCCTACCTGTCGTTTCTTACCACGCTCTTAGTGATCTTAGTAACTAGACATGTATCTGTAATGTACTTTTTTATTATTTCTATTCGCCAATCTAGCGTTCTGAATCTGAACTATCGAACTGATTTAGATGAACTTGATACCCTATATTTATCTATGCAACGTGTTTGCAGGAGATGTAATTGAAATTTATTTTGGTTTTTACTGCATTTTAACTTTGATATTCATCAATGTATGAGGCAGAATCTAAAATAACAAAAATTAGAAAAAGCGTGTATATGGCAATTATAAATAAATTTAAATATTTTGGGCATGTTGTTCGAAGAGACAACATGACCAAGATATCTTCTTGGTGAGCTCGCTACATCCATAGGCCTCATACTTGCTACACAGTTGGTTGTTGGTCAAGAGCAAACCCATCTAATAAAAAATAAATAAGTAAATAAAAAAAATTATCATCATCAGATCAGATATATCCATTCCTCGAGTCGAACTCCTAGGGAAAGAAATAAACGAAGCTAATTGGTTAAGTAATAGTTTGGGTAATATCACGCTACGTCCCATTGGCTAATCCATATGGGTCCCATACGCATTAGCCAATGGGCGCACATAGGTGATTTACTTTGGGAGTTGGACGCCTGGAAAGGAGTATAGGGTGTTAGTGGTTAAAACTGATGTGCTGTCCGGTAACTGTTTGCTCAAAGTAAGATCTATGTTAAGGTAAGGTTTTGAAAGTCTTTTAACAGTTTCTTTACTCGAACAGCCTCTAGTGTCAGTATAAAAATGGGCTAACGTGGACCTACGAATGCATTGTAATAATGCGGTTACGGTACTTTTGAGGCTAAAGGCCTAGTTTTCTAGGAGCGATGAGAGAATTTGAATAAACTGGGTGACAAATGTTCATAGAATGAATATTGATTAATTTAATCAGTAAGTCAATAATTTAGTTAAGTAATACTGTTATTATTAACATAACTTTGAGGCTCTTATTACTAAAACATAATTATGGAGAATGCACCAAGATATAGGTACATACAAAAAATGTATATCTTGGATACCTGGACGAGTGGTTAGGTTAGGTTAATCCTTAATCCTACTATAGTTGAACGGTATAGGTGAACGGTAGCCAACTACCATCAAGGTGCCAACCAATCAATCAATCATTTATTTGCAACTTGGTAACATGCAACTTAATAACAACTTAGTATAAAAAGTTACAAAAAATAAACAATATGCAATTTGTAATTTATTGAATTTATTTGAAGCTATTTTAATTAGAGGCTATGTCACATGTAGAAAATTGGAAACTTTTAGGAATCAAAGAGAGTTCAGTTCAGGGGCCCTAGCCAAGAGCAAACCAATGCAAACGCTCGCTTTGCGTATTTACGAAACGAAAGAAATAAAGCCCAGTGATTAGTTGTTGTAATTGTAACGCCCACATAAAATTTTGACCAATCACAAAGGTTTCTTCCAAGCGTAGCGTTGCCTGAGCGTAGCACTTATGACGTACGTACTTATTATGTACGTTTGCTATTGGCTAGGACCCTAGATATATATTAACTATATAGCTTCGTGGTCGCTAAATTCAAATAATCAGAATAAAAACGTGTATTTCACTATACTAGGTACAGCAAATGGCAAATCCTCAGTATGGAGCTCGCGGCGTGCCACCTCCTGTGCAGGGACCTCGCGGGTCTCTCCCGCAGGGTCCACGCCATCAGCCTCCTCAGGCTCATCCTCAATCTAAAAGAAGTCGTTTCTTCATCGCTCTTTTCGATTATGATCCAGTCACAATGAGTCCTAATCCAGAAAGTTGCGATGAAGAGCTACCGTTTAGCGAAGGTGACACCATAAAGGTATTTTATTTTTTATTTTTAACTAGCGACCCGCCCCCTTCTATGTACTGGTTAAAATCTTCAAAAATCCTATGTAATGCTATGTTACGAATTTTCTAGGCTTAATAATTTTGACTTTGCATTCATAGTCTGTCAGGGCAAACAATTTTATAAGTAGGTATAGATTAGCTGACTCTATCTATAGATTAGACTTCATTCTGTCAAAAGCTTTCGAAATTCTTTGGATGGGAAAATTAATATTAGTAGGATTAAGTGAAGTGTTAAAAATTGAAGGTGTGGGGTGACAAAGACGCTGACGGGTTCTACTGGGGAGAATGCCGTGGGCGAAGAGGCTACGTACCCCACAACATGGTGATGGAGGTGTCTGAGCAAGAGGCGACCGGACAAGCGGCCGCCAAGCCTCGCGACCGTTGGACGGACGCCTATGCCACTCAGCCAGTCCGAAGGATGATCGCACTTTATGATTACGACCCGCAAGAGCTCAGTCCGAACGTCGACGCTGACGTAAGTCTTTCAATTTTATTATTGAGAGTTTTAATGTTATTGAGACGCATAAAAAATACTGACAAACATACCTACAAAAATTATGGTGTGGCTATGTGGACATCATCTGTTTTCTGAATTGCCTCCCATTGTGGTAGCAAATATAAAAACGTATTCACATCAAAAGTAGGGAATTATTACAAAGTTGAAAGAGTACTATTCCGTGGAACTAAATTTGACGATGTCAAATACAAACAAAATTACGCAGAGGAGAGAAGGTTGTCGCAAGAAAAAAGCTTTCTTTTACCTAAATGTGAAGAACAAGGTATATGTATGTGAAAAAAGAAAAAAAAAAAAGCCTATGTTCTTTTATTTTTTTATTCAAATTCTAAACACTTTAACAAACAATTTTAATTTTTTTAAATTTAAAAATTAAATTTATTAAATTTAAAATTAAATATTAAATTAATTATTATTAGTTATTTATTTAATTTACAATTTTAAATTGTATCCAATTGCATTTTCTAGGCCGAACTGAGCTTTCAGACGGGTCAAATCATTCACGTGTACGGAGAGATGGACGACGACGGCTTCTACATGGCGGAAATCGAAGGTGTCAGGGGTCTGGTGCCAAGCAACTTCCTCACTGAAACTAATGAACAGTATGGACCCGGGGGCCAAAGTAGTCAAGGTTTGTGTTATTGAGACCATACTCTTTTCCTTAGTATATCGTTGTAACACAGCGAAGTTTTGACAACAGGGACATATTGCAATAGTTTTATTTATATATCCTTGGTGTCGCTTATAATTATCACGTTTTGCATATCCTGCAGTGAACGTCCTTCGATATTCTTCATTGCTTAAAACTAAATTTCAGCCACTACAATATACAATTCTTTTGCATTATAAATATAGAAATAAAAAAGTATAAAATTGTGGTATTCGATCACGAGAAGAACTGACAAGAAACGTCATCTTATATATTTAAAATATAAAAGGAGATGTGTGTATGTATGTCTCCGTATGTCTCCTATAGACTCCGAAACCGCTGAACCAATTTTGATGAAACTTTTAAACGATCTTCAGATTAGTGTAGCGGATGTTCCTGTGAAGTTTGATAGCGATCGGATGAGGATGAAGTCGCAAACACTAGTAATTAATATATTCAACATTAATCCTATTTTAGAGTTAAACATATCAAGCTTAAAATAGTCAGGAGACCAATCATTGATCTAAGATGTGCTGTTAAGTTTCTGTTATTGAGTAAGGATGCCAGAGCCCATCCCTTTTCCTTCCCAATCCGTTCTCCTTAATCCTGCTATGGTTTATAGCGCATTTTCAGCATCCTGTGGCATTGCTTGTGTCTGCCTGTTTCTTGAACTTAATTGTCGAATAGCTTTTGTTTTGTTTTGTAAGCGGTTTTGGGCAGTAAGATGTGTCACAGGTGCAGGAGCTGCAGGGGTTGGAGCGGCAGTTCGGCCAGGGGCAGGGCGCGGCCGGGGCGGGGGCGCACCGGGGCCAGGGGCAAGGGGACCTCCGCCGCCACCTCGCGACGGTGGCGTTGCCCCACAACCCCGTAACCACCACAGAAAACCAGGTGCGCTTTACACTCAACCGCTCTGTAGAGCCGCGAACGGCTTTTCGATCGCTGTCATAGTTACTCTCCCTGTTAGCTGTACAGATAAACTTGAAATATTAAGGTTAGGTAAGTCAGGGTTCGGTTCGGATCACTAAGAGCTTTGAGTGTTTCATGTTTGCACCTTGGACTTGCCATGTGACTACTGAGAGCCGCCTAGCTATTTCGCTCTGGTAAAAATTTCTATAACGGCATTAAAATGGGTACAGAAGGTTCATATGTTGGGCACGAAGCAACAAAAGCACACTGGACCCAGCCGTGGTCTAAGTGTACTATTAAAGTCTCATGCATTATGGCCTCCTGCATTCATTCTTTGCTGTGCCTCTATCATTTTCGGGGCCTACATACGCGCCTAAACCAATCTTGCAATTTTTGTCGTTTACAAAGAAGAAAGTTAAATTATATTGGTCTCGTGCGTATATGAAAGTCCTTGTACACAGTCTTGCGAATGCTATCGGACTCGCAAGACATATTATCCCAGGCGGAAGTTTTGATTTTATTAAAAAATTCTTTTTAAAATTCGTACATTGATATAGTAAAGAGATCTGTTACTTACAAATATCTCTTAGACATCTTTTTGATGAAGGCATTTATCTAATAATTTTTGGGTACAAAATTCTATCGAAAACCCTAACAGAAATTGATTGCTGACATATGCTAACATAGTTCTCAGATTTTAAGCGCGTAAAGTTCATAATATTTAAATCAATAATTTGTAAAGGAAGGGTCAAATAAGCGAGTCCGGTTGCAATCCACGGAGCACAAAGACTCTTTGTGTACACTTTGCTGATTAACACTATCTTGGATTACACAGTCACAGACATCAAAAGTTCTGGATTAACATGGCCTCTGTTATATACTAGTACCTATACAAAGAATATTTTACAACAACCTTAAAAACCACACGACGTGAATCACAAATCAATTTCTAAAACCTTATTTTTATTTCTACGTTCTCTTATCTATCCTGTTTTATTTTACTCTCACATCCTAAGTATATTTATTTTTCCATTTAATTTTTGGAATATTAACAACACACGCTAGAACTGTACGGTGGGTAGGCTGATATACAATAACACTAGCGGCTACACATTCCATTGATGTGTGATTTTATGCAAAGAATTAATTTTGTCCTTTGACTGGAGTAGACGAAGCAGATAGTCTAAAACAAATGATTCTAAGTTTTCAAATGGCAAAGGTTAAGCCACATTATCATTCCAATAATTTATCAGATAATGCTCGCCTGTTAGATAGATCCTTGGAGTGTGTGGTCGCTGAAATACACGCAACATAAGACTTGCACAGAACCCACGGGTGCGCGTGAGGTGTGATCCAAGATTGAAGTGGTTGTCTGTGGTCACTATATATGTTGTGTGTATTGTCTGTTTGCTAGATGCCTGCCCTCTTCTCCCTTCTCAGTTAGACCACAACACAAGTGCCAGTAATCCAGAACAGGCCAACTCTCAGGTAAAAATAATACCGTTTCTAATCGACCCACCACAAATACTATTTCAAATATACTATGCAACGATATAACTAGTCATTTATGTTCAACTATCACTTCATTCTAGTTTTATTTACTTTCACTGTTTTTTTTTTTAATTTTTTTTTAATTTATCTATTTATCTACATAAAACTTTGTAATCATCACGCTCCATGTGTACGGGCGATTTGGTACATACACAATTAGATGGCTCGTAAGAAAACTGACAAATTCATTAGCGATCATAATCATACTGATGCAGACGAACAGCAGAACAAACAATAGAGTTTTATACTTCACTCACATCAGAATTCAGATGAACCATAAACCATTGTTGAAATGCGGAGGCCTGTGAATGTGGTCCTACTAGACGATTACCTTAATGAAGGAGTTCCTTTTACTTATATATCTCTCTATCTGGAACAAAAACTCTCGAACAATTCGTTATGTAATCGAATAGTACTATTTTTCTTTCAGTTTTTTCTCGCTTTGTGTTGTAGATAAATAAGCATGATGTATGTGAAAATATATATTGTACGAGATGTGTTTTTGGATATAAGTTCGGCTTTTGAATTTTTTCTTACTACATTTGAGGTTAACGGTCTTTTACAAAAATATCACCAGCTTGGTTGCATGATTACGCATGAAATGAAACTGCACATTTTCTTTCCTAAGGTCAATTAGTTTTACTCACTGCTAAGTTAGGATTAGAAAACTCAAAATGAAGAATAAAATTTCACGAGAACGAGCTTGCGACAAATCAAACGGTTGTTTATATGTGAACTTTAAATATGAATTATAGATCATCAATTATAGTTTGAAGCCAATGTGGTATAATCATGAAATGTCTGTGTCTCTTGTGGCATCGACTTTTGTCTATAATTCATATTTAAAGTCGATGCCACAAGAGACACAGACATTTCATGATTATACCACATTAGCTTCAAACTATAGGTATCATTGACCTCAATCGCTACTTTATAAAGTGAAATGCTTGTAATACTTTGGGCAATTGATAAGTTAACTCCAGGCGGTTGGCGAAACTGATATTAAATTTAAAATGTCAGCTTCGGAAGCTGAGTAGAAAATAGCTCTAATTTAGTTTAGCTAGACAACGTCACGTTTGAGTTTAAAATATGCCAGTCCATAAATTTTAAATAAATAAATTTCGATAAACCGTAGTTAATATATCTATACTTTAGCTTTAGCAAGAAGGAAAGATCGGTAGACCTAATTTTTTATTTACAAACTACCGATAACAAAGGAGGTTGCATCAAAAAATCAAGAACATAACATAAGGATAGGTCAGACTATAACAATCAAGCGGTCATTTCAGATATAATGTGTACGCTCACCTTGACGGGCCGTCAAAATCAACGTCAGCCGCATGAAGTAAGCTTCAATGACATAAACATTAATGTAGTTCAGCTCGATTCATATAAACAGATGGGTGAATAGCATATACCGTAATGAATACTACCAGTGAGTCAACTCCTTTGTGGCGGTCCAAAACGTTTAAATATCATCATGAACATTAAAATTCAGGACCATAGAAGCCCCAGCTCGGTTTAACCGTTTAAGCTCACAAGTCCGAAGTCGCGTTTACCACCTTCTTGAGTTGACCTACTTGTAGTTTTACTAAAGTCTTGATCTACTTTGTATTTTATTGGATGATTCCTGTAAGATATTTGAAATAAATAGACACTTTTAACGGCCGCAATCAGAATGATATTCATGAAACTAAAATAAAAAGGTTGATAGGAATCATCACATAGTTTACAAAGTGTAAGCATATATGCGCACATAGCGGCCAGGTCGCCGCAGTCGATTAAATGAAAACAAGATTACCCTTCACGACGTGGTCGCTAAGTGCGCGTATACCCTAAGGGTGTTTGTTGGTTACACGTTTTATGTGAATAGTGAAGTAAGTGTTGTGCGTGGTGCAGGCGAGGCCGAGAGGCGTGGTGGGGACCGGGGCGGGGAACACGATCGCGCGCACGAGCGCTGGTAACACGGGGACTCCCCCGGTGCAGTCGCCGGCGGCGTCTGTCGCTCTGACGGCGCCGACTACGGCCACCGCCGCCGTCACCGCGCTCAGTCCGACGCCGGCGCGCCGCCCGGGACCCGCGGTTGTGCCCGCGCCCAACGTTCAACCTCAACAGCCCGCGCAACAGCCGCAACAACCCCCGACTACGCAGCCCAACCTCATGCAGAAGTTTACCGAGATGACCGCGCCCGGCGGAGATATCCTCAGCAAGGGCAAGGAGCTGATTTTTATGAAGTTTGGTCTCGGAGGCAAATAATGGCGGATGATCGGGCAGCGAAGCCCCGACCCTCTACGCCGGAACGCGTCCGCCGCGTAAGGCCCACATACCCTTAGTGCAGTGGCTGGTGGCTGCAAACCTCGGCAGCCTCCCGTGCTTGGTTCTTCGGTGGCGGTACAAATATGAAACGGGTCGTAACTGCAGTTTTTTTATAACAATTTAGGGCCGTGCGACTCGTTTATAGAGAGTTCGTTAAGACATGTAAATATTATAAAATTAATAAACGCACAGTCTAGTGGATATTCAAAATGTTAGTGCTGTCTTGAGTACCACGGTTGGAGTTTAAATACCGAGTTAGTCGTGTACCTAATATTTTCTATCTCCGGGACTCCTCTCCGTCTGTTAGATTATTATACATATTGAGTGAGTTGTTTACACATTATTGCATTGTAACTGCATTATGTATAGGTATGAAATTATAAGACGTTATTGTCTAGTTGTTACTTCGCAATCCTCGTGGCATAGAGTTGTTGTGATTTTCTACTATAATTACGTTTCCGATCGCTAGCTGTGTATTTCTCTAGCAGAAAGAAATTTAAACTTAACTTACTTAATTAATATACTTCTTAAAGTCATATCATTTGAATAATTTGAATGAGGGAGTGTTGTTTTGTTATATTAACGAGTCGAAGGTTAATCGCGTAAGGGCCGGCGCTCACTGACGGTATGGCACGGCATGGCATAGCAAAGTTTTTTTTCTAAACATATTATTTTCAACTTTATTTTAATGGTTTTAGCACTCATATTTCTTTATTTAAATACCAAGAGGCCGTAGCGTTCCGCGTCATGCTACATGATGCTTCGGCATGTCGCGGCATGCCACGGCGTGCAAAAAAGTGTGAGTGCTAAAACCATTGCAATACGGTTAAAAGTAATATGTTTAGGAAAAATCCTTTGCCACGCCGTACAATGCCGTCAATCAACGCTGACCCTAAACCTGTCCTATTACAACCGTCCTATTGACCAAGGAAATAACCTTAAAAGTCTATCAGATAATGCAGATTAACCTGTTTGACAGATACATAAAATTAAATGTATATATGATACAACAAATAAAGCGACTGCCATATTATAAAGTTGATCGAGACTTGAGACCATAATATCATCAATGTATGTAAATTTAACCACTCCCTAGTTTAAACTGTTAAGTTAGATATACAAATAATTTTAAGTTAATATAAGTTACGGTTTTGAATTGTTTGTTAAATTTAATTTATTAAAACATAAAACTTGATGTAATATTTGTAATTAAGTAGGTGCATACCAATTTTTATGTTTAGTTTGATGTTTCTAGGATCCACACTTTGAATCGAACCAGTTATTATTTTTAATAGGTATGTATGTATAAGTGCATATTTTGATATAAACACAATCATCTAAAAATTTTTGAAATAATATTCTGTGATAGTAGACGTGATACCATCTTTATCATTCTTATAATCTTTCAAACATTCTAATATAATGCGTCGTTTATCACTTAGAACTGTTCTATGTATCGACAATTTCTTTATACCTCTTTAAAAGCGAGTCTTTAAGCAATACTTAGTCCAAAAATATTCGATGTAAAGTTCAAAAAAATTGTTCAAATATTATTTTTTGTTTTATAACTTCATCTTTAGTCTTGCAACTAGCTACTTCGGAATAAGTATGAAACAATACATTATCGTGTAATGTAATGTGAATGAAAATGTTAGCTTAGTAGTTAATATTATACATAATCGGAACCACGAGCTTGGTAGTGGACGTCTAGTTGCTCGACTAGTATTTTTCGAGAAGCCACTTAAAAAGCACATCATGCAGAAGTTTATTTCCTTACCCCAGATATTTCGATCCTTCTCAATTTTATTGTACTAGATTTTGTTGCTCGCGAGAACGTTGTTGAAATTTTGGTGTTTCACATCTGCCTCTTGTTCAGAGAGATCTGAACCTTTTGTGAAGCATCAGAAATAAACTGTAACGATATAAATGTGAAAAACAGAGCTATTTATATTACTTTTTAAATGTTTTTTTTTTCTATATTTTTTTGGTTTTGTAGATCCTTTTAAACATTAACGAAGGCTTGAGATTCCAATAAATTGGAAGTGATAGGCCTGATCTAAATTAAATTTTGTTAAATTTCTACCCATTAAATCTCGTGCAGATGTAAATTTTAATTTCTGTTTGGACTGAAATTGTGTACACTTCTGGAGAAATCTAGACCTCCCAGATGTGGGATTGAAGTATTCATACCTAATTCTTTAATTGAATACGAGTATTTAAAATTCATTTTTATTTAAAATAATTTATAATAATGTTACTGTTACAGTCTCACAGATCGTCAAAAGACTGCTTGAACAAATATTTGTAATTTTACGTTTTATAATCCTACGTTTACTTGTAAATTTTGAAGTTATGTGAAATGTTACAATTCTATTACCTCTGTATGTAGGTATGTACTTTGTATATTTTCTTAAAATAGTACAAGCAAACAAGACAATATTAAAAAAAAACTTTATAGACGAAATGGTCGCAGTGGCTGTATTTCTTTTATTTAACTAGTAAGAGATACAAGATGAAACTTTATCGAATGTAAAAATGATATAAGTATTTTAGATTGTGTTTAAAATTGATTTTTTTAAACTATACTTTCACAAAATTATTTGTTAAAACGTGACACGAATGTCATTGAAAGTTTCTTACCTTTCTACAATACAAGGAAAAGCGACATGGTTGAAGTCTATATATGATATTTTAAAATTGTTGTTGTAAATATTGGAAGATTAAGGTCGCTTGGATTGTAGAATATTTCAAGATTGCTCACTTCATACAAGGGATTCTCTATTAAGTCCTTTATATCGCTTCGTATCTATCCAAAGACATTCTTGTGTATCACCTTTTCACATATAATAAATCCAGATTTAGCTTACGATTCCTAGTATAAAATGATTCTAAAGATACTGTTCAGATTTGACGTTTCTGTGCGAATTCAATTTATTATTTAAGAGCTGGTGCAAATTGAAGGACGGCTCGGTAATGTATTTAATTATTTTTTTCATAGTATTTTGTACCTTAAGCCGTTGTAATGAAATTCAAATTTTATTGTTTATGCTACATCAGAATGCAGCATCACGTTGATTGTTGCCGTATCATAATACAATGAAATTTGAATTATATTGCAAGCACTTAAGTTACAAAATTCTATGAAAAAATTGAAATACCTTGCCGTGCCGTCCTCCAGTGAGCGCCGGCCCTTAGCTTTTTGATCTATAAAATCTATAGTGAAAGTATGTAATTATTGTATTTTAATAATTCTTTTAAGTTGTTTAAATCGACTGTTTGACTCAAAATCTTAGTCGAAGCGTATTTTTTTCTATTAGTCACTAACTTAATTTGAATTAACTTAATCCGTAGATTATTTACCATATAAAATGAAACTTAGACTACCAAGATTCATTTTAATTTTAATGTTTGGTTGATATAATGCCCAAAAAACCTAATTTTGTAAATTCGATAACATTTTTGTTAATGTGATCCGATCTCTGTAAAATGGGAGATAATTCCCAGAGATTTCAAAACACATTGGCTTACGTTACGGTGTGGCCAAACAATTGTAGGTATAAGAATTTTTCTAATTTCTAAATCAATTCTAGTCATTATCTGAACAGTATCTGAACAACGCGTAACCCCACTGTTTGGTTCACGAAACATCATTTGTATATTGAACTAATATTAATATTTTGTATATAATCATGCGTGCGCCTGGGGTCAATACTTTAGCTAAAGCACTGTGCTAACATATCTTCATGTAATCTGTATTCGAAGTTTTTCTATCATTAAATTATTCTAGCGTTATTTCTTACACAGTTCGAAGTTGTTCACTTGTTTATACATTGTTACATTACTTATATATTATATTATATAATATTATATATAATAAATCTGTATCCATATCTTTTAACACGACATATATAAAACATCGTGGTTATTTATACGAAATAATAAAATGTATAATAATAATGCATTCGTGTGTGCATAATTAAATATGAAAAGTTGTATGTTATATTACCAACACTATAATGGATAATATCTAACAATGTACCAATGAAATACGCTGAGACAAAATAAATAATACAAATGCCGCTTCTTTATTTTTTGTACTTATTTTTTAATTTATTTTTTATTTAAAAAAAAAATACTACAGCTGGCCCGGCGAACGCCTTACAGCATCATATTAAAAACCCGTTACATACAAAATGTATGAGAAAATGAATGTATTCTTGGAGTTTACTCTGCTCTGTTACAGTAGTACACCCAAGAAGTATTACTGGTAGTACAAATGCTACAACAAGAATCGATTACATACATATAAGCCCGCGGGGTATGAAAATTTATGGGATTAAATTCAAACGTCACATGTTACGCGTTACGGTCTACAAAATGCTTCAATACATATTAATATAACATAATACAATATTTTAATTATATTTATCAAATTATTTATTAATTCGTTCGTTCGTATTTATTAAATTAGGTATGGTGTACATACCTATATAAATACAAATATACCGTATACAAATAGGGAAGGTTTGTATAAAAATTGCACACCAGGCAAAGCCGGGAGCGATTCCCTAGTCAGAAATAAAAAAATCAAAATAAATTAAGTAACTTATAATATAAATAAACATTGATTTTCCACATATCATTGAAAGTGACAATTCTGGTAAGTAATACGTGATACAAAAGCAATAGCTCCGAAAATGTGGCAACTTTTTATTGTAGTGTGTGTAAAAATCGTCACTTTTTATCACTTTTTACCCAGTTTTATTATATTTTTACATAGTTTCACTACGCAAACTAGTATTTTATTATGCCTAAAATTTAATAAAACATTCGGCACGTACACATCACAGACAGTTTGCAGTTTGACTGGTTCGGGTACGTCGAATTCGGCGCACTATTTTATGCCGCATTTTAGAAGTACGATGGCGTTATCTAGTCGAGCACAGCGAGACCAATCATTTATCTATGAAGTGATTCATCAAACTTGTATTACGTGATCAGGTATGCGTTTAGCTTTTACATCTGCCTCAAAAACAAGATTTGCAGTATCCATTACTGCTAATAGTTGGGTACGTCGAACCATTGATAATCAGGTTTTCCCGTTTCTTCATATTCATATTCTAGACATTTTTTGTTGAACCATCTGAAATTTTAAAAAAGTTATCAGTATCACTACATATTATAAAACAAAGTCCTCCGCCGCGTCTGTCTGTCTGTCTTTTCCTATGTATGCTCAGATCTTTAAAACTACGCAACGGATGCGGTTTTCACTAATGGATAGAGTGGTTGTCGAGGAAGGTTTTAGTATATAATTTACAAAGTAAGCGGATATCATATAAAAGCAAGCTTTCTGTCTGTCATCTGTGCTGTGTGTGTGTATTATTAGGGCTTGAGTAGACAAGGTACAAAAATGTAAACGTACAAAAATGTTTGTACCCTACATACATACAGATTTAGATTAAAATTTTTTGGTGATTGTAACTTTATTAACTTCTTTGTAACTTTTCCATCTTTCCTTCATCGACCATCTAGTTCCGAAGTAAGCAACTTGATGCTTGTATTATGGATATCAGACAGTTGATATACTACATACATTACTTTTTTTTTATAAATACATACATATTATAAATACAAAACATCCATGACTCAGGCAAAGGTAAATGTTAACACATAAACATTTGCCGCTAGCGGGATTCGAACCCGCGACGCTTGGTTAACAGTTAGGGTTACTAGCCACTAGACCAAACGTGTCGTCGAAAAATGTTCGTTAAGTACTCACCCCCCTTTTCTCTTGCAGCCTTTAATAGGATAGTCCTGCCTATAGCACTGTGTACCGATCACGTTGAAATATAAGGTGCCCACTTTGTTGGCGACTGTACTATTGGCTGAATGAAGACATTGACGAAACTTTATGTCGCATTCGCAACTTAAACTGAAAAAAATTAACTTATACTTAGTATGAATAAAAATACTTACCTAATTATAATAGATAAATCCTACTAATATTAGGTATAAATGCGAAAGTTATGTCAGTGTGTTTGTTGTATGTTACTCTTTCACGCAAAAACAGCTGGATTTTGGATGAAATTTGGCACACAGATAGTTTATTACCTGGATTATTATATAGGATACTTTTAATCCTATGAAAATGTTAGGCTCCCGAGGGTTCGTCTGAAAATACAAAAAAAGCTGACACCGCAACGGCGATACTTTTTAATATTTTTATTCAATGCATTTTTTTGGAAATTATACACATAAACCTTCCTCATTTATAGCTCATACATTTAGTGAAAACCTTCTCAAAATCTGTTGGGTGGTTTAGAAGAAGTTAGCGGAGAGACAGAAAGAGGAGGATAGAGACTTTATTCAGATGATTCCTTGGGAGCAATACTTTTTTCTTGGAAAAAGGCTTAGGAAAAAGGTAAACTACATCGTCTACTAATCTCTGACAATGTATATGTCGTCGGCACATCGTAGAATTGGGCATATCATGATATTCCTGGGCAGATCATATTTCTGTTAAAACTGAGAGGGTCGCCTCACTCCGCTCCGCTTCGCTCGGCTCTCCAAATTTATTTCCATATAGACCTAACACGCTCCTCCTCGCTTTGCTTCGCTCCGCTCCTCGTCGCACCTATTTTTGACTTTTGGTGAAAGATTTTCATTTCATACTTTACGATCTGCATTGGGCATCTACGATCTGCTCACGACATATAAGTACAAAATTTCTTGATGTTCGGTTATGATATAATGCGTGAAAGTGTAACAAACAAAAGCTTTTCGCATTCATGATAATAACTGGGATATGTATAGATATATAATGTAGGTATAATTACCGCGAATAATAAGCATCATTTGTTAGATTATACTTGGTTTCACCAGCAGGTACCAGATCGGGACAGTTGTCGTGTTCCCTACAACATTTGTCAGATGCGACCGCCACTCCCAAATCTTCATTCGTACTTGCAACATTGCCAGGACCACACCATTTTGTCCCTGGAACAAATTAAAGTTTCATGGAGGACATTTTCTTACAGTGCCTGCCTGTTGATGGACGTTGACCGTCAGCTTAGTAACAACTTGTACTATAACAACATAATATAACATATTGTTAAATCATATGTTGTTATATGTTGTACTAGCTGGTGCTCACGACTTCGTCCGCGTGGAATAGTTATTTTGGGAATCATTTGGGTATATCGAACGGTTTTCGCAGCGCACGCAACGGAAGCCCTCAAAGATGAACAATTTTCCCCATTTTTTCCACATTTTCGACTGTTTCTTCGCTCCTATTAGTCGCAACGTGATGTTGTATAGCCTAAAGCCTTCCTCGATAAATGATCTATTCAACACAAAAATAATTTTTCAATTCGAACCAGTAGTTCCTGAGATTAGCGCGTTCAAACAAACAAACAAACAAACAAACTCTTCAGCTTTATAATATTACTAGCTGGTGCCCGCGACTTCGTCCGCGTTCTGGATGAAAGGTACCCTATGTCCTTTTTGGAGTCCCAGACAACGTGTATGCAAAATTTACAACGCCATCTAGGGAATTCTGTTTGAAGCAATGTAGTACTCTAATTCATCTAATCTCACTTCGAATAATGGAAAAAGTCTGTTAACAAATGGCACTACATGTTAGTTATAGTTTATAAAATTACGTGTTAATAAAATTAAAGCTGCTGCCCGCGACTTCGCCCGCGTAACTTAGTAAATTATGTACTTAAACCTTCCTCGAGAACCACTCTACCCATTAGTGAAAACCGCATTAAAATCCGTTGCGTAGTTTTAAAGATCTAAGCATACAAAGGGACATAGGGACAGAAAAAGCGACTTTGTTTTATACTATGTAGTGACTATAAATAACTAGTTTGTACTATAACATATTGTAGTAGCTTAATAATAAATAGTCGTGACATTTGCTGACTATTGGATTTTCAATCACAGAAAGCTCTGTTCTAGGGTTCCCGGGTTCGATTCCTGGCAGGAATAACTTTGGAATTAAACTTTTCAAAGTTGAATCTCAATTTCAGATCGTACTATTCCAAATCACTATAGAATTAAATAACACCGTGTGTAATTAATACCGATTAATTAACAAAACCTTGTTCATTGCTGCTTACTTCACGAGAAAAAAATGGACAAGGTCTGTTTGTATTTTGTTAAACTTGTCCGAAGAGCCGGAAATGAATTGAAGTGTGAAATCCCTGTGAAATTCTCGTATTTCCGTAAAGCGTGTTTTTTTTTTATTTTTATTACAGATGGGTTTGCTCTTAGCCAACAACCAACAAAGACTTGAGTTATATGAGCTCGGAAATACAGACGCCGGCAGAGAGTTCCAAACCTTGGCAGTGCGCATTATAAAGGACTAGCTGGTGCCCGCGACTTCGTCCGCGTTCTGGATGAAAGGTATTAAGTCCTTTCTGGTGTCCTATACAACGTGTATGCAAAATTTCATGGTGATCGGTTCAGTAGTTTTAGCGTGAAAGAGTTACAAACATCCATACATCCATACAAACTTTCGCATTTATTAGTATGAACGTGTTCAACCAAACAAACAAACCCTTCAGCTTTATAATATTAGTAAAGTATAGATTAAATATTGTGATGTTCTATTACCGTATTCATTATTAAATTTAGATTTATAAATTTTTGTTATTTCTATTGTTAAAACTTATATAGTTCTTGTTTACTTACCAGGGAAGATTAAAGCCATTCTGTTCGCTGCTAATAAGTCATCGTTATCCCCGTAATCAACGTCATCGTCTCTGAGAGCGTTTGCAGACACATTAATGTCATTTAATATCCAACAATGGATACAATTCAAACTTAAAAGTTGCACTAAAAATAGCAACAAAGACTTCCCTTTAATCTTATGATTCATTGTTTGAATTAAATATTAACCAAATCAGAATAATTTAATACGAAAAAATACAATATAAACTTAATAAGTAAGCTATTGAAGTGAAGACGATTAAACAAGAACATCAGTTCAAGTGTCAATGATAACTAAGTTATCAAACTTTACGTCTTGTGTTTTATACTCGTTAAAAAGTGGTAAATACTTAGCTAACTAAAATAAATTAGGTGAATTTTATCGTTTTAAGGAAATGAAACGGCAGTGTCTTGACGGGTTGATAGGTAAACATTTACCACCTGTGGGACTTTATCTTTCCTTATCTACACATAAGTTTGTACTCATGTTTATTTACGAATAGGTATCTAACTATTTATTTGTTTCAGTGTAAACTGTACTGTTTGCACACTGCTTAATCCTGTTTGTTTGTTTGTAAAATTTACGTTTTATTCCTATGTCTGACAGCTGGTAGACTTTACATAAGTGTTAGAATTAAATAAATATTTTATTTGTTTATTTAATAAATAATATTTTCAGTGGTCGTGACTACCTTGACGACCATGGTCGTGACCTTCGTCAAGGTAGTCAAGGAAGTGTTGCTTTAACTTCTAATAGAAGATTTTCTTTAATGTATATTTTTCTTTACAAGACTAAGTTAAGTTTTACCTACTAGTGGCGTGGAGCCCAGTGCTTAGGTACCCGTGGTATAACCTGTGGTACTACTGGTAGTACCAAGGGGATTGTTTTTTGCTCGTAGTACTACTAACCTGTCTGGTAGTACCACGAGAGTAATGTATATTTTTCTTTACAAGACTAAGTTAATATTAATAGTGGCGTGGAGCCCAGTGCTTACCCGTCGTACTACCTGTGGTACTACTGGTAGTACCAAGGGGATTATTTTTTGCCGTTAGTACTACTAACCTGTCTGGTAGTACCACGGAAGTTGCATTACCATTGGTAGGATATGAATTTAACGTATAAATAGGTATTACAAACGTATTCGAGGTATGCTTACCCGTAATGTGTGGGCCTCGTCTTACGGGGGGAGAATGTAGCGAGTCTTAATATTCCCTAACCCCCGCCCATAGACGGCGCGAGAAAACACCGTGGGTTTTTAGTGGGTAATAGTCCCACATACTTACCCCACCGATCTCCCCATGGTCGGTGGGGATCTGGTTCGCAGATTTTCCCACGAAAAAAATAAAGGCAGCGGGTGTTCCTATGAAGATCGGACGCGGACGAAGTAGCGGGCAAGTACTAGTTACTCATAAGACGTTACAATTTGTAAGACCTAAGCTCACTTTATAAATAGAATTTCATCGTTATCAACCCGCATAAATTTGCTTAAACAAAATAAATTAGTAAATTTATCTTAAAAAATATTGATTGTCTAAATTACTTAATGCTTATAATTAAAGTCATACGGGTTAATTAATTATGGAGGAATTTGCCCATAAACTTTTCTTTTTGCTGTTTTTATACATATAAAACTAGAAGGTCACTAGTTTTTTCCTCTTTCCATATGTGAAACCCGAATTAAAATCGGTCTACCCATTCTAGAGTTTTTGAAGCGAACACAAACCAACTTAACATTTCAAATAGTTTTTAATAAACTAAAATTCTCTTTGTTATAAATAAAATAAAATAAAAATAAAAATTTGCTGCATTTTTATTTACGGGCACTTTTTTATTACCCTTGGTCCACCTACTTTTTTCAACTGGGTGGATCTAGGTGTACTACAGGCACTTTTTTATTGACCGTGTTCGACCTATCATAATTCATAGAAGTTGCTTACTCGTTCGCGATTCGAGGCTTGTACCTACAACTACATATATTACGCGACTGAAAATGAACAGTTTTTTTTATTACTAATTACACAACACAACCTTTTTATTATGTGGAGTGATTATACTGATGAAGGAGCACTTGCGGTCTTTCTATTTTATAGAAACAGAAGACAGCAATTACATAAAATTAGGAAATAAAAAAATGATTTAGCTAATTAATTTATGTCTTCTTTTAGCACTTTCCTGAGTAAATACGAATAATAAATAACCTCCTAAATTTTTATTGTATCATATAGTTTAATATGATGTCTGCAGATCAATATAAAAAGAAAATAATTGTAAAATATTGAATAAAATAAAAATTACCTACTATTAATAATAAGAAATTATAAAAATTAAATCTATTTAATTACAAAAATAAATAAATTATAAAATAAATTTATATACTGATGGTTTTAAAAAAGACATAGTTATCGGTATATTATTTGTTTTTGTTTTATTTTTACGGCTAGTTGGACAACTTTTAATAACACAATAAATTAACATTGTTACTATGGTGATAAAAAAAATCAAAGTTTTGAAAAAGTAAACACAATATCACAAATTTGTTCTGATAAGTGGTAATGAATAATTTAATTGTAAAAGAAGAGAAGACACAACTATTCTTTGGATAGTGAAACCTCGCTAGAGTATAATAATTACGTTCCTTGCCACTGACCTATAGTAGACCTATGGTAGAACTGAGTAGAACTCGTTGGATGTTTTGGTTTATTTTGTACTATTATAAAAATAGTAGAACAATTTGGACGTGTTCCATTAAAATTATTCGATTCATACTGTACAGTAGAACTACTTGGATTTTTTTTTGAGTTAAACCTTAGTTAAACTCAATAACGTTCAAACTATGTACATATTGATTTATTTGAAAAATAAGAGACTAATAATTTTATAATGCCGCTATTCAAAATTCCCGCCATGCACCTTGATAATTAAAGCACCCTTTCAATGCCATAAGTGAATACAGACAGTTTAAACTGATGTAACTTGGTTGCTATTTTAGAAGAGATTCTATGATGCGGTTATTTTTCTAAGCAGGGACACATTAAGTAAAAAAAAAGTGAATTTTCTTTTCTAATTTCTATATTCTGTGACCATTCTGTTACTACGCTGTACGCTGTGACTGTTCTTTTTTTTTAACATTCCTTTGTTTTATTCATTCATTCAAACTGAAATCAATCAATCAACTCAACTGTTTGATTTGATTATATACTCTTTGCACAGATTATAAAGACTATGTTGATTCACAGTTTGTTTGTATTGGTTGCTTTTTTTTTACTACTTTACTAAAATCTGGCCGACATCACGTGTTATTTTCTTTCTATTTAAAAATGTTTTTATTCTAAATGTTACACAAAATGTAAATATGTTTTTCTTTTGCACTGACTGTTTGTTTGAAACTTCGTGATAAACATTTATACAGTCATTTATTACGAAATAACACATTCTATAACCTTATCAATATGGAATCTGAGTTTTATCAAGTTGATGTTCTTTACTTTTTAAATCCGCATTTAATGTGGGTGGAAGTCAAAAACTCCAAAAATCAAGAGGAAACCTATGAACAAATTGGCTTATATGGCATAATGCCTCTGTTACCTTCAGTTGAAGGATCTGTTGAATGGACGCCGGCAGCTGTGACAATAATGGAAAAAGTTTTGAAAACAGCTGCTAAAGTATGGTTCTGGCCCAACCACAACGAAAACCGGTAGGTATTATCTTCATTAGAGTAGTAGCTACAGTAGTTCTTTAAAATGTTAAGGTAGACAGACAGGCTGACAATTCACTTGATGGTAGATGACTTACTATTTGTCGTCACACAATCAACGCCATGTGTTGCGACCATAGTAAGTAATTGGAATAAGGATAAGGGACTTGGTCTACATATTCATCAAAATTACTTTATAAACATCTCAATACAATTTTTAAAACACTTCTTAATCAAGTGACACATTAAAATTTGTAAAAAACCTCTTCATTTTTTTTTCAAATAACCTTCTAAATTATATTTCTTAAATTTTACACAGTGTTTAAAATTCAAACCTCTAACACTTGGAAGGGATAGGAAATGAACCCTGGCATAGTTTTATATCATCGACGTCTGTTATACAAGTACGCTGGACAAAATATTCCATAAGAAATGACAGCTGTTGTGTCTTGTGCCAAATCAAAGCGCCCCGTTAGCCCTTACAATACTGCATTTAGAATATCCCAATTTAATCTATACTTATAAAAGGCTGTTATTTAATCTATCAGCAAAAAAAAAACTAACCTAACCAATAAATAATTGATTAGCTAGTATTTTGATAATGAAAATATTTATTCCTCTTATAAATTTATGTGATAGTCCTGACTGACTATCAAAGCACTGCACAAACTACTAAGTCTAGAATGCTGAACTTTAAATGTAACTTTAAGGTTTATTTTATAATGTAAGCATCTGCTAAGTAAGAATTTTTCATAATTTCAACTCCATGCGAAGGTGGGAGGTGGCAGTGGGTCGCTAGTAATAAATAAATGTTTGTTGTGTCCATAACTTGCAAAGCAAGTAGTTTTGTTCAAAATTCCTAAATTAATTTATTTTGTAGTTTTATATTGTAAACACATCATGTATTAATTGAATTTACTTTGATTTACAGCTCGTCCATATTTGATGACAATATCCATAAGTTTGGAGAAATAGTTATTGAAAAGTCTGACGGCAAATTAAAACAGCTCTCTAGATATCTGACAAATTCTAAGGTAGCAGAGGAAAATGAGCAGATGTTCAAAGAGGCACTGACTTCAGACACCATTCGAACAAAACTCGATTATGCAGAAACTAAATTGGTCATAAAACAGGTGGAAAACTATTATAAAACGTGTGGTAAAGATTCAATAAAATTTACAAAATGCATTAAAAGTGAGACAAGTTCAGTTCACAATTCTGAAAGCGAGTTGTATGAATTGACAGTTGAGAACTTAAAAAGATATAATAAGGAAAATTTATATGATCCAAAAGAAAAGATTAACAAAATATTTGAAACTAATTTTGGAGGCTTCAATGAGACAAAATCGTCAAAATCGCAATGGCTTGATAACTTTTCCGTGTCACAAAATAATGAAAGATGTAGTAATAATATTAATGAAATGTCCGGAACTTACGAAAACTCATCAAAACATATTTCTAATAAGGAAATTTCTAATGTTAACCTAAATGATAATGTGGCATTGATGGAACGCAGCAGTGTGCCTACACCAGAAAATAGCAATAAAGAATACCAGAACGAGTCTGAAGAAAAAGCTAATGGTAAGTGTAATAGTTTCATTATTACTTATCAGGATGTGGTCAAACCTATAGTGATTTTTTTTCTTTTGGAGTTCACTCCTTAAGAATCAATTTGCCCATATTATGTGGAAATTGCAATAAGGGTATTGCACAGTGCAATACCCTTATAATGTCTTTTCATACCGCGGGCTTATAATATATTATAACCCCGAGGTATGAAAAAATCAGAATTGTCACATGATATGCATTATGTTCTGAATATTTTAGAATATCTCTAATTTTAGGATATATTTTGTAATCGTTGGCGCGTTGGGTATTTTTGAGATGGGGAAAAAACCATTGAACTCGCGACCTGTGATGTACCTAACCGACACCTCTGTTGACAATTATAAAAGAACACAGTAATTTCAAATAAAAATAGAAAACTTAAACTTTAACTTAAAAATCGCGTCACTTTTCGTTGTGAGCTGATGTTTAATATTTGCCTAATGCAATGCATAATTGTATTTTCTAAACAACTTTAAAAACTAAAAATGCTATACTTAAACCTTTTTCAGATGATGCGATAATGCCAATTTCACAAAGAAAAGCCATACAAAATGAAATTTTGGTTGCATTTGGACCAGCAGGCATTAATATTAACAAGCTCGTCGTCAAGTCAGTCTCACGACAAAATGGATACCAGATTACAAGCAATGCAGGTAAACAGGACAGTCATAAAGTTAAGTTTGAAGACAAAATAGACATTGACACAGAAGTTAACACTACAAATAGAATGATCTTAAAACAGACTAATTTTGATGAAAACAATGTAGGCACTTCAAGTGATATCACATTAAAAAAAGGTAAAAAGTTTGACTCAAATCGTGTTGGTTCACATACTAAAAGAGATGGTTTCTTGAATAATGAAAGTGACATGAATTTTTCGAAGCAAAATGGAACATTATATTATGATAGTGTTAATGGTTCAGATTCTGTAAGCCGTAATGAAAGTCCTTTAGAAAAATTACTAAAATTGCGAAAAATTAAAATCAATAATAGGGCTGTTGAAGAGTGCAATAATGTAATCAGTAATGAGAGTATGTCTGATAATGATCAATCTAGATCAAGTAAAGTAGGTTTAAATACTAGTTCTGACGACTTGTTAAATGTTGGAGAATGTAATATGGAACGTGATGTAGATGTTATAAAATCAAATAGCAATTATCTAAATAATAAATTAAGAAATGAAAATGTTATACAAAATGATGATATCTTTTTTGTTTCTGAATGTGAAAATGTTAATGTTTTAATAGACGAAGTTGTAAAAAAATACTCTGACTTTCCAAAAGAAGTAGCGAAAGAAACAAAAGGTTCAGTGCTGATACATAATAAGGAATCAAATAACGTTAATCCATTCAAAAATATTGACCCATCATATTCTGTGTTTGTTGATAAATTAATTACACCCGTTTTAATGGTTCACACTAAAACTAATAATCGTATAGAGCCTCGTTTAGAAGTTAGCGATGTTTGCTTCAATTCACACATACACAATGTGCTCAGAAACATAGGACTACGTAGGCCTATGATGTTGCAGACAATATCTTGGTCGACAATTTTACGTGGCCATAGTTTTTTTATGATCAGTCCTTCTAGAAGTGGCAAGACTATGGGTTATATTCCGGCGGTGTGTCGTCTTGTAGTCGATGGAGTTGCCGAAAGAAATAGTGTCGGTCCGATTTCCATAATACTTTGCGCGACGTCAGAGTCTGTCACATACGTTGAAAGCCTTTGTAAGATGTTTCTAGGTTCTAAGAAGAAGGTGTTAGCTTGTTACTCGGGTTTTGACGAGTTACAGACTGTAACTCTTTTGTTGAATGGTTGCGATCTTTTCGTGTGCACACCGCCGTCATTAATTCGTTTGTTACACATGACTGAATTTGGCGTGGACTTACGGCGGCTTTCCACCGTTGTTTTTGACGATTGTGAAAGGTTAGCTGTGGTTTACGGTAAAGAATTGCGTGTATTTATTTCTAACATTGAAGATATGTTAAAAAAGAGGGCTTTTAAAGAATGGAAGGTACAATATATCGTATCGTCTAGGGTCTGGTGTGATTTTATGACGTCTTTCGCTAAAAAGGCGCCGAACGCGGTAATATGCATTAGGGCATTTCAAGAATGTGTCCTCTATTCCAAAGCCAAAACTCAATTTTCTTTTGTTTCGAATGAGAATAAAATTAATCTGGTTTTAGATTTCTTAAAAAATATAGATACATCAAAACGCACTGTCATTGTTTGTTGCAACGATAATGAAGTTACTGTTTTAAAGAAAATATTGTCAGAGAATAAGTATTTTGTTTATGCTTGTAACAATACTATGACCATTAACGATTTGTTCATGCTAAATACGGCCTGGAATGATTTTAGGGAGCCGCTGATAGGTCCTATTTTAGTATGCTGTGATGGAAATTTGACCCACATGAATGTGACTAATGCTCATTATTTGTTACATTACTCTTTACCGCATCTGTTCTCGTTGTTTTGCAAACGTTTTTCCGTGCTCAATGACAATTATGCATCTATATTTAAAACTGACAGCAATAAGGTGGAAATAAAAATTCTGATGGATGAAAATAACATCGAACAGCTGCCAAAAATTCTCAATTTTATCAAACGTTGTTCAAACAGAGTTCCTGAGGTTTTGAACGAAATTTCCGCGAAAATACTTATTGATAAAGATAGAGATAAAGCAAAAGCATTGGTTCCGGTCTGTGGTAACTTATTGACATTGGGAGATTGTCCAGATATCTGGAATTGTAGGGAAAGACATACGGTATTCAAAGAATATGATGAGCCGAAGGAGTCGGTTCCCAAAGAGGGCGTGATCACATTTGAAGTACTCTATTATCATTCCGCTGTTTTGTATTCAGCAAAGTTATTAACGCACACCGTTTTAGGTGTAACAAAGAAGTATCCGCAAACACACGTATCGCTGTCCATAAAGATGGGATTGTATTTCAGTCATGAGGAAAACAGAAGGCTTTGTGGCATTCCTAAAATTGGAGATATTTGTGCCGTTGCAATAAAACAAAACTCCTTTTATAGATGTCAAGTTGTGAGAATAATTAATAATTATCCTAATGGCAACCCGAATAATATACTTGTAAAGTTGTTAGACGAAGAAAGATACATTATTACAAAAGATATCTACTTGTATTATTTACCACAAAAGTTTATAGATATAGATACTCCTGTGATACAAGTAAGATTGGCAAATGTAATGCCTAAGGATCATGACATTACTTTTTCTAAATTAGCAAATGATCAATTAAAGAAGGTGACTGAGGGGGAGGAAGAATTGTATTTGAGGGGAAAAGTAATCATGGCTGTAGGGAATTGTGTATTTGTCGACTTTCTGGAAGCTTGCCAGGATCTCTCCAATTTGAAAGAGACAGTAGTTATGTACAATATTAAGAAGCTACTTGCGCCACACGTAATATTTAATTCAGACCAAATAAGGAACGTAATTAAATTATGTAAAGATTTAGAAGCATACAAGAAGATAGAAGAGAAATTTAAAACTACAACTTGCCTTCAAGAATTACAAGATCGAGAAATAATTAATGTGAATGATGAAAATGATAAGGGTCATTCAAAAGATAAGGATATTGAAAATAGCCTCATAATAAAGAACCCAAAACTTTGTAATGAAAGATAAGATTTAGGGTGTGATGATAGTTTGTCTGATAATTCTGTGTGTGAAAATGGAATAAGTGATTAACCTGTTTACAATTTACAATCGAATTTGTATTAACAATTGCTCATAAAATTACAAAAGTTTATATTGTATATGTTGTATTATGTCTACTTGACATTGACATTTTTTTGCCATTTTATGTATGAAAAGAAATGCCAGGTAACTTGGTATCACAGATCTAAATAATTTAAGGCGACTTGGCTATAAGGGACCAATAAGATAGATCTGCATTTTAGGAAACAATAAAATACAAAATGGTCTTTATTCAGTAAAATATACTATTTTTAAAGCAATTTTTATACACCTTAATTAAATATTTTGGGATACTATTACAAATAGTTTTGGTATTCTTTTATTTTTAGTGTAGTAAGTAACATAGAGTACATCTTAAGAAATCTGTAAGGTTAAGAAAGGGAACAGTGGCTCGAATTTTTTCGGCACTTCATATTATCTAGTAGTAGTACCGTACATTTTTTCTAGTAAGAATACTGAACTAGGTAAGAAATCTTCTTTACTGAACATATCTTAAGGATAGATACCAAATTGTTATGTTTGACAAAGTTATGGCTTTTATTGGAGTGTTATATCGTTTCTATCTTCTGTCAAGGGTGTCAAGGCCCAGTAAGATAATTAAATAAGTAAACTTTCTAAAATTTATTTATTTATTTATTTTATTTAAACACAGTCACACAGCACTCAAACGAAAATAATATATAGTAATAAATACATATGTATATTTAATACCTAATGCCAATAATGGACTTCATTATTTTACCATAAAAAAAGCAAACAACACAATATGAAATAAGATAAAAGAAACAAACAAAAAACTGATAGGAAGTAAACAAAAAGGAAGTGGTGTGTGTATGTGTGGGTGAGTTGGTTATACATTAATATGAGAAGCTTTATTAGTTGACTCCTAAATACTGCCTTTTTAAAGTTAAATAAGTCTAATGATGCATATAATTTATTATAATTTCTGTGCATCCTGCAAACAATAGAATTTTGTGCATAGTTAGTATGTGACATAGGGACATGAAATAAAGGAGTGTGTCTAGTTCTGACAACAGGTGCACGTAGTTGGAGAAAATGTCCACATCATAAATTTATTCACTCTTCATTTTACATAGCTATGTATAACTTCGTACAAATATATTCATCAAAACTACATTACGACTATAGTGGTCTAAATCTACGAATAATAGGTCAAAATGGACCGATGCATATATTTTTATATTCAATGTTGGAGATGTTTTACAAAACATAGATACTTAACTTGGATATTTTGGATAATTAATATAGTAAGACCTGTTAGAAATAAATCTTGCTTCACCATTGCTTTCCGTTTGTTAGTGATGCGTTTTATATTGTCCCAACAAGTTTTCAACTGCTCTTCATTTCTATTACAAAAAGAACTTATGGTGTTAAATTCTATGGTCGAATTTCTCCATCCATCATTTTTAATCGAACTTGTCACCGCATCCGTTCTTTTGTTTTCTATGATATCTTTGTATTTTGTTACCAATTCTATCAAAATTTCCTTTTCATGTGACGAAAAATTCGGTCCACGCACTTTCAGACATTGTATGCAAATAAAATAGCGAAACGAAATAAATAGAAAATACAATACAATTGGTTTTCCTGTCAAAACGAGAAGAGAGAATTACTGTCTGAATCCACAGCTTCGTCGTCATTACCCTCACTGCTTTTTTTTTATAAGAGATGCTAAGGGTTTGCTCTTGGCCAACAACCAGCCATGTGGCAAGGATGAGGCCTAAGATGGAGCGAGCTCACCCAGAAGATGCCTATTCACTCGAACCTTGAAAAGATTAGGGTTATATGTGCTCGGAAATATAGACATCGGCAGGGAGTTCCATACCCTGGTAGTGCGCATCATAAAGGATGTTTCAAAGCGCTTAGTCCACTGGTGCCGTCAACGGAATTTTTCTCTTTTACTTTCCCTTTACCCGTTCCTTTTCCTTTGCCCTTTCCTTTTTCTTTTCCGTTTTTAGTCTTCTGTAGCTACAGGTTATCCGATTTCTTTTTCTTAAAAGTTTTTTTCGTGTTCGTTTCTGTTTCATAGTCATAAGATTTTCTTTTTCAGGAGTGTCGGTGTATATGGTGCTTTTACGTTTCCGGGTATTTCTTCTATTATTATGTAAAAGGTCTTAGCTTTGCAGGTGTAGCAAATGAAGTAGAAGGCATGTTTAGATTAGATAAAGGCGTCAAATTAAGAGGCAAAAAAATTGTGACTGACGATAATTTGGTGTATATTCAATGTTTGCAGTTGTAGCACTTTTTCTCTTCCTGACAAACCTTTTTAATGTCATCAATGATAAACCATACGCTTTTGCAGTACCACGATAACTTTTCCCCCAATAACTTCATTCACAGCCAACTAACTTTAAGATATTTTTGTTGATCGGCAGGATCAAATCTCCCGTGTAAGAAAGTGTGTGTTGTTAGGCCCCATATGTGTACCTAACATATAGGATTAAAATTGAATATGTACCTGAAAATTTAAAAATAAATTATAGGTTAGAAAATGTTAAGTTTCTTCTGTGGGATATAGGTAAAAAGAAAACTAACTGCAATGCTTGCGGAGTCGCGGGCACAGCTACTAAATTAAAATGGTCAAAAAATTTTGTTTCAAATGTATCCATTATTCCAATCTTTAACAATGTTTGCAATATAACTACATATTTGCAAAGAGCTATTGTTCCACTGCCAGCAACACATTCACAAGATGCTTCATATTGCAATTGCATTGAAGCTTTTCCTATAGCTTTGAAGGTATGGTCAACAGATTTAAATGCTCGTTTTTTTATTAAATCTGTAAGATGAGAAAGAAATTATAGATTGTTAGGTAGGTATTTAATTAATTGAACATTGTTGTACTTTGTTCATCGTAGCAAACAATAATAACAAGGGTATGGTTAACAACTCACTCATTAAAATATAAACGAATGTGATGTTTTGTTAATGGGGGTAGCACTGTGCTGATAATTTTCAGACGGAGCTAAATCCATTTTTGCATCTTCTGTTTCAGAATCAGGTTGTGGTATACCAAAGTTAAAATTGCGATCGAATGATTCGAGTGTGTAACAAAAAATTACATTAACAAAAACTTAAAAGTGTTTCCTAACCCGAAACGGGTTATTTAGGAAACGATAGTGACGGGAACGGTCGTTTCAGGATTTGGGGCCCTAGCCTGCCGCTAGGGCTTCATATCGCTCATCCATTCAAGAATGGCAAAGCTCATCGCCTGCTTTGCCATTCTTGAATGGATGAGCGATATTATTTGTTGTTGCATATAACAGATTTCCTATCTGCACGAGTTAGGCCAAAAAACAGGCTGTCGAATTTTTCCAAGTAGGTACATTACGCGCGTGATCTGAATGCAGCTCTGAGGAATGCGCTAGTGATGTGACCTAATTAGCGACCATTGGCGCAGAGTTCGATATTTTTCTTTGACACCTTAAAAGTCGACGTTCAAACTGCATGTATCTGTTAGTATTTTAACACATTTTATTTATTATATTGGCGCTAGATATTTGTTTTACAAGCTATGGTACAAAAGATAGAAAAAATCATGCATAATATATATTCCCTACTTTAAGAAAACAGTGTGGAATAGGCGAAAATCTTAATTAAACAAGTTTATTATTGTAAAAAATATATATTGTAATTTTAATCATCATCAGTTTCGACAATCACAGATATGGCAGAATCGGAGTCACTATCATCACTGTCGTCGCCGACCTCAATGACAAATCAAATCATTTATTTATTTGTAACAAATAACAACAAAAAAAGAGTAAAAAAAACAGTGACAGTATGAAGAAAAAGTCATTTGTTACAAAAAGGTCCCTACTCAGTATTTGCTGGCATATAATATGCGAGCACAGATCTTCCGCAGGAACCCTGCCTAACACACACACAGCCATACACCAATGCATATGCTCCTTGAAAATTAATGAATATAAATAAAATTGAAAAAAAATAAAATAAAAAAAAATATTATTACGGTATTATCAAATCGGTCTACGGCATCTTCCATTAATCCATCCTTTTGCCAGTAATGTTCTTCTAGAACAATAACGTGATGGTCGAAGCCACGCCAATCTTCTTTTGTGACTTGACCGATTGCTAGCTCCGTAACTTCTCGCAGTCTTTTTAGGATCACAGATCTGACTTAACGTTGTGCTCCCTCACTATTCTCTTTACTTTCGCCCACGTCAACTCAATCGGGTTTAGGTCGCACATGTATGGCGGTAGTCTCACTACGATGTGACCATGACTTTTGATAAGTTCATTTATTTTAAAAGTTTTTTCTGAAGGCTTATGTATTTCGATGAAACGAAAGAGCTCATCTTGCCTCATTGTAATTGAAGCTTCCACGTTGTTTTTAGTTAACCATTCCAATATTACGGGTTTGGTACTGGACTTCGTGGGAACTTTATTTTCCTGTACACTATGGTGGGGTGCATTGTCCATTACTACAACAGATGACGGTGGCAGATTCTTCTTCTCCTTCGGTCTCACTCTTGACAGAGTGGTCGTGGTCATCATTTCAGGTGTTGGTGGCAAGCTTAACAATACGCCGCTATTCCTCTCTGATGGCCGCCTTCCTCGTGCACTCCTGTAGTGACGATGGACCATCCACTACAGCTTTAATGTGCAGATTAGGAATCAACATTTCAGTCGTCCATTTCTGTTTTGAATTTTTGCATTCTGAGCTTCTTGAATGTGTACATATAATATTGGATCCACAAGTAATATTAATTTCGATTTTGCTTTTATGTCTTTTTTTATTTTAGTTTGCTCGTCCGATTCTGTTTCATTTAATATGCAATGGAATAAGTCTTCGTGTTGTAAGTATGCTTTGACTGCAAAACTCCAACTAGCCCAATTTTCACGACCCGTGCTTCTCAATAGTTTGTTTTTACACAATATAAAAGCTGAAATTGCTGAAAAAGAAAAATTGTTCGCGAATGTTGCCGGTGACGCGCAAAGTTGAGGTTATCTACTATATAAATTTTACTTTTACTTTTAATTTGTCGTAAAACTTTACAAAACAAACATTTATTGGTTAATGGGACGGCCCATAACCCGATGAAATAAAGCAAGGATGAGAGGATAGTAATTTATTGATTTAAGATAATATTTAACAAACGGTATGACTAGCATTAATCCCCACGGAAAATTGATCTTTTCTCTAACGGCTGTCAGTAGTTTGGGACAAGTAGGGACAATTATTTTTGTTAAATAAAACTCTTCGATAGTGTATCACACTTCTATCAAAGTCATCGACGTTTAAGTTGTTTTTTTTTTATTATGAGATTTTCCTTTAGTAGAAGGCGAAGAAAGAGCTTTGTTTTAGCTTGTTTTTGAATTGCAGCTAATGTTCTTTTGGAGATACCAGTATAATGGCTGGCTCGGTCGAAAGCATTATTCAAGGGCAAGGTAAAAAAAAATTTCTGCTTTTCTTCAACACACTTCTCAAGAATATGATTCGCCAGCTTGAAGAATATGCTTGACGATGCATTTACATATTTGTAAAATATTCTCGTATTATTTTTATTTCTTACTAGCTGTTGCGCGTGACTTTGTACGCGTAAATTTGTAAAATATAATTTATGTTACTCGCTGATAATGTAGCTTTCTATTGGTGAAAGAATTTTCAAAATCGGTCCAGTAGTTTTTTGAGTTTATTCATTACAAACAAAAATACAAATCTTTATATTAGTATAGATATAAGAGTATCAGGAAGTAGGTAGGTACCTATAGTCACGTTGACTTGGGTGTTGGTAGTTGTGAAATTATGTATAATTCGAACTGACTGATGTAATTTTACTAGTAGAAATAAGATAAGAATAATTGATTGTGTATGTTGTATTAGTTTAAAAAATATATATATACAAAACACTCATACATGGTTTATAAAGCATTTTTATTTCGGCCCCAAAAAATATTCCCACAGACCATAACCTTGTACAGATTAAGGAGATATTTGAAAAGACGAAAGATTATAAAAAACTAGTCATTGTTTTAAAGTGTACTCGCTCTACTATTACGATAGGTGGCTACCGTCGCTAATTGGTCGCCTATAAGTGAGTAAGACCCAGAAGTAAACGCATGGCGCTTCTAGAGCACGATAGTGAAACTGATTGGCTTTACAAGCAATTGTGCTTGTAATGCCAATTACAAAAGCAAGCATGCTGTTCTGTAAAGCGTGGATAAATTATCTGCAATAACTTTTAAGGCAGGGGACTACCGTAGCCCATGAACGCCAGCAACGCTACAGGTGTTGCAAGTACGCTGCCGATCTAGGAATTAGGGAATAAAATAGGGGGCGATTACTGCGAAACATATTGTGGCTTGTCACTAATAAAACCTGTAATAGTAGTCCTGCCGGGACCCTACGACCGAGAGCTAAGCTAATTCACTCGACCAGTGGGCTCTTTAATTTATGCAAAAAATCTTAGGCGTCAGAGGTAAGTAAGTAAAATTATTATTTTAAACCTTAGTCAGAGCCTACTATCTTAGAACACGATGTAGTGTAACAAAAAATCGTTCAAGATTCAATTAATAGATTGCAGCACTTTCAGCTTTATTAAATTAAGATAATTTAAGTTCGAGCATGATCAGGTAGATGTCGCTTTTTATGAATAATTTATAATTGCTATATAACGTATGATAAAACTTACCAATAAAATTGGTAAATTTTGGTAGAATAGTCATTACTTTCTTTTTCATAATGCGCCGGTCCAATTCTGTGCTGGAGTCGTTTTTTATTTATTTAAAATATCATCGTGTTGTTAACAATAATAACCTATTGTAATATTAAATTTTATACTTTCGATTACCTATTTTATATTTATGGTACCGTTTCGGTATTGTTTTATGCATGAAGCTATAGATAAAGATAGCTTCATGGTTTTGTCGTATTTGATTTAGAATACTTGTGTTTTAATCTAATATAGTGATTTTTTTTCCGTACATGCTGGGTATATATTATAGTTCTTGTACTAGCAACACTAACATGACTAACAAAATGTCTGTTTAAAGAACAGCGTACGCGTCGTTTTTCTTGTCCCAATTTTACTGCAATTTGCATATTTTTCCGTGTTTTGTGTTGGTTTTTCGTCCGTTGAGTTGAGTTCTGCTCCTCCGGTTTGGTTCGATAGTGTAGTGTAGTGATGGTGTAGTGCACAAATTGAGATAGAACTCTTATTATTTTTGTGGACATATCGGGCTCCGCTCCGACAAAAAAGTGTTTATTTAATCCTCGATTGGTACATATTCTTACGGCCGTATCTTGTACTATGGATATTAACTGAATATAGGATGTCTATGTGCTTTTTGTTCTGTTAATGTATTGGTATCCTGATGATATAGATGTGAAGAAGTTCAAAGAATAAATACCATAACAAAGAATCGCATTATTATTCCTAAAAGTAAGAAATAAATAAATTTTAAATTTTACTACTTGTTTCATTGCATTATTCCCATATTTGTTATAGGACAATTAATAAATAATGAAATAACTACCACCCTATTCTGTGACGCATACGTGTTAGTTCTGGATACAATATACAGATGGCGTCACAAAGCTGTTACCCGTTTAGACAGCCAAGATAAGTCTCTATTTCCGTATATATTATAAGTTACTCTATGACCTTAGTGCAGAGGTTACGTACCTACTGTTTGTTTATAAAATTATTATTATTTAGTTACTACATAATTAGTGAAAATATAAATAAATAAGCTACTCGTACTTTCAAAACATAACTTTTTAACTATCTTTTAAAAAATGAATCCTATCATGAACGATTTTTAAAAATCTTACGATTCGTTTTATCCATAGATTGTAGATATTATATTATCTACTACCGTTTGGTTATTCGTTCGAATTTGTGGTTCGAATCCTCTTCGAATCACAATTTAACAGTAGACTAATTTATCTCTAAATTAATATTTATGGACTGTGACGCAAATGTCAAGCCGAATGTCAAACTTTGTTTACGTTTAGTTTATTATGGCTACTTCAAAATTTGTTTACATTTCCGCTAGAATATAACCATTATTAATTAAATATACCTTGACATACTATCTTTATTAATTAAATCAAGACGAAGGCCGAATCTCTACAAATATTTAATATGGAAAACCTTAAAAATATATGGAAACCTGAACGTAAGTTTATGCTAGTTTATCGATTGCATTCAACCGGAAAACGATTTAATTTAAAAATAAACGCTTAAATTTCAGTATATCGTATACAAATGGAAGCGCCGAAGCCAAAGGCATTGGTTTGCAACAATTGTCCAGATCGACCAGAGTTTTATAGTAAAGAATATCATGGGCTAATTGGACATAAAGAGGCCGTACAATTACTGGAAGACGAACCCAATGGTACATTTTTAATCAGAAAAGGGAATGAATATAATGATTTTTATACATTAACATCAAAGTAAGTTTATTATTTGGACTTGGCCTTAATTTAACCATTTAAATACTTAGGTAGATCAAATTTTAGATCCTTTTTCTTATCTAGAAGATAGTAGTCACACCAGTGGAACAGAAGAAGTTTTTCTTCCGTGTGACTGTTAACGAATCACATCATTAGGTTAAAGATCACACAAGATAGTTAGCAGAATTAGCAAGTTAAAAATTTATTCTTTTATTTTTGAAGTTCTTAGTGACTTGGTAATGTGTAGGTACACCTTAGCAAACAAAAATTATAAAAATATTTAGTAGCGGCTGATGCCCATGACTTCATCCATATGTTCATAATAAATGTATAGTTTTCATTAAAATGGAAAAGTAAACTAATTTGATGCATTAAACTTAAACATAAATTATTAAAGATTCTACTGTAGGAAAGTAGTAAGTACTAGTGATGTGCCGAATATCTTGACACTAAATATCCATATCCACGGATATACATTTTTAACAATCCGGCACATCACTAATAAGTACATAGTGGTGTTTATAAAAATGGTATTTTTATACAGGTTCAATGATGCAATTCATCATTACAAACTCTATTATGATGGTACACATTATATTAAAGACAAGAGGTATGACACTGTGTACGATTTGATAGCGGATGGTCTTATTACAATGCACATGGAACTGAAGGCGCGACCTATACTCGACATGATTAATTCTAAGGCAAATTATACTGAAAGTCCATACGTTACATTGAATAGAAGAAAATTAAACACACTAGCACAGAAACAACAGTGAGTATGCCATTTGTATTTTTGAAATGAGAACTTCTTTAGGTGTGTTGGGCCCAAACGCACGTGACTGACACTGAAATATATAGATATGTGTGTGTGTGTTTATGTGATAGGCTAATATAGTATACAATCTCTGGAAAAAAATCCAGGTCACCAAATTTCACATAAATATATAGATATGTGTGTGTTTAGGCAATAGGGTAAGTAAGTTATACTAGCTCTGGAAAAGTCCAGGTCACCAAATTCCAAATCAATCAGACCTGTGGAAGTTAGTGAAATCCCTTCGTAACCTAGGAAATGGGCTGATGGTCTCCAAACGCCTGAACAGATCTTCATAAGTTATAGCAAAGAACCTTTTTCAAACAAATTGACATTGTGTGACAGATACACACACACATCAACCTTATATCATTCTGTTTTTGCGTTTAGGATTAAAAATTACTTGAAATTGAAGTTTTAATTAATATCGGTATTTTAATTGTATTGACGAATTTTATTCCACAGACCTATTAGGCTACCGCCAACAAAGACTGACATTGAAAGTGATGTAAAAAAGCCCATCACGGACTCAACTCCGTCATTAGAAGACAATCCGTTATTGACGAAGTACTCAAAATCACATAGTTTTAAAGTTCACACGTTCAAAGGGCTAAATTGGTGCGAGTTGTGTGCAAATTTTCTATGGGGTTTCACCGCTCAGGGCGTTAAATGCGAAGGTAACTTAATGTTTTTTTTTTCACCAAATTTTACCTAAAGTTTAAAAGTAAAACTCGGAAATTTTGTAATGATATATCCCCTTGTTCCCCGTACATAACCAACTTTCATAACTAGTATTGGGAGAATAATTTTTCAAAATTCCCAAGTAAAATTTTGTAAAATAAGATTTGGTGAGTGTACTGTGTTCTTTAAAGATAACTCTTTCATATAGAAAGGAAGAGATCAAGATATTTTCTTTTTTAAGTGAAAATTTCTTTAGGCGCTTAAGAAAGCGCTCAAAGTGCCTAAAGAAGACGAACTCAAAAAGCGCAAATAAAAATTTTATATGAAAAAGTGTGGTTCGCGTTGAGGAACGAAACGATAGCGCGTCCACGTTTTGTTGGAAAAATAAACTATTTTAACTTTTCATGTCTGACGCGAAGTCCTACGACTGAAATGGTTTTTTTTATTTGCGTTTCCTCAGACTGCGGTTTCATAGCACACTCGAAGTGTTCAGAGCGGGTTCCGAACCACTGTGTACCGGATCTGAAGAGATTGAGGGGAGTCTTCGGAATAGATCTGACGACGCTATTGAATGCGCACTCCAGCACTCTGCCGTTTGTTGTGAGGAAGTGTGTGAACGAAATAGAGGCTCGCGGGATAGACTCGGAGGGGATATATCGAGTTTCAGGATTCGCTGATGAAATTGAGGCTTTGAAGATGGCTTTTGATAAAGGTTTGGTTTTTTTTTAAATGTAAAAGTCGTCAGACACGCTGACGGTCCATTTGATTTCATGCTAGGTGTCTACAGTTGCTTATTAATGCGACAGGTTTCGACAAGCCCGCTGGATGAACGTAAGTGTACTTGCCTAACGTCTCAGGGCCCTCGGGTTTGATCCCGGCTGGGTCAACTTTGGAAATGAATTTTTCAAAGATGGCTCCGGTTTGGATTTGGTAACTGAAAAGACTTTAATATTTTCAAACTGCAATATCTATGAAACCAATTACACGATATTTTCCCAGTGAAAATCTAAAATTTCTTCTTACCGTGCAAACGAGTAGTGACAAAAGTGATCGATCTCCTTTCAGACGGCGAAGCGGCCGATCTGAGCGTGTACAGTAACATAAATGTGATCGCTGGCACACTCAAGCTGTATCTACGATTGCTTCCTGTGCCGCTGATCACGTACGAAGTGCACCCCGTATTCGTGCAGGCGATACGTAAGTCTATCAATGCAATCTCTACTCTATCAATCACATCTCTACTCTATCAATCACATCTCTACTCTACGTCCCGGATGGCGAACCAATGGCACGCGACTGTGGAGAGTAGAGGTGAGGAAGACCGACTCATATGACAATCAAACTGGAATAAAAAAATATCCTCCAACAATATAATAAAATTCTAAAAGTGGTCAGAATGGCGCTAGTTAACCACTTGCTACGGCTAAGGGTCTACTAAGCCAATTTAGGAAATCGGAAGGTGTAATCGCAGTAAGAACATATTGGATCCAATTTAGATTTTAGATTATATTTTATCTATTTTCAACTCTATGTCTTCGACTTAGAAATCAATTTAGTGTAGTGTGATCACACTATTCAAACCAATTAAACCAATTTAGGAACCTAAGTAGGGAACTTAGTGATCACTAAGTTCACTACTTAGGTTCCTAAATTGGTTTCCTACAAATTGAAAAGTGTAATAACTGCTTAAACCTAGAGTGTCGCAAGTAGCGGAGCAAGGCCCAAGTTACTAGGGCTGCAGAGTGAGGAACCTTCTGACAATACGTGCCGTGTCAAGAAGTACCGCCTTCTGTATCTGTCCCTTGACCCAGCGCCATCTAGTGACAGCCTCTTGAGGTGTTGGTCGAGGCTCTTCGCTATAAGACCGTTTGCCGATTCGATTATCGGGACGATGATGGTCGAATCGACATCGCAAATGGCGTCCACACAATAATAATAACAATCATCACACAATTATTATTACTATTACTCCAAGAATATTATCGTTATTGTTATTGGTCGCTCTAGTAGCGGGCGACGCGTAGATGTAGAGCGCGTATAATGAGTTTTTAAATGTTTCGCTTCAGAAACAAACACAACAAGAGCACAAATTGCGAAATTGAGGGAATGTCTCGACCTACTGCCGCCGGCTCATTTCAACTGTTTGCAGTATATGGTACAACACCTGCACAGGTGAGTCAAAACTATAAATACTATAAACAGTTAATTACTTCCCTACTAATATTATAAATGCGTAAAACCAATAACCTGCAATAAAAGCAATGTTTACTAGCGTTTGATGTCATCAGAGTTGCAACCAATCATAGGGCGTTTCGGTCGCAGATAAAATTTCAAAAATTATGATAATTTTTTTTTCATATAATTTGCAAAAAATATACATAATTTAGCTTAAAATAAAGTGACAAAATATGCTATTTTCTGATAGGATAACCACAATTTGTAGTATATTTTAAATGTTGTCAAAATAGTCAATTGTGTCCTGTATTTATCGTCAGGGTGAGCGAACAACAGGAGCTGAACAAGATGAGCGCACACAACCTGAGTACTGTGTTCGCGCCAACGCTAGTGGCCACTCCGCCGGCCATCACTGATCTCGCATTCGAAATACGAGCTTTACAGGCCCTCATAGAGCACTCGCCTCTCATTTACTATGGCGATAAATGAATCACTCAAGAGTGCGTAAGAATCAAATTTAATATGTAATCCAAAACTTAATCGTTAACTTGAAAGTTTGTTTACATTCTTTGCGTTGTCTCGTTGGCCGTTCTTTACAATAATGTTATTATTCGTTTCTCCTAAATAAGATTTGTTGTTTGTGATTTTTACAATGACAAGAAATGTACTTTTAAACTGCATTTTTTTTAATAAGGTATAAATCAAAATTTATTTGGCAATAATTATTTATGCATGTTTATTGTATTCCTGGGTATATTCCATCTATCCCTATTACAGAGGCTAATGGGAACAACGAAATAGTATATCTCTGCGAGCAAATGGGAAATAGTTTTCCCATGGACGATAGTGGGATATCCTCATGAAACAAAAAAAAAAATTATTTATTAATTTGGAAATTGTGATATGAAACCAATTGGTCTTTAAAAAAGATTACTTTTAAAAAATCATTCCAGGTTGTGTTTTAAAAAATAATAATATTATCTTAAGTTTAAGCCACGTTATGTATGTATTGAAAATATATTCATAATTAAATCATTTTTTATACTTTTGTATTTAATCAGAGATAATCAATAAAAATTATATAAGTACATATTTACATATATATTTTTTCTTTTCATTTTCTCCTCTTCTTTTTCGGTACACATTCTGTTTTGTCGATCTGCTGGAATTTTTTTAAATCTGCACAAAAAAGCACCTGGAAACATTCATGGAAAAGTTTTAAAAACTGCTGTCAAATTATTTTTATGCCTATTTGAAAAACGCCATTTTGGCGCTGTAGGCTATAGAACGATTGTCCATGGAACTAAAATTAGTGACTATACATATACATACATCTAATTTAGCATCTAATACATGAATAAAAATATGTAAACGTCAAAATTAGTTCTCGGGACAATCGAGGGCGGCGTTTTCAAAATGGTACAAAAAATTAGCTGTCATTTGTATGGGACAAGCTGTCCAGTGGTATATGATTACAGGTCAGTGGTCCTTACCACAAAGGTCGAAAATTTTAAAAAGCGGTGAAATCCTGGCCCGATTTCGATGAAACAAAAACTAATATTATTTGCTCGAGAACACGCATTAAATGCAATCACTTTTATAGTAATATTTCGATAAGTTGGTGTGACTCATTAGATAAAAAGTAAAAACTCACCGTATGAGCCCATCCGGCTAAGTCGCCGTAAAGACTCCGGAAGTGATCTCTGATTTCCGTATACATCTTTTCAGTTACATTTTTCTTGCCTTTCAAATGCGGTAGATAATTGTTGGCGGCTATTTGGTACACGTGAGTGTCTACCGGTAATGCTTCGAGGTGATTTAGTGACATTAGGCATATGCAGTCCGCTACCTGACCATGGATATCCAACTTTATTTTTATAATGGTAAGGTTTGTTTTAAGATGTCTTTAAATAAAGCTAACCATAGCCTAATGGGTTAAGCTTCGCACGATTTAAATAGATTAACGCCCGACGCAAGAACGGGGTGTTATAAGTTTGATGTATGTGTCTCTGTGTGTGGAATCATAGCTTACAACACATGGACCGATTTTGGTCCAGTTTTTTTTTTGTTTGAAAGCTAACGTGATTGTTTTTTGCTATTTTATGAAGATCTATTTAAGCTTTTGAAGAGCATCAGCCCATTTCCTAGTTGGCCAAGAGATTTTACTAACTTTCACGTGTTTTATTGATATGTCTTTTTTTTAAAGTTAAAGTCAACAGACCTAACAAAAGAGGAAAGAAATGATTGTTTGTTTGAATTGAATAGGCTCCGAAATTACTGGGTCGATTTTAAAAGTTCTTTCACCTATAGAAAGCTACATTACCAGCAAGTAACATAGGCTATATTTTATAAAGTTACGCGGACAGAGTGGCGTGCACGGGCTAGTATAAAATATATGCAAATAAGAATTACTTTACTTGAAAAACATTATAATACATAAATTTACCTTTGGTCCAATCCCATGCAGTTTCATCAGCTCTACTCGGGCGTCCTTGTACTTCATATCCTGAAGGCTTTTGAACCATTTATCTCCACCATACTCAACTATTTGACTGGCCGACTTTTGTATAAATTGTGCCCTATATCCGAAGCTTAACTCTCTCAAATGTGATTCTACCTGCAACAAAGCATGGACAGTAATTATTAAATAAAGGAAAAAAAAAATTAAAACATTTTTAATTTATGTTATAGGTAAAAATGCTTTTAAGTTCGATTGGATGAAAAAAAATCACCTCTTTCTGTGCCAATTTCTCTACTTCCGGAAATGAATAATATGTGACATCTTCATATTTACAAATTTCTTCTCCATAATGTGTGCAGAGTTTTTCCACCATACTGGATATTCTGAAATGTTATAAAAATAAAATATGTAAAAACCACCCTATTTTTTTAGAAGTCGGAGTTGATTCATTCATTAATACTATTGCATTAGGAGAACCTGTAACAGCTCATTCACAAAGTGGGCAAGTTTTGCAGGATAGTCTGTTCCCATGGAAGCATCCTGTGCAATACCATTTTTATGCAGAATCCAAAATGAGTTCTCGCAGAATGGCCTTTAATATCATTAATATTTTTAATTTATATGTGCACTGTTGGTGTCTGTGTTTCCGAGCTCATATAGTCCAAATCTTTTCAAAGTTAAATGAATTGCCATCTTCTGGGTGAGCTTGCTCAATTATAGGCCTAATCTTCGCTACACAGCTGGATGCTGGCCAAGAGCAAACCCATCGCAAAAAAAAAATCAACAATGATGTTATATTGGTATCAACACCATAATCACACCATTCAAGTATTCCATTCAGCTGTATAGTAGCGGTTTAGTTGACAAAACTGTAAGTCAATGTGAAATGGACTTGTTTTTTTTTGCAGGATTCTGCATTTAAATATGATAGTGAATAAATAAATAAATATCCACTAAAATTTACTCACCTCGATATATGATTGTTTTGACTACAAATAAAAGAAAACAGATTCTCCACGGGTTCCTGTCGCAACATTCTGATGCCATAAAATTGTTCGCAAGCACTTTTAAACAATTCATCTTTACTAGACCACTCTTCATATAGTTTACTTAATTTTACATCTAATCTAAAGTAGTTTTCCAACAAAATTTTGAAGATATCCTCGTTTTTGGAGTTTGCTTTGCCTTTTTTATTATTTTTCGACAGCAAAGAACCAATGACTTTATATTCAAGACCATCGTCATTTTGTCGCAATTTCCACACAGTTTTTGAGAACACACCCACCCACTCATTACTGTGTTCATTTAGTAACCATCTGTAACAACATTGGGAAGCATGAATTAAAAATATTTGGAATTATTTCGTTTTAGATATGTTTTAGATACAGATTAATAACGGAAATACATTATGTACCTGAAGCTTTGGCCTCCGTTTAAGGTACCAAGTAGTTGGACTTCTCTGTTACTGCACAATATTTTATTCCAAGACATTTTGTAATATGTTTATACTATTTGATTTCAACTGCACAAAAACAAAAATAACTAAAAGCGTTTCCTTCAATTTATAAACAAACAAGTATTCTCTGTTTTTTTGTGCATAGGTTTTTCGCGCGCATTAATTTGACAGTTATGTACACAGAATACTATATCTCCTTGTGAGTATATAGTGTTCTATGCGCTATATATACCGACCACAGATTATAGAGTTATAATACCGACCGATTGAAGTGTGAAATAGTTTTACCGGGTTAACCTAAAACTGAAAAATAAATAATAAATATAGGTATGTATTCAATTTCAAATACTTGGGTTGTGTGATTCTGCAGGATGATGCAATCCTATGGATATGGGCGTCATCAGGATGTTATTTTGTTCTATATTTTAACAAATTTAAGGTGTTGTCAGTTTAGTAATTTTACCACTTAATTAAGGTAACTAGTAGATGTTTTCAAAAAGAAAGAGCAATAAATTATCACAAACTAGAAGTTGGTGTCTGCGAATCTCACAAAAGTTTTGCCGCAATTTGTCACAAAAATATAACTTTAATGAAAAAGCAACAAGAAACACTAAACAAATATTTGTAGGTAGCTAGGTGTGTTTTGTCATAAATTTCTTATATTCCTGATGGAAAATAATTTTTTAATAGTATCTACGGTCAGACAGTATAATTTTATTTATAACTTATTAGTTATAATTACTGGGAAAGTAGGAACGCTTTGCTTGCAACACTCGATTTTCTTGACATTAACAATGACAATTGACTTGACCTGCCTGGCTTGCACCTGCACTGCAGTTGCAGCAAAATACGATTTGTATTATAGCAACTTATTTAATTTAATGTGTGTTTAAGAAGATATTACATTATCTGGTTAGAAAAGGTAATAAAAGTAGAAAACCATGGCTGCGCCAGACATCGCTACGCTTTCTATAAGTAAGTACTTAAAATTTGCACATTTGTATAACCTAAATAAATTGTACACGTACTCAAATATTTTACACATATTTATTTTTATTTTAGAAGAAATTTATACCTCGGAGAAGGAAGGAAACGATGAAACCGGTAAAGGTACAGAGGAGAAGCCTTTTAAGACGATATTGCAAGCGATGCGTTTCGCCGGCAAAGAACCGTTTCCTACCATCTATGTGGACGGTAAAGAAGATGGGAAAAAATTCGAAGTTGCGGCAAAGTCGCAGTTAAAGAAAATACTTAAGATTTGGACACGTGAAAATTACAAGGCTGCCGATAAGGCTAAGGCGGAAGAAGAGAGTAACGAAAAGCGACAGCAAAACCTTGAAGAAGCAAAGAAAATTGTAATCAAACAAGACACCAGCTTGCCAGAAGCAAAGATTATAAAAATTATGAAAGGTAAGTAAATAAGCTTGTTAAATACTCAATTAAAAATTCCTCATTTTATTATTTTCTCTATATTCTTTGCCTATTAATAATTTACCTATCTATTATTTCAGCAACCCCTTTTTTCTTATGTATAGACTAGTTCGCACTAAGCTAGTAATTTAGTCTCGTCGAGTAGCAAGTAATTTAGTTGAGACAATCCATTTTGTAGACTGCGGGCGGTTAACTAGTCTATAGATTTTAATCAAGTTTATTAGCTGTCCCAAAAATTATATTTTGCTTGAATGAAGAAGAATGAATGCTTGTGGAATGTTAAATCTCTACAATATAAAAAGAAATAGTTATATTTGTTTGTTTTTTTCTTTTTTTGCAGGTGTGGAACACCGCAATGAAAGGATATGTGTACGTGGATGGGTACACAGACTAAGGAGGCAGGGTAAAGCGTTAGCATTTTTGACACTTCGCGATGGCACAGGATTTTTACAGTGTGTGTTACATGGTGCCCTATGTCAGACGTACGATGCACTTATGCTCTCGACGGAGTCCTCTGTTGTGATTTATGGCAAATTAGAAACTGTACCTGACGGAAAGACTGTGAGTACTAGTTCTTAATAGACCTTAATTGTGCATAGTTATACATGCTTTGTTTAGTTTATGCATTGATGGATGTAATGTTGTTATAATTAAATAAATAAAAACTTAACTTTCAACTTCAAATAGTAAACATAATGTCATTTTGTGTGTGTAATCAGTAATAATACATTTTGATTAAAAGTTGCGACAGATTGTGCTAATCTTCTTCAAGTGTGATACCAGAATGTTGATGAAATTTTCATCAAATTTTAAATAATATATATATATACCAAAAAAAAAAAAAAAGATATTAACATCCAGAAGCAGTTTCTCCAACAAAATATTCTGGCTTCCATAATTTTTTAGTGGACACCAGTTCTGTCAGTATAATATTTTTTTTAACACTAGAAAGACGGAAGGGGTCATTTGACCCCAATTTAAACTTTCATGGTTGATTATTTTATCACTATTAGTTTATATGACTTCGTGTCTCGTGACTTTTAATAAAATACAATTAATTTCAAAACAAAAGTGTTTACATAGCAATATGATCCTCCAAACATTAGTAAAAACAGTTTTTACCAACAAAGACGGCTAGGGTCATTTGACCCATTCAACAGATATTGTTAGTAACTGAATATTTTTTTATTGACTGGTCTTGTTAAACACACCCTAATTATCATAGTTTCATTATTTCAATACTCTAAGTACTTTCGTTGAAAGATTATATTTTTTTTCTGTTTATTATTCTGGAAAATGGCTCGGCTTCACAGTGAAGAAACTTTAGCATATTTGCAGTTTTTTGCCAGAAGTTGAATTGGAAAGTGAAGGTGAAAATGTAGCAGTACTACTACAAGTTGAAGATAGAGATTCATATACTCCTGCATCAAGTTCTAGTGATGGCTCAGACTGCAATCTACCATTAGCTGAAATCCAACATCACCAAGTGATAGAGGAAGACCATCTCAGATTCAAGTACTCTGTATTCATTCGTTTTGTGGAAATAAACCTCATAACCTCATAATAATCACCTTGGTGATATTATATTAGTGGAATATTATGGAAAAACCACGAAACTGTATGTTTTACAATGCTACTAAGTATGGTGTTGATGTTATGGACCAAACGGCAAGATACAGTACCAAAGCTGCTTTTAGAAGATGACTTTTGCAAGTTTTTCATAACATTAGATTTATCTGCAACAAATGCCTGTAAGTAAGTAATAAAAGATTGTATAGAAGGAATTTTATTCTGAAATTGGCGCTCAAAGCGAGTAACATATCAGAAGAATCTGCTCCTGAGACCTGGTTGCAATGTGATATTTCGTTAAAACTACAGCTTCTGAGCCACGAAATAGGCGTTACTGCTACCAAACTCACCGTAAAAATAAAACTAATAAAGTGTTTGACCAATGTAAAAAAAACCGTTATGTGGAACTTGCAATCAATCAAAAATGTTTGTACGTCGTGAATGTACGACATCAGTACATAGCGAATAAATTCTTTTTTTCTGAAATAAACACAAATTTGTTGTAATGAAAACCTATATATTTCTATATACATCGTTTTCCATATGGCTAACTATATACATATTTATATATGTTTAAGAATATATAAGACAAAATGTGTTAGGTCAAATGACCTCTGGCCGTCTTTGGAGGTTAGTTGTTTTTTCCGTCTTTCTAGTGTTAAATGGTAGTAACAGGAAACATCTACAAACATTATATGTATTATGTACACTGTTAATGTATATGAAATTTTTCAAGGCTCCCGGAGGTCACGAATTGACTGCGGACTACTGGGAGTTGATCGGACTCGCTCCTCCGGGAGGGGCCGATGCCATTCTCAACGAAGAAGCATTGCCTGATGTCCAGTTGGATAACAGGTAAAGTTACAATCTCTTTCTCTACATATATAAACTAGCTGGTGCCCGCGACTTCGTCTGCGTTGGAAAATAAAAGATGAAATTTTTTCTAACAACTTTCTGTGACATTGAGCCTATTCAACTCAAACAACCTTATAAGCCTAGTGAATGGGAACCCAAAACGCATAAGTCTTTGCAAGGACGCATTTTTTTTTCTCCAAATTACTCACTAAGCTAGTTACTCACTGTTGAGTAGTGCAACACAATCACTAAGCTGTGTGAGCGTGAATGAGAACGCAGTATGAATAAAGGATATAAAACTATATATCCTTTATTCATAAGAGTTTCTTGCACAAACCCAATTGATAAATTTATTTATTTGTTTATTTATTTAATAGCTAACCTTACAGCATGTAACATTTAACAAATACATAAAATAGATTAAATTTTTATATATCCTATTATAGGGTAAATATTTTGATGTTGATTCTGATTCTACATATACTAACTCCAGGCACATCCTAATTCGCGGCGAGAACACTTCCAAGGTACTAAGAGCGCGTGCAATGGTTACACGCGCCTTCCGCGAGCACTTCGCCTCGCGATGCTACACGGAGGTGACGCCTCCCACTATGGTACAAACTCAATGCGAAGGGGGCAGCACGCTTTTCAAGTTCAGCTACTTTGGGTGAGCACTTTAATTACATACTTTGTTAAGGTTGACAGACCGACAGACAGGCTGACAGTCCACTTGATGGTAGGTGACTACAGTCTGCTATAAAACAAGTGCAAGATTAAGGATAAGGGATAAGGAAAGAATGGGGTGATGGGCTCTGGCATCCCTTACTCACTAACCGAAACAACAGCACATTTTGTAAGGTAATATTCTGTTAGGGGGTTGTTACTGCCGCCAGATGGAGTACTTCCATAATCCAGATCAGAGTCAACTTTGAAAAGTTCATTTCCAAAGTTGACCCAGCAATCGAACCCGGGGCACCCTAGACGTCAGGCAAGCACCCCAACCACTCGTCCAACGGTTCTTCATAGTTAGTTTATCTTAAACGGTTATAGTCTCAATAATTTTATTTTATTTTATTTATTATGAAGCCCAACACAGTATACAACAATCCATACACTTATTCACATTTAAACATTCTTTTATAGTATTGTATACTTACTCCACTTATAGGCTCTAACTCAGCATGCATTAAAAACGAACACAAAAGGCGTCATTTTCTGTTTACAAAATAAGTCTAAGTAAAAGAAAAACCAAACAAAACATAAGAATAATAGTGTACACAAATAGGCACACACTTTTTGTATATCTGTTATAGTTATCTCAAGTTTACATTGTGAGCACAGGTGTGTAAATATTTCAGCGCGGAGGCTTACTTGACTCAGAGTTCCCAGTTGTACTTGGAAACTTGTCTGCCCGCACTCGGCGACGTGTATTGCATCGCACAATCGTATCGCGCTGAACAATCGCGCACTAGAAGACATCTCGCTGAGTAAGTACTACTACATATTTTATAATTTCTACGAGCTTGTGCCTGTGTATAATAACTTTGGTTCACCTCAAAAATAGCTATACAATATACAATGTAGCTATATCTATATACTATACACTAGCTGTTGCACACGACTTCGTCCTCGTACTCGTGTCTACTCGACTTTTTTAATGTTCAAACACGTTTAGTTACAAAATTACTAGTCTAGTGTGAACTAGCCGTAATAATTCTTAGTTAGAACTTACACAACTACTAATATTTATTTGTTTATGCAAAGAGGCAGGCGTCAAACAAAATCGTCGTTATCTCACAGCTCAGTTTTAATTAAGTAACATCAAATATAAAAAATATAGAAATTTATTTTCTTATATTAAAAAAACACAAGAAAAGACTATAGAGATAAATTATAGATAGTTACAGAGATAATATTATGCGTCATTTATTCTTACATTTCTCTTGTTTTTTTTTTTCCGATGTCCGTAACCTATAAAAATTAGTTATTTATACTGACACTGAATAATATAATATCAACTTCTAATAATAAATAACTTTTTTGTGTTTAGGTACTCTCACGTTGAGGCGGAATGTCCGTTCATAACGTTTGAAGAGCTATTGGATAGACTGGAAGATTTGGTGGTTGATGTGGTGGACCGGGTGCTGGCATCTCCCGAGGGACATTTGGTCTACGAACTCAACCCTGACTTCAAGGTTTGTTACTCGTTAATCGTTTTAAATCATTCTTTATTACATAATAAGCACACTACATTGATATTTCCGGGAGATCTACAGTATTATAAATAAAAATCAATGTTAAAGTTTAAAATTTTCAAAACCGCGCCAAAAACGTTGTTTCTGTAATGGCGCTGGTCTTTGATACGTGTGACGTCACACGCTAGTAAACAACTCAATAGCCTGCAATAACCTAAACATTGCAAAGTTTACTAGCGTATGACGTCATCAGAGTTGCAACCAATCACAGGGCGTTTCAGTCGCAGGTAAAATTTCAAAAATTATGTAATATATTTTTTTCATATAAAGTAACATTATGTTTTTTTACGCTATTTTCTGATTGGATAACCACAATTTGTAGTATATTTTAAATACTACAAATTGTGTATTTAAAATATATATACAAAATTAAAATTTGTCTCGAATATCCGAACACAATTACAATGTATATGTATGTAATATGTTTGTAATTATCCCGTTTCAGAAACCAGAGAGGCCATTTAAGCGTATGGCGTACACGGAAGCGATCGAATATTTGCGAGCCAACAACATCACCAAAGAAGATGGTTCTTTCTACGAGTTTGGTGAGGTTAGTGTCATACGATGAGATCGACATAATGCACTAATTGTATGTCTCTCAAAGTCAGCACTTACTTATATGGTTATGTTATAGATTAACCGGAATTCGTTTCTAATTTTGAACTATTTTTTTTTTTCATATAATGTTTTAATATTTTCGCTTTTAGAAGCCCAGAAACTGCTCTATGAGTTACGATGACGCTCCGTCAGCGTCACGTGTGACTATCCGATTTTACTGTTTTACCGCCTATCTTAATCTCAATACAAACTGTGCAATCTAAGCTCGCCTAAAGAAGATTTCACATGAAAAATAACAGTATTAATTTTATCATCATGGCGCGGATAGAGCTTTGTGCGTCGCAGAGAGCCTGCATTGCATCGCCAATGATCGCACTGTATATGTATAGGCTTAACACATTTTACCGTCCGTTGCGAACGTCCGCGTCGCACTGAACATCGCCTTGTTACATTTTAAGATCCGTTGCGGACGTCCGCGTCGTACTGAACATCGCCTTGTTACATTTTAAGATCTCCGCGTAGTATATTCGCTTCGCATTTGAATACACCCTTTGCTGTGGTCTTTTTCTTTACTCGGTTCATTCTACAATTGTTGAAATGCTTTGCGTTCCAGGACATTCAAGTGTACAGTCGAGTACAAAATGCAATTTTTTTATTCTGTCCCTAGTTAAATTTCCATGTGGTGCTAACACGATGGAAGTTTATGTGAATCTCAATGGAGTGTTTGTAATAAATAAATTTAATTTTGATTTTTTTTTCATGGAGTCGCGCAAGGCAGCATACTGGGTCCTCTACGCTAGTATTAGTATTAGGGTCCTCTACGCTATGTCCTACGCGGAGATTCGCGTCGCATTTGAATACACCCTTTCCGTTCATTTCATTCTACTTTTGTTCCAGGACATTCCGGAGATGCCCGAAAGGCGCATGACTGACGCGTTGGGCGTGCCCATCCTGCTGTGTCGCTTCCCCGCTGAGATCAAGTCGTTCTACATGATGCGGTGCGCGGACGACCGGCGGCTGACCGAGTCGGTGGACGTGCTGATGCCTGGCGTGGGCGAGATCGTCGGCGGCTCCATGAGGATCTGGCAGCACGAGGAGCTGATGGAGGGCTACCGGCGCGAGGGTATAGACCCAACGCCCTACTACTGGTACACGGACCAGCGCAAGTTCGGCTCCGTGCCCCACGGTGGGTACGGTCTCGGCCTGGAGCGCTTTCTCTGCTGGCTCCTCCAAAGACACCACATCCGCGACGTCTGTCTCTACCCTCGTTTCTTGGACCGCTGCACGCCCTAGGTGTTGAAAGTGAAGAAGTAAGATTAAGAGCGTTCACGCCAAATTCGATACCATAACTGGGCACCGTTAATTAAATAGTTAATACGTTAATTAAATCGCGTGAGAATCGCGACGAATTAACCCTTTCTGGACAATACCTAAGATTTAAAAATGTTACCGAGACAAGGACCCTTATACAATCTCTCGGCCACTGTGGCTTCAAGTGTACAGTCGAGTACAAAATGCAATTTTTTTTATTATGTCCAAAGTTAATTTCCATGTGTTGCTAACACGAATGAATTGTGTTTATGTGAATCTCAATTGAGTGTATGTAATAAATAAATTAAATTTCGGTTTTTTTTTTCATGGAGTCGCGCAAGGCAGCATTCTGGGTCCTCTACGCTAGTATTTACTGGCCTAAGTTGGCAACTCTAACCGTTCGTGGAGTTATTTTAATAAAATTACTAACACGTTTTATAAAACGCTTATTCCCACTAGTTATGTGATGAATTGTCTCATCAGTTTCATTTGAAGTAAAAAGAAACAAATTTATGATAGGCGTGAACGCTCTTAAAAAGTAAAAAAAAAAAAATTCGCCAATAATTATCGCTTACATAAGTAAATTATTGTAGAAGCAGGATACAACTAGTTCTATAAATTTAAATATTTATGTGGTTACATAAGCAATTATTTTCATATAAGTATGTACTATACAAACAGCATTTTATTTTAAATAATGTGTTTTTTTATGTTATAAGGTTCATAATTGTTTGCTCTAAGTCTGTTTGACAACATTTTCTACACTTTAAAAGTTAATAATAAATATTTAAGTGACATTTGCTTTAAAATTGTCTGTGTTTATTTTGGTCTTTAATTTAATAAAACATTTTTAAATATAAAAAAAATGTTGTCGGTATGGAAAGAGGGATAAACGGGAAATATTTATATATACTTATATAAAAATTGCACCAAGGGCGAACTCGGGAGCGGATCGCTAGTTATTTATAATTTTATAATTTTTTTTTTCGCTGACTGTACATTTTTTCCAAAATCTTTGAATGGCGATGGGAATAACTTAAAATTATAGTCATCTGAGTGTTTTGTTCTAGCTATAATGGTTTAGGTAGGCTGCCCTTCCTTACTGACACATCTCAAATTATCATCCTGTATAAATTTATATAATATATAAATTATATAAATTTAATTTATATAATATATAAATTTATATAGGGTAGGTATGTTTTTATTTGACCATGGTTAAGTAAAATACAGTTCTAAAATTATTTTTATATATTATACAGGCGGATAAAGCTTAATTGTACAGATATTTTACATATAAATACAAGTAAAATAATAGGTAAACATGTGAATGTACTTTACAAGAAATATTTAAATTAAATTATTTTTGTCTCCATTCGACAAACAAGGACAAGATTTGGGGATTTCTGACGTCGCCTGGGTCAATTCGCCCCTAATATTGTTCTTCATCATCTGCAAGAATAATTAAAAAGACAAATAAATAAACTATATTTATCTATCTCATCTTAATATCTTATATTTAATGGTTATCTATGGTCGGACTTGCAAGTTACAGCACTTGTGGCGTTGCTTGAGTTAATAATACAGTAATTCTATTTAAGCAATGTCCCATACGTTGGGACATTGCTTACATTGAAACAAAGAAATTAATAAAGTTTTGAAACTCACAACTCATCAAAACCCACAACTCCCCCCCCCCTTTCCATTTCCATTTCGCTTCACCCCCCCCCCCCCTAACTAACTTTCACTTTCGCTTGTAACTTTCAAAGTTTGAAAACTATAGCTATAACTTAAAACCAAATCAAAATAATGTATAGTACATATATTGTTTAGAATTTAATGAGGGTAAATTTTGCATTTGCCACTTTTTTGCCTCGATACTTAAAAAACCGTCAACGGGGATAATTTTTTTTTTAATATTTTTTATAAGAGATGGGTTAGTTCTTGGCCAACAACCAGCCCTGATATGCCACGATATGGCCACGATTTCACGATATGGGGGGTGAAGTGGAAAGAGAGTTGTGGGTTTTGATCAGCAGACCCAAAGGTACAACCCACGCAAGTTTCAAAACTTTATTAATTTGTTTGTCTGAAAACAGGACTATAAAAAGGCGACCGACAAGTGAACCAAAGTGAACCTTCAGCCTGTCTAAATAAAGTACAATTTGGTGTTACCTTTTTCTTGTCAACATAGCTCAAGTCCTTAGAAAGCACATAGGATAGTTTAGTCAAAGCAGCCTCAGGCGTCATGTCGTATCCGGGCACTACGTAATCAGCAATGGCCTGTGAACAAAACATTAGATATTCGCTTATCAACAATTTAAAAAAAATTGTGCGTGGCTCTGTCTTACGTGAATACGTGTTCGTCACGAGTAATATTTTCTTTGAGCCTATTAGGGCCTCTTTCACCATCTCTGAGTAAGTGTCAAGTAGGCTAACTGCCATTTGAAGTCACCGGTAAGAAAGCGTACGAGTTTCACCATCTTTGAGTAGCATTACTCAAGGAATTTTCAATGAAATTGACACAAGATACTCGTAACGTTTACTCGCCAATTAGCGTTACTTGAAAAGTAACCAATCAACACTTGTAGTTGGTGAAAGAGGCCCTTAATATAAAGTATTTATTCAACGAATCCGAATATACAGGATGTCCCAGAAGTGCAGGTGCGCCTAGCCTAGCCGTATAATGCGCGGGCAAAGATAATCGATTGGTCTCGCTGCGCTCGACTAGATAGAGCATAGAGCGCTATACAAAAGCAATAGCTCCGAAAATGTGGCAACTTTTATTGTAGTGTGTGTAAAAAATCGTCACATTTTATCACTTTTTATCAAGTTTTATTATATTTTTACACAGTTTCACTACGCAAACTAGTATTTTATTATGCCTAAAACTTAATAAAACATTCGGCACGTACACAACACAGACAGTTTGCAGTGTGACTGGCTCGGGTACGCCGAATTCGGCGTACTATTTTATGCCACATTTTACAAGTACGACGGCAGTATCTAGTCGAGCGCAGCGAGACCAATCATTTATCTATGTGCGCGGGCTTCCATACGGCGTCATAATAATATGTTAGACTGGCTGCCTAGTAAGTGGTGTGCCTTAGAGAATGTAGACGTAGAAGACATACTCCCTACTACTTACTTGCCCAGTTTCATAGACCGGTTCACCAACATATCCATTGTAGCACTGTGTTATGTTGACAACTATAACGCCATTGTTGCACGCCTTCCTTATTTCCTCCAGTAGAATGGGACGGTTCGTTGGAGTGTTGCCAGCTCCGTAACTCTCGAGAACTACACCTGAAGTAAAAGTGAGTATATAATGCATATTTCGGATTTAATTGTAAAATAAGTCACGTTTTATACTGTAACGTAGTTTTATTTATTTATTTTATTATATTATATTATATTTAGTTATATTACCTTATTTATTTATTTATTATTCTGCAAGAAAAAACAGGAAATTGAAGAAATTAATAACTTACAAAAAATAAAATCAACAGAATTAGTGAATCAAATATTGAAAAAATTAATAAGATAATATATATATACAATTTCACGTACTTTACAGTAACAACAATATATGTTATCTGTAAAAAAAAACACGTTGGGCGCCAATGAATAATACGCCAAACATGCCGCACGTTAGAAAAATATATATTATCTGTAAACTTAAAAATTAAATTTTAAAAAATTTGTTTGTTTCACTACTTCTGGCTAATAAAATTAAAAACTTATCTGAGCTGGAAATAATGGATGTCTTCAATAATATTGGAATCATGCTCAGTCGGTAGAATTAAACACGCTCTTTCCTCCACGGGACCAAAGAAAATGTGTCACCAAAGAAAAAAATGAAGATAGTTCCATCATTATGTAAAATGTTGATAGAATCCAGAATTCATATAATATTATTTATATATCTCTAATTAAATCCATGAATGAAAAAAAACCAAAACAAAAAAAAAAAAAATAAGGTTTAAATACATACAATGAAACGTTGAAAATAAATTGAAATAAGATAACGTTATCGGCTATGAAATTATTATTAAAAAACTAAAAAAATTGGGCGCCAGCTAACTAAAAATAAAAAAATCAGATGTTAGCACTTAAAATATATATTTAAACAAAATAAATAAAAAAAACACAGGGGGTGGTCCATAAGCCCGTACGTTAATATATATATATATATATATATATATATATATGAAATTCAAAATTTGATTCAATAAATCCGGCTAATAAAAATTAAAAACTTAGCTGGATGTGAATAATGGCTGGATATAATAATAAAGTTTTCCTTCTCGGCAAAATAAAACTCGATGCTCATCAGTGTCACCAAAGAAAAAATGAAGAAGGCTCATCAAAATGTAAAATGCGGATAAAACCCAGGATTCATTAAATATTATTTATATATCTCTAATTAAATCCATGAATGAAAAAAAACCAAAACAAAAAACCCTGAAATGAAAAGAAATAATTAAACACAAATCTAAAAGAAAAAATATGTGTGCCTGACCGTGGGAATCTAAAATTTAGATATAAGATCCCTAAATGTTAATAATTTATTCAATAAATGGTCAGGCAAAAAACAAACAAGAGTAAAATAAAAAAAATACAATTGCATAAGGATTAAAAAAAAACTGAAAAGATAATAGAATTAAATAAGTAAATTAACAATAAATTTAAAATGAACTAAAACACAAATTATAATAAAAAAACATTAATCAACAATCTATCATCAGAAATAAGATGAAATACGTACCCATATTATAACCGGGGTTTTTTTACATAAATTTTAAATTGAATACTTAAATAAAATTAATAAAATTTCAAAAGAAAATAAACTGGTAAAAATTGAGGCCAGCAAAAAGCTGAACCTCTCTGTGTGAAGACGGGCAACAAAAGACGCTCTGCTATACTGAAAATTTTGAATATTGAAAAGTCAAATGATGGAATACGTACATTCTATTTATTTAAAAAAAAATAAGGTTTAAATACATACTTAGATAAATAAACAAATAAGGTAATATAACTAAATATAATATAATATAATAAAATAAATAAATAAAACTACGTTACATATCCCCTCTTCCTACAGAAGAATTTTTTTTCCCGTTATATAGGATAAAAAAAAATTCTTTGTGCCCATACACAAATGCTACCACTTTCATCCTACGTTCAAAAAATAAAACCTTCCATACTATTAACAGTGAGAAATACAGCACAAGTTATTAAAACTGTGTTGTGGTACTCAAATGTTTCCTATCAAAAAAAAACTAATTCAAGATATTTTCTTGAAGAAGTAACTTGCATAAAATAGGGCAGTAGTATAAAAACTGCTGACCTTAAAGCAGAAGTGTTTAAGGAACAAATGAGGAAGAGTAAAAAGAGAAAAATAAATAAATAAATAATTAATTAATTATTAACATAACTGAATCCTAACTAGAGGAAACAATTAACACCAAGCGCACAAAACGCCCAGACAACTAAGCATTCAAACAAAGAATACTTAAACAAAATAGATTCCTTAAAAACAAAAAGGAACTACATTGTTAATAAAACAAACGCCCAGACAAATAACTAGACGATAACTTCAAGGCTTAAATTATTTTATTTAATAATCCGCCCTGCTTATGAACTTTAAGGCTTGTTTAAAGAGTTGTAATCCGCTCTGCTTATGAACTTTAGGGCTTGTTTAAAGAGTTGTAATCCGCTCTGTTTATGAACTTTAGGGCTTATTTAAAGAGTTGTAATCCGCTCTGTAGGTATAATAAAAACTAATTAGATAAATAATTAAATAATAACTAAATAAATAAATAACTAAATAACGTTATAAACTAAGGAATAAATAATATTAAGTAAATACATAATTAAGAATAATTATATAATAATAATAATAAGAATTATACATATTCCATATTTGAAATTTTAACCGAAACTGTAGGCAATGTCTTCAATAATTCTGACAATTGCTTTCTTTCATTTGTGTGAAGTTCCTAAAAATTTGAAAAAAAGAACGAGGTCAATGAAACGTTGAAAATAAATTGAAATAAGATAACGTTATCGGCTATGAAATTATTATTAAAAAACTAAAAAAATTGGGCGCCAGCTAACTAAAAATAAAAAAATCAGATGTTAGCACTTAAAATATATATTTAAACAAAATAAATAAAAAAAACACAGGGGGTGGTCCATAAGCCCGTACGTTAATATATATATATATATATATATATATATATGAAATTCAAAATTTGATTCAATAAATCCGGCTAATAAAAATTAAAAACTTAGCTGGATGTGAATAATGGCTGGATATAATAATAAAGTTTTCCTTCTCGGCAAAATAAAACTCGATGCTCATCAGTGTCACCAAAGAAAAAATGAAGAAGGCTCATCAAAATGTAAAATGCGGATAAAACCCAGGATTCATTAAATATTATTTATATATCTCTAATTAAATCCATGAATGAAAAAAAACCAAAACAAAAAACCCTGAAATGAAAAGAAATAATTAAACACAAATCTAAAAGAAAAAATATGTGTGCCTGACCGTGGGAATCTAAAATTTAGATATAAGATCCCTAAATGTTAATAATTTATTCAATAAATGGTCAGGCAAAAAACAAACAAGAGTAAAATAAAAAAAATACAATTGCATAAGGATTAAAAAAAAACTGAAAAGATAATAGAATTAAATAAGTAAATTAACAATAAATTTAAAATGAACTAAAACACAAATTATAATAAAAAAACATTAATCAACAATCTATCATCAGAAATAAGATGAAATACGTACCCATATTATAACCGGGGTTTTTTTACATAAATTTTAAATTGAATACTTAAATAAAATTAATAAAATTTCAAAAGAAAATAAACTGGTAAAAATTGAGGCCAGCAAAAAGCTGAACCTCTCTGTGTGAAGACGGGCAACAAAAGACGCTCTGCTATACTGAAAATTTTGAATATTGAAAAGTCAAATGATGGAATACGTACATTCTATTTATTTAAAAAAAAATAAGGTTTAAATACATACTTAGATAAATAAACAAATAAGGTAATATAACTAAATATAATATAATATAATAAAATAAATAAATAAAACTACGTTACAATACGCCATTGGTCATAGTCATATAATTGAACTTAGGCATTTTTAACTCGTTAATTAAAACAAATACAGCACACGTCGTAGTAAAGTGTATTGAATGTTTTTTTATTATTAGCTCTGTTAGTCCTTAAATAAATATCTTCACACATTTCACAGTAAGCAACTAATGCTTGTAATATGGATACCAGACAGTTGATATATTACATAGATTACTTTTTTTTTTTGTAAATACATACATATTATAAATACTAAACATCCATGACTCAGGTACAAAGGTACAAAGGTCAGCATACAAACATTTGCCCCTAGCGGGACTCGAACCCGCGACCGCCTGATCAACAGCTAGGGTTAGTAGCCACTAGACCAAACGTGTCAAATAATCGAATACTTATAATACTTAATGTTATTTTTTCATAAAAAAAATTTAAAAATAAAAATACGAATAAAAGATTTTATAATAATAATTTTAATCTTTGAAAAATTTATGGAACATTTTTACAAAAAAGTTGTACACGTTTTATCCTCAAAACAAAACTCTTCAATTGGATTTCCTTATGTCTTTGACATTAAAATACTTGATTTAATATTGAAAAGTAATGTGGAAAATACCTTCTCAGTTCGTATTATATTCTTTATACGAAACCAGTTTCGTAGAAAGAAAAAAATCTTTGTACGTAACTGGTTTCGTAGAAAGAAAAACAATTCTTGTCACGTAACTGGTTACGTAGACGGCCGAAGCGGTATTTTCACTACTGCCCCTGAAAAGTAACAGTTTTCTAGCAAGTCAATAGAAAACGCTTGAGAATCGCTTACCTCTAACGGGTGGCTTGAAGGTAGCCATGATAAGCTCGTCGCTGATGTTAGGGAAGAGTCGAAGAAAAGTAACAGTAGCAGGCCAAGGGGCTTGCACGCGGATTTCGCTGCAAGTAGTCGGCCGAAGAACCGCAGGGTTGTTCACTTTGAAGGCGACTCCAACTTCTACCAGCGGCGGGTAATTAGGGGAGTTGAAAGCGTAGAATTCGTTCGCGGATATTTTACGAATCCTGTGGACATGTTTGCTCTTTGAGTTTCGAATAATTGATAGTCTAAGATCCGAGTAGAAAACGACCTCCACCTCGAGGCGACGGTGGCCACCGTCAAGGCAAAACATTGACATCTAAGATGAGCGTAATTTGTTTTACGTAAAAATACAGTAAGTAGGATGACTTTCCCTGATAATGGAACTTTTATATTTTTTGTGCAATAATATAAACTTACTAGTGGCACGCTCCCGGCTTCACCCGAGTTCAAAATAAAAACTATCCTATCTTTTAAATTGGACCAAAATACACATACTTAGTTACGAAGTTTTATCAAAATCGGACCAGTAGTTTAGGAGTTCATCGGGAACAAATTAACATATTATGACGCAATTTTTACATATAATAGAGATGAAGGTATACGATAGTAAAATTATGTGTTTACTAATCTAACTATCTAACTAACTAGTCCTTAATATTTTATAGATATACTAGCTCGTGCTCGAGAACGCTGACGTATGTTCTTTCTGGGGTCCCAAACAACGTGTACTTATGCAAAATTTCATGGTGATCGGCTCAGTAGTTTTTGCGTGAAAGAGTTACAAACATCCAAACAAACTTTCGCATTTATAATATTAGATATTAGTAAGGATAGGAAAACAAACAATAATCCCAATTATTGAACCTCACCTGTTGCCTCTAAATAGTTTGGTTCCAAAGAAAACTGCAACTTCAGGAATATTCAATCCACCGGCGATGATGAGTGACGAAACGAAGTTGTCTGTACCATCGCTTCTTGACTCAAATATTGGTATCTGTGATAGCGCAAAAAAATCATTGACACATACACAAATTGTATATAAATATCAAAACGAAACACACTATTTAAGTAAAATATTTTTTTTGTATGACAAACGTAACTTATTTCGTTTAGTATCCAATGTAATTTTAAGTTTTAAAAAGAAAATTTAATTGATATCTACGTAGTTTTGACAGTATCTGAAAATATTTTGGCTGGATACATCGAAATAATATAAAGGCTGGATACAAAATGCTTGGCTTGCCATAAGCGAAAATTTATATCTTGATCGAATCGAGATTGTAGTGGCAGTACAGTATTCCATTGAAAGAATTTATGTAAACTAAAACTAGATATGTAATAGTTAAAATTAATTAAGTATATCTCTTACTTGGGACCCAGTTAGGATCACCGCTTTGTTGAGGTTCTCCAACATGAATGACAGGGCTGAAGCTGTGTACGTTAGCGTATCAGTTCCATGAAGGATCACGAAGCCATCGTAATCATTGTAATTGTTCTGAAAATATATCGCATTAAGTAGGTATACTTATCTATAAATAATTAATCAAGAAGATATTTTTTGAAAAAAATATACCCTCTGAGAAGTTCAAGCGTGCCGTAAACAAATTCTTGCCCACCCATACCTTCGTTATCCCTTATCCTAAATCCTTCTATTCCGCAATGCGGCAAGTCGGCAATGGCAACAGGCAAGTCGGCAATGGCAATCGGCAAGTCGCCAATGGCAAACGGCAAGTCAGGAATGGCAATGCGGCAAGTCTTGCAGCACCTATAGTGTTGCTTGTGTTATAGGTGACCTACCATCATCTGGACAGTCAGCCTGTCTGTCGACCTTGACATTTAAAAAAAGTTGTGTCATTAGGCGAAAATGCCTAACATCTATTAAAGCGTCAACTTTGCAGTCAACTTTAATATCTAACATAAAAAATGTCTAAGAATGCTACCATGAAATAATTAAGTATAGGTTAAGTATAAGTAATAAGTATTTGTTGTTTAGTGTTTTTCGTCATGCTAAAAGTGCCTATGTTTTAATTAAAAAAAAACAGACATTGTTAAAATACCTTTACATCCTCAGCCATTTGGATCCACTCCTTTTCTGCTACATTCGACGAATCCAACAGATTGTCGTATTCATACATCTTGTAATGTATCCTGACACCCACTTCCTTGATTTCTGAAATAGATAAGGATAATATTGAAATAATAGTCTCTTAAGTTTTTTTTTGGTTTGCTCTTGGCCAGCATCTAACCGTAATATCCGTAATATCTTCACACATTCCACACAGCACCATCTAGTTCCACACTTAACAGGGTAGTAACCCTAGCTGTTAACCAAACACATTTGGTCAACAAAACCGACACATTTGGTCTAGTAAACCACTAGACCAAATGTGTCTTTTACGACACATTTGGTCTAGTGGTTTACTAGACCAAATGTGTCGTAAAAGATAAGCCAACGGCCAAAGATGAGGCTTACAATGGAGCGACCTCACCCAGAAGATGTCTTTTCAAATATTATGACGAGGTATAATCAGAACCCATTTAAAAGTTCTCTAACTTATAGATACCTACAGCTATTTTATGTATTTTTTACATACAATGTATATATACAATGTTGTATACATACAATGTATCAGTATATATGTGTATAGAGACGCGCTGGGCGAAGGAGAAAGTCGTGGCTCAGAAATATCCGAGAGTGGATATCCGCAGCTGTTCCAGTTGGCTCTTGACAGGTGGCCGTTCAGGAAGTTGACGGCTAACCTTCAGGACTGAAGAGGCACATAGAGAGAGAGAGAGAGAGAATGTACATATTATATGGGACAATGTCGTTTACATCAACGAACAAGTTGCTAACCTGGTAGAACTATGAAATCCTTATCCAATCCTTTTTTGCGGAGTCGCTCATATTCAGTAGCGTCGTGTAGTTGCGGATAACTGCGAATCAATTTTTCAAACGCCCCTTTTTTAGGTGTCAACACTGAAAAATAATAGGTATTTAATTATATTACTAGTACATAGCTGAAATCGGCCAATCGTTGTGTGTGGCTCGTTTTTTTAAGTGATTTAAGAATTTGGTAGAAGGTTGAAACAGTAAATTCGAACCGTCACGCTAACGGAGGTTCTTCTTTCTGGGCTAATAGAAGCGAAATGAGGAACGAAAAGATGGCGTGTTATAACCTGCCTTATACCTACCTTATTTCCTTTACTGCATCCCTGACAACCCTATGCAACATTAAAGGCGTCTGTCTATCGGTGCAAAACTACGAATCAGAGTCGAAAAAAACCGTGCGCGTGGGGAGCACCTCCGCTGACATCCTGCGTTATAATACTCGTAATTTATCAATAGAATCTTGCTCTACTTATTGCTTTTAATATTTTACTAGAATTTTTAATTTTATGTTATTGAAAATACCCAATTTTCAACATTTCTAAATATATTATACATGCATTGTTATGCTATAATAGTTAATTTAATAAATAGATACAGTCGGCGCGCTAGCTCCAAGAAATTTTAGAAATGTTAGAAATTTTAGAATGTTAGAAATTTTAGAAATTTTAGAAAGAGACTTAGAAAGAGAAATTTTTTAATTTCATGTTATTGAAAATACCCAATTTTCAACATCTCTAAATATATTATACATGCATTGTTATGCTATAATAGTTAATCCAATAAATAGATACAGTCGGCGCGCTAGCTCCAAGAAATTTTAGAAATGTTAGAAATTTTAGAATGTTAGAAATTTTAGAAATTTTAGAAATTTTAGAAAGAGACTTAGAAAGAGAAATTTTTTAATTTCATGTTATTGAAAATACCCAATTTTCAACATTTCTAAATATATTATACATGCATTGTTATGCTATAATAGTTAATTTAATAAATAGATACAGTCGGCGCGCTAGCTCCAAGAAATTTTAGAAATGTTAGAAATTTTAGAATGTTAGAAATTTTAGAAATTTTAGAAATTTTAGAAGTTTTAGAAATTTTAGAAATTTTAGAAAGAGAAATTTTTTAATTTCATGTTATTGAAAATACCCAATTTTCAACATCTCTAAATATATTATACATGCATTGTTATGCTATAATAGTTAATCCAATAAATAGATACAGTCGGCGCGCTAGCTCCAAGAAATTTTAGAAATGTTAGAAATTTTAGAATGTTAGAAATGTTAGAAATTTTAGAATGTTAGAAATTTTAGAAATTTTAGAAAGAGACTTAGAAAGAGAAATTTTTTAATTTCATGTTATTGAAAATACCCAATTTTCAACATCTCTAAATATATTATACATGCATTGTTATGCTATAATAGTTAATCCAATAAATAGATACAGTCGGCGCGCTAGCTCCAAGAAATTTTAGAAATGTTAGAAATTTTAGAATGTTAGAAATTTTAGAAATTTTAGAAATTTTAGAAATTTTAGAAAGAGACTTAGAAAGAGAATTTTTTTAATTTCATGTTATTGAAAATACCCAATTTTCAACATTTCTAAATATATTATACATGCATTGTTATGCTATAATAGTTAATCCAATAAATAGATACAGTCGGCGCGCTAGCTCCAAGAAATTTTAGAAATGTTAGAAATTTTAGAATGTTAGAAATTTTAGAATGTTAGAAATGTAGAAATTTTAGAAGTTTTAGAAATTTTAGATATTTTAGAAATATTAGAAACAGACTTGTTTTTTAAAATTAGTTTTAGTTAATTTAGAATATAGAAGAGTTGCTAGCAGATTATCGATATTATTATTGTGAATAAGGTTGTGTTCATTTCATTATTAGAAATTGAGATGATATTACATGATTGAAGACTTTTTTTGAGCCTGTGCCAGGAGCCTTCACTCTTCCATAAAAGCTAGTAATAATATATATACCTAAATTTTTTATAATTATTATAACATATAATATAATATAATATAATATAATATAATATAATATAATATAATATAATATAATATAATATAATATAATATAATATAATATAATATAATATAATATAATATAATATAATATAATATAATATAATATAATATAACATATACGAATATAATATATAATGCTTATGATATTTGACTTGCATTTCCTTTTTTTAGACAAGCATATCTTTTTCCATTATGACCCAATAATAATATATATAACAAAAACAAAAACTAACTAACTACCAAAAAGTTCGAAAATAATGTTGAAAATAAATAAAGTAAAGCAACTTTCGATATGCTAACAGAAGCGCAAAATCTCTGAGAGTGAGCGAGACAAAGATATTTGTTCGATCGCAAAAAACATGTAAAAATTTAACACGGAGCACACGTCTGAACGCAACGACCGCTCACCGGTCACTGAGGAGTTTGATTGCCGGTATTTTCTTATCAATAAAATAATTACTTTTCTTAATTTTTATACAGAAACCATAGCTTTTTATTGTACCTAAACACTTGTCCTTTATGATAATAAATGTTAATTTCTAATTGTTGTTACGTAACTATGTTAAAAATGAAAAAAAAAATTAGTGAAAAATTTGATAAAAGACAATATTTAACGTTCTTACTTAAGAACATGAATTAGTTTTGCAAAAAAATAATCAGATGAATTTAAGGACGACCACATAAGAAAACTTCACATCTGAATAGATTTTCTAATTTATCATTAGTTGTTATGTCATTGGTCCGTGAACATAGCTCAACATACTGTAGGGCTTGGCAGAGCTGTGTTTAACTCCATTTTTACCTAATATATACCCTATAAACAAACGCTTAAAAAATACTTAACTATTAACCATATTATAAATTTTTCTTGATTATAAAAATATTTCTAAGTTTTTTCCTAAATCAGTTTGAAAACAATGTTATAAGCAGCGCCAAAAATTCGATGAGAGTCAATTTTTAACGGTCCGCAGCCTTAATGATGCTCGATTGAGTAGTTGAGGCGCGAAAAGGTAACATCTATACTAATATTATAAAGCTGAAGAGTTTGTTTGTTTGTTTGTATGTTTGACCATACAAACAAACAAACAAAATTCTTTTTCAACAAGAAAAATTCTTTTTGTGTTGGATAGATCATTTATCGAGGAAGGCTTTAGGCTATATAACATCACGTTGCGACTAATAGGAGCGAAGAAACAGTCGAAAATGTGGAAAAAACGGGGAAAACTATTCATCTTTGAGGGCTTCCGTTCCGTGCGCTGCGAAAACCGTTCGAGATACCCAAATGATTCCCAAAATAACTATTCCACGCGGACGAAGTCGCGAGCACAGCTAGTTTATAATATTAGTAAATGAATGGAAAGATGGATGAATATTGGTAGAGCACCAAGACAAGATTCAATGAAATAATTTCTAAAAATAATTCTGGAATAATTTCAAACTGATTAGGTGCCAAATTAATATAAAACATCATTACATTATATTCAAGCACCGACAATTACTTAAGCACACTCGGGGTGTTATCATCATAACACGTCGTATATGTAAAATCATTATTATGTAAAACAATATTAAAATTTAGTACTTAATCTGTGCTTTTAAAGCAAGTTTTGAAAATTCATATGCTAATGAAGACTAAGTGACAGTTTTAAAGGTGATATTGTGCTAGTTTCAAAAACGCATCCTTTTGATCAACCTGTAAGAAACGCATAATGCATTAAGTACCTACCTAATTGAAAATCGCATTTTTTAAAGACTTCGTACAATGCAAAATAAATTTTGCATTTATTTTATTTATTTAGGAAACTGTGGCAGCTAATTAATAAATGTTAATACTAATGGTTTAAACAAGTGAACAATATACTACCTAGCTGGTACTTACTCAAATATTAAAACTAACGAAACCAAAATTAAAAATTCTTGTAAGCCAAAAATATGAAAATAAATATCTGTTCTCTCTATATATAAAAACACCGTGTCACGTTGTTTGTTTGACGCCAATTAATTACTTAACAAGCTATAAATAAAACTATATATAACTAAAAATTATTATAAATTATTTTGAGCCCAAACACGCTATATCTGCTGTAAGTTGTTGAGGAGTTGGATATCCCGCACAATATAACTTTATAATCTGTGATCCTGCACTTGAACTTGACGCTGCAACATCAGCTCAAGGTAACCACGTTACCACCGTCATAGAGTTAATAGTATGTACTTAAACAATTAAGTACTATTTACTCTATGCCACCGTCACGGAAATATCACCGAAGTAAGAGTAGGTATGCCAAATTGTGAGGAAATGGTCTGATGGCTTTCAAACGCAGCTAAGAACTATCCCGATTATGTCAGCTTTCAAATAAAAAAAAACTTATCAAAATATATGTATCCGTTTGGAAGCTACGATTCCACAGACAGACACACAGGTCAAACTTATAACGCCCCGTTTTTGCGTAGGGCGTCGTTGGTTAAAAATGGCAGAATCTCACCTCCATCCGTGTTTTCCACCATCCCAATAGTTCCGCCCGTGTAGATTACGAAAACTTTTCTCAATGGATTTGCAGAATTACAGCTTGATGAAAAATTTTCACTTATATATTTCATGTTTTCCATTTTGCAGAAAAATTTAAATGTACCTAAACTTAATAATTTATTTGAACGAAAACTTCTTTTGTATTCCCAAAGAACAAAACTAAGGCTTACCACAGCAGAATAATGAATGACGATGTTCCAACAGCCATTGGGGTTATAAATACCCTATTTTTCTAAGGTAGGTACTTACTTGACCAACGCGAATATAAATTTTATATCGTCATAGAAATTAGTGATGTGGCTTAATTTCTCCTAATGACATTTTGTAATAATTGTAATTATTTGTCATATTATTCGACTTTCGCGGCTCTCCGGTGACCGCTGCCGCCGCTGCGGCCCTCTGGTACGGGGTCGCGAATTCATAGAATTATAACCTAACCTAGAAGCCTAGTACACACACTATCAGTGATGTATTTTAAACCAAGCCGTATCAGCTTGGTAAACGAACGAACATTTTTTGTATACTTGTGTGCGTGTCGCAGAGCGTCATTTTACGTGTGGCTTACGCACACATCAATTATATTTGTGCTTCATTTTCGCCAGTCTTTTGATATGAAACTGTCGTTCTATGATTATATTTCTATGATAATATATATTATATTTTATTAATTTAGTAGTGCATGGGCACAGCGTTTCGCAGTAATTTTTGGGCACCCTCTTACAGAATACCTCCGTGAAATAAAACAGCATTACCCCAAGGGATGGGCCCTTCTTTATCCCTTATCCTTAATCCTTCTATTGTCTGCAGCCTACTTTCGGTAAGGAGATGGTAGCCACCTACCATCAAGTGGACCGTCAGCCTGTCTGTCGACTTTAACATAAAAATAATAACATTAGCAAATTTTATTTAATTCAGATAAATCATATTTATGTGCGACCTCAGGTATGGTGACAAAGTCAATTTTAAAAATACACGAAAAAAAAACGGATAAAAGCCAAGCTCACAGTTCGATTGCTGTATAAAGCGTCCTTTTTTAAAAAATAGTAGAATATTAAGTAAGTAGATACACTGCCTCTTTCACCAACTACAAGTAAAGTGTTGATTAGTTACTTTTAGAAATAATTTTATGTTTTATTAAATTATGCACTCGGTTTAGTGCATTCTTCGATAGGCGATTTTTTTTATTATTAGGCGATTTGGGACTTTACCGTACAAAAAAGGTATATCAGCTAAATTATTCCCGGTGACAGGTGATTTTAAATGACGGTTAGCCTACTTGACAGATGGTGAAAGAGGCCCTTAGGTTACTGAAAATAGAGAAATATGCTTACGTTTTCCTATATAGGAAGTAGGTACTCTTCTACATATTTTTGTTGTCCTTATATTTTCATTTTACAAAGTTTACAATACATAAGCTCTATGTAATGTAAAGTTAAATTCTACACACTTATTTATAACATACATAATGCCGATAAATGCTGTTATAAGTTTAACTAGAAGTAATTGAACAACATTAAAAATATGGTTAAAAGTTAGTCGAAACAGTTCTACTATTAGTTCTACGATAGAACAGTTTGGACAAAAAAAATCCAAGTAGTTCTATGTTACTTATCTCTGTAGCGAATTTTACAATCAGTGCAGTGAGTGAAAACGTAAGAGAAGATTAATATATCTATACTTCTATACTAATATTATAAAGCTGAAGAGTTTGTTTGTTGTTTGTTTGAACGCGCTAATTTTCCACGAATAATTATATATAAAACTTATAGCTGACCCGATAAACGTTGTTTAAAAAAATAAAAAAAAGCCAAAAAATAATAAATAAAAAATTTGGACCAGCCTTAACATTTAGGTGTATGAAAAATAGATGTTGGCCTATTCTTAGACCTACCCGATAAGCACACAAAATTTCATCAAAATCGGTCCAGCCGTTTCCGAGGAGTTTGGCAACAAATACCGCGACGCGAGAATTTTATATATTAAAATATTGTATTATATAATAGTATGTATAATTATTTATTATATTCAGTAGGAAATAACTATTCTTTCGCCATTGATACCTAGGGCACGATTTGGATTCGAACCCGCGTCTGCGGTGTCAGCAGCTGAGATTTTTGTCCCACTCCGGTATCAATTACCTACATAACATTTTTTTATGACAAGCGAAACATGCATACACTTAAAATCGTTATCAATATCGACTCGATAAAACTAAAACGTTACAGCACTATTACAAAAAAAGGATTAACACATACTTATTTTGTGCAATGTACAATATCCATCAAAAGTAGGGAAATCGACAAATTCATGTATATTTTTGTTTGGTACTTCCACAATAATTGTTTCAAAGCGAAAGTTATAGCGGTGATTCCCCCGTTTAGCTGTTCATTCATTTACTACGAGTTTATAATAGTCGCGCACATTACGACATTTCGCAGTGAATCGGTAAATTCAATTGAGTGCAGTCGAAGTCGAGACGAAACGGGAAGATGTCTGCAGGCGAGTTTTTAATTTTATTATATTATATTTTTTAAAAGTGCATAGCAATTATAAAACTTTTAATTTAATATAATAATACTTTAGTTTTAAAGTAATTTTAATTTTTTTTAATACTAAATGATAATTTTCTAGAAATTGTTACGAGTGTTATCCAGTCAGTATAGGTACTTAACATGTTAGTTATCCTTAAGTAGGTTTAAAGGAAAAGTACAGCATATTTGAAAAATCTTAATTTATTATCAATACTTTAATACTAATAATAAATCTGTAAGTTTAGACAATTTAAGTATTGTAATTGTGTAAAACGCCTATAGCATTATTAAGTACCTACTTAGGTTCAATTATACATACTACAAGGTACAATTTGTTAGCTTAGTTAAAAGCTAGAGTTGGGTCTATTTTCACTAAGTTACTTGTAGTTACGAGACGAATTAATGGTTTGATTAATATTGTTTTTAATTCCTTTAGATAAGATTTACACGTCCGAAAAGAGGGGTGACGACGATACAGGGAACGGAACGAAAGAGAAACCTTTTAAAACAATATTGCAAGCCATGCGTCATGCTGGCAAAGAACCGTTTCCAACAATCTACGTTGACTGTAAGGATGAGAGTGCCCCTTACGAGGAAGCAGCCAAATCTCAATTGAAGAAGTATCAGAAAATATGGACACGTGAATGTCATAAAACATCAGAACAAACAGACAAAACTAAAGGAGACGAAGAAGAGAAGAGGCAGCATAACCTCGAGGAAGCAAAGAAGATTGTGATCACCGAAGACACAAGTCTTCCGAAAGCTAAAACCGTTAAAATATTTCGTGGTAAGTTTCTTAAAATAGCACACACAGTTCAAAATGAATGTTTATCTTATCAATGAAATGAATCATTCGCAACTCGAAGCAAATATTAAGCGGTAGGTAGGTAATAACAGTAAGCTGATGCAATAATAATACTACTTACGGATACTACGTTTTTTTGGGAGTGACAATAATTTGTTTGTGTTATTTTAGTGTTGATAGTAATTTGAATTAATTAGGCTGGGTTGCACCATCTTACTTTAACTATAACCAACGCCGCAACTTCAGTTAAAATAACGGTTAGACCGAAAATGAGTTGCACCAGTTAACAAATAATCATAACTGGTTAACTGGTGCAACTCATTTTCGGCCTAAAACTCATTTTCAGCCGAAAATGAGTGCGAATTAACTGAAGTTGCGACGTTGGTTATAGTTAAAGTAAGATGGTGCAACCCAGCCTTAATGTAAGTATGTATTTTTATATTACATTATTTAAATTGGTAAGGATCCGACTTTACCACAACTACACTTATCCGCTAAGTGTTCTTTTATAGTGAAAACCGCTTTAATATCGTTTGCGTAGTTTAAAAGATCTAAGAGTACATACAGAGGCACAGACGGCGGGAATATGGCGGGAATCGACTTTAATTTTATACTAGTTGGTGCACGCGACTTCGTCCGCATTAAAAATTAAAAAATAAATTAGCTTTATAATACGCCTGATATGACGTATGACATATTTATGACATATGTATTTTTTTTGTCAGGCGTTAGTTTTCTTAATTTTATATGATCCGTCGGGAACAGTAGGTACTTTTTTTCTTGATGAAAGGTTTCCTATATCCTTTTTTGTACCTTTTTTATACAACGTGTATGCAAAATTTCATGATGATCAATTGAGTAGTTAAGGCGTGAAAATGTAACAAACAGACAGAGTTATTTTCAGATTTATGGAGTAGTATGGACTATGTAAGGAAGTACCAAGATTGAATATGAGAATAATAACACATAATTATGAAGTAGTTACTATAATATTGATGGAATTATTTATTCTACTCTAGTACCTACCTACCTATAAAAACCTAGCACAAATATATTAAGTACATACATGAATATATATATATACCAGTACGTGTCAAGTCAACGGCTGTCAGATAAGCTTGAAATACCTATAGGTACTTACTAAGTATGAACATTTTATCAATTACAGCAAAAGATTATCGCGGCGAGCGGATATGCGTTCGAGGTTGGGTTCATCGGCTCAGAAGGCAGGGGAAGTCCCTAGCTTTCATTACGCTACGGGACGGCACCGGTTTCCTGCAATGTGTCCTCAACGGTATTCTTTGTCAAACATATGACGCGCTCGTGTTGTCTACTGAGTCTTCGGTCATCCTCTATGGAAAATTGGATACTATTCTTGAAGGAAAAACGGTAATATTTATTAACACTTTTATTATAAACTAGCGACCCGCTTCCGACTTCGCCCAGAATCCAGAATGCAATTTTTGTTATATACACAAAACAAGTGAAAACCGAATTAATATAAGTTGGGTAATTTAGAAGTATTTAGCGCAGAAACAGACATGACGAATTAATTTTATTAATATGTAGAGATTAAAGTTTAAATGAAAGAAATGTAAGCTAAGTTATGTAAATTTATATACGAGTAGGTTTAATTAGATTATTAAACTTTCTTGAAAAATTATCTAACTGATGGTGAGAATTCGTTACGTGGCTTAGGAGGAGCGGTCATACAGACAAATAGACGCGGAAAGCAACTTTAAATTATACATGTAAAGAAATTGTCAAAAAAATGGACTAATTATTTTAATTATTGGACTAATTATTATATTATTGATTTGTTTGATATTGTTTAGGCACCTGGAGGACACGAATTGACTGTAGACTACTGGCAGTTAATCGGACTTGCACCTCCTGGAGGGGCTGATGCCATATTGAACGAAGAGGCTTTACCGGATGTACAATTGGACAATAGGTGTGTACAATTAATATTATAAATGCGAAAGTTTGTATGAATGTATGTATATGTATGGATGTTAGTAACTCTTTCATGCAAAAACTGAACCGATTACCATGAAAAAGTACAACCAATTAAATTAATATTTAAGTTACAATCTTATTACTGAATTGAGTTAAATTAATCACACGATTTTTACAAATCTGGGACTCCCCACATTTCTTTCCAATTTTATACCAATACAAACCTATCTAAAAATAAGTTCACAGTGATGATCTAATCATCTAATCTAATTAATATTATTAACCTGCTACTCTTCGGATTTAATTTATCTACATTTCATGATTCGGGGAATCCCCCCCAAATGTACCTGACCTCTATGCGACCCTCATTCACAGCATAGATACGTCATAGTATTTATTGTTCAACATTTGGATTACTGCTTTATTAATTTATTTCAAGATCAAGGGCTTACTACGTCAATGACTTATCTCGGCTGTATCTTTTACAGACATATAGTGATTCGCGGTGAAAATACATCAAAAGTGCTTCGTGCGCGTGCTGCTGTGACTCGTGCTTTCCGCGAACATTTTGATTCTCGCCTTTACACAGAAGTGGTGCCTCCAACCATCGTGCAAACGCAGTGTGAGGGTGGAAGTACCCTTTTTAAGTTTAAATTCTTCAAGTTAGTTGCTTTTACAGTAATTACTTCTACAGACTTATATACAAGGCTCGCTGAACGGAACGCAGAAATTTCATATTTAGTTACGGGTAATTTCTTCGTAACTCATTTGCAAGTAAAGGAAGAAGTAAAGAACGCGTAAGCGCCGTATTTTCCATGGCACTTTGGACCTTTTGGTCGCGAACTTTATCGTGAACTCGTAGCGTATTTGACAAGCAATTTTGTTCCGGTCACCAAGTCCTGATACTAGCAGATTGGTTTAAAATTTCATTTCCATTTTAACAGCGAGGATGCATACTTGACCCAAAGTTCGCAACTTTACTTGGAGACTTGTCTTCCTGCTCTCGGAGACGTCTACTGCATCGCGCAATCGTATCGCGCTGAACAATCACGTACAAGAAGACATCTCGCTGAGTAAGTATTGGAAAATAGTGTGTTTGGGAAGAGAACCGTCCATAGTACTAGTCCGTAGAATCGAATAGATGATGTACGTGTAGATGAACGTTTGACAAATTGTTATACTTATAGCCGTGTCGGCGTTAATACATGTAGATGAACGCGTTCGGCAGAAAGACCTCTTGGCCTACCTGCGCAGTGTACCTATAATAAACAAAACCCAGATGATTTTGCCGATCGGGTAAGTCGAATGAAAGTCGAACATATTATTATGTAGAAGGTACTTCGGGTCGGCTTTTTTACGGATCTCCTCATTCCTGATTCGATCTCTCAGTGTAACCCCGAGCACAATCCTATTAACAGTGTCATTATTGTGATGTGCTACTATTGACAGGTACTCTCACGTTGAGGCGGAATGCCCGTTCATAACGTTTGAAGAGCTATTGGATAGACTAGAAGATTTGGTGGTTGATGTGGTGGACCGCGTGCTGGCATCTCCCGAGGGCCACTTGGTCTACGAGCTCAACCCTGACTTCAAGGTTTGTTGATACGAAATCAAAGCATTGAATTATTTTATAGATACGAGTATGTACCTACCTATTAATATATTGTTTTTTTTTTCGTTTTAGAAACCAGAGAAGCCTTTCAAACGTATGGATTACACTGAAGCGATCGAATACCTGCGCGTCAACAACATAACTAAAGAAGATGGTTCTTTCTATGAATTAGGCGAGGTGAGTGTGGATGTGATAATTCCAATAAATAATACGTACAGCGCATGCCTTGTTCACGCAATAACTACTTGTTTCAATTAAACTACCTACTCCTAACGGGAGCTTTTTAGTAAGATGTTGTGAATCTAAACCTTTCAATAGATGTTTCCTCTTTAAACTTTCTTCAATTAGATGTTTTGAATGCTTCTGCCACTGGTTTGAAACGCATGCTTTTCTGAGTTGGTTTAAATGATTAACAAACCGACCAGACTGGAACAGGAACACACGTCCGGTACAGGTCTGTTTAGGAACAGAAGACGTAGATATCAAATGCACCCAAAGACCGCCGTGTAGCACTCGCTTTACTTTCAGTTTCTCTAGTTGTTCAGTCGACATTTGTTGAAATACATTTCGTTCCAGGACATTCCGGAGATGCCCGAGCGGCGCATGACTGACGCGTTGGGCGTGCCCATCCTGCTGTGTCGGTTCCCCGCTGAGATCAAGTCGTTCTACATGATGCGGTGCGCGGACGACCGACGGCTGACCGAGTCGGTGGACGTGTTGATGCCTGGCGTGGGCGAGATCGTCGGCGGCTCCATGAGGATCTGGCAGCACGAGGAGCTGATGGAGGGCTACCGGCGCGAGGGCATAGACCCAACGCCCTACTACTGGTACACGGACCAACGCAAGTTCGGCTCCGTGCCCCACGGCGGGTACGGCCTCGGCCTAGAGCGCTTCCTCTGCTGGCTTCTCCAAAGACATCACATCCGCGACGTCTGTCTCTACCCTCGCTTCTTGGACCGCTGCACGCCTTAAAAGGCTGCTTACTCTAACGCCTCTAGCACATAAGAGTTCGTTTCGCTTTCGTTCCGCGTGCTATATATAACGAATAATAATAAAATAAATATTATTAAATTAAAGCTTTTATTTATATAAAAATACACAAGTGTTATTTATACCTAAACTAAATACACTCAAATTAATTGATAGTTAGGAACAAGGGAAATGATATTATAACTACTGGCATCTTATTGTTTATATTATATTCTAATTTATAAATGCTTATATTTGGTCCCATGAATCCACTTTTGTTAAATATTACTCTTTATCTAAACAGAAAAATATCATAAAATTTCAAAATGATACAGAGAGCGCATTTGGTAAATTTGTTCGTGTGTATATATTTATGTCAATACCTAATGAAATGATTAAAAACAATTAATATATTAATAATTAAATATTTTTATTATACACAGAGAATCTACGTATAAAAATATTTTAATGGATTAGTCCAACTAGTTCTACGATAGAACAGTTTGGACAAAACAAATCCAAGTACCTACATACCTCCATACATATTTCTACTGCAGAAAATGACACATTGGACTCGAATAATTTTAATGAAGCAATTGACTTCTTTAGCCTAATAATTTGATAAAATTGATCAATTAGCCAATCAAAAAAAATTATCATAGTTTAAAATCTGCACTACAAAAAACATAAAGCAGCGATAAAATGTATTATTCTTATATATTTTGTTATGGCAATTTTGAGTATTTAAGAATTTAAGGCATCCACTCGGCATCGTCGTCATAGTTCCTATAGTTCTTCGGTGCTACGGTGAGATCTTCTTTGCTATCAGCCACTTTGTGGTATACCTTTTTACCAGCGTCAACTACATACTCGACACCGTCGGCTGAAAATGTACAATAAAAGACTTAATAAATAAAATAAAATAAAACAATAAAACAAGAACATAAAGTTGATTATTGATATTTAACTATAGGTAATAGTTGGACATATTATAGCCTCGCAAACTTATTTGTAGGTAATGATTAGTACTATCATGTACTATATAATAACATGTATATTACATTATTTTTATGTATCTTGGTTTCGTTAAGCGTCACGTCGTCACACGATTAGGAGCTTGGATAATTTTTCTTAGGATCTTTATTAAAAAAAATGCAGCCTATGTTACTCGCTGATAATGTAGCTTTCTATAGGTGAACGAATTTTTTAAATCAGTTAAGTACTTAGTTGAGTTTATTTATTCGTAGGATTGCCATTGCCAACAAACATATAAAAAAAAAACTAATTTTTCGTATTAAAATATTAGTGTAGATGTAGTGGTATGGATGTAGATGTATGTTAAATATAATAATATCATTTTACGACCGGTGCATGAAAAGGGATGCCCTTGTCCTCGTCATTATATCCAATTTAGCGTCTGCATTTCACTCGCAGCCTTCTGCTGTTGATTGTGTTTGGCGACAGGAACCAACTTCTAACAAGTGGAAGATAACCATAATCGTATAAAACATATAAATGAAAAATTACCTATCGCGCCACCAGTCTTCCTGACAGCCTCGCCTATATTATGTGAAGAGAAAGTCTCTGGATCAATGTTGATGTTGACGCCGTTTGCGGTACCGTTAGGATGTTTCGGGCAATCGTTCTGCGATATTATTGAAAGACTGTACGGGTCGACTCCGAACGAAGCCAATTTGGTGCGCATCTGTTGACAAAAAAAGAACTTGATCAATCACAATTCACACCCTTGGCCGCATCGCTGCGCAAGAATTTGTACGAACGCCAAGGAAGTAAGTAGTAAGTCACATGTATTTCCGAGCACATATAACCCTAATCTTTTCAAGGTTCGAGTGAATAGGCATCTTCTGGGTGAGCTCGCTCCATCTTAGGCCTCATCCTTGCCACATGGCTGGTTGTTGGCCAAGAGCAAGCAAATAAAAAAAAGACATAATTGATTACGAAAAAATTTAATGAAATCCTTGAAGAAACTATGTAACTGAGTGCGTAGTGCGAGTTTTACTCGATCAAACGCATCGAACGCGTAAACGTGAATTTGTATGGGAATGAAGCAGCGCTAGGTTACACTTTATCCACTAGGTGGCGCTGCTTCATTTCTACACAGGCACATGGGCGTATTTAGGTTCAATCTCTCCCCCGGCCCAAAATGGACAATCAATAAAATTGTTTACATATACGTAACAACACTAATTGGGCCTTATTAACGATGGCAATTACCTTGTCGACGAACATTTTATCGAGTTCTTTGGTCCTAGAGAGAATGGTTGCTGATCGTCTGTGTGCGAACGCGAGTTTCTGACAGGTGAATATGGCAGCGTACGTCACGTAATCTGTTGCCATTACTGTATAACTAGCTGATCCTGCTACACCTGAAACCACAACAAACGTAAGGTCTTAGAACAGCTATTCGTGATCGCAATGAAAAAAATATTAGAAAGTTACACTTCATATTACTAGTTACTTCGTAAGTTACATGTCCATGTAAAGTATAGAGTTATAGACTAACTAGCTGGTGCCCGCAACTTCGTCCGCGTTCTGGATGAAAGGTACCCTATGTCCTTTCTGGTGTCCCAGAGAACGTGTATGCAAAATTTCATGGTGATCGGTTCAGTAGTTTTTGCGTGAAAGAGTTACAAACATCCATACATCCCTACAAACTTTCGCATTTATGATATTAGTACGGATAGAAAATTCTGAACGTTAGAAATTTCTGAACGTTTAGAATTAAAAGTTAATTATTACAGATATTAGGATTGAATAATGTCATTCGCATAGAGTTTTTGGCTTCTATAATATTCTATATCTATCTAAGTCTTCTATATTTATACAATACTAGCTGGTGCCCGCGACTTCGTCCGCGTTCTGGATGAAAGGTACCCTATGTCCTTTTTGGAGTCCCAGACAACGTGTATGCAAAATTTACAACGCCATCTAGGGAATTCTGTTTGAAGCAATGTAGTACTCTAATTCATCTAAAAGTTAACAGATGGCACTACATGTTATAAAATTACGTGTTAATAAAATTAAAGCTGCTGCCCGCGACTTCGCCCGCGTAACTTAGTAAATTATGTACTTAAACCTTCCTCGAGAACCACTCTACCCATTAGTGAAAACCGCATTAAAATCCGTTGCGTAGTTTTAAAGATCTAAGCATACAAAGGGACATAGGGACAGAAAAAGCGACTTTGTTTTATACTATGTAGTGATTATATTGGTCTCTGTCTTTTTCTTCGCTAACTTCTTCTATGCCATCCATTGGTTTGATTTTATGCTTCAATTTTTGCTTCCCTCCTCCGCTTCCCTCGTTTCTTAACCTTAGGACTTATATGTTAGCTCACAATGATTTGTAAACGGGTGACCATTATTTTTTATTCTCTTACAAATTCGAAAAACACATCAGCGCTGCGTGGCGCTGCTTCATGCCCATACAAAACGACGTTGACGCGTTCAACGCGTTTGATCGAGTAAAACTCGCACTAGGCCCTCAGACATGTAACCTGATAGTAATTCGGACCAACACTGTATTTTTTATTGGTTTAAAAAGTATGGTACTCACTTAAAGGAAAATTAACTTTCATTCTGGCAGGTACAGATGGATCTGGAACTGTTATGATGCCTTTGTATCTGTAATTTAAAGGTTAAAAAAAATCAAATTATTTTTGTCTCAAACTGCTACGGTGTCATATTGTTTATCGGAAGAGTGCCCAAATTTCATCAGTTTATTGAAAATGTGCATCTGTAGCTTTGATTCAAACACTGATTTATTCAACCAAGACAACTATTATACATAAGCACACAAATTCTGTCACTATTTCAATGAGCACCTCCTAATTTCTTTTCTTTTCTTTTTTTAAAATAGTTAAGGCATAAAAAGGTAACAATCAGATAGACAGACAGATCTACTTTCATATTTATAATATTAGTAAGTTAGTAAAGTATAGAAGTATGGATTCTAAGTATTTTGTGTTATTTGAAAAATAATTGTAAAATTTAAAGAGGGTATTTCCTTTTGTGATACTTAAAAAAAAAATGAATAAATAAAAATAAAAAACTAAGTATCAAAAAAAAAAAATAGCTGACCAACTTATCATCAACAACAAAATCAAAAGCAATACCTGTAGTCGTGTTTCAAAGGAGTCAATCCCAATATGAAGTGTTGTGAGACTTGCTCCAGTGTATACTTCCCAGGCTCATCGGTCCTGCTGAAGTTGTACGTGATACAGTGCGAGGCTGTCGACGTCTTCTGGATTACATACCACACTCCCAACATCTGAAAGGTAATAAGAAGTTCTGGAAATTACTTATGTATGTCGATGATCTGGTCGGTGCCGCTCCAACCTCCTTAGTGAAGTTAGTGAACCAACCTCCTTAGTGAAGTTAGTGAACCAACCTCCTTAGTGAAGTTATAATTGTTATATCAGAAGAGTTGCACTTACTCGTATTTAACTGTTCCATGAGTGAATTTACAAGAATATCTCTTGAAGAGACGTTTGGTCTAGTGGCTACTAACCGTAGGGTACTTAGCTGTTAACAAAACGGTCGCGGGTTCGAATTCCGCTAGGGGCAAATGTTTATGTGTTAACATTTTACCTTTGTACCTGAGTCATGGAGGATTTTTTTTTTTTTTTTTTTTTTTTTTACTTAAGTCAAGGCAGCGCTTGGCCGCGATCTCACTTGATGTTAGGTGCAGATGCGGCCGAAGGTGGACCACGCTTACCTAGTAGATGCCCATTTACCCTACGTTTGAAGACCCCGAGATTGTAATTTTGGGGAAACACAGACGCAGGCAGTGGGTTCCACTCCTTAGCAGTTCGGACAAGGAAGGTGGAACTGTAACGCTTCGTGTGTGACCGAGGAACTTCAACCACGAAGGGATGAAACCCCCGCCCGCGCCTCGTGTTTCGCAAGTGGAACGGTTCCGGTTGGATCAAATCGAAGAGAATGGACGCACACTCTCCATGGTGCAGACGATAGAAAATTGATAGACATGCTACTTTTCGGCGATGCTGTAGGCTTTGAAGTTGAGACTCCACAAGGGAGTCGTCGCCAATGAGTTTCTTAGCTCGCCTTTCAATCGAGTCCAGTGCAGCCAACTGATATCGGGCAGACCCATCCCAGAGGTGGCAGCAGTACTCCATGCAGGATCGGACTTGTGCTCTATATAAGTTAAGGAGCTGTCTCGCAGTGAAGTACCGCCTAACCTTGGAAAGGATGCCCAATTTTCGGGCAGCCGTTTTGGCAATGGACTCGATATGCCTACCAAAGTTCAGATCGGAATTAAGGTCTACACCAAGGAGTTGCATGTGGTCTGTGATTGGAACAGACACTCCCCGGAATGACGGGTTCAGGTCAAATGGACTCCGTTTCGCAGAAAAAAGACACGCTTGAGTCTTCGATTCATTGAATCTGACCAAGTTTGCGTCAGGATTTGTATTTATAATATGTATATATTTACAAAAAAAAGTAATAATAGTAATATCAACTGTCTGGTATCCATAATACAAGCTAAGCATTACTTAGTTGCTTAGTGTGGAACTAGATGGTGCTGTGTCAAATGTGTGAAGATATATATGCGTTTTGTGCTATAAGTAGATATATAGTATATATGATTATATTACCTATAGCAGGTATAGTATTGAATTAAAACTAATCTATTATATTACATATAAAGAGAGATGTGTATTTTTGTATGTTTGTAATGAATAAACTAAAAAACTACTGGGCCGATTTTAAAAATTCTTTCACCTATAGAAAGGTAATATTATTAGCGAGTAACATAGGCTATTTTTATAAAGTTACACGAGCGCAATCGCGTGCAACAGCTAGTATTATATCACTTAACATATTTTTCCTTATTGATTGCTTTTTTTGGTTTAGTCACCAGTCCCTGATAAGATAAGGTTTCGTTATCTTAGTGATCAGTGATCATCAAGATAAGCCTTGTCTTAACGAAATTGTTAAAATTTTAATGAATTGTTGAATTTTTTTACTACAACTTTTTTGTATTAAAAAAATTCAACAAGATTTTAGAAGAACAGAATAGAAGAAAAGCATAGAAAAAGAGAGAGAGAAACTAACAACGATTTTTATAGCTATACCTACTAGCTGACCCGGCAATCGTTGTTTTGCGAAAAAATAAAAAAAAAAATTGGGGTGGACCACCCTTAACATTTAGGGGTATAAAAAATAGATGTTGGCCGATTCTGCGACCTACCCGATAAGCACACAAAATTTCATCACAATCGGTCCAACCGTTTCGGAGGAGTTTAGTACAAACACCGCGACACGAGAATTTTATATATTAATAACTAGCCTTTTTCAAACCGGTCCACCCGGTCCACTTTCGGAGCCTATTCAATGCAAACAAACAAACAAATATTTCCTCTTTATAATATTAGTATAGATATAGATAAATAAATCATTGGTTGTTAGAGCTAAAGCGGTTTTAAATAGGTTCCAGTTAGATGACTCATTGTATTATCGGAATCTGTCACTTGGGGTCATGTTATACTTATGACTCTTTGTTAAGACCGTTATCGGATACTCTGTTTGACATGTTTGTATGTTTGTCAACCAACAATAAATTTGAAATTAATATCGTCGATTGTATAAAGGAAATAGTCAATTGTAGTCAGCGTCATAGTCACTAGTCAGCGTGTTATGCCTGACCATAGTCAGCGTGTTTATGCCCGTAACATTAAGGTGGAAACAAAGGTTACAAAGGAGGGTTAATACTAAAAATAGGTATGCATTGTTTAATGAACAATATGAATGAATGAATGAAGAATTGAATGAAAAACTTGAAAAACTAATAAGGTTACCTTTTAAATAAAAATTATTGAGTATATTACCTATGTAATTATATTTAAGAATTTATTTTTATTATTTTGGTAAAGGAAAAAGTAAATGGGCTTTTTTAATGAAGAATTTAGAAGAAATAGACAATGCAATTGCTTTGAAAAAATATATAAGTATGTAAATATTATGAAAGACAAATTCTACTGTTTAAAATTTTCGTTAAAGCAATAGAAACTCCACAAAAAAATTAGTAGAAGAAGAATTTGACTTTTATTCAAAAATAATGATAATGTGATGTGGTCATAATATAGCTTGCTTTCTATAGGTAAAAAATTTTCAAAATCGGTCTAGTAGTTTTTGAGTTTATTCATTCCAAACATGCAAAAATACAAATCTTCTCTCTTTATAATAAACTAGCTGACCAGGCAAATGTTGTTTTGCGAAAAAATAAAAAAAAATTGGGGTGGACCACCCTTAACATTTAGGGGTATGAAAAACAGATGTTGGCCGATTCTCAGACCTACCCGATAAGCACACAACATTTCATCAAAATCGGACCAGCCATTTCGGAAGAGTTTGGCAACAAACACTGAGACACGAGAATTTTATATTTTTTTTAGAGGAATTAAATTTCTTCAAACTTAATCCACTCATTTAGAAATATCATCATTTAACTTCTTATCAACATAACATAAAATATGTTTTACATTTACATCTTCCGAACTTACATTTACAATAATACGAAAGATCTTAACCTCAGATAGTGATATTTTGTTGACAATACAAAAGTACTTACTGAACGATAAAATAGAACACCATTATTATGAAATAAATAAAAAAAATCTTACCCCGTTCATTTCAAAACCTGGCATTGGTTCAACTATGGGACACGCTCCGAGGTGGTAAGTATGCGATATCGCTCCACCACATACCATCAACAAAACCCCGAATAGTAGGAAAAACATTTTTTTTCTTTCTAAATATTATAAAATGAATACACACGTCCGTCCGTCTGCAACGGAATATTGTCACTAACTGACTGACTTGACTTGTTTAAGTTAAGGCTGATCTGACTCAGCTGGTGAACTCGCTCCGCTACTACTGACTGATACAAAAACTTGAATACAGTAAATTTATATCTCCACAGTACTAATTTAAGAAGCGAATGTGCCAGTTCTGAGAATAGATATAAAATTCTATTAGTTATTACTGATTATTAGGCTTTATTAAGCCTACTGATTGAATGGCTTCGTATACTTCCTTCCTCTAATTTTAGTTAGACATTTTTAATAATAATAATAATAATAATAATAATAAATTTATTTTAAGATGACACAGATCCATATTGGTTAGTAAGAATTAACTTAAAACTATGTTAGTAAATACACAATTGTTATACAAAAAAAGATTTATTTTATTAATATTTAAAATATTTTTTTAAATCAAATCCACCAACATATTTTGCTTACACATATAGACTTAACCAACAAACTTAAAGAAAAATTTATTACTTACAAACATGTGTGGATTGGATACTTAATTTTACCTAGAGATAAATACCACTTCCAATCTAAATTAAACACGATAATAAGAGTAATAAGAGGTAAAAAAATATATAACCATTTAGTATAAATAAACAGTATTAAAATAAAATTACCGAACAGATTTACCTTTGCTGTTATATTTGTTTAAAAATAAAAATAAAACAAAGAACCAAGGTTAAAATTAATGAATACCAAATCGCAACAGTGATGAACAAATTTGCACATCTATTGTGTACTATTTTAACGTATGTCATCTATATTTTGGTCGGTACTTAAGTACTTTCACATAACCAGTCAAATAACCAGTATAGAATATTTATGTCAACAGTCAAACACAAAGTGGTTTAACATTATTAACAAGCATTGTTGAAAAATGTTGATTGATTTTTCCGGTTCTCACGCAAATTTGAAATGTGTGTGACCTAACCTCAGATTAAATAATAGGTAGTTACTACCATAACTCCATATATAAAAGAAGTTTAGGGGTTCCATGGGATCCTAGGACACTTTTATTGACGTTTTCAGGTCAAAAAAATTCATTATATTAATTAGGTTTTGTCACTTCCTGTGACAATAGGTAGATACTTTGAGTTCAAAGGTGATCGGCTTTGCATAATTAAAAACAATTACTCATACAATTCGTTCTACATAATTTATAATAAGAAATGCGTAAACGCTACATTCACATGTTCAATTTTGAACGCGCGTGTTGTTACAAATCGTTAGCGTAAGCTGTGAGTCATATTGACGATCTCGGTACAGTCAGTAGGGCGACCACACTTTCTGAACAGATGACTCATTTGTGCAGAAACAACAAAGACTGACAGTTGAAATAGAAAGTAAACAAATATGTCATTTTAGGATTTCAAGATAATCATTTGTTTTATCTTGTCATAATTGCAATAAAACTCCAAATCTGTCCAAAAAATTGACGGCCATTTAAGTAGTGATGTAAATTGTAGGTAGCTTCTTAACTTTTAGCTGTGATGTGGTTTGTCCAGGCGAGTCTTCTGTCTTCCTGAGAGGCACGGCACACTTTGGCAGTTCGTTTTGCGAACCAATGAGCAGGGTCCGGTTGCAGCCGCCGCGACGGAGTTGCGGAAGAGTGTTCGTCCGACTTCGCAACTTCACTTATAGCGGACGCGGAGGACGCCAAGGGGCTTAGTCGGTAGTTCTACCTTACTCCCATCTCGTGGCGGGCTCGACATAATCCATCGGTCTGTCCCCGGCCGGTGGATTCCTCTAGTAAAAAAAGGGGCCTTCTGTCTAGATATAAACCCAGATATTTCACTGTTACTATTTGGAAGAAATACTTAAGAATTTTTTTAATAAACAATTAAAAACACACGGTGTCATAGGTTCTGATAGAATTGGAGCATTTGGTTATCTCAAAGATGAATAGGCACGAAAATTTATAGTTCTTGTGTTTCTACTACTATTGTGACGTCATTACTATTAACTTAACAGTTTTCACACTGATTCTCATGATACACTTTCGAAATTGTGGTCACCCTAAGTATTGCCCTACACAATCATGTAACATTAACCGTGAAACTGGTTGACGCATTTTCTTTATTGACTTTATCCTGTTTTAATGAACTTTAACTACTGCACAGTAACATACCTACGTATACCCAATAATACTACAATAACTTCTTGTCGGATGTTTCCTATTCTCTCTATTAAAAGTACCTAGTTGTTTGAGTTAACTGATGTCAATCCGTAGTCGGCCCGCGATCATAAACAATTTTTGTTTCTTTCAGACAACTATGAAAATTCTTTCACATATAAAAAGCTACTTATCAACCAGTAACATAGGCTATATACAACAGCTAAAATAAAATAAAGTCGCTGTCCATTTTTATCTTTTTCTCCGCTGACTTCTTCTAAATAAAACACAAAAGATTTTGATACGGTTTTCACTAATGAAAAGAGCGATAAACGAGGAAGATTTGTGTACATATTATTAATTTGCAAAAAAATGCATCCATGCTAAGGTGAGAGCGGGTCGCTAGCTATTTTTATAATTCGACATAAAAAAAGAGGGTTACAATGTTATTATATTTTTTATTTAGTCGTTATATAATAATTTTACTTATTTATTACTTATTATATTACTAGTCTCTTCATAAAGCAATCTCCACAGTAGTTTTTGCGTGAAAGAGTTACAATCATTCATACAAACTTTCGAATTTATACCTAATATTAGTACTGATATAACACAAACAAGTCAAGTGTTTTTGAAATGAAACGAAATGAAACAAAACTTTGTATAAAATTTAATTTTTTTAATTTTCATTTTATCTAAGTAAACAAGAAAATCCATTGTATGTTTGATAAAATTATCTAATACTTAATTAAAATACAATCACAAATCATATTCCATTCGATGGAAATTCGACAGTGGCTACAGACCTCTTCTCCATGTGGATAACAGCCTGTGTACCATTCAGACCGATGCTAACTTCTCTTGCACTGCCACTGAAATACAATATGTTGTTAAAGCTATTTATTTGTAACTAGCTGTTGTACGCGACTTCGTCCGCGTAACTTTTAAAATATACTCTATATTACTCGCTTTCTATAGATGAAAGAATTTTTAAAATCGGCCCAGCAGTTTTTAAGTTTATATTCATTACAAACATACAAATCTTCTTTCATTCTCTCATTATAATATTAGTATAGATAATCATCTACTACCATATTACAACCTATGGACACAGGGGTCCAAGGTTCGATTCCAGGCATGACCAACTTTGGTTATGAACTTTTCAATGTTTTTATCATTTAGGTGCGATTTCACTATTACGTTACAGTATGCCAGAGTCAGCGCTAAATGACCTAACAGCTATGTTAAACACTAACAGAGTACGGTGAAATCGCGCCTTAACCCATTTCTGCTTAACTTTAACTGCGTTTACTTACCCATTATAAAGTACTACAACAATAGTACTATATGGCGTAATGAAGGCGACGTTCTGGACTGAAGACGTCAGCAGAGATTTGCTTTCGGTAACTTTTATCCTAACAGACCCTCGCGGGATGAACTTGGAGAAGTGGCCCATCGCGTAGAACATGGGCTGCTTAACAAATTCGTTGGTCTCTGGGAACACGATGATTGGTGAGTCTACGTAGTTGTTGGCCCAGTTGGGACCGCCGGCGGCATTCAAGCACATGTTCCAGTCGATCCATCCGACCACGTTGTAGTTTAGATCCTTAAATGTGTAATGTATGTGGGTAGACCTACCAAAAATGGGTAAATCCATAGATAAATGATTGGTCTCGTTGCGCTCGACTAGATACCGCCGTCGTGCTTGTAAATTGGCATAAAATAGTACGCCGATTTCGGCGTACCCGAGCCAGTCAGACTGCAAACTGTCTGTGATGTGTATGTGCCGAATGTTTTATTAAATTTTGAGCATAACAAAATGCCAGTTTACGTCGTGAAACTGTGTAAAAAGTGATAAAAAGTGACGATGTTTTACACACACTGCAATAAAAAGTTGCCGCATTCACGGAGCTATCACTTTTGTATAGCGCTCTATCTAGTCGAGCACAGCGAGACCAATCAAATATCTTTGGTATGTGGGTAGACCTACCAAATGTGGGTAAATCGATATATGTTATAGGAAATAAAATCAGTTCTGAGCCAACCGCCATCGTGTTTTATTCGTACCTCTCAGTGCCGACGAGGATGGGATTCCAACCCACGCGTGCAATAAATATTTGCAAAGGAATATCAATGTGGTTTTTGTTATTATGTTTGTGTTGCGTGAGTAAAATACTTTCTGTCTTCCTTTCTTTCTTTCTAAATAGGAACTTTGCATCACACTACAAACTTCGCTCGCATTCTTCGATGAACGCGTAATTCAGAAGTTATATTAAACTACGAATATATTCATTTTTTAAGCTTAACTTAATTATTTATTATAAGTATGATTATAAAATAAATATTATAAGTAACTAGATGACCCGACCACGCTTCGCATATTGATGCTCAACTGTCAGCGGTTGCCATAACAAAGGCTAACCATCACTTCAAATGTGACAGCGGTTATCGTTTGCGAGTTAGTTCTCGCTTTCGGCTGTAAAAAGCGATTTTTCTCGCGATCGAGATTATATTATTACGCAAAATGTGAGAGTGAGTTGTTTTTTTTTATTTTGTTACCTATGTGTTACAATTTTTAGGAAGGATTTTTTTTTTTTCATTTTTCGAAACGCCTAGCAATTTTCAAGTACATACCTACAGAATTTTAGATTAATAAATTCATATAAATATACCTCACAGATGTCTTTTATGTAATCTTCGGCTCTATTCCACGATCCCAATAATACTTTGGATTTTTCCCAAGGAAAAGGACCTAGAAAGTGAAACGAAACTTATTTAAAAATTAAGTAAAAATAAATTTTAAAGCTACATTTTTTCAAGCAAATTTAGCTCTTGCGACCATAGTCTTATTATAAAATTAATTAATAAAACTTTTATACCTACCATTATTAATTATACACGCTGCTGTGAATCGAATTTAAATAGAGTTTTCTAAAAATAAAATTATTGTATTTTTATTTACAGTATTATAAAACTAAGCATTACTTTATAAAATTTATAGGTTACTTCTTAGATAAATAATTGGTCTCGCTTCTCTCGACTAGATACCGCCGTCGTACTTGTCAAATGCGGCAACAAATACTACGCAGAATTCGGCGTACCCGAGCCAGTCACACTGCAAACTGTCTGTGATGTGTACGTGCCGAATTTTTTATTAAATTTTGGGCATAAATAAAATGCCAGTTTTCGTAGAGAAACTTTGTAAAAATATAATGAATTTGTGTAAAAAGTTATAAAAAGTGACGATGTTTTACATACACTACAATGAAAAGTTGCCGCATTCACGGAACTATGTTTTTAGATAGCGCGGTATCTATTCGAGCGCAGTCAGACTAATCATTAATCTAAGCGTTACTTATTATAATGAATGACAAATTTTCATCAACATAAAAAATGTGAAATAAATAAATAACAGTTAAATAATTATATTGTAATTACACCTACCTGAACAGGCTTCTGTAGCGAGTATGAATTTGTCTGGATGCGAATTTGTTACCAGAGACAAGGCTGCCGCTGGTGTAAATTTATCTCCGTACCAATGCACTGCTACGCCGTCTATGTAATCAAGAACCTTCGGTTTTTCTTTTACCATCTGTTTAAGGAGACATTTGCAATATACCATCAAAACAACAATACCTATACAAATCAACAACAAATCGTTACAATAAACAACAATATACAAAACAACACAGTAAACCAACAAACTATATAATATAAGTATGTAAAAAAAACAGTGGCACTCCGGGAGTGCCGACAGAAGTGAAAACTTGAACTAAATTACGTGTTTATTTTTTTAATCGTCAGGAAATATTTTATTGTGCAGGAAATACTTTTAAATGAAGTGTTTTTTTATTCATTATTATAAACTACTAGGTATAAGTTTAGGTACTAGTAGTGGGTAGGTTAATATACTACCCACTACTAATAAAAAGAGTAAGATCTCAGTAGCTCAGTACCTCTATATTGAAAATGTTAACGACCTTTTTGGAATATCTGCACTGGCCGTTTTCTATTTTTATTTGAAATTACTGTGTTCTTTTATAATTGTCAACAGAGGTGTCGGTAACGGTAACTAACAGTGTCGCGAGTTCAATGGTCTTTTTCCCATCTCAAAAATGCCCAATGCGCCTCCCACAGTAGATTCTATCATGTGAGGATGAAAAGCGAAAAACTTTCTTGAGTTTATTTTAGGGTAAACTTCCAATATAATTAAAAAGGTGTATTTAGTCCTAAAATACCTAAGTAAGTTTTAAATAAAAAGAATAATAGGTGTAGCTTTACCAAATTGAACCATATTGGAATGGTGTAGCGTTGATCATCGGATGTGAGGATTTTCAAGTCTTTGAATGTTGAATTGCGTATTGTCGGTCCCAAGTTTGTGATAATCCACTTGCCCTGTATTAAAATTAAAGCTTTGCATTATTTAAACGCACATTTATATTAATTATATCATTACATTCTAAGACCTAAGGACGTTTACGCTTAAAACCAGTGAATATTTTTTTTTATTTTTTTATTTTTTATTTTTTATATTTAGGAAACAAACAATATCTCGATACATATTACACATACATAAAAAGAAAAACATAAATCAGCAAAGTTTCCCCTAAATTAATATATTCACATATTCATATGAAATCGATAATTTGAGTTAGCTTTTTAATTTTGTCATAAGCTCGACTAATATTTATTTAACTCTTCTACTGACCATGTTCTCTGGCGACCATCCGAGAGAGTTGAATCTGGCAAGTGGAATAACTCCGTTCAAAGGCTCATTCGTAGTCGTCATTGCCCAAATAGATATATCATTTTGGGCGTAATTCTCTAAGAATCTGAAAAAATTACAGCAATACTAATTTATAAGTAGTGTCCGAAAGTCTTCAACCTAAGCCGAAGCTGAAGGCTTAAAAGCTCTAAGAACGTTTGTTCAAAATTATGTAGATACAATCTAACATCCGTACATACGTACATACGTATGAAAGTTTGTAACTCTTTCACGCAAAAATTACTGAACCGATCTCCATGAAATTTTGCATACACGTTGTCTGGGACACCAGAAAGGACATAGGGTACCTTTCATTCAGAACGCGGACGAAGTCGCGGGCACCAGCTAGTATTATAAATGCGAAAGTTTATATGGATGTTTGTAACTCTTTCACGCAAAAACTACTGAACCGATCACCATGAAATTTTGCATACACGTTGTCTGGGACAACAGAAAGGACATAGGGTACCTTTCATCCAGAAAAAAAAGTACTGCTCCCGAGGGATTATCTAAAATTAAGGAAACTAACTTCTGGCTAAGTATAATAGCAATAACGATGTCAGGCGATATATTGCTTTTTCAACGCGGACGAAGTCGCGGGCACCAGCTCGTTAATAATATGTCGCTTTTGAAGTCGCTTTCCGCGTCTGTCTGTCTGTCTTACTGTACGACTGCTAACTCCTCCTAGACCACGCCACGGATTTTAATACGGTTTCCATCCTTATTAATATTAAAAACTTCAGAGCAAGCAGCTCTTTTTACATACTTGATATGATAATCAGCGTATGTTTGATAGTATTTCTCTTTGAGACGGCTGAATCCAGTGATGGCATCGTTAGTCTTCATCCAAGGCGGAGGGGACCATGTGGTGGCAACTATGTGTATAGCTGATCTAGAGGCTTCCTGACACGCTTTTATCATTGGTATCTAAACAGAAAAATAAGTTTTAAACAGATATGATATCTCATTGTTAGTTACTTAGTTGTCTAGTGGAAATAATAGGCAGAAATCAAACATGATAACTCGCTGGTTCGAGCGAGATAAATTCGGGCGAGTAGTCCCCAAGTAGTAGTAGTAATTCGGGCGAATCGTTAGTAGTTCTCGAAATAGATTTAAGCCGCTCTGTTCCAGGGTTCTTCGGTTCGATTCCTGGGCAGGGTCAACTTTGGAAATGAACTTTTCAAAGTTGACTCAGGTCTCTGGAAAGTAGTGGCAGGGCATGGGTAGGTACCTACTGCGTTTAGACCATTGTGAAATAACAGCACATGTGCTGTTTCAGTGATGGTGCCAGAGCCTATTTCCCTATCCCTTTCCGATATCCTTAATACTACTGTAGTCGGCAGCTCATTTACAGCACTTGTGCTGTTGCTTGTTTGTAGGCGACGGTGGTTACCTATGATCAAGTGACCGTCAGCCTGTCTGCCGAAATCAACAAAAAAAAGTTTAACAGTTCTGTTTTAAATCTAAGAAACAGGTTAAACAGGCTTAACAGTTAACAGAAGTAGTTTCTGATAAGAATTAGGCTTAACAGTAAATCAAAAGCCAAATTTGAAACAAATTACCTTATATTGATAATCCTCATAGGCTAAAGTGAAATTTGACAGTTCAATGTCATCTTCAGGCAAGTCGTTGTAAGTGTAGACCCTATTGGAAAAGTCTGATCCGCCGATTGGAACTCTGATCATATTGTATTGAATTCCGGTATCACCGAAGTAAGTGCTGAAAAGGTTAAAATACAAATCTTATACAGACCATCTTTAACATCTATATACGTGTCAGTTTAATTAAGTTGGTAAAAGAAAGGATAAATAAATAAATAAATATCTTCACACATTCCACACAACACCATCTAGTGCCACAGTAAGCAACTAAATGTTTGTATTATTGATACCAGACAGTTGATATACTACATAGATTACTTTCTTTTTAAATACATACTTATACATTATACATATTATAAATACACACATCCATGACTCAGGTACAAAGGTAATCCGTTGCGTAGTTTTAAAGATCTAAGCATACATAGGGACAGATAGACAGACAGACGAGGCGGAGTACTTAGTTTTATAATATGCAGTGATGATGATAAAAGTACACTTACTCAATGAGAGTTTGTTGTAATGTTTCGGATAAGTTCTTCCAATTGATCCCTGCTGAATCAGTAACCGCTCCTCCGAAACCCTCAACTGTCTGATACCTTGTTCTTGGATCCAATAACAACTTATTACTGGCCGAACCTGTTTCAAAGATTAAAAATGTAATTCTGGGCATCGTTACGCGACATTTATGGAATCTCTTTATATCCTGCCTAAACTTTCTGTTCGAGGGTTCGATTCCCGGCTGGGTCAATTTTTGGAAATGAACTTTTCAATGTTGGCTCTGAATTTTGAAAATAATGGCTGACTGACTGTTAATTACACACTGCTTTCACAGTCATCTATGATGGCTGTAAATACAAAAATAATACTTACTTGAATGTGCTTGGAAATCAGCAGTACTCTTCTTAAACCTCAGACCACTCTGTAATCATTATGAAATAAAATTCATAAGAGATGTAATAATATAATTAATAGAAAAAAAAAGTCGTGAAAAATTAGTAATTTTTTTTACAATCAGTTAAGTAGTTTTTGAGTATAATCAATACATTTACAAATAATAAAACATACAAAAAAAATATGAGCTCGTTGGATGAGTGAATAGGGCGCTCCGCGCTCTGATGTAGGGTTCCTGGGTTCGATTCCCGGCAATCTTAGAAATTAATTTTTCATATTTGGCTCTGGTCTTGATCTGAAAAGCAGGGGCAGGGCTGACCAGGGCACACTGCATTCCGCAGTCATTTGGGCAACCTTTCTGGCGGCAGCAACCAATCCCTTACAAAAGACCACTTTGTATTTTCAAGGATTTATTCATGTTACTTAAATGATAAATCATCATATAAAGTAAAGTTCACTATTCACTATACGTGGATCCATTTTCAATTATCACAAAGTATTCACAAAAGACCACTATTGTAATCTAATACGAGCATATTATATACAACAGTATGACAACAAAATTTACAATAGAAAAACGACCGTATAGCGTACAAAATAAAGTTGTATTCACCTCTGAAGATTTGTAGACAACGTACTTTCCAACTGTAGGAGTATCTCTCGTTATTTCATCGCAATATGTCTCGTTACATACGCAGGTTACAGACTGGCCCTTGTTCGCTCTGGCTGCACATGGCTTGTCTGGTTACAGAGACAAACAAAATAAATATGTACATGCATTCTTCGCTAAATCACATTCATGTTACCATAAGAATAAGAATCCATAATCCATACTAAAAATTATAAATGTCAAAGTAACTCCGTCTGTCTGTTTGTTACCTTTTCACGCCTTAATTTCTAAACCGATCATCATAAAACTTTGCATACACGTTGTCGGGGACAGTGATATGTTAAAAAGACTTTTTAACATATCACTGGTCGGGGATATAGAAAAGGACATAGGGTACCTTTCATCTAGAAAAAAAGTACTGTTCCCGTGGGATCGTATAACGGACGAAATGGGCTACAAAACTGCTGCCTTTTGTGGAGAAATTTGAATTAATAAAAAATACACGGCTGATAGGAGCAGAACTGAATAATTGTAACCAAAAGGCTTCGGACCCTACGAAAAAGTGCCCGTAGACCCGCTTATAGTATTTTATATGTCCCGTTTGACCCGCTGTTATAAAAGATACAGTCTTTAGTAGTTAGTCCAGCGAAACGCGAATCAGCTGAATAAGTGTAGGTAGTTACTACCTAATTTGCTTAAAAATTTGGTCAGGAAACCATTAATTTGTCCTATGTAGTCGTATTACAACAATTGATCACTAAAATTAATCTTTAGGTAGCTATAACCTACCATAATAATTTATGTTATAATAAGGTGCATAGGTATCTATAATACAAGAGATGTCAGTATGAAACTGTAGCTTTCTCTTCTCATGCGTCATTACAATAACTCGTAGTATTCGATGCGCATATTATCCCGAAATAACCGGGTTAGGGTTAATGTTACGATAAAAAATATTCGTTAACTTTATTGTCAACGACACAATCTTTTATTAAAATTTCGACTTTAAAAGCATCTAATAGAGTCGATTTTAAAATGAGTAATAGTTTTTTAGTGCTACAAAATTAAGTAAATAATTGATAATGATAATATTCAACTTACCGGCGCTTATTTCGGCCAAAAATATCAATAATAAGTGTACACTTAGTAGTATTAAAAAAAATTTCTTTTCTGGCAACATTACGTTCCTTTTTGAAATTTTATATTTTTAAATTAATAAATGACAACGACGCGTCCACTGCGGGCAGCCATCGATTTGAATTTGGAATTGTTGTTTATGTAGAGGTTAACATTTGTGTACACTATACGATAATCAATAATCAACTCGCACTCATACAATGTTAACTACACAATACATAAAATACTATGTAAACATATTATTATCACAAAACAAAACAAAAACAGTATTTTAACTATTTACATATGGCTGCCAAATGATAGTCCAAATTATCTTTGTTCATGATACTTCATTTTTTTAAATACATAATTAATAAGTACTAAACTTTTTAAATAAGTTATGTTAGAGAAAACTCACATGAAGCCAGTGAGGTGATATAACTAGAGGGGCTATCGCCCCCATCACTAGTGATCCGTTCAACTGCAGTCGGCAAGGCAATACATGACTTAGTCGCATATTATAAGTTACTCTATGCTTAGTCGCTTTCTAGCTCTTGAATTGCTTGTTGCTTGTAACGTTGTTGAAATAACGTTAAAACTCATCAAATATGTCCTCGTGTGTGTTACGATATTGCACTAATAATTCAAGCAATACATCAAAGTGCAAAGGAATAACTTTCTATCGGTAAGTAACTAAATAATCATTTTAAAACTCAATTCGAGCAAAATATTTGGCGGACGCCATTATGCGTCATTTGTCATAGACAAAAAAAATTTAAGAAGTGACATTAGGTGTATTGTATATATTATATATTAATAACAAATCAATAAATTAAAATATATGTTAATATATAATTATAATAATATAATATATAATAATATATAAGTATATAAAATATTATAATATATTATATGATTATATTATTAAATTATATATTGATATATAATTATATAATATTCTAAAATTTATATATTATAAAATTATAAATTAAATCATAAAATAAAATTATTATAAAATCACGTATTTCATTGGATAGATACCACATCCAATGAAATAGGCAGAATATAAACAGTGTCGCCTCTATGACGGTGACATCGATTCTATGATACATTAACCGCCTCTTGCGCGCCCCTTACTGCCGCGTTTGTTGCACAGATTTTGTTCGCACTGTCTGTTCTTTATATAAAGTTCAATGCATGAAGCCTTATAATTTTTAATGAAGTAAATCGTTGTTAATTAATATGAATAAAACGGTTCTCAAATAAACTTATCACGATAAATTTATTATAAAGAGAGAAAATTTGTATTTTTATTTGTAATGAATAAACTCATAAACTACTTCAAAGTGGCAAAATTCCAACGCACCAATACACAACAGCACAAGTGCTGTCATTGGCAAGGAATAAAAAAGCAAAAATAAATTCGATTTTATTTTATAAAACCTAAAGAAAAATGAAATTCCAAAATATTTTTAAAAAACTAAGTATACCTTTTGAGTATTTTTGTACATTCTGAATGTATCTTTCTCTACTCATCTCAATGATTCATTGATACTACTTTCATTATCAGCAAAACTTTTAGTTTTAGACGTATTTCGCGGTAGTCATATTGCGATGTAGGCAAAACTACAACTAGTCAAATTGCGTTCTAGACCGTTTGAGACCAACCCAAATTAAGTACCTAAATGAATACTAGATATGATTTAAAATGAATCATTGTATTGAGTGTTTATTCAGTTACGTAACCGTTTTTAAAAAGGACCTATCGTTTTATTTATAAGTAATATTAATAAAATGAAAAATCTAAAGAAAAATAAAATATTATTTGTAAGCACTTTTAATTCTTTGGTTTCCAAATCGAATCGCTACAAAAGTCGCTTCAATCCGTGTGTCCCTCTATATGTTGTACGCTTAGATCTTTTGGGTTTTAATACGGTTTTCTAATGGAAATAACTTCGAACGAAAATAAATAACACCTCAGAAAATATTATATGATTTAGTGCTGGCCCGGCAAACGTTGTTTTTCCAAAAAAAAATTGGGGTGGACCACTCATGGGGCCACCCACTCATGGGGCCACCCACTCATGGGGCCACCCACTCATGGGGCCACCCACTCATGGGCCTTATCACTTAGGGGTATAAAAAATATGACCTCTCAGACCCACCGAATATACTTACACAAAAAAATTCATAAAAATCGGTCGGAGGAGTTGGTTACAAACACTATGACACGAGTACTAATATTATAAATGCGAAAGTTTGTATGGATGTGTGCATGTTTGTAACTCTTTCACGCAAAAACTACTGAATCGATCACCATGAAATTTTGCATACACGTTGCCTGGGACACCAGAAAGGACCATAGGTGGGCACCAGCTAATTATAATATAGATTTGCATTTTAAAAAATTGCACCGTGCATATAAGCTTGAATAAAATTGATTAGCAAGTAGTTTTAAAATAATTGAGTTTTTGCTAATTTTATGAATCTTGATTATGCTGCGAATAATACAGGTTTATTAGTTTAAATAAAAAACGAAGGTTATTATTATTTGTTTTTAATTTGATATCATGTACAAAAATATTAAATACACAATTAATACTTAACTAGATAATTACTTATTTTTAAATAGTTCCATATCAGTCGAAATGAAAGATTCCTATTTGTACCTTATCCCCTAAGTTGGCTACATTGAACTTTATCATTCTCTGGTGCATAGCATCTTACATTTATATGAGACTGTTTCTTTGATTGGTTCATTGCGATCAGAACTTTTAACTGCAGGTTTTGATTTTTCTTCAGTATCAGTTGCAGCCAGAACTTCTCTACTATTAGATTTTATTAGAGGACTTAAAAATTTGGGCCAAACATTACCTTGATTATTTTCAGATCTCACACTCTCCTCGGAATCTATAGCAAGTGGTGTTTCCATACTAGAATCTATATCTTCCTCAACGTCCTCTTTAGACAAAGTTGTCTGTTTGCCTAAAGAATCTCTTGGTGATTTATTCAGGTTTGAAACTCTTGCCTTCATCGCTTCTCTCACTTTTGACAAGAAGGAATTTTCTGTGCGTTTAGGCCAAGCGATTGTATGTTTAAGTGGAGTGACATTAAAAGTTTTATCTTGTTTTTCTCTTCTTATTGCAAAAGTATCTTCAGGGTGTAAACTTATGGGTCTCTGTAACTTGGAATTTGGTTCAACGTTTTTATCTTCTTGTATTTTCCGTGCAAGATTTCCTTCCCTTGGTACTGCAGATAGAATATTACTATTTGCAAACTTGGTGTCTGAAGTTGCTGATTTTGGTTTTAACTGATCAAGATGACTGTTGCTAGGTTTTGTTTCAATTTCCACATCAATTAGTTTTGGTTTGGATACCTTTTTAATTGATTTATTTGATCCGGTCCCAATCTCTACTGATTCATGATCCGATTGTGAATCTCGAGCAAAGGAAGGAGGTCTCGCAAGTGGAGACATTTGTCTGCGAGAGCTTGTAATGGTAGGTGTTTGTCCAAACTGTGAAAAAGGTCTGTCGATTTTGATTGGTGACTTCGATATAAATGATCCTTCAGATATTTTTTCAGGCCTGTTCACCCTTGCAAACTCATTAATTTCGTCTAATCTTTTTGAGAATGGAACTTTGACCCCCTCAAGCTCACTAGGAGAGCCCGTAAAATCATGATTAGGCATTAACTTATGTTTATTATTTCTGTTGTTACTCCTTGAGTACGGATGTACATCTAGTTTAGGTACTGGAGTAGTAAATGGACGCTTAGTTGTGGAAAAGGAAATCTTAATTTTTTTTTCTAATAAGGGAACTTTAGGTATACTTTTTAGCTTGTTTGTAAGTTGTGGCACTTTTAGTCCCTCTTTTTTAGTATGCCGTATACCAAGTTGATTTAGAATTGGGTTTTCATTTGCTGACTGAAGTATTAAGGGTTCAATAGTTGCCTTATTAAATTTAGGTAATATAGCAGAAGGAGAATTTAAGTTACTTGGTGTGTTTCGTAAAATGTTTTTTATGTTACTTGATGAAATAGGCTTCCGGTTTTCTTTGCCTCTTTTTTGAGTTGCAAGCACTTTTCTTTTAGGTCCGTAATCATTTTGATGCGACTGCGACTGATCAAATATACTTTTATGTATGGCTGAAAGTCTATCATTAAAATCATTATGGAACATTTGCAATTCGTCATTAATACTATCGTGGGTCTTAGATACTGTTTCCAATATGCTTGGAACATTTAATGGATCACCCAATTTAAAAATATTTGACCGTGGTTCTAACGTCGATTTAAGTGTTTCCTGTAAATTACGCACAGTATTTTTCGTGTCAGAAAATGAAAATAATGGTAAACCTGCTTTTGTTGGATTTCTGAGAAGTCCATCATGTAAATTTAAATTACTTGCACCTTTGGGATTTAAAGGTGAAGATTTAAGTGTTTCCTGTAAATTACGTACCGTATTCTCCGTGTCAGAAAATGAATATAATGGTAAACCTGCTTTTGTTGGATTTCTGAGAAGTCCATCATGTAAATTTAAATTACTTGCACCTTTGGGATTTAAAGGTGAACTTAACTTTTTTGGTTTTGTATTTTTTGGCAGCCGAAAATCAAATGGATTAGATTTACTAGTATCTAACGACATTAATGATTTTCTTTCTAAATTTTCATGATCACTCAATGGAGATTTCACAACATCTGTTCCTTGAAGACTATTTAAAATTCTAGTTGGTAAATTTTCACGAATGGGTTGTCTTCGACTCGATCCTATGATATCGCTTAAATCGGGTACTAATCCAGGATTTGTAATACTTGATGTAATATCGTCAAGAGTTGGTAACTTTGGTAAATTCAAGCCATCAACCAGCGGGTTATTAAATAAGCTTGAATCGCTACCACCCATAATAGATAAAGGTTCTACTATAGACTTTTGACGCAAATTTGATCCTGATCGCCCTAAAGGTCGAATGAGACTAGCAACTGCGTCACTGGCACTTACTGACATTTCATTTGTATCTTCAGCACTTCTCGTTTTAGTTATATTTGTAATTTCGAGGTCATTAAGTATTGAATTTTCTGTTACAGTATCATTAGATTTTATATCGTTCAACATCAATATTGGAACTTCGTTTTGCAGAGAAATTATATTTTCTGTAGTTGTCCGCTCTGTATCTATATCAGAGACAATAACAGTAGTACTATTTTCTACTAAACCTTTTGAAATATCTTCAAATTTCTTTTTCTCCAATTTTATTAAGGAATCTGACATATTTTGTAGATCTTCATAAGAAATACTATTTTCATTTTCTTCTTTTGTTATACCTATCGGTAACAAAGTTGTGGATTCTATTAACTCTTCATTAACATTCATAAACTGCCCTTCGTCGAATTGAACACCTAATGATAAGTTTGGCTCGGTAGGCAAATTGATATCGTCATTCTGAAAACTAGAATAACTTTCTATTTCGGTTTCATTTTGATGTTTCATTTCAATAGACATGTTTTCGTTATCCGTAATTTTTTCACCACTTTGACGGTTTATTTTTTCTTTATCTTCAAAATTTTCTAATTCAGAACTACAAAACTGAATTCCTTTCATTTTGTCCATGGTAAAATTCTTATTTTCTTCGTTTTTGAATTCATTCGTTATATTATTTAATGGGTCAGAAAGTACGTGATCAGGGTTTTCATGCTTAAACATTAGTGTACTATCATTTTCATCTTTATTGTTATTTAAATCATAAATACTTTCTTCGTGGACGTCTGATTTATCTTTTGGGTCCAAGTTAAATATTTCATCGTTTTCATTTTCTGCTGTAGAAAAATGATCTGGAGTAGGATTTGCTACCTTTGTATTAATTTCCTCGACATTTTCTTCTGAATTCTCAATTTCCTTAAAATATTTTTCTGGTTCAGATGTATCATTTTTAATATTTTCTCTAAATAAAGAAGACAATGGTAATAACTCTGATGCGCTGGGCATAACATCCTGAAATTCTGTCTGCAAGGGAACTTCCAGATTTTTAGAGGCCTCTGGTAATGTATCTAATATTCTTGTCTCAAAATTATTATTAGGAGAGGGTTGATTATTCGAATTGAAAGTTTTTTCTTCATTGTTTACTTCACATATATTTTCCTTGTTATTCGCATTATTTTTTTCTTCATTTTTTATTGGATCTTGGTGTGTCGGGTTAAGGAATAAGTCACCTATCCTAATTGGTTTGAAATTATCAAATACATTTTGCCTCTCGCTAATTTTGTCTAAGAAAAGCGGCCTTGCTTTTAAATCAGGTATAATTTTATTTTTTCTGGTATTATTTCTTCTTGGGGGAACAAGTTCAACATCCTTCAGTTTCCATAAATTTTTGAAGAGCAGAGGTTTATTGTCATCATGTTCATCCTCTGAAGATTTATGAAATTGATTAATTAGTCTTAATTTAGGTAACAAATGACTGCCAAATATTCCTTGATTGCCTTCATTACTATCCGAAGATCGTGCATTATCTTCGTTTTCGGTGACTGTACATTCATTTTCTAAGACATTTTTACGTTGAGCGTTGTCGGTCTTCCTTAGTGTTGTTTTTAACGGATGAAAAATTTTTTCCGGAAACAAATTAAATAATGAGGGATTAGTTTTTAAATTTAGTTTTTCCAACCCATCTGTTACTCCATCGACCAAACGTTCTTGTAAATTACTAGCACCTACGTCCATATCAAAAATGCTTTTAGGTTTATGAAAAAGTTTCTTAGGCACCTTTGGTAAACCTAAAAATTCTTTCATCAGTTTGGGATGTTTTGGAATTAATTTAATGTGATCAAGCTTATTAAATCTGGCGCTGCTGAGAGGAGAATGTATGCATCGCGCTTCTTGCACGTGCGACGTGTCTTCTTCACTTCCAAAAGCTTCTGCTGGATTTACAACGACAGTCATTCTTCCAGATTCTTCTGGAATAGGGTCAGTAAACATAGGTTCCGCTGCTTTCAGTAAGTTTCTGGCTGCATCTCTCGCTAACGCCTCTTTGTACTCTTCATCTGTGACCTCACGTATAGTTTCCAGGATTGAAGATGCCAAGCCTACCTCTGGGTGCAGTAATGGCTTGGGTTCTTCTTTCAAATCGCCTGGTCTGGAAATGTAATATTTAAGACATAAAGTTTAGCATGAGATATAGTAATAAATAATAAAATAAATAATAAATAAATGTATATCTTCACACATTCCACACAACACCATCTAGTTGCACAGTAAGCAACTAATGCTTGTAATATGGATACCAGAATAAATGCAATAGCATGTTTATCGCCATGTTGCTTACCTTATTAACGACCGATGAGTATGTACTGTGTTCGGAACGAGTATTGATGAGGACCCTACGGAGTCAGAGTTCCTATTTCGACACGGGCAATCGTTCCCATCTTCAGTCTCATCTCGCATACTGCCTGAGTTGTCTGAATTTGAACCATTTGAACAGTGACAGCAATCTTCAGACGTTGCCACCTAAAAAAATATTAGATATTATTGTAAACAAAATATACTTACACAACTACTAAGTATAACATATATAAACAGTTATTTAATTAATAAATAGGTTAAAAAGAAACACATTTAAAGGTAATAAATGAAGAAACCACGAAGAAACTCAAGAAACCATTCCTTATTTGTATATGTATTTGTATAACTTATTTGTAATCTATATAATAAAATATATAAGAAATATCTACATTCCTTAAAATGTAGATATTTATTTATTTGATTTTATTTGAAACTAGCTATGATCGCAACTTCATAGGCACTTTGGTCGTTTTTTGACGAAGGTGACGTCGCCACAATTTTTTATATTTTCAGTTGATCCCTCGGGAACAGATACCCTATGTTGAATAGTAGAGGTACCCTATCACCTATGTCCTTTCCTGTATCTCTGACAATGTCTATAAAAATATTATAATGATCGGGTTGAGTAGTTACTTACGGCGTGAAAAGGTAACAGACAGACAAACAGACATATTATATACTTTCACATTTATAATATTAGTAAGGAAATCTTCACACATTCCACAAAGCACCATCTAGTGCCACACTAAGCAACTACTTAATGCTTGTATTATGGATACAATACAGTTGATATACTACATAAATTACTTTCTTTTTGTAAATACAAAACATCAATGACTCAGGTATACAAAAGTAAAATGTTAAACACATAAACATTTGCCCCTAGCGGGATTCGAACCCGCGACCGTTTGGTTAACAGCTTTACTAACAGGGTTACTAGCCACTAGACCTAACATATGTCGTTATAATATGAATAAGTATATTGATGTATAGATATGATTTATTATTTACTAGCTGGTGCTCGCGACTTCGTCCGCTTGGAATAATTATTTTGGGAATCATTTGGGTATCTCGAACGGTTTTCGCAGCGCACGCAACGGAAGCCCTCAAAGATGAATAATTTTCCCCGTTTTTTTCACATTTTCGACTGTTTCTTCGCTCCTGTTAGTCGCAACGTGGTGTTATATAGCCTAAAGCCTTCCTCGATAAATGATCTATCCAACACAAAAATAATTTTTCAATTCGAACCAGTAGTTCCTGAGATTAGGGCGTTCACACAAACAAACAAACTCTTCAGCTTTATAATATTATATAGTATAGATTAATAAGTAGAATTTGATAAACTTACCGTGATTAGTAATGTTAATGTAATAAAGCTCAACTTCCCCCACATTATTCTCTGCACTCTTTGTTACCTAGTCACCATTGAAATGAAACATGTGAAGTCAGGTCACGAATTAACCACATTACTTATATGGATGTGATAAGCAGATGCGATAGATTTTAAAGATAACAATTTAACTAGTGATTCGCCCGTGTCTACGCACGTAATAATATTTTTTTAAGTAAATACCGTTTTATTTATATATAAAAATATTTAAAAAAATATATCAAAATATTAATAATATAATATTTTTATAGTTTTAGACTAACTTCTCGACCAATCATCTTGAAATTTTTGAAACCTTGAAATCTTGAAACTTCTCATCCAGCAATAAAAGTACTGTTCCCATGGGATCATCTATAATATTATAAAGAGGAAAGATTTGATTGTTTGTTTGTTTGTTTGAATTGACTGTTGAGAAGCTATATTATCAGCGAGTAAGACTGGATATATTTCATAAAGTTACGCGGACCAAGTCGCGTACAACAGCTAGTCACTACATAGTATAAAACAAAGTCGCTTTTTCTGTCCCTATGTCCCTTTGTATGCTTAGACTTAGATCTTTAAAACTACGCAACGGATTTTAATGCGGTTTTCACTAATGGGTAGAGTGGTTCTCGAGGAAGGTTTAAGTACATAATTTACTAAGTTACGCGGGCGAAGTCGCGGGCAGCAGCTTTAATTTTATTAACACGTAACGTAATTTTATAAACTATAACTAACATGTAGTGCCATCTGTTAACAGACTTTTTCCATTATTCGAAGTGAGATTAGATGAATTAGAGTACTACATTGCTTCAAACAGAATTCCCTAGATGGCGTTGTAAATTTTGCATACACGTTGTCTGGGACTCCAAAAAGGACATAGGGTACCTTTCATCCAGAACGCGGACGAAGTCGCGGGCACCAGCTAGTCTAAAATAAAATTAAAAACTGTCTCCTGTCCAAAGTGTTATAGCAACAAGTGGTCAGGCGTTATATTGGTTAAGTTTTTTTTTCTGTGCTATTCATTCACGATGACCTGTATATGTGATGGTTTCTGTCGCCAGATGGTTTGTCCAGTTTATATAATACGTTATATATAACTATATGTCAGTATCTACTATTTATTCTGAGTTTATCATTGCTTTATGAACGCAGTATAAATATAGCCTTTCAGCTATTGAATTATTCATTTAACTATTAAATAGGTAGGTACCAAAAATAGGAAAATTAATTAAGAAATTCTCACATACAGACATATTTAATTTTTAAATATTAGTAATTAAAAGATGAGATATTGTATCTATTTCTAGATAATGTAACGAAAAGATAGCGTAAGAAATAATAAGCACGCATTCGAAGACCGTTTGACCTATAGGTACGTGACAATCAATTATTTCAACATAAACTCTATCAGATTTTTATCGATACTTAATATGAAATGAAAAAATGCACGTTACGCAATGAATGCTTTATTAATTCATTAAACTAATAAAACGAAACTAAATATAGTCCATTTACTTCCTATCCTAATCCCTTATCCTCAATCCCACTATGTCCGGCAGCAGGCACTTTTAGCACGGTAGGCGTTTGTGTTGGCGGCGGTAGCCAGCTACCATCAAGTGAAACGTCAGCCTGCCTGTCGACATTAAATTTTAAAAAAAAAAAAACGAAATCCATCAAAAACCAACGTCTTGCGGTTCATTTATGGGGTAATCTGTCATTTTATATAGGTAAATAAATCCCTTAACTACAGTTTATTAATGCTTGAAAATGAAAATTATCTTTTTTACCTCTTCTAGTGATCTATTTTCCAAAAGCATTTTCGAGAAAACGGCTAAAACAGTGTCTGTTTCGGTAAGTACTTACCTACTTAGATCTGAATAATAAGAGCATTTAAAAAACAATAAAATTACTTGCAGACTGCTAATAAAGTCTATTTTAATTTGTTGTTGCAAAAAAAGGCCTAGAAATTCATTAAAAAAAATTAAAACGTTTTTATAAAAACGCATTTGAAATTTGCCTTATTGCAATATGGTCAAAATGGCTTCGCTTTTGAACGAGTATGTTGCAAAACTTGGTCCTACTTGATTGGACTATTTGTACCAAGCAGATGTACTCGTCCACAACTTCCGGTTATTTTTTGCTACTTTAAAAAAATATATACTTAAGTATCACAAAAACTAGATAAGCTGAAAACCTGGGTGTTTTACTCTTGCATTTATATCAGCTTAGACCTTTAAGCTTAGACTATCCTATCAGAATTTGATATTAAAAGACCATATCACAAAATCAGACTGTCAGACTGTGGGTAGGCACAACAGGAACATTATAGATATAAATTCAAATCCGGTCACAACATTCAAATCGCAACGTGAGAAATGTAGGCGTCCTTAAATATTTCCCGCGCAAATCCTATTGGAGATTGTAGGTACAATTTAATCCATTAGGTAGTCTTTTGGGGCTGGCAAGATAGTAATTTCAGCTTTTTATTATCAATTTTTATGTATCTACCTATTTTAATGATACTTTTGTTTGTAATACATAATCGCAAAACTTACTGGAAAGATTTTAAGAATGTTCTCTCAGAAACAACTTTAGTTACATAAGTAAAACAAGTACTCATAGATGGAAAATACGGTTTACTATTAGTTACTTAAAAAAACAAAAAATTCCTAGACCGATTACCAAGTAAAATTAAAATTTGATTTAGGGCTTAAAACCTTTAGAAAACGATTCGTTATTTAACCTTATTAATACTTTTATTAAGGTAGAATATCGAATGATCAATGCCGAATCATCGCGGTCCTTCACAGCGACAAACGGATAATTCGATATTCAATCTTATTTGTATATTAGTGAGGTTGAATATCGAATTATAAGTACCGCCCTGTGCGCCTACAGTAATGACCTTGACAGCGTCGTCTTAACAGTTGGTCTTAACAATTAAAAATCTCTGAAAACGACATATTATCCTTAAAAGCCTCGAAATAAATAATTAAAAAATTAACCAAAAACAAGTTTTGACCCAGTATCTTGCCAGTATCGATAGGCTCAGATTATTTCGTTTTTTTAATGGCAACGTTTGAATGAAGCTTACAAAATAATATAAATTTTAAACCACTCAATATGTGACACGATAAATCAAATTCAAATTTGTGCATACCGTTAAATGTAATTGTACATACATTATATATTATTGATTATTTACCCTTGATTTGTTCTATTAATTGTTTTGTGTTCTGTGGTCACCACGTACATAGCAATAGACAATCATAGACTAAATATTTTTAAGTTGTTTGACTTTTAACATTGCTTCATCAACGAGGTTTAAAAATTAGAAACGTTAAACCGCAAATATAACATTTCAACTTCTAACAAAATAGTATATACTTATAGTAATTTTGGTATAAATGGTGTAAATATTACTGTTGTGATTAAAAATATTCTTCATGTGTACCTATTTGGTATTCGTCTAATGCCATAATTTGTTGAAATCGTGTACTGCTAGGTACACTTGTGTTCTTACTGACTTATGATTACCAAAACTTGTACAATGGAGGACTTTGTGAAAATTGAGAAGATCGGCGAAGGCACTTACGGTGTCGTCTATAAAGGGAAGAACAAAATAACTGGCCAGTTCGTGGCCATGAAGAAGATTAGGTTGGAAGCTGAAGACGAAGGTGTACCATCAACTGCTATCAGGTTTGCAGTACTTACATTTATTTATTGTCTAGAAGTGTGTAATATTTCTATTAGATGTCTAAATTAGTCAAATATTTTGTAAATTTTGCTGTAGAAAACATAACCTTACTTAAATGTTCTATTAACATACATTTTTAATATATGAATTTATTGCTGACATTGTTATTATGGAAACTATCTTTCCATCGTTTATATGATGTGGGTGTACTGGTGCTAAAGGTTTTAATCCATCACATAGTTTGAAACTTAATATTTAATTTGGGATTGTGTCTAAAAACCTATCCTTACATTACATTACTGTGTGTGTTCAGCGGAATTTGATACGGTTTGTACATATTTTGTATATATTATACACTATACAGTGAATTATTAGTATATTTTTTGGTATTAATGTTTGCACTTGGCTGAGTACTCAGGTTAGAATACCATTAAAAAGGTGACATTTAAAAAATGGAAAAGTTAATTCACACTATTTATATTTCTTCTGTTTTATTTTCCGCTATTTTTAATTTTAAAACAAATTTGTTGAATAGTTATTGTGGGTCTGGATAGCCATTATTCATGACCTCTATTCAAAATGACTTATTCACTTTGTATGATGTGATTCACCCACACGCCATCATGTTTTGCTACTAGGTATCTCTTGTATAATCAGAAATACTGTAGTAGACATTGAGAATTTTTGAAAGGAATTCTAAATGAGCTTATTTCTTTTTTTAGGGAGATCTCTTTACTGAAGGAGCTTCAGCATCCAAATATAGTGAAATTGGAAGATGTATTGATGGAGGAGACACGTCTTTATCTTATATTTGAATTTCTGTCAATGGACTTGAAGAAATACATGGATTCCTTGGGACCGGGAAAGGTACAGTATTTAAAATAACTGAGGTTCGATTCCTGGCAGTTTTTGCAAACTTTGTCTGTTGAAGCCAGTCTGAAACTGGAAAGCAGTGGCAGGACAAACTACATTTTGCAGTAATTTGGGCAGCCTGTGTGGCCGTAGTGAAACCACCCCCATACAGAAAAAACACTCTGAATTAACAGCATGTCTGCTCTTCTCTTTTGGTGAGTGAGTAAGAGATGATTGAGCCCATTGTCCTATCCCTTATCCTTAATCATACTACGGTTGGCAACACACTTGTAGTAACTATGCCGTTGCTTGTGTTATAAGTGACGGTAGCCATCTACCATCAGGTATACCGTTAACATTGCGATGAAGTTCATGGACATATTCATATGTGATTTTCAGTTGATGGACCCGAGCACAGTGAAGAGTTATCTTTTCCAAATAAACAATGCAATCCTATTTTGTCACCAACGACGCATCTTACATCGTGACCTCAAACCGCAGAATTTGCTCATTGACAAGACTGGACTTATTAAGGTGAGTATGTAGAGACTTGTATTTGGTTTATATTGGTGTTAAATTTTCAAGCTGCAGTGAATACACACAAAACTGTCTCGATATTTTTGTTTTTATTTTTTATTTTTACTGAAAATTAACTTATTTCATTCCTTGACATTGATAAGCATTATATAGGTATTGGTTTTATCATATTATGCCATTTAAATGGTAATATTGATTATTGAATGTTGAAAACTCAACTATCAATATCTATGCAATGAATCAGTTATGTAATATAAGCGAAATGGAACCACATTTGTATTCTTGTTATACAAGAATTGTTATTCTTGTGTCTCTTATTATAACCTAAATTCTTAGAATTTCTAATAATAATTATACAATATACAAAAGCAATTAATAAATGGATTCCAGGTAGCGGACTTTGGTCTGGGACGCGCGTTCGGTGTTCCCGTAAGGGTGTATACACACGAAGTTGTCACTCTATGGTATCGAGCACCTGAAGTACTCTTGGGCAGCTCTAGGTAATGTATAATCAGACTTTTCCATTGAGTATAGAGGGATTTTTTTTCTTCATTTCTATGGAGGGTAAGGAGTACCGACTCATATGACAATCAAACTGAAAAATTTGTCCTCTCCAACAATAAAATAAGGGTTCTAAGTGGCCGGAATAGCGCTAGTGTAGCATATCTTCTATATATCTGTCTTTGTCTAATTTACTCTGCAATGCTACACTAGCGTCATCTTAATTTACCTACTGGTATTCTGGGACTTTATAATACTTTATAATACAAAGAGTCCGTATAAGTCATACACTCCGTACTCCTTTCTCACTACAATCTGACACTTTAAAAATATTCTTACTGTTACTGTAACTGATCTGTAGATTATACGATTGCTGATTACTGATTTGTTCAGCAAATTGATTGAATATTTGTTAATTTTATTTTACTATTTAAAATTATATAGATTATATTAATAAAGCCAATATTTTGTTTTCAGATACTCCTGCCCTATTGATATCTGGTCGCTGGGATGTATTTTCTCTGAGATGTCGTCAAAGAAACCATTGTTCCAAGGCGACTCGGAGATCGATCAACTTTTCCGCATTTTCAGGTATGTATTTTCAAGTCTTGTGATGATTTTTTCTCTCTATTCTTTATTTATTTATTTATCTTTTATTTTGTGATGAATTTGCTCAGAATACCGAGGAATTCCTACAAACTTCACCTTCAAAGTTAAAACAAGCTATGGCTATTTATATATGTTACATAATTATGTAATCCTCAAAAGTAAAGCTTGTTAACTATACATAATTTGAACATTTTCACTTAAATCTCAGCTAAACTGAATTTCTTTTCCAATTGAAATATATATTTTTTGTCTCATACTACACTTACATAGGTAGGGGATAGGATATAGTGTTAGTAGCGGGATGAGGATAGACACTGAAACACAAAAATATATATTCCGTTATTCCTCAGAGATCTTATGCTTATCTTATTATCTTTTTATTCTAATATAAAAAATTTCTACTACTTACCAAATTTTTCAAGGTGTATGAGATATGAATATGAATAATGATAATGACATATGTCATCAAAAATTTAATAATAACCTCGACTGTTTTTCTCCATCTCGAATTCAATTATGGCGTTTTTTTTTAGTTTGTAGGCATACATAATATGGTCAGTAAGTGAGAATATTACAATGTTGCCATAAACTGTTCCAGAATACTGCGTACCCCTAACGAGGAGATATGGCCGGGGGTTTCGTCGCTGAGCGATTACAAAAGCACATTCCCCGAATGGAGCACAGTCAACTTGCACAGTCACGTGAGTAAATGTGCCCTTATAGCTGCAACAGACTCTTTCAGAAAGTCTTTTATTTTGAAATTTTATATTACCTGGACTATTCGGCCGAGGCAACACAATTATGTTGCCAGATTTCCTATGGTATTAGTTGTAAAAAAAGGTAATAATATATCGTGTTTTTTTATAAACTATTTTATAAACTACGTTTTTTTTATGGCAGTAATCAAAAAGCAGGCTGACAATTCACTTAATAGTGGCCACTGTACTTAATAGGGACAGAAAGTCCTTAAGTGCCACAGTAGCCACTATAATTCTGTAGGAGGAAATAAACTAAATATAAATTATAAATTGACATACAAAAAGGAAACCAAATTAGGCACTTTTAAAAAAATGTACTTTATTATAACAATTATGCGGGTTGGTCTTGGACTGTCTAGTCTAGAACACAATCTGACTACATTTGATTTTTGCCTAGAGCTAGATTGTGTTCTAGACTAGACAGTCCCAAGACCAACCCCAATATGCAATGTAAAGCAGACAAGAAAAGTGCTTTATCAGTTTCGATTACAAATTCCATTCATTTCAAAATTCGCTAAGGTTTAGATTTGAAATAGTTATTGATTACTGATTGACATAATTTGTCATCGCTAATAAAGATAGCAATAGAAATTGTCACTTTGAATTTTCAAAGGAAAACAGACCTTATCATTCTACAACATACAAAGAATGTTCAATCTTAGGGCGATAGAGCACTTTATTTGTCGAGTTTACAAAAGAAGTAGTAGATAATATTATAAAATGTATTGAAATAAACTAAACAGGTGCAAAACATGGAGCCGGAGGGCGTATATCTGCTCGAAAAGATGCTCGTGTACGATCCGTCTAAGCGGATCACGGCGCGAGACATAAGCCGCCATCCGTACCTGCGCGGAGTGAGGCTTCCGCCCGGACTCACCGTCACCCCGCCCTACCTCACTTCGCTCGCTTCCGAGAACGGAGACTCCAACAGCGACAGCTCCTCCTAGCCGAAGGTATTTTCTCAGATTCTCATTTTCTTACATTCTCAGATATATGATCAAATCTAGAATCTCTTTCTGGAGTTGTTTGTATTTCCTAAAGAAACTGTTTTAATATTATAATTTTTTTAAGTGACATAACCATTTTGTTACTCTTTTTTTTTTCAGATTTATTAATAAACGCTCCACGACGTTTTTGAGAGGAACGCCATAAATACAATGTCGCAAAGGGTACTAAAATAAATTTAAACGGAATTTTTGGTTTGTGACAAATAACGCTTATAATATCGCTGACCAAACGATGGCAAGACCAATTTCCGTTCATCATTTTTGGCACTAATATCAATAATCGTAATACCGGTTCAGGGAGATTATGTAATTTGTATTTATATCCCCATTTTATTTTGATTAATGTATACCGGTGAATAATAACTGCGGGGTGTATTTCACCACTATTAAGAAAAAAGAGAAAAAAAATGTCACTCAGTCCAGTGCACGTCAGAAGTGAAAGGTGCGCGCCATCTGTTAACCTTTTTTAAAAAACTATTGACTGAGTTAAGCTTATTATGAACCAGAAAGTACTTACCAAATTCGGGTAGATGGCGCTTATTTGATAACGTTAAACGTCACTGAGTGTGACGGCGCGAGTTTAGTGTTTTTTTCTTCCCATACTATAAAAGTGCCCAACTAAACTATAAAAGTATAAAGAATTTTTTTTACAGATAGTTATCGAACAACCTTTTTTTTTCTTTCTCTCTCGAAAGGGTTGCAAATACACGCCGTAGTTGTCATTCATCCCCGTTTTGAGCGTTTCAGTTGTCTAGTGATTTTTTAGCAATACACGATTGACTAAGTATGAACAACCGAATGACACGTGACGTAGCTCTGTGGGTCTAGACTAGACAACGCTCTTACGCCAGTCTAGTCGATGATGATTATTTTCAAAAATTAAATCTTCATAAAATTTAGGTTCCGTAAGAATACTACTTGAAAATAATTTAACTTATGGCGAGCTAGTATCTCGACACCTTTGTAGGACAATGTTGAAACTGGTTTCAACTCGTGACAGACTCGTGAAGAATCAACTGTCAATCTAATTGACCGTTGTTGATTGATTGATTGATTGATTGATTGACCGAAGTTAATCAACAATCAATGCGAGCTTTTCGATATAAAAAATATCTGGATCGTATAGTGTCTAGATTCTCTATGTCGAGTCCATAAAAGAATTTAATTTGTAGGCCAATGAAAAATCGCATTAATCTATAATTTAGTTTTAAAAGGGGGAAACCCCGTTTTTTTTAAATAGTCTTATACCGAGTCCTTTTCTGCCAAATCGGATATTATAATCAGGCTTCGCGGATAAAACACCTTTTACGTCCCATAATATGTAAATGTATCCTAATTGGCGCGTCATATTCATGGGATATTTGTGTTCTTTTTTTTTTACTTAACATTTAATTTTACTGATGGTGGTATGAATAGATATAATTTTGACATTAAGTTGTTTAGAATATGTTTAGTTGTTTAGGACTGTACGTACATATTTAAATAATAATACGAACGAATGAATGCGTGAACGCTTCACTGGGTCATTAAGTATTTGAATATGATGATTATAACAATTATTATAATATTATAAAAAGCGTGAAATTGTAATATTCAATTTTGCATTATATTATTACATTAAATATAAGACGAGAAGTTTTTTTTTAAATTGCTATAGTAAAGCCAAGGAGACAAAGCAAAGAAGGAAGCCCTGATATAACCATGGAGTGTATAGAGATATGGAGAACTCTCTCTGTGTATCTAAAAGTGTCAGTTGAAAGGCGTTAATAATAATAATAGTGTAGCAAGAGTGTAAATTTTAAAGAATACACCAAAAATATTAGATATTTAGATAGAACCGGGAATAATTTAGCTGATATACCTTTGTTTGTACGGTAAAAGTCACAAACATTAAAAAGAAAATAATTTAAAAAAAACGCCTGTCGAATGATGCACTAAACCGAGTGCATAATTTAATAAAACATAAAATTATTTCTAAAAGTAACTAATCAACACTTTACTTGTAGTTGGTGAAAGAGGCCCTTAATCAACCAAAGAGCATTTGGAACTGTTATTTACTGCTTACAGCTTTCCTCTTATCTCTCTAACTAACATACTCCATGTTGAAAACCTTGGAATGTTTCCTTGCAAACTTTGCGTTGTCTCGTTGGCCTTGCTTTAGTTACTTGATATATCAGTTTGACATTTCTTTTGACTGTTTGATACTTTCAAAGCGCAGTTTTACTGAATATGAGAATAAAATAACAAGCGACATTTGTTTTTTTTTTTTTTTTGTGTATTCGTAAATGTATCAATTTCTTGTAATAATTTGAACCCAGATATTTGTGCCCTAAATATAATTTAGATAAAAATCTTGTTTATTTTATTTATTGCTCCAATGCCTTTCATATTTTCAAAGATAAGGTTTATAAATATGTATTTTAGTATGATAATCTAATTCAGATTTTTTTTCTGTAATAAATATATAGATATTTATTACAAAATTTCACTTGAAGAGGAATGACTGAAAAATTTAATATAGCTATTGGTCTTCCAAAGACAGTATAAAAATTGTCAGATGCTGCTTCTACATTCAGTTATATTTATTAAATTAATTGTCTTTACTTAAAAAAAACTCGCTAAAAATTTTTGAACATCTTTAATATGTAACTTATTCCAAAATAAATACTATTTGACTTCAATACATATTTTAATTCTTAACTTAAAACTTAAAATCATTGGCAGCAACATGTTGCTCTATAGTACCTTCAGCCGCTTGGTTTTGTAGGAGTTATCGTGCCCCTAGCACCTGATTCGTATTTTTTTTAAGAGAACACAACAACGATTTACAAATAAACATTAGACAAGTAGAGAAATTTGTCGTATATATCCGGCTCTGGCGAAATGGACACGAAAATAAATGTCGGATAAATCCGACTCTGGCGGCTAAATGGATGAAAAAGAAAACAAAGAAATACAAGTTCTGTGGACTGCTCCGTCTAGCAAGAAAACAGTATTTACCAAATGTTACAAACATTTTAAGAGCAAGGAAAACTTGAGACCCTACATACCATAATTTTTATCTTTATCAGTTATTGGTTTGTTAAATATATAAAATCTTGCCAATAATTCAAAAAATCAGTGTCAAGCAATTAATTTCATTTCAATCGTGTTTTTATATATCTATGTTTTATATACATTATAATATGTAAATAAAGATTTAAAGCACTATTTACTTTTTCGGTAACATTGGCCACCCTATCAGGCACGGTCTTTGTCACTTAAAATAAATCAGAATGGGATGATTATGTATTTTATATAAAAAAAACTGTCAAGTCGTAGACTGCACGTTGGAAGTGAAAACTACGCCATCTGTTAACATCTTAACAAACTATTGATGAAGCTGAGCTTATTATGAACTAAAAAGTGCGCACTGATTCGGGTAGATGGCGCTAACTTCATAGTCAAGCATCACTGGGTGTTATCACTGACGGTACGAGTTAATTTTTCCCCATACTAAAAGTGCCCAACGAGCCTAAAGACATCCCATTCTGTCATCTTAATTTTACCGTGACAACAATTAAGGGGTTCATCCATAAATTACGTCACACATTAAGGGGAGGGGGTCAACGAAGTGTGACAGGGGGGAGGGGAAGCTTCGTGACGTCACATATCAAAATCTAAAAGTATACAAACTTCAAAACTTGAACTGTAGGTAAACGAAAAACTTAAAAAAGCCTTGTGCGCTTATATATTTTATTCTACGCAACGGATTTTAATGCGGTTTTCACCAATGGAAAGAGAGTTGAAGGGGGGAGGATTTCATGTAATTAATCATAATTTGCAAAAAAAAATACACCCGCGCACGAAGCCGGGAGCGGGTCTTGTCATTCCCACTGAAGTGGGGTTTAAAAATCATGAAATATCGTGTGACGTAATTTATGCACTTTATCCAATTGATGTATTCTGTCTGTGTATGAGCGCCATCTAGTGGTGTTGTATGGTGTAAACGGGATGCTGATGAGTGGTCTGATGGGGATGCTGCGGCTGCAGGATGATACGATGAGCGACGCCACCGAGTTCCTGCTGAGTTAGTCCCGACACGGCCACCGTTGCAGGTTGCAACTGGAAAAAGCAACATCACGTTAAGGTTAAAACTAGTCAGCTTTTCCTCTTGTTTTAAGGCTTACCGCTCACTAGGCAGCCTGGCTGCCGCAGCCAATCTACGGCCAGTTGTGACTCAAACGTCGAGCGATATGGACGAAGAACTTTTAATAATTTTATTCACCTATCTCGTAAAAAACGCAAAACAAAGAAGAGACAAAAAACATCCTCAAAAGGCTTATTTCGTAACAGCTATTTTAAGGATGATCGTAAATACGCAGACCAGTTTTTTAACTACACGAGAATGTAATTTTTGATTATTTTTATAATTTTTAATTATAAAAAATAAAAATTACAATTTATTAATAAAATAATAATTTTTAACTTCCCGAATAAATTTTTCAACATTTTTTTAAAGTACATATTGGCCGCAAGACGTTGACAATGAAAAGACTGAGAGTCTTAATTAGTCTCAGTCTGAGACTAATACATGAAAAAACTTAAAGTATATAATTATGTACTTGTATTATAATTATTTTATACTACACACCGTATAATAGCTCTTGTAAGCTTTTTTTTTACTCATAAAAAGTGTCTAAAAGACTGACCTGCAGAATATTTGCTGGTAGCATTGTTTGACAAGTAGAAGTGGCAACGTGCAATTGTTGTTGTTGTACCCCGACAGTCTGGCAACAACAAAAAAACAACATAAAAATAATACATTAGGTACACTTAAGACAAGCTACAAATAAATAAAATTATAGCCATAATATTTTTTTTTAAACTACCTTTTTTTCAGCTTCTAACTATATGTAGATGTCTTTCATTTTTAATTTACAAAGACTTACTTATGTTATTAAATTAGAATGAAATAACGTGAAAATGTGTGGGAAAGAGACAATTAAAGAGAAGAGAGAGACGGCTTGCATAACACTCGATATAGATATAGCAAAAAAGATATATACTGACATGTATTTGTATCGGCTGGTGTTGCGGATGTATCTGTATAGTCTGCACCTGAAGCTGCTGAGGTTGCTGTTGCTGTTGACAAACAAACCAACAGTGCTATTAGTATTTGCTGTTGAAATAATATTAGGTACCTAGCTCTATATGAAGTTTCGACATGCCTAATAATTATTAGGCGAATTGGAGAAATGTTCAAAACAATAATTTTTGTAATTATAATTTGTCAAAAAAATTATAAATTCAAAATAGTTTTGTTGTGAATCGTTTTTATTCATACCCTTAAAAATTCAGTCTATTCTCACTAGTTCAATTAGGAGTTCAAATGATTGAACTTTTGGGAATTTCCAGGAAGTTCCAGTGACTATATATTTTTATATTATATATTTTATACTATGTTTTTTATATATTTGCTAAAATTATAAAAAACAACAATAATCTAAAATTAAAAAAAAAAATTCACTATTTAGTGTTAGCTGACATAATTATAATTGCTAAAATTTAAAAAAAATTATCTAAAATTAAAAAAAGCTAAATCAAAATAAAAAAAATCGTTTGGGAGCTACATTTCCATAGAAAGATACACACACGTCAAACTTATAACACCTTGTTTTTTCGTCGGGATTTAAATTAATGTAGATATGAATTTCAGAACTTACAGTGTTAACTTGATGCTGGGTCTGTTGCAGTTGCAGTGATTGCACCGAAGATATTACCGGATATGAACCACCCTGTTATAGGATTATAATCATATCAAAAAACATCAAAATTAATCTAACTAAAGGTTAATGTCCATTGTCCAGTTCAGATATGAACGCAACTAAGTACTCAAACTAACTCATAAAAAAATTAAAACAAATAAAATCATAAATTTATATATAACAAATATTAATTTATAATTGAGTAGTTAAAGTGTGAAAAGGTAACAGACAGACAGAGATACTTTCACATTTAGAATATTACTAATAAAGGCCTCTTTCACCAGCTCTGAGTAAAGTGTCAAATAGACTAACCGCCATTTAAAGTCACCGCCCACCGGTAAGAAAGCGTACGAATAGTCCCACACACACACACACACACACACACACAAGAGGCTTTTTCAAAGTGATCACACAAATGCTAATAAAAAGAGCACAAATTTAATACCTGTACTCCGGAAACGGCGAGTCCCTGTTGCAATTGTTGAGCGTGTATGGGCACAGCTAGTTGCTGGACTCCTCCCACTTGTAGCACCGCCTGCTGTTGCAGTGGATGCTGTTGTTGCACTTGTTGCTGCTGTTGTTGTTGCACTTGTTGCTGCTGTTGTTGCTGCTGCTGCACTTGTTGCTGCTGTTGTTGTTGTTGTTGTTGCTGCTGCTGCTGTTGCTGTTGTTGTGCTTGTTGCACTTGCTGTAAAACATAGACAACCACAATCCAGAGAAGCTTCACAGGCGAGTTAGGCCATTCTAGTAATGTACCAATTCATTACCTATATTATTTTTTAAAGTAAATTGTAACCAATGTACCAATTTGTCCGACAATAAAATATGATTTATTATTATTAATAATATTATTATAAAAGAAAACTGACCTGTACATGAGTCATCATGTGTTTCTTTAAGCTGTGCAGATACATATAGGTCTTGACGCAAAGTCCGCACTTGTACCGTTTTTGCTGCGGCATGGACGCCTCTTGGCCCTGAGTCACTACCGTTTCCTCACCATCGACCTCCTGAACCTGACCGTCCACCGCCTCTTTGGCCGTCACTTGAATCTCAATGTGACTTTCGGTATCAGACTTGGCTCCACCCTCGACCTGAGTCTCAGAACTCTCAGAATTCGACTCCATTTCGGATTTCTTCTCGTGTGTTTTCATGTGTTTCTTGTATGAACTCGATTCTATGTACGCTGCAATGCAATGTAAGTTCATTTTGTAAATTAATTTTCAACGTCAATTCGAATCTTTTAAGAAAACCAGGCCATTGTTTTTTTAATTTACACTTTGGAAGAATTTTGTATTGAAACTTTTTTAATTTTAGCAATTTCAAGAAAACATTTTTATCTACTAAGGAAAGATTTTTTGAAATTTCACTCCTTAGAAAGTACGGCTCCAACGATTAACGAAGAAGCGTAAAACTTACAATTAACCTTAGATACAATATATTCAAGGTTTATAATACAATGCGCACTCGCGTAAGATGGCAAGCGGCTCATGCTAACATTGCGCCAGCTGGCGACCAATAAGCGGTACTGGAAAAAGCCGCCAAGCCAAGTGGATTGGTCGATAGCATCTCCCACGTTTTAAAAATTCATCTTCTGCGCAGGTGCATCGGTAAGCCATATCAGTTGGATACTACTGTACCTCTACTATGAGATAATGGCCGCACTCGCTAGCGAGAGCGTAAAGTATTTATATGCAAAATTGTCAATTTGACATTGACAGTTTTTCATATAAATCTTTTACGCTCTCGCTAGCGAGTGCAGTTATTCATGGTTAGTTAGTTAACTCATGGTAAAGGTACTGTAAGAGGACTTACACTGCCAAGTTTTGGAACTCCCTGCCTACTTCATGTAACCCAAATCTTTACAATGTTGAAGTGAATAGACAACTTCTGGGTGAGCTCATCTTCGCTACACTGGCCGAGAGAAAACTCTACTCTAATAAAAAACTATAAAAAAATAAAGATATATGACTTGCTAACCTTTGCCGCATAGATTGCAGTGGTAGTTCCTTTCGCCCGTGTGATGACGTCTGTGCACCGCGAGATACGACGCCGAACTGAACCTTTGCCCGCATGTTTCGCACGCGAAAAGCTTCTCGCCCGTGTGGCGACTCATGTGCACTCTCAGTTCCGTGCGAGAAGTGCACCCCTTGGCGCACACACCGCACAGGAACTTCTTGTGGCCCGTGTGAGTGATCATGTGGTTGTTGCGAGCCGACGATGTGGTGAACCTCGCCGAGCACACCTTGCACGAGTACGGTTTCTCGCCGGTGTGCGTGCGTCTATGGTAGATCAGTGCGGATTGTTGGGCGAATTTGCGGTCGCACGAGTCGCACTCGAAAGGTCGCTCGCCTGTACAATTTTTGAAAGAAAAACTCAATTATTATAGGCGCAAATATTGCAGGGGCCCTAGCCAAGAACCAAACCAATGCAAACGTTTCGTTGCGTTCTTGCAAAACGAAAGAAATTTTAGCCCGGTGATTGGTGAAAATTTCATGTGGGCGTTACAACAACCAATCACCGGGCTTTATTTCTTTCATTTCGTGAGAACGCAAAGGGAGCGTTTGCATTGGTTTGCTCTTGGTTTCTCTGGGCTTATAAAGGCTAAAATATAAATCTTGTGTGGGAAAAGGTGTAAGTAGTTCGCTTTGAGGAACGAAACTATAGCTAACGTTATAAACTGGCGAAGATCCTGTACCTCGGATTACAAAATTTTTTGTTAAGGACGTGTTCACGAAATGAATAGGTATCTAATAGCAACAATACACTGCCACGGCTCAAACGCACACATATACGCAAGCACTATGCGGGACCAAACTCGTTTTGGTACTTGGTATTTTTTAATATTTTTTTATGTTCCCTATGTAGACAAATACTTATTACAATTGTTTTGTATTGTCTGACCTTTTGCATTTGGTAAAATGACCTGAAGGTCTACTTCGGTGACTGCTACTGGAACTTCTTGACTATAAGAGCTAAGTTTACCGAGCTTGGGCTCAATTTGTTAGTTATGACGAGACCTTATAACTAGACTTGGTGAAGTGACCTGAAGGTCTACTTCGATGACTGCTACTGGAACTTCTTGACTATAAGAGTTTGCCGAGCTTGGGCTCAATTTGTTAGTTATGGTTAGACCTTATCACTGGACTTGGTGAAGTGACCTGAAGGTCTACTTCGATGACTGTTACTGGAACTTCTCGACTATAAGAGCTAAGTTTGCCGAGCTTGGGCTCAATTTGTTAGTTATGACGAGACCTTATCACTGGACTTGGTGAAGTGACCTGAAGGTCTACTTCGGTGACTGCTACTGGAACTTCTTGACTATAAGAGCTAAGTTTGCCGAGCTTGGGCTCAATTTGTTAGTTATGACGAGACCTTATCACTGGACTTGGTGAAGTGACCTGAAGGTCTACTTCGGTGACTGCTACTGGAACTTCTTGACTATAAGAGCTAAGTTTGCCGAGCTTGGGCTCAATTTGTTAGTTATGACGAGACCTTATCACTGGACTTGGTGTAGTGACCTGAAGGTCTACTTCGGTGACTGCTACTGGAACTTCTTGACTATAAGAGCTAAGTTTACCGAGCTTAGGCTCAATTTGTTAGTTATGACGAGACCTATTAACTGGACTTGGTGAAGTGACCTGAAGGTCTACTTCGGTGACTGCTACTGGAACTTCTTGACTATAAGAGCTAAGTTTGCCGAGCTTGGGCTCAATTTGTTAGTTATGACGAGGCCTTATAACTAGACTTGGTGAATTGGCCTGAAGGTCTACTTTGATCACTACTACTGGAACTTCTTGACTATAAGAGTTAAGTTTGCCGAGCATGGGCTCAATTTGTTAGTTATGACGAGACCTTATCACTGGACTTGGTGCAGTGAAAGACAGACGCAAAAAAATAATTAAATAAATAAATAAGTAAATAAATAAATAAAAATTACTCATGAATACAAACAAAAAGAGCACAAACTCGGGATACCTACCTCTGATAGTTTCGGAGTTCCATGGGGTGTCTCCGTAATTCATCATTAGGTCAGCCAAGTCATCCAGCATGTAAGTACTCATGAATACAAACAAAAAGAGCACAAACTCGGGATACCTACCTCTGATAGTTTCGGAGTTCCATGGGGCGTCTCCGGAGTTCATCATCAGGTCAGCCAAGTTATCCAGCATGTAAGTACTCATGAATACAAACAAAAAGAGCACAAACTCAAGATACCTACCTCTGATAGTTTCGGAGTTCCATGGGGCGTCTCCGGAGTTCATCATCAGGTCAGCCAAGTTATCCAGCATGTAAGTACTCATGAATACAAACAAAAAGAGCACAGACTCGAGATACCTACCTCTGATAGTTTCGGAGTTCCATGGGGTGTCTCCGGAGTTCATCATCAGGTCAGCCAAGTTATCCAGCATGTAAGTACTCATGAATACAAACAAAAAGAGCACAAACTCGGGATACCTACCTCTGATAGTTTCTGAGTTCCATGGGGCGTCTCCGGAGTTCATCATCAGGTCAGCCAAGTTATCCAGCATGTAAGTACTCATGAATACAAACAAAAAGAGCACAAACTCGGGATACCTACCTCTGATAGTTTCGGAGTTCCATGGGGCGTCTCCGGAGTTCATCATCAGGTCAGCCAAGTTATCCAGCATGTAAGTACTCATGAATACAAACAAAAAGAGCACAAACTCGAGATACCTACCTCTGATAGTTTCGGAGTTCCATGGGGTGTCTCCGGAATTCATCATCAGGTCAGCCAAGTCATCCAGCATGTAAGTACTCATGAATACAAACAAAAAGAGCACAAACTCAAGATACCTACCTCTGATAGTTTCGGAGTTCCATGGGGCGTCTCCGGAGTTCATCATCAGGTCAGCCAAGTTATCCAGCATGTAAGTACTCATGAATACAAACAAAAAGAGCACAAACTCGAGATACCTACCTCTGATAGTTTCGGAGTTCCATGGGGTGTCTCCGTAGTTCATCATCAGGTCAGCCAAGTTATCCAGCATGTAAGTACTCATGAATACAAACAAAAAGAGCACAAACTCGGGATACCTACCTCTGATAGTTTCTGAGTTCCATGGGGCGTCTCCGGAGTTCATCATCAGGTCAGCCAAGTTATCCAGCATGTAAGTACTCATGAATACAAACAAAAAGAGCACAAACTCGGGATACCTACCTCTGATAGTTTCGGAGTTCCATGGGGCGTCTCCGGAGTTCATCATCAGGTCAGCCAAGTTATCCAGCATGTAAGTACTCATGAATACAAACAAAAAGAGCACAAACTCGAGATACCTACCTCTGATAGTTTCGGAGTTCCATGGGGTGTCTCCGGAGTTCATCATCAGGTCAGCCAAGTTATCCAGCATGTAAGTACTCATGAATACAAACAAAAAGAGCACAAACTCGGGATACCTACCTCTGATAGTTTCTGAGTTCCATGGGGCGTCTCCGGAGTTCATCATCAGGTCAGCCAAGTTATCCAGCATGTAAGTACTCATGAATACAAACAAAAAGAGCACAAACTCAAGATACCTACCTCTGATAGTTTCGGAGTTCCATGGGGCGTCTCCGGAGTTCATCATCAGGTCAGCCAAGTTATCCAGCATGTAAGTACTCATGAATACAAACAAAAAGAGCACAAACTCGAGATACCTACCTCTGATAGTTTCGGAGTTCCATGGGGTGTCTCCGGAGTTCATCATCAGGTCAGCCAAGTTATCCAGCATGTAAGTACTCATGAATACAAACAAAAAGAGCACAAACTCGGGATACCTACCTCTGATAGTTTCGGAGTTCCATGGGGCGTCTCCGGAGTTCATCATCAGGTCAGCCAAGTTATCCAGCATGTAAGTACTCATGAATACAAACAAAAAGAGCACAAACTCGAGATACCTACCTCTGATAGTTTCGGAGTTCCATGGGGTGTCTCCGGAATTCATCATCAGGTCAGCCAAGTCATCCAGCATGTAAGTACTCATGAATACAAACAAAAAGAGCACAAACTCAAGATACCTACCTCTGATAGTTTCGGAGTTCCATGGGGCGTCTCCGGAGTTCATCATCAGGTCAGCCAAGTTATCCAGCATGTAAGTACTCATGAATACAAACAAAAAGAGCACAAACTCAAGATACCTACCTCTGATAGTTTCGGAGTTCCATGGGGCTTCTCCGGAGTTCATCATCAGGTCAGCCAAGTTATCCAGCATGTAAGTACTCATGAATACAAACAAAAAGAGCACAAACTCGGGATATCTACCTCTGATAGTTTCGGAGTTCCATGGGGTGTCTCCGGAGTTCATCATCAGGTCAGCCAAGTCATCAAGCATGTAAGTACTCATGAATACAAACAAAAAGAGCCCAAACTCGGGATACCTGCCTCTGATAGTTTTGGAGTTCCATGGGGTGTCTCCGGAGACCATCATCAGGTCAACCAAGTTATCTAGCATGTAAGTACTCATGAATACAAACAAAAAGAGCCCAAACTCGGGATACCTGCCTCTGATAGTTTTGGAGTTCCATGGGGTGTCTCCGGAGACCATCATCAGGTCAACCAAGTTATCTAGCATATAAGTACTCATGAATACAAACAAAAAGAGCCCAAACTCGGGATACCTACTTCTGATAGTTTCGGAGTTCCATGGGGTGTCTCCGGAGTCTATGATGAACATGAATTGCATGTTGGTAAAAAAATAAATAAAATTTAGTTTTGGCTAAAGTATCAAAGGCGTTTATTCGATTATTTCGTATCTGTACACAACAAGTTCGATCTTGAACAGAGCGACACAGGTCCTACCTCGACGGCGCTCTGGCGTAGACTGAAGTTGAGCAAGACGTGTTCGAGTTCACTGACAATGTTTTGTGTATACCAAATAAACCCTTATTGTCACTCATTAAGATTCATGCTTAATATCAAAACATGTGAATATTTTGACGGGACTTTTTATTTTTTTGTGAGGTTCTTTTTAATATTTTTGGAATTTTTTAACTACTAATGTTGAGTTGATTATGTTTGCCATCCTTCAGTATTTTTAAACAAACAAAATTAGGAATATACAAACATAAAAATGATCCTAAACACGACCACTTTTCGTAAAATTTGTTGTGAAGAGGGGATGAGAAATCGTTTTTACAGTACTAAAAATCACATTTATTAAATTTTTTAACTTTGAATTTGCAGATAAAGAAGTAATCTAACTGTGCCATCTGTTAGTTTTATTTCATTTGGTTTCATTTGGTCGCTAAATTTACCGAAAAACAACTAATTTTTGTCAGATCCGGGAACACGTCCTTAAGTTTCCTATTATCCGGTCCTTTGCAATCGTACTAGGATTTTTGCAAAAATCAGTTGTTTTTTTTTTGGGACTATGTGTCATATAACATTCCATTAACCTGAGGAGTTTGTATAGTACCTGTATGGACTCTCATGTGGGCATTCAGCTTGGAGACTTCGTAGAAGCCTTTATTGCAGATGGTGCAAACGTGGTTGCGGATGCCACGGTGCTTCTTCATATGTTGGCAGAGGGTCGAGTGTCGACGGAAGGTTTTGTGACATTCTGAACACTTGAGTGGCTTTTCACCCGTATGGAGACGGAAATGCACCTGATAATACACATTAGATATTTGAATGAGAGCAGAGCACTTTTGAATAAAAAAAAAGTTATGTTGTGTAGGTATGTTTGTATATGTAGGGGATCATCTTCGAAACTACTCATCCGATTTAAAAAAATCAGTGGACATCAATATGTTAAAATGTTCCACGCGATCGAAGTCCGCGGCTTCTAAAAATTCAAATCCAAAGCTTCCCAAAAGTTTAATTTCAGCATTTTAATATCTCACAGATTTCCCCATTATGAGCAATGAAATTTAATTGTTTAATTTGTTCAAAATTGCAACTCAAAAAAGTACTTACTCTAAATTAAAAATAATTTTTTTTTTAGTAACGTCAAAAAAGTCATCAATGATAACAAAACTAGTCAGTCAAGTCAAAACAAAGCTTTTATCTTTATTTTTTATCAATCATATTAAATTAAAAAAGCATTTAGCAATGGGATTCGATTATTATGGAATATTGGGAGTGAAGCGATCGTGCAATCAATATGAAATCAAAATGGCCTACCGACGCCTCGCTCTCAAATACAATCCGGAACGTCACGGAAACGACGAAAACATTAAACGAATATTCGCGCTAATCGGAGAAGCTTTTGAGGTCCTCGTAGACCATAAGACCAGGGCCGTCTATGACCAATACGGCGAGGAGGGACTGAAACGTGGTGTGCCTACTCCAACTGAATATATCCAGCCATACACCTACCATGGTGAACCTTTGAGGACTTTCCACGAATTTTTTGGCACGTCCAACCCTTACGCAGACTTATTGGACTACTATGAAAATCCACCACCAATGTTTGACTCTCCTCTTGGGAAGGGATACAAAGAAAAAGACGCGACAATCGTGAGACCCCTGGCGCTCTCGTTGGAAGAAGTTTACAGGGGTGGTTTGAAGAAAATGAAGATACAGAGATTGGTATTCACGGACGAGACGTGTACCGAATTGAAATTACGCGAGAAAGTTCTGTCGATCCCAATAAAGCCCGGCATGTATCCGAACACTGAAATCAGGTTTAAGGAGGAGGGCGATCAGGGACCGACGCGTATTCCCGCCGACGTAATATTCGTGACTGAGGACCGTCCGCATGACACGTACGTACGATCGGGCCTTTCCGACCTGGTCAGCGTTTACACGGTGAGTTTGCAGGAAGCTCTGTGCGGCATTATGGTAACTATGAACACTCTGGACGACAGAATGTTGCGGATCAAAATAAGCGATGTTATAACGCCAACATACGAGAAGACTATTGAAGGTGAAGGCCTCCCGGTACCGGCGTGTCCACATAAAGCGAAGGGTGATCTCATTTTGAGATTTAACATAACGTTCCCCATATATCTGTCCAAGAAGAGTAAGGATGCGTTTGCAGACGCATTCAGGGTCAAAGACGAGGAGGAAGAGAAATTCGAGAAATTACCATGCGGGACATTGTCTACTCCATCTATATTCCTAGCGTTGTAACTAAACTTTTTAATTTGAATTTAAATTTTTATGTAATTATTAATTAAAAATTATTTAATTTTCAATTCTATTAAATATATCAATATCAAACCAAATACACTTTTAGATGAAAAATTTGCACATAAGTACCCAAATAAAGACTATCTGCATAGATCGCATAGCATATATTACAAAAAGCAAAATGAACATAACGCAAAATACCTATACAAAACGACAACGTATTTTATGTCATCGCGTCACATGTCATATACTACCTTTTACACGCGACTTCGCCCGCGTACCTTTATTAAAATATAGCCTATGTTACTCGCTGATAACGTAGCTTTCCGCTTCTATAGGTGAAATAATTTTTAAAATCGCTCCTGTAGTTTTCGAGTTTATTCATTATGAACAAACAAATCTTGTCTCTTTATAATATTAGTCGGTATAGATAGATGAACATGGCATATTATGACGTGATGACATAAGTATGGCGGTGAAAACGTGGTCCTAATGGTCCTTGTAAGAAAGCTCAACGTCGCTCAACGAGCTTTGGAAAAAGCTATGATCCACATTTACTTTGGGAAATGCATAATCATACCACAGCATACTTATTTCATACAGTAGGCCGACGGAGACGTCTAGACAGGGCAATCGTGCGGGGCGTGAGGGGTGAGGCGCGAGTGGGACGTGCCCAAGCTGCATACTTCCTCGTTCTTAGTAGCTAGGGATAAATATTCCAGGGCTGTCGCGTCTTTCAGATTTTAATTTATTATATAAATCAAAATGGTGCATACGGCATGTGCTGTAAGCGCGTGCAAATCTTTATCTCGCATAAATAAAGAACTAAGCTTTCATCAATTTCTCACGATGAAGAAAGGTACTTAAGCACATTTTATATTACTTAATTTGTGTCAACCCTTCCGTAATTTTTAAATACCTACACAGGCGGCGGTATCGCCCAACATCAAAGGCGTCGGCCTACTGTAGGAAATAAGTATGCTGCGATCATACTATGACAAGCAAAAACCTTGTTATTTACAATTTACCTACCTTTAAATCGGTAGGATTGTAGAAACTCTTGGAACACATTGTGCAAATGTATGGCCTCTCGCCTCTGTGTCTGGCCATGTGAGATCTCAACGCGTAGCCACTATAGAACCGCTTGTCGCAGACCGTGCACTGATGCGTTTTCTGCTCGAAGTGAGTTTGTCTATGGCGATAGAGCAGCGTTTTCGTTGGGAAAGTGCGCTGGCATACTGAGCACGTTGGCTGCTTGGGTGGGCGTTGTTCGTGAGTCCTCATGTGCATTTTCAACATGCCCGGACCCTGAGGAATGCAAAGTCTTAACAGTAAGGCTTTTTGATTCATTAAGTGCATAGTGTTATACTTAATCTAAACTTAATCCGAATAAAAATAAAATTGATTCATATCAAATTATGAGATTTAATGCAATTGATCCTTTTCTAAAACCAGATAATAAATCTTACCTACTAAAAGGGCCATCCATAAATGGACTCGTAATTTTTGAACTCCAAAAGGCAAAAGAATTATCCTAGAATCCAACCCATTAGATCCCAATCTTAGACATTGTGGGAGCCAAGTGGGGCCCCTGTCCATGTCACATATGTGGGAAGATGTGACATCACATATTTTGCAATTTTATACCTAAGTAAATCTGACGTAAAACTATGGTACAGTGGGCTGCTTGTTGCGAGGGAGAACTCGCCAACAAAACAATAGGTAGCCCCCTCCCACCTCTTGCCACTCAATGTCACATGTTAACCCCTCCCCTCCCCTTCACGTGTGACGTAATTTATCTACGGCCCCGAAGGGGGAGAATCTTTTACACAGGGATTAGGAAGAGTCAATAATGCCCAAAATCTAACATGACACCTAGCAGACAAAAATCGATACACACCTTAAAGGTCCTCGAACAAATCGGACACACCGGAGGCTTTTTGCAATTAGCTTTGATCCAGTTCGAATGTGATCTCATATGCTGTTTGAGCCATCGCGAATGCTTAAACTCCTTGTGGCACAGATTGCACACATGCCTCCCGGGTGATACGGATGAAGTCGCTTGGAACACCACAAGTTGAAGATAGTTCTCCTCGTCCGAATTTAGGGCTTCGTCTTCCGGTTTTGATTCCGAGGGATTATTTGATTGGACCTGAAATATACTTACTTTTCAGTTGAATTTCACACTGATTCTTGTATAATTATGATATACTAGCTGGCTGGTGCCTGCGACTTCGTCCGCTTTCTGGATGAAAGTAGAAAGGTACCTTATGTCCTTTCTGGTGTTCCAGACAACGTGTATGCAAAATTTCACGGTGATCGGTCAGTAGTTTTTGCGCGAAAGAGTTACAAGCATCCATCCATCCGTCCATACAAACTTTCGCATTTATAATACTAGCTGGTGCCCGCGACTTCGTCCGCGTTCTTTATGAAAGGTACCCTATGTCCTTTCTGGTGTCCCAGACAACGTGTATGCAAAATTTCATGGTTCAGTAGTTTTTGCGTGAAAGAGTTACAAACATCCATACAACAACTTTCGCATTTATAATATTGGTACTTACGGATTTTATCATAATTACCTATCTTATCACAATTCACAACATTAATTGCTAACAACATTTGTAAGTAGCAGCAAGACCACATAACCACCTTCTGTTGAAATAACAGCAGGTGTGCTCCGTGTGCTGTTGTGTTTCAAGGAGTAAGGGATGCCATGCCAGAGCCCATCTCTCTATATCTTATCCTTAATTCTTATCCTTGCAGTACCTGTGGCATTGCTTGTTGTAGTAGCCACTTACCATCAAGTGGACTGTCAGTTTTGAATGTTAATGTTTTTTTTTTTTTTTTTCATAATATGCTTTACCTTTTCTTCAAAATCGGCTTTAGAATCAATTTCCTGTGTTTGATTTGTATTAGTAGTGAAGAATCCATCATATATCTCAGTGGTGCTGTTACCCATTGGAACGTCTATGTATGGGATGAAAGAAGACGGATCTGCACAGTTTAGTGTTGTCAACGCGTTTTCTTTCTAAAATGAAATACAAATACATGTATAATTAGGCACCCAACAACTGATAATATCACTGCTTAAATTCAAAAGTACCACAAATCAAAATTACACTATACAGGAGCTAAGTACTAAAAAAAAAACTTATTTTACAATATATGCATATCGTTAGAAGCGTATTTTTAAGTAGCATTAAATGTTTAAAGTACTTTTAAAATAAACTAATATTAACTAGTATTCAAATACTAGAGCTAGGAGTTATATGCATATAAGTTAACTTTGAATATAAAAAATGGTCAAAATATACTAAATGTGGAATAAAACAACCATAAGTCAGAAGTAGACAAAGTTATCATCTTGTGTAGAAAGAAGTGTTAGATAATAAATAATTAATTATGTTAAAATAATGTCGTTAAATATACATACTTCCTTTTTCTTAAACTCTTCTTCGGCCATTCGTTTTACTTGCTCCCTTAATGTGAAATCATTTCTTTCAATCAACTCTTTGAAAGCATGACAACGGCAAAGTTGATGCACACATTGGAGGCACAACTGGGCAGGAAGCCCATCGCCAACAGCCACCTTTAAAATACAAATAGGTTATAAGGGCCTATATACTGTAATTTACTTGTTTAACATAAATTATTATTATTACATAACGACTGACCTCTCGTTGCCATAACACTTTGGCCAGGCATTAGTTTTTATTTTTTATTTTAGATGATCCCTTGGGAACAGTAATTTTTTCTGGATGAAATGGTACCCTATATCTTCTTGTATCAGTGACAAATTGTATGCAAAATTTCATGATGATCGGTGGAGTAGAGGCGTGAAAAAGTAACAGACAGACAGAGCTAATTTCCCATTTATAATACTAAATTTTTACGTCAGGGCATTTAATACCTCTAGTTAATTATGAAAGTATTTTACTAGTTTTATTCATTATGTAAAAAACATCCATTATGTATTGAATCCGCTGACTAATCAAGAATCTGTCGATTACGAATCTGTTCAAAAACGAATCTGTTGAATACAGAAGCGACCCAAAATCCTCTACTTAATAATGTTTTTTATTAAATCATTGCGTTGCTTTCTCTTTAAAAATCGGTTTACGAGTCAAGCAACTAGGTCTAGGGGCATGACAACTTCTACAAAACCAAACGGTTAATGGGTTAAAGGGACAACATTTCCCTATCCCTTTCCAACTCTTTATTCTTAACCCCTTATCCCTTATCCTTGCAGCACCTGTAGCGTTGCTTCACAGCCAACGGTAGCCGACCGTGACATAAAAAAAAGCAGCAACAAAATAGTTCTTGATGAATAGATTCAATTTCATCTTAAATATTTAAATTTCCCGCCATATGAGATTCCTACATTTTTATCCTCCCACTTCTCATCTGAGATTATCATGGAAGATCACGCGTCACGTCACGTACTCTCTTACAAAAACCTACATACGTGCGATAGAGACAGCAATATATTTCACAATCGAATTTCGAAATAAAGGGACTATAAATTTTTGAATTGAATTCTCCGCTTTACAATTCTAAACAAAGATGACGCAGTGAGGACATTGGCCATTACGCTCACACTAACGTTTCTTATTCGGGTGTAAGAGAGATGACAATATTCTTTGAAATACATATACCCGAAATATCTTGACAAAATAACTCACCTGCACTTTTGATATGTCCATAAACATAGTTGCTACCAATTGTTGAAACAATGGCCTCATATCCTTTTTCACTTGTAAACATGCTCGGCAAACTTTCTCGAAATTATAATCTGGCACATGCACTTTATTGACAGCCATTTTGAGATGCAGCTCAAAATATGTTTGTCCTTGTTTTACCGTCGGTCTGCCAAAAATATGTACTTTCACTTGTCAATCCAACTGTCCTAAAAGATTTATAGCGGTTGTTATAGGCGATTATTTATTAATAAAACAAACCACCTTAGAGAAAAAGCAGCAATAAATGGCTCAAGATCTTTTGCCAAGCAAAGAAAAATACTTGTGAATGTGAAATCAAAGGGGAACAACAGCAGACAACTATTGGTTGATTGGTTGCGGTGCGGTTGGTCCACGGAGGATAATGAATGCGTGAAAGAGAAAGACAAAAATACATTACATCTACATTACATTATTATATTAGTAAATTAACATTACCGATTGATATAAATATAATTATTCATTCATTATTGTTTTAGTATCTACAAAAGAATTTAATTTGTTTGTTGAAACTTTATTTTTAGTTAAATAACTTTAAATATTCCACAATAAATCTGTGGGCGAAAGGGAGATAGATAAACTAATGAAGGTTACTCAAGAATCGATGAGTACACCAAAAAATTTTAGCAAGTTAAACAATTATTTTACTTTAATGGCACGACTTAACAAGGACATAATATTATAATTATAAAGAAATACGTTACCACATCAAATACGTGGTCAGTCCTAACTAAAGTCACTGATAACACAAATAATTTATGTATTTACGAAACGAAAACGTATTCACCACACATTGAAGACAGTTTCAGACACATATTGACTATCGACGTCTCTTATATTTTATCACCTTCTCTCATAAGCTTTAGTTCATATGTTAAAGAGGGACAACTTCTATATAGAATTTTGTCTGAGCGAGACTTCATATTCGTAGTTCAGTTCGTCTTTTTCCCACTTCCAACTTTCCAAAGCTCTGCTCTGCCCAACAAAAGCACAGATTAAATAATAGTTTAGCATAGATAAACATAAATAATAGATTAACAAAAGATAACATAAATAATAGATTAACAAAAGTATGAATTAGATAGATTGGATTTGCAAATGTACCGGATGCAAAAACAAAAGAACTTAAAAAATCTGGATTAATGTTTTCTGGGATTTGCCGTGTTGGTAAATTTCAAAGTAAAAAAATATGCAGACAAAACCATTAATTTGCATTAAATTTTTTTTTATTCTAAAATGTTTTTTATTTTGTTTCTATTTTTTAGCAAGCACATCGTAAACGTAAAAAAGCAATATGTAAGCATCTTGAAATTTTTTCGTATTTTATTCAACAAGTGTTTTTATATTCTGTAGTTTATAAAAGTATTTGTCGTCACTTTCTTAACATTTCATTCATTTAATCTGTGTTTGTTTTTAGACATATAACTTTATAATCTGTGGTTTGTTTTTAATATTTCCGAGCGAGTTTGCCGTGTTGTGTTTTCTATTTTTGTTGTATTTTGCCTACAATAAGGTGGTGAATATTGATAAATTGTTACATTTACTACAAAGAAAACATGTCATCACTTACCAGTTCATGGGAAGGTAGATTAAACTTTTAATTTATTAAATATAAGAACATGTCTGAAGTTGCAAGGTGACGTTGCATGAGATAAATAAATATTTTGAGTAAATATTGTGTTATAAAAATAATTTGAATCTTTTAGAACTTCGAAAACAAGCACGACAGCTGGAAAATGACATAGACGTAAAACTAGTCGCTTTTAGCAAATTGGGAGTTAGCTCGACGTCTGGTCTTAGTCCAGAAAGTGTGCCTCTCATCAACAGCGATGACATGTTTGATACTATGTCTATGGAATTACAACAACTACTAAACAAGGTGAGATATCGATAAAGTTTCACTATATTCACGCTCCCAGCTTCGCCTGGGTTAAAAACTTTGGATTTATTAAAAAAACTACACCGAACGTGCCACGGCTACGCCCGGGAGCTATTGGGTGGTGTAGTATACATAATTAATAAAGATGGGCCAAATATTCATTACATATTCAGTATTTTGCTAGTTTAGGTATCTATATTCATAATTATTCGGCTGAATGTTTAGGTATTATCACCGAATATTTGATAGAGATAAGAAGATATATATAAACTTTTACAGCTGTCAACAATAAACGATAAAATGGCAGATGTGGCGCCTACTGGGGCTGCCACAATGCACACTATCAAGAGGCATAGGGAAATACTAATGGTAAGGCATTTCTTTTATAATACTCACTCACTCATTATCATACAATAAGTCACATAAGGTCATTTTTTATTCCAGTCTAGCTCATAAATTATGCCTTGTTTTGTTTTACTTACTGTATTGAAAACATGGAAGGTTATTCATTTTGCCATAAATTGTTTATTTAATAGTTGATTGGCCTTTATTGTAAATAGAATAGAAATAGTATTGTTAAATTATTTGTTTAAATTTTGTTGTTAAACAATAGTACGTTTAAATTTATTTAGCCCCTGTTGCACTGTGTTAAGATTCCCTAAATAGTTACTTTACCTGTTTTACCATAGATATAAATATACCGACGCAAGGCTGCATGTTATCTTGTAGGATTACCAACAAGAGTTCACAAAGACATCGGCTCGAGTGAACGCTCGCAGAGAAAGGGAAGAACTTCTACGTGGTGGCAGTCCTCCTCCATCCGCAATCGCTGGGCTTAGTCGCAGAGACCAATACTCCAAGGAGGCCAACCATTTACATAGGTATGTTTACCAAATTTTTTTTAATAACATAAAAAGTACTATAAAGTATATATATAGAATATATATATAGAATTGCTTATATTTTATTTAATTAGGAACTGTCTAGATAAATAATAACTAATGTATAAAAATGTAAGTCCAGTTGCCTAAAAATAAATGAATTTTAATTTTTTTATATTGTCTTATCATCATTATTCAATACTACCCGGTGCCCGCGACTTTGCCTGCATTTGAAAATGAAAAATATAATACCTGAAAACATATTACATGAGTATTTACTAGTTTACTTGTGAGTGCTTTAGCCATCGTCTAAAAAACCTAGAGATTCACTCAAATACACTGAGATTTGTTTAGACTTTAAAGATATTTTGTTTTTCATTACAGTTCACATATATTAGTTGACGAACAAATAAACATAGCGATGGAAGCTCGTGAGCATCTGACGTCACAAAGGCAGACTTTCAAGCGAATGCAGACTAGGTTTAACGATATTACTAACAGGTATGTAATTATTATTTAAGTTATTTCTTTAAATAATTTGTAAAATGTAGCATTAATATTGTATAGGAGCACCTATGACGTTGCTTGTGTTACAGGCGACGGTAGCCACCTACCATCAAGTCGTCAGCCTGTCTGTCGACCGTAACATAAATATAAAATCCAATACGCTTCTAACTTAAAAGAAGTATAATTTTATCGATTAATATTACCATCGTAACACTACAATGGAATTTGCGTCACAAATGCCAAAGCGGCACATAAAAAGAACGCCTTTGACAGAATCATGGTGGACTCTTGCCTTTACGACCAACTTCTACTATTCATTTTAAACTCCAATGCGTTGACGTAAAGTCACATTTTCTTTAAATGACATAATGCTTGAAACCATTTAAATGACAGTTCATGCTCTACACCTAATTATGTCACTTTTAAATGTTCCATAAAGTTTGTAGTGGGAGACTTGACCTGACTGCTTTGGACTTGACGGACCTGTTTTGGAAAACTAAGAAAAATTATAGACTTGACTTGACTCTGACTAGTCATCTTCTACTTTTGATTTTAATTTTTTAAAAAAAAGCTATTACAAATTGCTTTTTTTACTAATGACACTGGCAAAATCATTGGAGATGATCTGATGGAGCCAAGACATTAAAAGATAAGAAGAAGAAGTTCGTAGTGTTTTTGTATGGTACGCGGATTCCATGTTGTAGTGGTTTGATAAATATTACATAATTTCAAAGATAATTGATTGGTCTCGCTGCGCTCGACTAGATAGAGCGCTATATAAAAGCAATAGCTCCCGAAAATGTGGCAACTTTTTATTGTAGCGTGTGTAAAAAATCGTCAATTTTTATTATATTTTTACACAATTCCACTACGCAAACTGGTATTTTATTATGCCTAAAATTTAATAAAAAATTCGGCACGTACACATCGCAGATAGTTTGCAGTGTGACTGGCTCGAGTACGCCGAGTTCGGCGTACTATTTTATGCCGCATTTTACAAGTACGACGGCTGTATCTAGTCGAACGCAGCGAGACTAATCATTTATCTATGCATAATATATTATTTATTCACTTGTCAACAGATTTCCAATGCTCAACAGCCTCATGTTCAGGATAAACGCGAGGAAACGTCGCGACTCACTAATTATCGGTTTAGTTGTTGCCGTTTGTACATTCCTTCTCTTGTTGTATGCATTTCATTGATTCCGTTTAAGTGTTATACTGAAAGTGAATCATTGTTACATTTCACTGTTATATATATACCTAATAGAGTTTTTAATGGACTGATTGATTATTTATTATAACGCAATGAGTTTCTAAGCGAGTGTTCCGAGCGGGCTCCCTAGAGGGAGTCCGTAGCGGAGCGCTCCAATTGTAAAAAATCCAATTAACTTGACACTGGCAGAAAATGGCCATTTTATAATGAGCCGCATTGCCATTTAAATATAAGAAGAAGAAGAAGAGTTTCTAAGCAAATAGGCGATATAGTAAACTTCATACTAAATGAATTTATTCAATCGCGTATTATTATGAATTTCAAAAATATATCTAACTGTACTTTCTTCTATGAAAAAATAGAATTCATACTAACTATAACAAGAAAAATGAAGCATTCGGAAAATTAAGAATTAGTATAATTAAGAGTTTTCATAAAGAAGAATTCATCCTGATAATAATTTACAAAATTTCGCAGGTGGAAAGTTAAGAATTGGGAACTAATCGCCGACACGGACTGATGCACGTTTTCGCCAACTGTAACAAGTCATCTATAGAGTTAGGAAGCACATAAAACCGGCCATTCACGGCCCTCACGTTAACAATAGTGCACGAAGCGACGGACTGCAAAGCAGATTGCCGTGAATGGCAAGCTTTATGAGTTCCCTAACTCTAAATGACTGTTGGAGGAAAAGTGCATTAAAGTTTCAAACAGTAGAAGTCTATTCGGAAAGAGAACAGTCGTAGCAAAAGATTGGTATATTTCAAAGTTTGTTCTGCATTGTTATTGATAGATTTTCCATAAAAAAACATTTCTAAATGGTTCAAAACTTTGGTAAGCTTCAGTTCCGAAGACTTGAGTTACACTGAGGCCTCAATTTCCAAAAACGGTTCTGTGCTCGGAACAGTCTCTAGAGATCATATTCATTTAATTTAAACCTATATTGATTTAATTAAACTACTGTGTGATAATTTAAAACGTTTATTAGTTGTAACCAAGATATATATATATATATATTTACGGTTGGTGTAATACTGTAACTGGCCCATAAAAAAAAAAATTAAAAAAATATCGGGTTTGTATTATGTATTTGGCCATTATTTCCAGTCTGTTAGTTTATGGCGAAAGTTTAACTGAAGTGTTTTTACAGACTGAGGCCAAGTCTCCTGAACATAAATTTAACTTCTCGGTTTTTATTTGTATATTAACAAAAAAAAAAAAACACGAAAATAATATTCTTTATATTTTCACTTACTGGAAGGGGAATGTAATTTTGTATAATAAGTTATCAAATAAGAATAAGTCTTGATATAAAATATGTAGAAATGTAAATATTTATAAAATGAAACAGTGCTTGTGTTTATCCTGTGGCCCAAAGTTTTAAAAACTCTAAGAGTCTATACTCATTTTTAATTTAATATGGCTTTTATGTTGAGGGCATGTGTATACATTGTATTTAATTAAATACGAGTAAAAGGTTACAAAATATTATAATAAAATAAATACATACCTACATTCTTTCTCTTTTTTATTTACCTAAACAATTCTTTTTGTGTTAAACAAGAAGATATTTATCTGTATACCGGAGGTATACTATCCTGTCCATTTAAAAAAAATACTTTACGATGCCATTAAAGTAAGTATATTACGCTCTATTTTTTATACTGGTATACTTTTTTTATATAAGTAGGACTTATTTCAAGATAACAAAAAAGTTACGCTTTTGATTTAATGTTACAAGTCCAACTCGTTACATGCTTACACTCGGACATTTATCATACTTACTGAAGAATTTGCTAAATGTGACTTAGGATAGTTTGCTTCCGATATACAGATATTGTTTCGATGGTGCAATGCCACATATTGTTAGATACAATATTTGTTAGAGTCAGTCTCGTAAAGCTTTCTAGTCTAGTAGATCAATCACATGAGCTACCTAATGCTGCTCATATTATTAAAGGCGAATAAGTATTTGTGAGAATGTGTAAAAACTACTGCACGGATTTGGATGAAATTTGGCACACAGATAGTTTATTATCTTGATTTTTATTCTGAAAAAATGTAAGGTTCCTAAGGGATCGTCTAAAAATATAAAAAAAATGGCGCCTCCGTCGTCACATCAATAACGATGTCAGGCATTGTATTACTATTTTTTTTTATCAACGCGAACGAAGTCGCGGGCACCAGCTAGTGCACAGTATTTGAATCGGATAGAGTCTGCGCCGTGGATAATAAACAAATGGACTTGATTTACAGTATTTTTATTTAAAACAATAAAAGTTTTTGTAAACACAAGATAACACTAGAAATAAGGTCATTAGAATCCTTATCGGTGGTGCAAGCAAATGTCGACTTTAGGACGACCGAACCATTTCATACCGCGACTTTACTTACTTTACTTACCTATCCTTTTGGGAATTGAGAAACTCAGTGTCATTTAATCTTAACATGTATCGCTTTGAAATGCGAACGCAGTCCGATCATCTGTGTAAAGCTCACATTGCACATTTCACAGTGGTACGGTCTGGAGCCGGTGTGGACTCGTATGTGTTTCGTGAGGTCGTTCTTGCAAGCGAACCGTTTGCCGCAACCTCGTTTTGCGCATACATACTTTTTGTTGTGCGAGCGCATGTGATGGTATATTTTTTTTCGCGTTGTATATATCTTGGAGCAGTACTGTGCGAAAAGGAAAGTGCTTCGATTATGCATAATGCTAGTAACCCTAGCTGTTAATCAAGCTATCGCGGGTTCGAATCCCGCCAGGTTAACAGCCAGGATTACTAGCCACTAGACCAAACGTGTCGTCAAAACAAAACAGGAAATAAAAATGAAAAATAAGCAAAATGTCAAAATAACAGCACATATGCTGTTGTGTTTCTGTGAGTGAGTAACGGTTGCCATGTAGCAGCCATGGCATTGTTTGTTTTATAGACGAACCATCAAGTCATCAAGTGGACAGACGTTAGCCTGTCTGCCGACGTTTACTTAAAAAAAAATACTCACATCACAAATATACTCCGGTAGATTCTTTTTTTTAAATTTGTTATCAGCTATTAAACTCTTCTCCGAAACGTCATTTCCATTAGTATCTGTTTCACTCTGTAAAAACATTTTTTTTAACTATAACATTGTTTTATTTTTATGTTCGACAGACAGGCTGACGGTCCACTTTATGGTAGTTGGCTACCGTCGCCTATCCTATGACACATGCAACGCCATAGGTGCTGCAGGATAATAAAATTTGTAAGTCTGTTTGTTGAGCAGTATTATAAAAATAAATATTATACTCACATAAGTATTTATTAGAATATTCCCTGTTTCTTTACTGTCTTGTTGCCAACTGTTTTCATCCTCGGTATTAAGTGTGCCTGTGTCATTAATCTGTGAGAAGTGTGTCGTGTAAATTAATTATTATTTGCCAAAGTTAATTTTTTTAACAAACAATATTGGTCCACATCAGAGATCCCCAAACATTTGCCATATTTTTCAGGTTTAGGTAGACTTTTAACTGTAGAAAAGTGTAGATAGACTGTATGTAATGTGAAACAACAGGCTATATAACATCACGTTGCGACTAATAAGTCGAAAATGTGGAAAAAATGGGGAAAATTACCCTCCCTCTATTCATCTTTGAGGACTTCCGTTGCATGCGCTGCGAAAACCGTTCGAGATACCCAAATGATTCCCAAAATAACTATTCCACGCGGACGAAGTTGCGAGCACCAGCTAGTACTAAATAAAAAAAAAATAAGGTACTCACATAGTCAGCTTCATAGTAAGCTTTGGCCACTATATCTCTCAACCACATTTCACCATCTTGACCAACTTCTTCATTTATATGTGGCTCAATATAGAATTCAGAATAATAATAGTCTCCTGTTCGTTTAATTTTAATTTTCAATAAATTCTCATTGGGAGCGGGTGGCCACTAATAAAAAAAATGTATGATTTTAGTTTCAAACAATTTTTCAACAGCAACATATCCTACTACAATCCCTCGTTTTGGATGTGTCGTATTTGTAACAACATGGTTATATATAAAGAGGAAACTTTTGGACCGATTTGAATAAATCTTTCACTGTTGGGAAGCTTTATTATCAGCGAGTAACATAGGCTATATTTTATAAAGTTACGCAGACTAAGTCGCGTGCAACAGCTAGTAATGTATATAAATGAGGATATAATTTGTAGTTGTTCTCTATATGTATAGATTAAAACAGTATGTAGTACAGTTACTAACCTGTTCACACTTGACATTTTCCCTAAATAATAGCAGTTCTAAATTAACATTACTATTTTTAGCAATTGTCTTTAGATTTTTGATGTCGTTTATTTTTCTGTAACATTCTTCGCATATAGACTGAGGCAAATCATCAAAAATTGATACCTGCAATAAAAAAATTGCTTCAAATGAAATTATATATAATTATCCTGAATCAAAATAATTACAAACAAGTATACACACTTTACAGTTGACAAGGTACTTACTTTAATTAATAAATATGTATATATATCCTGCTGCAAACCGAAGTTATCTCTGATTTTTAAATTTCCTAAATTGTTTAGGCACAGCCTGCATTTTTCTAACACAGCAGATGATAATACTACCATGATTGTATTATTGTGTTGTGAACAGGCTGAACAGCATATAACTATTTTCACAGGATTCACAAACTATTTAACGGAGTACTTCCACCATGTATTGTTTTCTTTTTTTATATAAAGTAATATATATATAGTACCAATCCAATTTTGTTATGGCCCCATCGAATTCTACAATTCTGCCAGTGTCAAGGTCAGGCGAGACGGTGTTTGTTAAATTATTCTTGTTTAGGCTAATATTAAAAGAAAAGGTGGTATTATAAGTATTAAGTATATACTTGTATAAAGATAAACCTGGCTGGACTTGAACTACCTAAACTACCTTCACCTTGTTTTGAATATTTTGAATTGTTGAATTGAAAGCATAGACATAGTATACTTCTGAAAGTGAGACCCAGTGATAACATAACACTGACAGCTGACAGATTGAAAAACAGTGATATTTTAAAAACAATTCAGGTGGTAACACTGAAGCAAAACAGACTAAATAAATTATTTAACCTAATATTTGTACTCTGTGTGATCGACATGCAGAAGTTGCACAACCTACATTGAATTTGATTTACCATCTCAATTAAGTAAGTTTCATGATTGTAACCTCATGAACAAAAAATACATTAGGTATGCCAGCGCTAGTATACATTAGGTATACTAATGTCCAGGCCAATGCAATATGGCGAATTTAACACAAATTCTACTCTACGGCTTTGCTTCCGCTACAGCACTACATCTACAGCAGTGAGTAAGGGATGTCAAAGCCCATTTCCTTATCCCTTCCTAATCCTGCAGCCCACTTGCAACATTAATTAACAATTAATTCAATAGTAATTGCTACGAAAATACCTAAAGCAACAGACAGCAAGCAACGCCATAAGAGCTGCAAGTGCGCTACCGACCATAGAAGGATTAAGTTAAGGATAAGAGATAAGGGGCCTTAGTCAAAGTAACAATTTAAAACGATAACGATAACGAAATGATCGACGACGGGAATCGAACCTATGGTCCCTGAGACGTTAGGCAAGCACACTTACCATTCATCCAACGGCCTCGTCAAAACGTGTTTCAAATATTGAAAAATGAAAAAAAAAACATATAATAAAACGTGAAACATTTGGAAAATAAATATACACACATTAAATTATTGAAACATAAAACAAGTTAATTTAATGATAATTGGAATTATGTATAAACTAATCCCCTCTTTATATTGAGCCCAAACACGCTGTATATGCTATGTTGCTGAGGTGTATCGTAGACTACTTGATGCTGCAGCATCAGATCAAGGCTACCATGGTCACGGAAATATCACAGACAGAAGTAACACTTATACTACATCAATCGAACCTGTGGAAGTTAGTGAAATTCCATTGTCAACTAGGAAATAGGCTCATCATCTTCAAAAGCCTAAACAAATCTTCGTAAATTAGAGCTAGGAACCATTTCGATATTGTCAGCTTTCAAATAAAAAAATCCGAATCAAAATCGGTTCATCCATTTTGGAGCTACGATTCCATAGATATATTATATACAACGAAATATAGACACACATTTCATACTTATAACACCCCATTTTTGCGTCGGGAGTCGGGGTTTAAATTTTTATTTTTTTTGTAAAGTTTGGTCAGGTACCACGCATATCTAATACTGGCCTCTAATAAATATAACCTAATTTTATATCTCAATCACTTGTATTGTAAACACTAAATTTTGATAAAGAACTGCTGTCATTGTAATGCTATGTTATAAATTTCACAATTTCAACAATTTACACTTTGCACTTACTTAATTTCTTTTAATACGTGTTGGGTTTGTTTGTCTTTACGTGTTCCAAATGTGTTTTATAAATTTTTATAACATGTGCATATTTACATGTAGGTACTATGGATAACCGCATATACAGGTGAGAAATGATGATGATATTTCAATAAGTTGTATAAGTTATCAAGTTAGGCCTAATCGTCTAATTTATATATATATTTACTAATAATATTAATATAAGTTATAGCTACATAATGGATGGGCCTTATAAGTTAGACGATTAGGCCTAACTTGATAACTTAAACAACTTAGACAAATTATAACAAGTCATATTACGCTATATTCTCTATACAAATATTGAAGTGACCGCACACGTAGCTATAATATAATATATTTTGAAGGCGTCACCGACGTATACCGTAATTTATATTATTGTATACTAGCTAGCGCCCACGACTTCGCCCGCGACTTACTTCAAAGTTGAATGCGGTGTTTGATGGCGGTCGCCTAGGAAACTATAGCAAGTGAGACAAACAGCTGATATCACAGTGAAATCGATTAAGTCTTGACACCATATACTTATTATTGGTTATTCTGCAAATATTTACCTACATACATACTGCATACAATTAATTTCTGTTTAATTAAAAAAGAAGTTAGTTCAATTTAATGATTAAAAATACCCTATCTGTTTTGTATTTTGTCAGTTCTTTTAAATTATCACAAATTATATATTTATATATAGGTAGTTGTAACGTTTTGGTGGTAATACAATACATACACGTAATTATTTTTATCATGGGTAAGTAAAAGTATGTAGATTTCACATCTGATTAATTAAAAAAAAACAATAAATAAAGATTTTTTAAATTATATTCTTAAAAACGTAATCTTTTATATCCATGTTTGGAGTGAAAATTATTATATTACTAGAGGTCGATGGATTCGGCTTTGCATGAATGAATTTTTTTTTGCTAACATTTACATGATTTACATAAACCCTTTTCGTTTATCGCTCTTTCTATTAGTGAAAACAGTATTAAAATCGGTTGATTAGTTTTAGGTACACGTATTTTTTGGCGAATTGGTCTTAAAATAGTTTTTTTCCTACTTACATAAAATTTAATTAAGTTTTGTCATCCGTGAAGTCTTTCGTGAAAATTATAAAACTGCTTTAAAATCCGTTGCGTGGTTTAACCTCCTAGCTAGCGAATATACAAACAGACAGACGTGAATAGCTACTTCTATTTATAGGTAGTGATATTTCTATACCTATATATAAAAATTACATGTCACGCCAATGACCTTCTAAACTACTGAACCGATTTTGATAAAACTTCGTAACTCTGTATAATTTGGTCCAACTTAAAAAATAGGATAGTTTTTATTTTGAAGCCGAGAGCGTGTAGCTAGTAATATTGTATAGAAAAAGGGAGCGTGTAGCTAGTAATATGTATAGAAAAGATATAGATAAATAACAAATAAAATACAACGAATTATTCGGTACAATTCAGTATAGTTCGACAACATGGCCAAAGTAACATAAATCGGTTTAGCTTAATTTAGGATTCTTTGGCCACATTGAACTAATCTTATTCGTAGCTACGAATAAATAAATTCGTAGTGCATGCTACGTGGCGCCTATAGATAGTCTATCTATGCGGTTCTACGAAACGCGTAGCGCGCAGTTCTACGCCGATGGCGTAGAGTACCGCCCGCCCTAGAAACTTACTTGTTCTTAGATACGCTTCTACGAATGTTGCATTATAAAGTTTATTATTTTAACTTTCATTACATACACGAGTGAGTTGGTTAAATTATTTTAACAAGTGCCGTTTTGTGGTCACAAAAATACTGTGACATTATAAAGTATAAGTAAGTATGATTAAATTAAATATTATTTAATATTAATTTCTTCAACATAAATTTTTGCTAGGTAAACTCTAAAATTGTTGTTATTAAATTCTAGTATTTAATGCTAATGAAGTTAGTTTGAAACTTTGTATTTGTAAACTTTTTTTTTATTAGAGATGGGTTTGCTCTTGACTAACAACCAGCTGTGTAGCAAGGAAGAGGCCTATGATGGAGCGAGCTCACCCCGAAGATGCCTGTTCAGTGTTCACTAGAACTTTGAAAAGATTAGGGTTATATGAGCTTGGAAATACAGACGCCGGCAAGGAGTTCCAAACCTTGGCAGTGCGCATTATAAACTTTTTGTAGAGGTACTGTTATCTATGTACCAGTTCTAGTAAGAGTATCTACACCTCCCTCGAAAGTCCGTTTAGGTACATCTTATACACATGTAGGTAGCTATAGTATTACAAAGAAAGAGAATTCGGCGTAGGTACATTTGTTGGTAGCTTACGTGGCCTAGATAACAATCGGGCCATCACTTGGCGTACTTAATGACAGCTGACACGTTTTCTTTACAAATAATTTATTATACGGTTGCTTCACTTTGATTCTATTTAGATATTTAATTGATCGAGGTCCTCAGTCGCGTTAAATTTAGGCGTAACACTTTTCTTTTTGATGAAACTAAGGCCATAAATTTTCAGATGAAATCAGCTATTTGTCAGTTGAATTAAAGATTCAAGTAAGTAAAGTATTTATAAAAGACTAGCTTTTGCCCGAAACTTCGTCCGCGTAACTTTATAAATTATAACCTATGTTACTAGCTGATAATGTAGCATACTATAGTTATAAGAATTTTAGAATTTTTAAAATTTGTTTGTCAGTTTATTCATTACAAACAATAATTAAAAAAAATACAATTTTTTTTCTCTTTATAAATGAAGAGATCCTAAAGAAAAATCAATCATACTTAAATTAAATTTTTATTTTTAAATTGAAAGTTCTAATTTTGTTATGATTTTTATGGAAAACATGACACAAAATAATCAAATCCGATCGCTACTAGGATCACTCGCTGGGCTAATCTAAAGATTGCCTGAAAATTAATCAGTTGAGCTCAGTTGAGCAGTTTCGGTGTTAATTTCATATGGAACATGTAATACATGATATTATTGAAATTTATGTATGAAATGTACCAAATAAACATTTTTCTCTCTTTCTTTCTTTATTTCTTTCTTTCTTTCTATCTTTCTTTCTTTACATAAAAAAGTAAATCGATTTTTAAATATGAAAATTTATTTTGTGCAGAACAAAGATATGACTGAAAGAGGCGCCAAGCGCGGTGTAGGCGGTGCTCCCTTTTATGCGCCGCCGCGTCGCAAAACCTCAGCAGAAATTATTAGCGAAGCCCGAGCAGCAGTTTACGGTGGTGAGTCCCTATTTCTCCTCATTCTCTTTATAAGAATAATGCCGAAATACCGGTGACCGATTACGTACTCTTTATAAGAACGTAAAAGCGTAAGCAAAGAGTATATAATCCCTAAGTGTAAGACGTTTATAGAGAGACGTAGAGCTAGAGCGTAAAACATTTATATGAAAAACTGTCAAATGTCAATGTCAAATTGACATTTCTTCCATATAAATATTTTACGCTCGCTAACGAGTGCGGTCATTATAACTCATGGTAAAGGTACAGGATCTGTGATCTTGCATTCTTGGATTTCTTGGTGTTCCTTTTCTTTCTAATAAAAGTAATACAGTAGCCATCCGTATATCATGTTAAACGTCAGATCTTTAAACTAGAATGTCACAAAAGGCAGACCTATTTGTTATTCCTATTCAAGCTATAAATAAAAATGATAAACTCACCCCAAAGACATAGATAAGTACTTATTGCTGGAAGTTGTTGAGAAATTGGGTATTTAGCAGACTACTTGATGCTGCAGCATCAGGTCAAGGTTACCATTTCATGGGATAACAACAAAAGTAACAGTATACAAAACAGTATACACAGTATACTGTGGAAGTTAGTAAGATCATTTGGTCAACTATTATAGGAAATAAGCTGATGACCTTCAAACTCCTGACTAGATCTTTATAAATAAGAAGCTGTTAAACAAAAAAATAACTGGATTAAACTCGGTCCATTCGTTTGGGGATATGATTTATGATAAATTGAAATAGTGTTATAAGATTGATACACAGGTCAATCTTGTATCAATCTTATAACAGGTCAATCTTATAACACTATTTCAATTTTCAATTAGTATTTCAATTTAAATATTTATTGTAGGTAATTAGAGGATCATGGAACATAAACGGAGCTCATTTTTCTTTAATTTCGAATTGGGAATTCATGCAGGCGGATGCGGAAGTATGATTAAGTACTTAGGTATGATTCATATGGATGATCCAACGAAATTATTAATACAAAAATGTCTTATTTTTTGGCGAAACGTAATCGCTATATTTAGAAAGGGTATTGTTTAGTTGTTCGTTTCGTTTGTAATCAAGTTTCACCTTCCACGAAGCGAGGTGAAGTTATTTACTGTCACGCGATTGGCGAATGTCGATGATATTAATATTTTTACCACATTACTATTACATAAAAAAAAACTATTTATATATCTATATATGATAAAAAAATTATATAAAATTTATATATTACCTATATACGTAGTAGATATATAAAAATAATATTAAAAATAATATTTTTTTATATAATTTATTAATAAGAAATTTAAAAAGGATGAAGAAATATTTTTATCGAAATCGAAGCGTATTATTGTTTAATTATTTTGTCAAAATTATTTAGAATTGTTTAGAAATAATAAAATGAAGAGTCAACCTGAGACTGGTTTCAAATTGAAAAGTTTATGTTTAAAATTATTATGTTAAACTAATATTAATAAATATTGTGAATTTATACTTCTGATAATTTTTTCTAGAACTATTTTTTGATACTGCTTTTAAAACTAGACAATTTTGAAATTCGGCTAAAATAATATTATGTACTTATGATGATCGGTTGAGTAGTTAAGGCGTGAAAAGGTAACAGACAGACAGAGTTACTTTCACATTTAAGTATAATATGTATTAAAAGTTAGTATGGATTAGTATGGATGGATACCCTGCCTCTACTAAAGTTATTTCAATGAAAATTATTTAAATATAAAATTAATAAACAAATCTCGTATGCTAGTTGATTGTCCCACTGATTGTACGAGGTAGTTAATATTTATTGTTTCAAGGTGGTTGAACCAAGGGGTCGCGCGGTCAAGTAGGGAGCTCCTCCTCGGTTGCTAAGGACACGCAAACTTAAACAATGGCAATTTCACAAAGCAAAGCATGTTTCATAATACCTATACTGTAGTACCACTTGTTAGTGACTATGTGATTTTATCGCGAATATTATGTTTTTTTAAAAGAAGAGAATATCGTCATTGTCTGGACTCTAGACTATGACGATATTCTCTTGATATTCTACCTGGGAAACCACTAGAGTCTAGAGAATATCGACCCCCTATCGTCTAGAGAATGTCGATATTGGTATCCCAGGGGTCGACGACGGCATCGACGAGGTCGTAAAATCGACCCCTACCTACATATTGATTAACACAAGATATATATATACACACATTATACTATTCTATCAATAGCAAAAAAAGCTATAAAGATAGGGTTTTTAAAGTAATTTGGCTATGGGGTCTGATGTATCAGTTCATTTTGTAAAAGGAGTCTCTTGCTCGAAATAGTTTGGGAATCCCTGATTTAAATGAATACAATTAAAACAGTTTATAACAATTGTAAAATGGAAACTTGTTAAAAAAGCGTATTATACAATTAAGATTATTTAGCAAACTTTCAGTCAATCTTCAGATTAGTCCAGCGGGTAATCCTGTGAAGTTTGGAAGCGATCGGACGCGGGCGAAGCCGGGAGCGGGTCGCTAGTAGGTGTATATGATTGTATTTATTAGTAATAGTAATAGACTTAATTATTTCCTAGACATGAACAGCGCTTCGAATGGATCCAGCGGTGGTGTCGTTCGCCCCATAAGAACCAGACGCCCATTCACTCCTAGGGAACCGCAAAGGACACTTTTCACAGAACGCGTTCGAAAAAAAGAAATCAGACCGCCAAGCGCTTTTGAGTGAGTAGTCCGACTACTAATTATATTACTTACTTACTTATAAGTACTAATGCAAAAAATCTGATCTACGAATTGGCATTTGTTCCCTAAAAACATTATAACGGCTGTTTTTTCTGAAAAATTTAGTCGTTGGTGTGCTTAAACTGTAGCTTGAAAAGCATTTGAACGTCTTACAGCCTCAAATTCCTCAGTGTGTCTGAAAGTGACGAATCGCTGGTGGCGGCCGGTGCACGCGTCGCGAGTCTTGACGATGAGTTCAACGGAGTACTTCTCACTGAACCACAGGGGAACGCGAAGAAGAAACCTGTAGTAAGTCTGCCTACTTACCTCAATTTAAACAAATGCTTATAATATCCTACTAATATTGCATGGATGTTTGTTATTGCCTTATTCTCTTTAAATTATATAAAAAAAAATACTTATTTTTCAATCTCATTCTATAAGAAACTAGCTGTTGCAGCGACTTCGGCCTTGTAACTTTAGGTGAAAGAATTTTGAAAATCGATCCAGTAGTTTTTGAGTTTATTCATTACAAACATACAAATTTATCTTCTCTCTTTACAATATTAAGTATAGATTTATGAAAGTAGTTTTTTTTTGTGATTTTTGTCGTTTCTAGAACTCTAACCTCAGTTGATCCCATTTAAGCATATACCTGCGTACTTAGTGAAGCATACTTTATTTTGCGTGATGTTACTGATAGGTACCAATGTAGGTCGCTATAGTAACCCGCCTTATTGAATACCACAGTTTCAATACCTAAGCCCATTCACGCGTTCAACTATGGAACCACAGATAGGTAAGATAAGAGTAGATGCAAAAATATTCTTATCTAATAAGTATAATAATACTATATCGATTAACAATATATCGAAGGACAATTATAATTTTTGAAGTGAAACTTTTTATGGGACACTAGCGTTTTGTCATGAGAGTTAACTCGTCGAGCTAACAAAACTGTTAAACTCCTTGTCTCTTTCTTATTACCATTTACTCTAGCAGAGTGAGAGAGGCGGAAAAAATTAACGAAGATCCGCACAAAGAGGAGACGCCGAGAATAGTCGCAGGGCATTGTTTATTGATGGCGATCATGTTATTCAGTTTATCAATATATGTTCTGTATATGAGTCAAGCAGTATTGATGTTATTTATTTATATAAAATTTAGGACTAGTTTAGACTTGTACAATCTTACGTACGTAGAAGAGCAAGTAAGTCTAAGATTTTTTTCCTTTTAACCATAGAAGCGCCATCTCTCTCTTTTAATTTGTTTCACCCCCTACTTCATTTTAACAGAGGAATATGTGTATTGAGTAAGTTCTACTAGATGGCGCCATCGTACGTAATATACACGCAAAAAACCACGTGTCTAACCAAACCTAACGAATCTGCGTCTGTTATGTGGTGTGTACAAACATTTTACTCACTGGACATATTTTTCTAGATATCTGTCTAATTTTAATTCGAAAATTTATGTATCTTATTTCTCATACCATAAGCCTATTGTCTCGGTTTTACAATCAACCACAGTAATTACTGATGTATCCAATAATGAAAATGATGAATAAAAATAGAAGATCTATGCAAAAATATTAATTTACCAATGAAAACATGAAATAAATTTAAATATTTGTAGAAAATTAATATATGTATATGTGTATACATGTATATATTGTACACACATATATATATATATATACATACAGATGGAGCGAAAGAAGTTTCACTTCAGTCGTGTGGTCATAAGCACACTCGTTTTTTTATTATAATTTTTAGAAATTCATTTTATGAATGACGAAGAGATAGCTACAGTAGATTTTGTGATTTATTTACATGACGAATACATGTAAGCAATTTTTTTTGTAGCGTGTAACACATAGATTAAATATTTATATAGCCTATTACAAGGTTAGTCATCTTAAAATTAAAAAATGGTAACAATAGGTATTTGTACATACATGTGTCTATAAATCATGTGGAAATATTATACATTAAAGTATAATTTTAATTTAGTATTCTTCTAATAAATATTATACTTATCTATTATAAATTAGTATTGTTCTCACAAGCCAAGGAAATAAAGGAAGGAAGGAGTTGTGTTAAACTAATATAAAATTAATTAGCTAGGCAATTAATATTAAATAATTAATTAATGATTAATCAAATAATCAATAATGATTTGAAGGTGAAAGGAAAGCATAAAGTTGGAAAGAGAACGTTTTATTGGCTTTGTAAGCAATTATAAATTATTTAGACTCGCGATAGACAGGTCAATGGAAGAATTTGACTGCCCGTCTTCAGTAATGGAGAGGTAAATTTAGAAAAAGAAATGCCAAAGTAAAATCTTGAAATATACCACGATTTGCCCACGACCACCACTCACCTACCTAGTTTTTTAATTGTTTAAAAAAAATCCCTTGAATTTGTTGCTTTTTTCATTTTCAAATATTCGAAGAATATAATTTTTTTAAATTTTTTTTTGGTGTTCAGCTTCGCAACCAATCGCGTTCCGTGCAAGAGCGTTCCGGTGATGGTTGGGGCGGTTTCCCGAAGCTACCCCACCTCAGCGGTCGAAGCAAACCTCTGCACAGACGGAACACCTCACACGCTCACGGCGAAGGTGATTAATAATAATAATAATAACTAACATCACGATGTAGTGTTAGTTGACAAAAACCTCACTCCGCTTTGCTTATCTAAGGAGAACTGGCGCGAGCCAATAATATTTAGTAGGGAGGACCGCGAGCGGTTCTATCGAGCTTTTACAGGACCCGATGTAGACCCGCTTGCTTCGGTAAACTAGCTACGCTTCGGTGACCTCTTTTGGGAAACTGAAGGTTTTGTCTGTGCAATAGCTGATGAAGTTATCAAGACGAGAAACTACCGGAAATATATTCTCAAGGACGGGACACTCGACATTTGTCGGGCATGCCACCGTCCCGGAGAATCATTAAGACATATTATTTCCGGTTGTTCTCGTCTTATAGCGAAGAGCCTCAACTAACATCTTAAGAGTCTCTCGCTAGATGAATGGATCAAGGGTCAGACACAGAAGGCGGTACTTCTGGTCACGGCACAAATGAATCAAATGAGTGATTAAACACAATCACTTGACTAATCAAGTTTCTATAATAGAGGCGACTATTAAATTCGAATAAAATTTTTTAACATATCCATAGAGGCTAATGTTGAAATGGATCTGGCGGAAACCATATCGGTGACAAGACCGTTCGGCAAAGGATACGAGTATCAAGACGGCGGTTCTGAAAATGGCAGTAAATGTGAGTAGGCTACGCTACTTACTTAATTGAAGTGCTAATCATTAGTTCAGATTTTTTTTTTAATGTAACTCAACGGCTGATGTTGATGGTCCTAACAAAAATGAATAAAATAAATTTAAAATATACTTACTACAATAAGTATATTTTAAAAATATCTATTTCAGCATTAAGTCCCGAAGCGAATGGCGGCGGTGTAAGGAAAAAGCGCTTTCAAACTACGAAGTCTGTATCGTGCGATAGTGGCAACGTGTTAACGGAAATACCTGTCAAACATTTGGCTGTACAATTGCCGAATACTTCCGCGGGGAAACACAACAGGTAGGTAATGGTCGCTTTTATAATTTGCATGGCACGGTAATACCGTGGGTGTCTCAAGTATTTCTGTGGCCGTCGACGCCGTGCCGTGGATGATAAATTAAAAGCGTCTGCATACAATTATATACATTTTACTTTCCTATCTTACCGTGACGGTAAAAACGTGCCGTGCCGTGCCGTGCTACGGCAAATTATAAAAGCGACCAATGGAACACTATTATGCCTTACAGCCAGTTAAATTTGTTTGATATGTCAGTTATTTAGGAAAAAATTCATTTTACCTAATTCTTTTATTTTCTATTTAGCTTTTATTTTCTAAATAAATAAAAATAAGAAATGATTTAATTTTCAGCATGAGCCTGCTCGAGCTAAGTGAAGCTTTAAGTCAAAGGAATAAGGACGCAGATTGCACAGTTCGTCTAATGGAAGCACTGCAGAAGATTTTAGAGAAGAGCACGCCGGGAAACAATTTACGCGATTTGGTGTTGAGGTCTCTTTACATGCACATAGACAATGATGATGAACGGATTCTTGTGGCGATCGCTCGAGCTATGCTAACTGTAAGGTTAAAATATATGTATATAATCACTACATATTATAAAACAAAGTCCTCTGCCGCGTCTGTCTGTCTATCTGTCCCTATGTATGCTTAGATCTTTAAAACTACGCAACGGATTTTAATGCGGTTTTCACTAATGGATAGATAGAGTGGTTCTCGAGTAAGGTTTTAGTATATAATTTACAAAGTTACACGGGCGAAGTCGCGGGCAGCAGCTAGTCATATAGTAATGTATAATACTATTTTATATTCAACTAGCTGTTGCACGCGACTTTGTCCGCGTAACTTCTTAATAACAAAAAACAAAAATAAAAATACCTACCTACTTATAATAATTTGCCTTTTCTAATGAACTCTCTTAACAAATTGACTTGCCCAAATATATGCTTTTTTGTGCTAGAGAGAGGTGTGAAGGTCATAAATAAGTATTATTGTAGTTTTTTTTACAATGTCCAAGTATTTTATTTAATAAAATGTAAGTGTTATAAGTATTACTTAAAATTAAAATAAATTTCAGATGCGCGTGACCGGAACACATTTGGCCGCCGCTTGTAAGCTCGTCTTTAAGATTGCAAGGAATGACAAGAACGATCACTTCTTCAGAAACACTGACCTTCTTGGTGAATACAATTTCTTGTATTTCCTTATTTTTGCCTTCATATTTTTTTTTATTTTAGATGATATATTACGGACGCGGACTAAGTCGCGATCAAAAGCAAGACTATTTATAAAAATAAATAAAAAGAAAAAATAAATAAAATAATATTAAATAAATATAAATTAATATAAATAAATATTTTGTAATAAATGTTATTATAACAATAACGAATATCTTATAGATAGATATCTAATAATATTATTATTTAAATATTAATATCTATTTTTTAAATTTTTAATTTAAATTTTAATAAAATATTTAAAAAAAATTATATATTTTATATTAAATTATAAAATATATAATTTTTTTTTATTTAGTTTACGCTTCCTCTCCTAGTACCTATGTTGCATGCCCATCAGGGTCTTATATATTTTGTAACATCTTTATAAATACATTATACATTATAGTTTCGCAATAAATGATTGAATTGAATTGAACTAATCCTTCACAGAGTTGTTGGTGGAAGGTTGCGGACGAGCGGATCCGGTGTCAGAAGGCGAGTGTTGCGTTTACGGTGCGGGCGCGTTGCGTTTTCTCGCACTGGAACCGTCGCTGTGTGCGCTTGCCCTTAGAGCGGGGGCTCTGCACTTGGCCGCTTTGCATCTAAAAATATTGAATAATGCGGTGACCACACATTTCTTTGATTATATATATTATTATTTTTCATATAAAATTCAAGGCAGCGCTTGGCCGCGATCTTACTTGATGTAAGGTGCAGATGCGGCCGAAGGTGGACAACGCTTACCTAGTAAGTGCCCATTTACCCTACATTTGAAGACCCCGAGGTTGTAATTTTGAGGAAACACATACGCAGGCCTTGAGCTCCACTCCTTAGCAGTTCGGACAAGGAAGGTGGAACTTCAAGACCTGTTAGGACCGAATAGGTATTTTATAAGTGGAAGAGTCCTCTCTTCTCGATTGGGCTTTTCGAATCCAGTTGGTGCCAGCTGTATTTTTTTATTTCATCTTCCCATCTAGAGTAGAGTCTCCCCTTTTCGTCTACCTTTGGTCTTGGAGATGTGCAACATGTCCATCCAGGGTACACATTCAAATAAATAACGTATACCTATTCCAGAAAGCGGAGAATCCTCGCCTAGTGTCGGAGCAGTCGACTCACGCACTGTACCAACTGACGGGCGCGCTACGGAACCTCGCGGGTGGCGGCGAGCGAGCGGCCAGAGCGTTCGTCGCGAGCGGAGCGCTCGCTGAACTGCTCGCTGCCTTGCAACACCACACTGACCGTGATGTGCTCACCAATGTAGCGCGATGCTTGAGGTAAGGTATTCATTTTGTTTGACATGTCATGTTTGTCGCCTATGAATTCCTAAACTACGGAACCGATTTTGATAAACTTCTTAAAGTTCCGCTATCGCGGCAGCTGCGGAAATACCATACTAAATACCGCGCGGGATATCGTTTGGGTATTACCGCTACTCACAGCGGTAGCGGATAACTCTGCGGTTTGAATATGCCTTTACTCCTTATTTAGCTATCTGCCAGTGATAGTCCCGTCAAAATCGTACTAATAGTCTCAAACTTGATAAAAGAAATGAATTTGAAAAATGACAAAGGTTTTCGTTCCCCGACTGTACATATAATGCGCTCAAAGAAAATTATTACTCGTAAATTACACGTAAGTATTCACGTAAAACACACGTAGGTACTACAGTCAAATTAAGCCGCATATGTGCAATCTTAGTTTCCACTTTCCCTTTTCCTGGCTTTACAATGAATATTAAAATTTGCTGGTGGTGATAGAGCCATTAGAAGAACTACTAAATTCACATCTTCCCCAACTGCTCAACTTAACTCTCTGTTAACTCACACAGTTAACAGTTAAAAGTAGAGTAATAATGAGTATATCCACAACATATATTGATATATATTGTAACATATATATATTAACATTTATATTGTAATGTAATAAATTGAAGCGTGTTGAGTCGTTCCGCTCGTTCAGTGTGTTGTCGGCGGACGAGACGTGCTGTGAGTGGCTCTGCGAAGCGGCGGCGTCCGGAGGAGCGCGCTCGCTCCTACTGGCGCTAGCGGCGTGCGCGTCGCGGGCTCCGCTCGCAGTGCGGCTCGCTTACACTCTGGGCAACATGGCCGCAGCACACGAACAAGCTAGAATATCGGTGAGCGTTCAACCGTCATGTGTACTAATATTATAAAGAGGTAAAGTTTGTTCACATTATAAGAGGTAAAGGTATTTGTTTGTTACATACAGACAAAGATACAATTATAGTTTACATGGGAACTTATACAGCGTACTTACCCTGGTCGACATTTTATGCTACTATCAATTAAAGCTAATCTTGTATTATTCTCTAAAGTGCGATAAAAAAGCATAATTCTTCTATTTTCCAGATATACAATGAGGATGGCAGTATAGATGTGCTGTTAACCATATTAGAGACATATACAGTTAGAAACGACGACACTAGAGACCCCGATTTAGATCCTGATCTACATTTGATCGGTAAGTTATTGACTGCAAACCCAACGCTGGTGAACCTTTATATCGTATTATTATGCACAAGTACAATTGTTTATTTGCACGTGTTGATCTATTTTCAACTATTTTTAACTAAAAATACATATTTTAAATTCTTAAAATTAAGTTTTACTAATTATAATTTCTAGGCACAGATCTCGGAGGATCGGATGGATCTAATGAAGATGTCCTTATCAAGGTAAATAATAAAGTATTGAATAGTTCTCCTATCGAACAATAGGATTAAATGTATTGAAAGAAACTAAACCTTCTATGCTCCTTGTGCTTTCGGCACTCGGAATTCACTGCTAATTACCAATAAGAAATATATGGAACAAATATTTTTGTAATTCATAAACAAAATTCAGATCAAATTATAACATTTAGTAAATAGTCTGAAATCAAAAGTCTAAAATCAATCTGAAATGACGTTGCGAAACCTATTCATGACGACTGAGTTGAACTTTTATGCACATCTAAGCAATGATATTAATATATAAAACGAGGTAGATATGGGACTAGTGCCCTGGAACGGAGGCGTTCAAATTAAGACAATTGTTGTAATTTGATTTAGTCGCTTAATAACAGCGAGTGAAAGAACACGTGTGCTGCTCTGTGTTGACTCTGTGTCATAATTATTAAAAGACAGTCTAAAATGCCGAGTTGTGTATTCCTAAAGTGTAAAAACTATGGTTCCAAAGTAAGAAAGGATAAAGGAGTTACATACCACACGTAAGTACATAAAAATCACATAAATTTTATACAAAATTGGGCGATCCAGTGCAATAGGGACAGATACCGTGCGTCATAGATTAACAGTCAGAAGCGAAACCGTAGGCACAATTTACCGCGCTCTGTAACTATAAACTGGTGATGGGCGATTTCATTTCGAATTATATGAAATACTATTCCATTATATAAATATTATATTATATTATATTGTAATTCTAATATAATATAATATATAATATATTAGAGTTCCATTATATAAATATTATATTGTAATATAATATAATATTCTATAAAAACTTCATTAAAATTCCAATAATAAAAAAATTAAAAAAATTGGCAAATAAGTTGTTTTATTTAATGCCACCCCAATTATGTTGTTTATAGAGTCTGTGCGGAAAGAGAAAGGACGCGGCGTATTACTCTGTGGTATAAGGGAACTACCATAATGACTTTATTATTTTTATTATATAAATAATTTTACCAATAAGTTTTAGAATAGTAAAAAATTTAACTAATTTATAAAAGTATCAAGATGTTTACAGTCGAACTATAATAACGTAACAGAGTTTTCAAAATAAGAAATACGCAGTGGCGCCCTCAATTATTACGTCCATTCTCTTTCCGCACAGACTCTAATATCAATGATGTGACGCTTCTGTTTGCATCGCTCAGCTTTGTTTGGCTAGCGTACTTCAAACGCAACTCTTTACAGACAGCTATCTCTTTCCGTATCATACGTTCTGTATCATCTGTCACGCTTACTAATATATCTCACGTAGGTAATAAGTATATAGGAGTATACAGATAAGTAGGTATGTACAAAGCGGAACATTTTTTAAAGACGTGCTATATGGAGATGGGTTATCTTTACTTAAAAAATCATAGCATCTAAGCCTATAGATAGATAGCTCTGGTTCACAATATGACCTGGGGCCCTGGCCAAGAGCATATCAATGCAAACGTTTCGTTGCGTTCTGACGAATAGAAACTAAATAAAGTCCGGTGATTGGTTGTTGTAACGCCCACATAAATTTTTGACCAATCACCGGGCTTTATTTCGTTTCGATTCGTCAGAACGTAATGAAAAGTTTGCATTGGTATGCTCTTGGCTACGGCCCCTATACCTCACAAACTTACTTTAATCGGGTCTATATCAAGTGTTACTGTAATCGTTTGAATATTTAAGACTTTCTTTTTTACTGTAAGTATTATTGGCAGACGGTGCGGGTAGTGGCAAATTTGTGTTTAGCTGAGCGTGCCGGACGAGGCCTTGCCGAAACACACGCGGAGAGAACCGTGCGAGCTTTACTAGCTTGTCTCAAGCTCGCTGAGACGCCTTTCGAAGAAACGGTAAGTTGTGAAGTTTGCCTTTGAAAGTATTTCCTGGCAAACCGCATCGCTCGACATAGGCCGTGTACAATACCTTTAGCACACATTGAACTATAAAGAACAGACAGTGCGAACAAAATCTGTCCAACAAACGCGGCAGTAGGGGGCGCGCAAGAGGCGGCTAATGTATCATAGAATCGATGTCACCGTCATAGAGGCGACACTGTTTATATTCTGCCTATTTCATTACGTGCCTATACTTACGTAATTTTATGATAATTTTATTTTATGATTTAATTTATAATTTTATAATATATAAATTTTAGAATATTATAATTACCTATATGTCAATATATAATTATAATTTATATACATATTATATATTATAATATTTTTTATATTCTTATATATTATTATATTTATTATATATGTTATATTATATATTAACATATATTTTAATTTATTGATTTGTTATTAAAATATATATTAATATATAATATATACAATACACCTAATGTCACTTCTTAATTTTTTTTTGTCTATGACAAATGACGCAAAATGGCGTCCGCTAAATATTTTGCTCAAATTGAGTTTTAAAATAATTATTTAGTTACTTACCGATGGAAAGTTATTCTTTTGCACTTTGATGTATTGCTTGAATTATTATTATTAGTGCAATATCGTAACACACACAAGGACATATTTGATGAGTTTTAACGTTATTTCGCTAAAAAACAAACAAGGGTTACAAGCAACAAGCAACTCAAGAGCTAGAAAGCGACTAAGTCAAGTGTAGATTGCCGGCTTCAGTTGAACGGATCACTAGTGATGAGGGCGATAGCTCCTCTATACGTAGTAATATCACCTCACTGTTAGCACACGCCTTTAATAAGACAGGTTAAAGGTCCACTTAATCTAGTACACCTAGTTTGTTCAACTAGTATAATATAAAATGTGTTTCATTATTACCTCTATTCTCAAGTAGCTCACGAAAATATAATAATAATATTGTTAAATTGTTTTAGTTGTATGGTGTTTTTTTCTCTTCGTTGTTTTTGTATTTTTGTATATAAATATGAGCGCAGGGTCGTGCTCCCACTAATTTCTCCTACTAGTAGCAGCATGAATACCATAATGTCCTGAATATGTACCTATAAAGTTTTCTCTGTTTAACCCATGTTATACCAATTCGTGGAAAATGTCATTGAGTGCACTTTTACCTTTATTTATCTATGTTTCTCTTTTTTGAAATTTACTATATATGGTGTAATTGTTTGTTTTCCCAAATAAAAACAAAATAAAAAAATTAAATTATTATCCAAAGATAATTGATTGGTCTCGCTGATAGAGCGCTATACAAAAGCAATAGCTCCGAAAATGTGGCAACTTTTTATTGTAGTGTGTGTAAAAAATTGTCACTTTTTATCACTTTTTACCCAGTTTTATTATATTTTTACACAGTTTCACTTCTCAAACTGGTATGTTATTATGCCTAAAATTTAATAAAACATCCGGCACGTACACATCACAGCAGGGGCGTGCGCTCCATACATGCAAATAAGCTCTGCATACCCTGGAGTCCCACACATACATGCCCCTAAATGATAACTATAATTTGTTAAAAATCATGATAATAATAATATATCTAACTCGTTCGCGTTTCACATCGCGCGCCATCTCTTATTATGATTGTGGAACTTGTTGAGATAGCGCCTATCAGCGCCCCATCCATTCTCCGCGGCTATAAGCAGTACTACGTCGTGCTTATTTTTCATACAATACATCTCGTGTAGTACACAGTAAATGTTTGTGTGTGTGCGTGAAAATGTATGCGCGTGTTTAACTTTTGACGAATTTTAGAGGCACAGCTTATGGATGTAACCCGTCCAAATTGAATAGCAGAGAAAGGATAGCTTAATTGTTGATTGTGGCGGTCGACTTGTTTTAGTCGGACAATAAGACAATTTTGTTTCTACTTATCACAAAGCGGTCAAAGCGTTTTGTCGCTATTTTTTATGTAGGTAATTTATTTTGTTTTGATTGATTTTCTTCGTGTTTGGCAGTACGTAATTAATTAATTATTTCGTTAATTTACTATAAAACATGGAAAATAACATTGAAGTAATATGTACTAGGTAATGTTTAAAATAAGTGTGTTTAAATAAATAAAAACCGCTTTTACGTAGTAATATCAGCAAATTGTTTTCGACGTTATCTTTTGAGGATAAAGTTAAATTGATTGCGAATGAAAGATTTGTACCCGAATTGAATTAAACCCAAAAAATTAACTTGTAAAAAATCAGTTGATCCTTGATGTACCGAGATACTTTTTCAATTCGACATTGAACAGTAGGAGGCAGTTAGGTACCACCGCAGGTACCTACCCTACTGGCGGTAGGCCATCTAAACAATGCTGAAGTTGGTAAGTTTTAGCCGTGCATACCCTGTCTGAAATCTCTGTGCACGCCACTGCATCACAGATAGTTTGCAGTGTGACTGGCTCGGGTACGCCGGATTCGGCGTACTATTTTATGCCGCATTTTACAAGTACGACAGCGGTATCTAGTCGAGCACAACGAGACCAATCATTTATCTATGTTATTATCATTAGGTGTCAAAGAACAACTCGGAGATGATGCGTTACTGTGAACGTCACGAGGAACTGGCGACGGCGGCACTCGCGACCCTCAACAACATTACCTTCTATAGAGAACCGCCCGAACCGGACCCGCTCGACGAACCGCTCGATAAGCTGTGCATAGGTATGTTGCGAACACATTTAAGAGCTTTAGATAGAATTTGTCTGAACATAATAAAAAATATGGCCTCTTACTATTTTTTTTTTAATAACAATAACACACAGTACCATCTAGTTCCACACTAAGCAAATAATGCTTGTATTATGGATACCAGACAGTTGATATACTACATACATTACCTTTTTTTTTTGTTAATACATACATACATATTATAAACACAGTACATCCATGACTCAGGTACAAAGGTAAAATGTTGACACATAAACATTTGCCCCTAGCGGGATTCGAACCCGCGACCGTTCGGTTAACAGCTGGGGTTACTAGCCACTAGGCCAAACGTGTCGTCAATATATACCTAATCAGGGACTGTTAAGGTGACGCTCCCAAAACGCTTTCTGTTGGCGCACAGCGCGGTACTGAGGAACACTCGCATGCATTCCCTTTCAAACACAAATACGGTTCGAATAAGGTTGAATATCGAATGATCCATTTCTCTGTTTTTCTTGCATAGAACTAAAGGACGTAAGTCTCAAATCAAATTTAATTTATTATGAGAATAATAATCGTTCTAGGTAAATTTTGTCTTGAGAATAACTAATAAACCTCATGAGAAGAAAGAAAAAAAATTCGATATTTTTTCTTAACCGATTAAGAAAAAATATCGAAAAAATGACTCAATTTAAAAAAATAAAAGTATCGAGTCAATTTCCACTAAGTAATTGTGTTTCTGTCTTGACATTGACTAGAAAAAGGTGTAAAATATAATATTATTTAAGTTTTACATTGATATGATATTTGGTTTACTTACAGTTTTACGGCAAACAATCATAATGTTTAGGGAGCGAGGCCCTAAAGTAGAATTTATTGTTGCAGCTACGTGCAGTTGGTTGCGTTCGGCTAGCAACGGAATGAGGACAGGGGCTGGGTGCGAGGCGGTACGAGCTCTGGGCAACTTGTCGCGTGCACATACGCTCGCGCGACGTATAGTACTCGAAGGCGCCATAGATCACCTACCAGCGTATTTAGAACACGGTCGGTAAATATTTGAAGTTGAATTTTCGTAAGTACGAGAAGGAGCTCTTGCCAAAGTTGTCGCGGCAACTGCACGAAGCGCGAGATTTCTGATCAATTTTTCTGGCGTCTTTTGCCTTGCCTTACTGAGTCGTGTTCGTGCGGCAAAGTACGTCTGTTGTACGTTTATCATACATAATAGAAAATGTTACCTATTTAATCAGATAAGAACAACAACTTATATTAATTTTGACAGTTTTGTGCTTGATTGAATACTTTAGATTGTGATATGGGAGTTTGTGAGGATGCTTGTAATCTATGTATAGATAGACGTAAGTATACGTATGTGTGTTACTCTTTCACGTAAAAACTACAAAACGGATTTGGATGAAAGTTGGCACACATATATAGTTTATTAACTGGACTAACATATAGGATACCTTTTATCCTGTAAAAAATGTTAAATTCCCCAGGAATCCTCTAAAATATAAAAAAATTGGGCGGCACTGTCGCCGTGGCGGCGCCACCGTCGTCACAGCGTTAAAGATGTCAGATATTTTCTCATAAGTATTTGTATTGATACTTAACACACAGAGGACGTGAGCGTTCGATGCGCGGCGGCCGGCGTACTTGTCAACGTGTGCGGTGCAGGCGCCAGCAGGGAAAGCGCTGAAGCGACTCGCGTTTGCGCTGCGGCACTTAGCGCTGCAGCCGCTGACCGCGACGCGCACTCGGCGGCTTTACTTGCGCGAGCACTGTGGAACGCTCACTCGCACACGCCACTATCCGCTGCGCAAGCGCATCAAGCGACTGCAGCACTCGCTCTCTTTATAGGTAACGTACCGTACGCCATATCAACGTTCATATCACCCCACCATGCTAGAGAATAGAAGGAAGGACAATGATATTTTAAAGGAAGGAAGGACTAACTTACCTATGTATATGTGTGTTAAATTAAACTGAAAGATTGTCGAGCTACAACCATTAAATACTTGTGATTAATAAATTGGCCAGAATGGCGCTTGTGTTTGGCATGAAAGTCTGAAACCAGCGTAAATAAAATGCTACTATAGCGCCACCTGTTTAATGGTGTCTGACCGAAACTTTTCAGTTTAGAGTGGTTGCCTAACGCTCCTTCTCATCGGTCCCAGGTTCTAATCCCGGCAGGTTCAACTTTGTAGATAAACTTTGCAGCAAGTTGATTCTGGTCTGGATTTATAGATAGTATAGTAGGTATTTATTCGGCTAGTACCCGTGGTCCACCTATACTTTTTTTTTTAAATTGCTGTCGTTTTTTTTATTCTATAAATAGTAATTTTTTAATTATACATTTTAAAGAACAATTTTTATAAACACAAACCTTTCCCGATTATCCCTCTCCTTCCATAAGTAAAAACCGTTTTAAAATAAATTGGAATTTAAATTGGATTGAATGGTTTAGAAGTGGATTAAATGGTTAACGGACTAAAGCAAGGCGACTTTTTTAAAATTTTTTTTTTTTAATCTTACCTAATCTACAATAAACTCCCATTGAAATATAAAATGTCTTATTAAAAATAAAATAAAAAAAAAAAGGACAGAAATTATGTATGTATTTCTCGCAATGTATTAATGAATTTCGTTCATCAATACAACGGACTCCGTGGCGCAACGGTAGCGCGTCTGACTCCAGATCAGAAGGTTGCGTGTTCAAATCACGTCGGGGTCACATTGTCAGGAAGTCGTTGCATTTTAATTGGGACTTTTAATTTTTAATTTTGAATTATTAGGAACAGATATACTTAATGGAACTTATAGACCGGGAGATGGTGACACATTTTGATGTCATTTATAATTTATAATTGAAGAAATTTTGTGAAAGAAATTGTTTGACACCTCCGGATTTTCGAGCAATTTCAATTAATTATTCTGTAATTGCGTCCCGCGCACCACCGGTAAGTACATCATTTTCCTCTCACTTATTACGTATATGAACCCCCCTGAAAGCGCCATACTGTAAGAAATGACATCAAAATGTGTCACCACCTCCCGGTCTATTAGCACTCTTAGCAGGTACACTTTGTTTTTTCGAAAGCTGACTTGTGCTAGGTTTGTGCTGCTGCGTTGTGCGGTGGTAAACTGCAAATCATCTAAAAAACGGAGTGGTAACAAAGCGGACGCTTTGTTTTTTTTGCATATGTAACGAATGTGCTGCCTGCATTGTGATAGGTTTGTGGTGGAGTGCGCTGCAAACCGTTTTAGATTATCTCAAAATCTCAATTGTAAACTCGACAAATAAAGTGCTTTATCACTCTAAGATTGAACATTGTTTGTATGTTGTAGAATGATAAGATCTGTTTTCCTTTGAAAATTCAAAGTGACAATTTCTATTGCTATCTTTATTAGCGATGATCAGTAATCAATTTCTATTTTAAATCTAAGCCTTAGCAAATTTTGAAATGAATGGAATTTGTAACCGAAACTGATAAAGTTGAGTAGTTGAGACGTGCAAAAGGTAACAAACAGACAAAAGATTTACTTTCACATATTATATAATTGTATGGATGTTTTTTTAACAGACGACGAATCCGTCTTCGCCGCTTGCGAAGCGTCGAGGGGTGGCGAACGGCGTGCCAGCAATCCTGAATTATCAAACCTACATGTAAATTTTATTTATATTTTTCCAATAATTTTTGAGATTTAATTTTTTCATTAATTTAACTTTTTACTAATTATGTGTATCTTGAATTTAATAACGACATAATAACACACAGCAAAAGCAAAAAGCATTTTGCAAGAGTGTGTTTATAAAGTTACCTTTAAACGAAATCATATCATCAACATCTATACCATAGATGAATAATTGGTCTCGCTGCGCTCGACTAGATACCGCCGTCGTATTTGTAAAATGCGGCATAAAATAGTACGCCGAATTCAGCGTACCCGAGCCAGTCACACTGCAGACTGTCTGTGATGTGTACGTGCCGAAAGTTTTATTAAATTTTAGGCATAATAAAATACTAGTTTGCGTAGTGAAACTGTGTAAAAATATAATAAAATTGGGTAAAAAGTGATAAAAAGTGACAATTTTTTACACACACTACAATAAAAAGTTGCCACATTTTCGGAGCTATTGCTTTTGTATAGCGCTCTATTTAGTCGAGTGCAGCGAGACCAATCCATTATCTTTGACATCATGTTAAATTCTGTAACATGCCTCTTGGGCTTTTACCGTTTAACATTTTACAGGTCAAATTCAATCTGGATAATAACAATTATGAAGATGAAAACGTGCACAAGGCAAGAGCGAAACCGTTGTTCGTGAAAGCGTATAGTGTAGACCAAGAGTTGCACCTGGGACATATGTCTGACGAAGACCTGAACGGTACTTCCGGCGAGGACTTGGGTTTCGAAGAGGGAGATCTGTTGGGGGAGAGCGAGTGTGAATGTGGACCTTGCAGAAGACTAGCGGCTTGGGAGGAATTGGTTAGTGTTGCTATACCATTGCTGGAGAAGTTGAGGCCGGCCACAGCTGATGCGTCTGTTGGAACCGATTGAGTTTTTTTTTCTGTTTGTAAAACACGTATCTGCTGAGTTTATGGTTTATGTTGATATAAAAATGTATATTATTATAATTATAATAGAATTGTATTTATGTGTTTTTTTTTGTGTGGAAAGTAATTTACAAGATTTTTAGTTACCCCAGGACTCGGCTCGATTTTTCACTTTCTTGAAATACTTAAATCTTTCTGAGTGTCTATTTTTCGCTCGATACTCCATCGAATTATGGAACGCACATTAGATAGCAGGAATTTATGTCATTTATTTGAAGATTATTATAGTTCTCAGACATGCGGTGCCTTTGGGAAGTTTTCCTTCGTTGTTAGAGAAAATTATATCATTAATCTACATAGGAAACGGAAATGTCAGAACTGCAATTTCAACAACCAAGCGTTCATTCACTTGGCTATTTCTGCGGTGCATTTGAGTCTCACAAATCGTCATTTTGCTTTTTGTATTGTACCTACATTATGCTACTGAGCGATCTGAACGAAGTCATTTTATTCAAATTTCTATATAGTATTTTTTTATATCTACACTATTTTAAAACAATATACTTAATAACAAATAAACTCAAAAACTACTGGACCGATTTAAAAAAAAAAACACCATTACAATGCTTACATTATCCCTGCCCTGAGTATATTTTATTAAGTTACACGATACGAAGTCGCGTACAACAGCTAGTACTTAATAAAGATATGAACAGATAAAATAACATTATTAAAATGTTATTTTTGCTCTACGTTTTATTACATACTTACGGAATCAGTATAATAGGTACTGTACTGTAAGTAAAGTAACAATCATGTAACAGCTTGTCTGAACACACTTCTCTAATTTCCGTATCCCACCGTCGTAATATTACGTTCACTTAGTTGATTGATGATCACCGGTAAGGTGATAAGCAAATGATGATGAAATGTCGAGGTAGAAAGAATGCATTACGTCTGTTGATTAAACAAATATTTAGCAACAAGACGCCAAAGGAAATAGCCTACGGAAGCCCAGTGTTGAACTCAGGTATTTGCCAGGAGGAAGCGCGCGACCGGGCGTCACATTAGTTTGGCAATTCGAGTGGCGTAACTTTGTCGAGGTGTAATGTGGATGTTCATTGAGACCTTCGTCCGAGCCTCTCCACGCCCTTTTTCCATACACAGTATGTGGTTATTTTTTGGGCTTAAAAAAACACATCAAAATCTTGTGTTCTGCACAGAAACAATACTGGCATATCTAAGATCCCGCTGTTACAGTAGTACAACCAAGAAGTACTACCAGTAGTACAAATGCTACAATGTTGTATAACTAGTACTACTGGTAGTACAAGTGACACTCTTTATGATGGCCACGCAACTTTTCTGCGGTAATTTGAATTTCGAATTAAAAGTAAGTATTAATTATTTTATTAGTCAGCGTTATTAATTAGTAGGTATGTATTAACACGTTATTATGTTGCACTGAATTAAATGATATACAGGTTTTGGTATTTTATAAGGATCTATATTGATTACATTTTAATATTTAGACCTCATATAGTTAGGTACTTAAAATTTAGAAATTGCAGTTACTATACTACTAAACAACTATCTTATTTAAAGGTCCAATTAATGGTAGATGGACAATGATTTAAACCTTTAATAGGATTTAGGGTTATAAGCAACGCCACAAGTGCTGCAATTGAGCTGCCGACTTTAGTAGGATTAAGGATAAGTAAATAGAAAACTTCAGCTTCGGCTTTCTTTCTCTTCCTGCCTAACATTTTCTTTAGCATCATTTTCAATTTTTATTTTCTTTAGCATCATACTGTATGTATGACCGGAACTGTGTGACTCTATAAGTTTTACGTTGTGTTTATTAGACAGACCAATCGTTTCTGTGTACTGAAAAGACAACATCTAGTCAAAAAAGGTACGTGGTTTTATTTAAAAAAAAAAACCTTAAAATACTTAACCAATACGTAATAATAATAATAATGCATTTTCCACCAAAAGAATGCGTGAGTGATCCTTGAACGTTGCCAGATATATCTGACATTTCTTATATTTATACAAATTTTATTATATATATGTGTCGTACTATACAAGACACTTATTTTATTTTATTTTCATTTTAGACTTGGTAAGTTATCATTAAATTACTTTAAAAATATCTTGAGGTTTATTCCCAATTAAAACATTATTACTTAATGTCATTCATTAGGTAAGTATGGCGACGAATTAAAGAGCAAAATTATCATTAATTGAATGATTCATAACGAATTCCATTCTATGTATTTAAAAGGAGATTAAGAAATGAATTTCTTTTACATTTTTAGCCATTGCAGTGCAAACCTTGTGCAAAGATGGCTCGTATACTTGCTGCCCTGTTTGCTGTCTCCTTGCTCACTAACGCTTTCTGCTTACCTGCTGATTTGTACCATTTAAGAAGAAGATATACAAGAGATGGGGTGCATCATGGAAAAGATGGAGAGCTGGTATGTAACAGTTATATCATTTTTGGAGTTTACTCCTTAAGAATCGATTTGCATATATCGTTGGCACATCGTAGAATTGGGCAGATCATATTTCTGTTAAAACTGAGAGGCTGCCTCACTCCGCTCCGCTTCGCTCAGCTCCCCAAATTTATTTCAATGTAAACCTAACACGCTCCTCGTCGCTTTGCTTCGCTCCGCTCCTCGTCGCACCTATTTTTGACTTTTGGTGAAAGATTTTTGATTTCATACTTTACGATCTGCCCAATTCTACGATCTGCCTACGACACATATACCTATAAGCCCGTGGTATGAAAATTTATGGGAGTAAAATCAAAATTGTTACACGAATGAGTTATGTTATGTTATGTGTTATAAGTATCACGTTCGATTTTTTGAATATTTTAAAATATCTGAAGTTTCATAGATTATTATATTTAAAAAAAGAACAATGTTGGTCTTTCGGCGTGTTCGAAATGTGAAAATTTAAATTTTATTATCGTTCGTAAGAAGTAAACTCCAGTCGTGTGTCGGAGGCCGGAGCTGACACACACGAATTGATTTTTTGGTCTGGTGCTGCAAGGCCTGCCAAATTCAACGCACATGCCAGCCGCCGCACACTTCGTAATAAATAGCATAGAGTAACTGAGAAATAGCGCCCTATAATATAATAACATAGCGTTTTTAATAGCGCGCTAAAAATTCATAGATTTTAGTCTGTAGCATGCTATTTCTTTATAGCCGTTTTGAACAACTACATATTATGACACAATGACCCTTGATTGTTTAATTTACAGAGTGAAGCCACCAATAACGTTCAAGTATTGAAAGAAAGTGCCACATCGTCAACTCCATCGTCGGTGTCTAGTGATATAATAACGCGATTGGATTTCCAAACTCCCGAGCCATACGATGATACTGACGACGATGAGTTCGACGAATTCGACGATTTCGACGTAGCTTCGTCGAACCACGGCGGAGGATTTAATATATTCAGTTTACTCAATTTAGTGAACGCTTTGTTCCCATCAGGATTAAACGGAAGCAATGTAAGTAGTAGAAATTAAATCAAATAAAACCGAATCTCATGAAATGAGCATCAATTAATTTTTGGTTATGTTTATTAATAATTATTTAATTATTATGGTATAAGATCCAAAGAGAGGTCTGTCCGTCTTCCATCTGTTTAAGTATATTTTATTAATTGTTAAGAGAATAAATTGCGATTGTGTTGCTTATTCAAATACTTACTTCTGTGTTTTCCTCTATTCTGCACTTTTCAATTGTTATTTACTATTACTTCACCCCACTTTTGGTTGCGGTAATATTACGTACTCGTTTTTCTCGTATTTTTTTAAAGTGAAAACTTCTTTGGGCACGTTGGGCACTTTTGATATAAAGAAAAAGCACTAAGCTCGGGTGACCGTCACGCTCAGTGACGCTCAGTGACGCCCAATGACGCTCAGTGTGTGTATACATATTCACGAAGCTAAGTTTTCACTTCCGCGACGTTCAGTACTACGACTGAAAGTTTTTTTTTTTTTTTTTTCACTGTGATTTTTGCAAATTTTCTTCTTCACATTCACATAAAATAAATATTTTTGCACGAAGACTGGGACATTTTTGCACACTATTTAAGGTAAGGTTTATTTCAAATTATTTTAATATTTCACTTCTATATTCTCTCACTTATCAAACGTTAATTGGTAAAAAGATTGCACTACTCTCCTGAAATAAATGAAACAAAAAATGTATGTAATTTAAAATTGAATACAAAGTGACGATTTCAGGTGATCCTAAAAAACATTATTAGAGAAATTCTCCGTGGCCAAGGTTTTGCGCGACGGCACGATATGGGCGATAATGAAATAGATGTTGACGATAAAAAAGATAATATAAAACGTCCTCCGCTCCAACGACAAGAAACTAGCGAAGATACGGAAAGCGAAGATTCACACAGTGAGTCAGTACAAGAAGATACTTCTGAGGAAGAAGACAACGCTGCTGAGGAAATAGAAGACGATGACAGTGGCGATGGTAACGCTTCTCAACAAGATTCTGATTCCAATGGAGATGATTCTGATTATGATTCCGACGAACCACCTGGTGGCGGTGACGGGCAAGGTGGAGGACTACTTGGACTATTGGGTGGATTGAGTGGAGGTGTAAGTATTTAAAATTTTATATTTATTTTATTACTTACTAATTTTTAAACCGTAACGCCTATAACTAACGTGTAGTTATAAGTTGTGTGTTATAAGTTTTACGTGTGTGTATGTGTATCTGTGTATATATGTGCCTGTTTGTGGAATATTATAGCGTAAGGCCGTAAGGCTTTATATTAGTAGATGTTTAGGAACTCTTTTAGAAACACAATTTATTTAACCCTTTTCAACCCTTGATGTGTGTGTTTGTGCCATTGAGCTCCCAAACGGTTGGATCTATTTGGATACGGTTTTTTTCATTTTAAAAGCTAACATGATCAGGATGATTCTTAGCCATAATTTATGAAGTGAATTAATTAGTTTATTATTAGCCATAATTAGTTCAGGAGTTTCAAGACCATATTATTATTATCTCCTTGGTGGCTATTTCTGTCTGCTAGAGTACCAGTATCACTTCGTCCATTGCTGAAATATTGTGATCGCCACGTAAAAAAACCAAGACCTATTTACTAGTTACTAGTTTTCGAAGGGATTTCATTGACATGCTTGATTGTTGTAATGACCTAATGTTGTAGCGTCAATTAGTCTACGGGATTTATATTATACTTAATTGTCTAAGGCTCTGATTTTGAATTTGTTGAGTTATCAATACAATATACTTAAAGCCTCATTTAAAAAGTTTTCAATCTTTCAAATTTATATTAACAGTTTTAAAATTAAAGTCGATTTCGATTATCAAATTGGATCTTTAATGAAGATCTACAAAGATATGTTTAGACATTTATACTTCTTAACATAAGTATTTATATCGATGTTTCTAATTAAGATAAGATCTTACTTGATACATTTCTGCATGCATTTTTGATTAGTTAATATGAAGAAATAAATTGATAATTCCCTTTCAGGAAGACGGACAATCTGATTTAGGATCTTTATTGGCTACGGTTGGTGGTATAGTTGCAGATCTTAGCGTAAGTATTTTACTTTATTTATTTATTTTTTATTATTATTATTTTTTTATATATATTTATTTATTAATATTATTTTTATTTATTTTTTTATATTATTCAAATACCAACAGCACATCAAAATTATCTAAAACACATTTATAAGTTATACATACACGTTTACATTTGTATACCAATTACTAGTATCTACAGCTACATATTATATTGTCTCTGTTGAAAATTTAGAAAAAAAAATTAATAATTATATTGTATACTAATTTGTATATTAGTTATTGCTGATATTTTTAGTAATGGCGTTTTAAAACTATATACTTTCTCTTTCTAGGGCGACGGATTTGACCTAAATGCTATAATCGCGTCTGGTCTGGGACTATTCGTTGGATTACTTGTAAGTTACCGATAATTAAAAATTAACTAATAATGGAGACATACCAATAACATATTATTTATTTATTTATTTTATTAAATGTTAAATTTCACAGTCCGAAGGTGAAGAGAATCCAGGAGCAGTCATCGCTAGTTTTCTTTTGACCTCTCTAGACACCATAACTGGAGGTGGCTCGGTATGTTCTGCTCTATTCAATGTTTCAAGCATAGATAAATGATTGGTCTCGCTGCTCTCGACTAGATACCGCCGTCGTACTTGTAAAATGCGGCATAAAATAGTACGCCGAATTCGGCGTACCCGAACCAGTCACACTGCAAACTGTCTGTGATGTGTACGTGCCGAATGTTTTATTAAATTTTAGGCATAATAAAATACCAGTTTGCGTAGTGAAACTGTGTAAAAATATAATAAAACTGGGTAAAAAGTGATAAAAAGTGACGATTTTTTACACACACTACAATAAAAAGTAGCCACATTTTCGGAGCTATTGCTTTTGTATAGCGCTCTATCTACTCGAGCGCAGCGAGACCAATCCATTATCTTTGCTTTAAAGCTAAATACGCTAATATTATTGGGCGTTTTCACATTTCCGATAAAATATCGGTGCCGGACGCCGATAGCCGATATCCGATATCCGATACCAAGTTTGTTTTAAACACTGTTAGTGTACGATCCGCTGAATGCTTCTAATAATTTATTTTCTTCTACATTATTATACTATTATACCTGTTGAGCATTTTCTTTCAGAAAAACAATGGCGCCTTTTTCGGTTCGCTGTTATCAAAACTTGTAACGGGAACTAGTGCGGTTAGTAATAAAATTTTTATTATTATTATTTTAATTATTATATTTTTTATTATTATTATATTACCGATCTAATAAGGGCAGCGGGTCGACAGTGGATCCAAGCTGCTTGTCACCGGTTCTATGAAAAAAATATGAGGGAGGCCCTATGTCCAAAAGTGGATTTTCTACGACTTTTTGTTTCGATAAAATTCGATATATGTAATGTAATTTGTTCAGTCAGAACTTTATTTGAAGTTATTTAATATTTAAAAGCGATAGATTAACTTTTTAAAAGAAGTTATTATGTACCTATACGTTTTCATGATGATTATTTCAATAAATTAATTAAATGAATATTAGTAATATGACTGTCTTAACTATGCATGTACTCTTCTACTATGCTATGCTATGCTATACTCTACTATACTGATAGAGGATACAGCAAATTATCTTTTTGCATATTACCTACAATTTGAATTGCCTTTTGCATATTACCTACAAGATTTAAAATTCAATTTGAATTTATAATAAACATGATATTCTATCATCAAAGGGGAAAGCCTCAAGCAGTTCTATGACTCTTCTCGATAGTTTGGAATAGTCGTACTAATATAAAGGCTGATGTGATGACTACCATAAATATCTTTACAGTTTATGGATCCGGACGCCAGTTCAGAAGAGGAAGGGAAAGAGCCGATGAAGGATTCGTTTGGATTTTTTGGAAGTTTTCTGATGGCGTTGCTCGGAGACATGTCAAAGACAAGCTCGGCGGGCAGTTCTCATTGACATACTTAATAATATATTGTAACCGTAGATGTAAGCAAAAAAGAAAGATTACTGATTCACTTTCCGCGCATGGACTCATATACTGCAGTCGCTCAAAAGACTGTCTTGCATACACGTGATGGTTAAAAATATGGACACCGTTCGTGATTTGAAATTGTAGTTGTGGGGATAAGTATTTAGGCATTTATTTTTATGTAGCCCATTTATCGATTACCTACGTATAAGAACATACTGTATCTTTCTTTTTGCTTCTATTTATGATTGTAACGTGTTTTCTTTTCAACGAAATACATATTATCTAAAGTAAACCTTAAGGCTGAGATTATAGTGATTAATTTTGTAAAACCACATTAACAAATAAATATATTAATATGTAATTGAAAAGTTGTGATTTTGTAACCTCTCTCTAGTCTCTCTAGCTAAACAAACAGCCGATCAAGTTTGAATTGAAGACCGATTGGCTCAGTGGTAGTCGCTCTGGCTGCTGTGTCAGAGGTTGTAAGTTCGAATCCCGCTCAAGATAAAAAACCTTGTGGTATTTTATCTGCATATTTTTTATGTATTTTATGTGCATGTTTCTAATAAAAAAGTATTCTAGTATATTTATTATACTTAAATACGATATCATTACTAATTACTCAGTTAAAAAAGCTCTATAAGAAGATTAGCGTACTTATTAGAAAACTAGCGCCGTCACCTTCGCAAGGAGTTGAAATTTTCAAAAAGAAATTCTTAACTAATGTTAACGTTATCCAAATTTCAGATTTCTAGCTAGACGATTTTATAAGTATAGATAAGACCTCGGTCTTGGTTTGCATCTCTTAAAATTTATTGTTAAATAAATGCTTTCATATTTTAATTTCAGCAAAATGGGGTCGGCGGTCAAACAAAATATTCTATATTCAAAACTTTGAAGGTGGATATCGCTAAAGCTTTCTTGAAATTCGGCATGAATGCCCTCGGACTGGCCTCGGCGTCGGCGTCTGCTGCTAGCAACAATTAATACTAGAAAAGTGCCATATTTTTAATAAACATTTATTTACTGAACATTTGTTTTTATTTTCATGACAGTTTTAAAAATTTTAAATTCAATTTCAAAATAATTGATTACTTAGCTGAATATAGTATACAAAAATTGTTGTAAATTTAAATAAATAATGTCCACATATTCAACCGACAAGCGGTGTGCACGAATAATAATTCCTCCAAGATAATTTAATAATTACTGTATTTTTATTTATTTTTATGCTATAATGCTACGACTGAGTTCATTAGGGCCGGCGCTGACTGACAATATGGCATGATTCGACATCCCGCGGCATGCCCAGACACTTCACGGTATGCATAATGAAGTGCCTGAAAACTATTTCGGTTGTTTCGACATGCCGCGACATACCAAAGCATGGCGCGGAACGCTACTTGGTACTTGAAATAAAACTCAAACTCATGGAATAAGATTAAAAATAATATGTCCAAAAAAAATCCTTTGCCATGCCGTGACGTGCCTTACCGTCAGTCAGCACCGGCCTTTAGTATTCTGGAAATGAAACACATTTGTGAACTAAGTATTTTTAAATGTAATCAATAAAAACACTAGAAAAGAATATAAAATTATATATTTTTCAAATAATAAATATAAAAGCAATTGTATGAAAACATTAATCTAGTGACAAATACAAATAAAATGGGAAAATAAAAATAATTTTAATGCTGTTATTGTCGCCAATCTCGTTGGTTACAATCTTTTATCAGTGACTGCCATGATTGTCAGCTCGTTGATCTGTGAAAGAAAAGAGTCCGCTATTTTATTAGACTGTAAGGCTGTCTTGGCCCATCGCGGCCTGATCCGCGCGTTCCCACGGCGTTTGACGGCCTTTGTAAGATACGGCTAGCTAATAGGTACCTAATGGTCGCTTTTATAATTTGCCGTAGCACGGCACGGCACGGCACGTTTTTACCGTCACGGTAAGATAGGAAAGCAAAATGTATGTAATTGTATGCAGACGCTTTTAATTTATATCTACGGCAAGGGCATGCCGTGGATGATACTTGATACAAAATACTTGAGACGCCCACGCTATTACCGTGTCGTGCCGGCATTATTTAATTATAAAAGTGACCAATAGAGAATGAAAAACGCTTACATTGACATTCGGCGGCGTAGAGAGCGTGTACATGACAGCGTCGGCGACGTCTTGTGGATCCAATGCAGGCGCTTCTTGAAGGGTGTCTTTGAAGTCAGCTGGCAGGCCACGGGACACCATTTCTGTCTTCACCAGACCCGGTGATATGCTCTACCAATAATTACAATAATATAAGCAGGCGCATAGCCGACGGTCTACCCGATGGTAGGTGGCTACCGTCGCCTATAACACAAGCAACGCATAGGTGCTACAATTGCGAGGCTGACTATCGTTGGGTTTAGGATAAGGAATTAGGATAGGGAGGAAATAGGCTCTGGTACCTTACCAAGGTTTTTTAATGTCAAGTTCGACAGACAGGCTGACAGTCCACTTGGGGGTAGGTGGCTGCCATAGGTGCTGCAACTGAGCTGCCATACCAAATAAGGAAGTGATAAAATCATAAGAATCGATTTTCATATATAAACCCGATATGAAAATTTATGACAATAAAATCAAATGTCACATGTCACACGTTACGCGTTACAGGCTACGATATGCTTCAATACATATTAATATAATATAATACATATAATATTTATAGTAATATGTTTCAATTATATTTATTATTTTATTTATTTATTTATCGTTCGTATGGAGTAAACTCCAGTCGTGCGTCGGAGCTAACACAAATACATTTTTAAATATCCTTCTGTTGAAATATGGCAACGAAATTAGCAGAATCTTAATGCATTATTTGATATAGTTCTTGCATTTCACGAAGGCGAGCGGGATTTACTTGTAGTAAACACTTGTCTGTATATGTGTCACAGTGTGCGTGAGATCGAAAGAGGGTATGGTTTGTATAAAAAAAAAAACACAACTTACCGCTCCGTCAGACACGCACACTATCGCAATGTGCGTGTACACGTTCAACCACAAGCAAAACTTACTCGCCTTCGTGAAATGCAAAGATTATACCTAAGTAAGTGTTGTATATACCTAAGTAAGTCAGTGTTGCCAGCTCCAACGTGGTGTTGCTATCGGGAAATCTTTATTGCCAGTTCAAGTTAAGAGTTACCATTGACTATCAATTATTACTCTAAAAGTTTAAAAAAACAAATAAATAAAAGAATTGCCAGAATTTGAAGAGAAGTACTTGGGAGATTACTGCGAGTGAGGATATTTTTGTTGTCTATTAGTGGTATAACTTTCTTCTTAAATATAAATAATTTATGTAACTATGCCAAAAGTACAACGTTCTCCGCCAACAACGCCTATTAGCTTGGGCAGCGAGGAGGCTGATGTTGATCCTATGGGATTTGTCAACACTATCCCGCGGAATAAATCCACTGAATCGCGCAGTAAAGGTGTGCAGAGTGCCGGGATATCTTCTGTTCTGGTGGCTATTGAGGCTTTGCGAAGGGAGATGACTGATCGGTTTGACTCCCAGCGGTCGGAGTTTGACAATTTCAGGGATACTTTGTCGCAGCTCCGCTCTGAGGTTACGGATTTGTCTGGCAAGTTTACGTTGATTCAAAAAGATTTTAGCGAGCAGGTAAACATCAACAGTGAGTTGCGTAGCGAAGTGACTAAATTGCAATCTGAGAATATCACACTTCAGGAAACTGTCTCGGAGCTCAATGCAAAGGTGACTTATATGGAACAACTGTCAAGAGAGTGCAATTTAGAAATCCAGTGTGTCCCAGAGCGTAAAAGCGAAAACATTCGTGACATTCTATCTAAATTGCTCAGTACTGTGTCTTGTTCGATTCCTGACTCAAGCATTCTAACCTTGCATCGAGTCTCTAAGGTGAAATCTGATTCTACTCGACCACGTAACATAATAGTCAAACTTGCTACACCTTTGATCCGTGATAGTGTCTTGGCGGCTGTTGTTAATTTCAACAAGTCTAAGACCACTAACGGAGACAAACTTAACGCAACTCACCTTGGGATATCTGATAGCGGCCAGCCTGTTTATATCACGGAACATTTGTCTCCCGCGAACAAAAAACTGCACGCTGCTGCGAGAATCACTGCCAAGGAAAAAGGCTACGAGTTTGTCTGGGCTCGCAACGGGCGCATTTTTATCCGAAAGAACAGTGTATCTCCAGCTATTGTGGTGAGATCTGAACAGTTTCTTAAAAGACTGAATTAACATATCATTACTATTATTGTTTTCTTTTCTTTTTCTTTTTGTTTGTTGTTTTGTATTGGTATTTGTACTTGTATAGGATAGTATATGCAATCACATAAAAACTCTAATTTAAATCTTAAAATTTATTACCAGAATGTTAAAGGCCTCAGAACCAAGACAGAAGATTTATATATATCTGTTCTATCAAACCATTATGACATTTTAGTGTTTACCGAGTCGTGGCTTAATGACAGTGTTTACGATAGAGAATGCATTGATGATAGGTACGATGTTTTTAGACGAGACAGATACACCTCCAACAGTTTGAAGAGGGATGGTGGTGGCGTGGTTGTTGCTATTCTAAAAAAGTATAGAGCACTGAGAAGGGTCAAATGGGAGTCTCGAAATGAGGATGTATGGGTGTCACTTAAAATCGCTAATATCAATATTGCTATCTGTGCTTCCTATGTACCCCCTCCTCAGTCAGCATCTCGCTTGGAATCTCTGTTTAATAACGTTACTGAAGTTATTCAAAATAGGTTACCTAGGAATAGCTTTACATTATTGTTGGGTGATTTTAACCTTCCAGATATAGAATGGTACAGGAGTGACCCACTTGACTCATTTCTCTCCGCAGTACCTACTGCAGTTACTGTTAATAATATACTCATAGACGCAATTGCCTACAATTGTCTGTCTCAGTGTAATCCTGTCAAGAATTTCATGAATAGGGCCCTTGACCTAGTTCTAACTAACAGGCATGATAATGTTTTAGTGAGAGAGGCTGATGATCCTCTTGTTGGTATCGACCCTTTACACCCACCATTGTTGGTTGATTTGAGTGCATTCTCACATAAATCGGTAAAACCCAAACGAGCTTCTTATTTAAATTTTTTTAATTGTAATTTTGTAGCAGTTCGTACTGAACTTAACGCTATTAACTGGTCAGATATATTCGATGACCAAATGAGCGTTGATGAGATGGTCGCTCGATTTTATGGGGTGATTAATCTGATAATTGAGAGTTGTACTCCTTTGAGCTACACGGGTGACAGTAATTATCCAGTATGGTATTCTAGACCTTTAATAAAAGCGCTTAAGGAAAAAGCCAAATTTCACAAAAAATTCAAGAAGTATGGCAATCCTATGGACCAAGTGACTTTCAGAACTTTAAGGGATAGGTGTAATGTATTGATAAAACAGTGTTACACCAAGTTTAAAAATCATGCTAGAGATCATCTTAGACTAAATCCTAAATATTTCTGGAAGTTTTCTAAGAGTCGCAGGTCTAACAGTTCTACATTGCCCCATGAAATGCACTTCTGCAATAGAACTGCTAGGGGAGGACAGGAAATATGTAACCTTTTTTCGGCACACTTCCAATCCGTGTACGATTCAAATTGCAACAATCTAAGGCAAAACTATGGCAATAGGGTTGAAGCTTATAATAACAGTCTTCCACTGAGTGAATGTTCTGTCTCGGAAGAGGAGGTGCGTCGATGCTTGCTTTCACTCGATTGCGGAAAGGGGGCGGGTCCTGATTTGATACCACCATTGTTTCTCAAAAACTGTGTAGATGCTCTTTGCGGTCCGCTCTCCCAAATTTATAACAAGTCTTTACAGTGCGGCACTTTTCCCACACTCTGGAAATTAGCACATTTGACGCCTATTCACAAGTCTGATTGCCTACACAACGTGTCGAATTATAGGCCAATTTCAATTTTATCTGCTGCAGGTAAGATACTTGAATCAATAGTGCAAAAGAGAATTTATGCTCATATAAAGCATCTAATAAATCACAATCAGCACGGTTTCCTACCTCATAGATCTACGGCAACCAATCTGGTCGCTTATGTGTCGGATTTGGTTGAGGTGATCGACAGGGGTGGTGAGGTGCATTCAATCTATACCGATTTTAAAAAAGCTTTTGACCTAGTTAATCATGACATCCTCTTACAAAAGATGGAGCAGATGGGTATTCATGGGTCGCTCCTGCGGTGGTGCGAATCGTATTTGCGAAACAGGTCACAGTTGGTTTGTGTTCATGGATTCAAATCTAGGCGTTGTGAGGTCCCATGTGGAGTACCCCAGGGATCCCATTTGGGACCATTGTTTTTCCTCATGTTTATTAATGATTTAACATTTACCTTGCAATGTAATTTTAAACTGTATGCCGATGATCTAAAGATATATAGAAGTATTGCTACACGTGAGGATTGTCAATCTCTGCAGGAAGACTTAAACAGGGTACGTCATTGGTGTGTTCAAAACTGTATGTTTCTTAATGCTAACAAGTGTTATTTTATTAAATTCACTAGACGCCAAAAAACAGCTGATGTCGCTTATTCCATTGACGGTACAACCTTGTCCGAAGTTTCGTATATACGTGACCTTGGGGTTGTTTTGGACAGTAGCTTGAGCTTCCGCAATCATATTGACACTATTATTAAGAAGACCTCAAGGATCTCAGGCTTTGTATCGCGGCAGTTGAAAATTTTCAGGGATCCGACAATATCTATACTTATCCATAACAGTTTGGTACGTAGTACACTGGAATATTGTTCAGTTGTGTGGAACCCTGGCTATCAAGTTCACTCAGATCGCATCGAACGCATCCAAAAGCGCTTTTTGTATCATATTGCGTATCAGGGCAATAAGTGCAAACAATTGACATCGTATGAATCACGCCTCTCTCACTTTAATTTGGCCTCTTTGCGCAAACGTAGAAGGGTTCTGGACCTTATGTTCCTTTTCAAACTTATTAACGGTATTGTCGATGCTCCCGACATCCTTGAACATCTATACTTTTCTGTGCCTCGACGGGGTAGTCGATTGCAGAATCGTAAAACTTTTACTCTACTTCCATGCCGCACTAATCTCCTTCAACACAGTCCTATCTATCGCATGTGCTCTTCATATAACGGAATTCAAAATAAATTTGATCTATTCTATGGTTCTGCGGTCTCGGCAAGAAAATTAATTTTTAAATATGTTCAATCACTTTAATTTGTTTATCTTCTTATACTTAACTGTCTGGTGCGTTTTTTTCTTTTTTTGCATGCTGTGTTCACATCTAGTAGGGTACATTCCAAATCAATGTTTTGTATGATGTATGTTTTTCTTGTAGATGGAATTGTATTCCAGTTTTGTGAACCTTTAATAAAAAAAAAAAAAAAAAAAAAAAAAAAATACCGTTGTTTTGATTTTGTTCTTGAACTCGGCCAGCTCGTTGTTGAGGGAAGCGGTGAAAGCGGTGATAGCATGTTTGCTTGACGGATACACGTTCATTAACGTCACTGACGGTATGTAGTGACCGGCAATACTAAAACAAAAATAATTGCTCATAATTTTACTAATTTTGGACGAAAGGATTGGATGAAAACGACTCAACGGATTTGGATGAATTTAGCACACGTATAGTATTAGTTACAATTTAGTACACAAGTATCCTATATGTAAATCCTATATGTATATGTAATTTACATATAGGATACTTTTTACATTGGAAAAATGTTAGATTCCAGTACCGAGACACAGTTTAAAAATATAAAAACTTATCGACCCGCTACCGGCTTTATCCGGGTTACAATTTTAATAAAAATCTTCGCTGTTTATGTCTCTCTTCCCGGATAATTTAGAAGAAGTTAGCGGAGAAACAGACAGACGCGAAAAGTTCGGCTTTCGTGATTGTCTAATTGATGGTGAAAACCGCATCAAAACATGTCGCGTGAGTTGGGAAGTTTGCATATTTTTAGCTTCTGCTACTTATTTATGTCGGCTGAAGTTAATTAATTAAGGCAGAAAGTAATTAAGCATTTAATTAATTAAGCACTCTGTGACTTTACAATATAAAGTATTCTTTCGCATGATATTAAAAAAGGTAATGTACAGTTTAACGAACAAACGAACGACTTCAATAAATACATCTTACAACCTTTCTAATATAAAATTGCCTTAAAAAGTTTACAAAGAACATTAGTTAAATACTTGTAAGGCAGCCTGTCACCCTTTATCATAAATACATCTTACAACCTTTCTAATAAAAAAATACCTTAAAAAGTTTACAAAGAACATTAGTTAAATACTTGTAAGGCAGCCTGTCACGCTTTATCATAAAAAAGTAGATATGTAGTGAACCTGTTAATATTAATGATGTGGCCATCGAATCCACGTTTCTTCATTGATGATACGGCACGTATTGTGCAACTGATAACACCCTTCACATTAATATCCATTGTTGATAGCAGGCTATCTTCATTCACTGTACCATCGGCGACGTCTGTAACAACATAAAACACTTATGTTATCTATTTTTTTTTCGTTTTGAAATACTTGAACAAAAAAATCTCACTAAGTATCTTATTTATAATGCTAGCTGTTGCACGCGACTTCGCTCGCGTAACTTTATAAAATATAGCCTAAAGCCTTCCTTGATAAATGATCTATTCAACACAAAAATAATTTTTCAATTCGAATCAGTAGTTCCTGAGATTAGCGCGTTCAAATAAACAAACAAACAAACTCTTCAGCTTTATAATATTAATATAGATATTAGCTGTTGCACGCGACTTAGCTCGCGTAACTTTATCAAATATAGCCTATGATGTTACTCGCTGATAACGTAGCTTTCCACGGGTGAAAGAATTTTTAAAATCGATCCAGTAGTTTTTGAGTTTATTCATTCATTACAAACATACAAATTTATCTTCTCTCTTTACAATATTAAGTATAGATTTATGAAAGTAGTTTTTTTTTTGTGATTTTTGTCGTTTCTAGAACTCTAACCTCAGTTGGTCCCATTTAAGCATATACCTGCGTACTTAGTGAAGCAAGTATAATATTAGTATAGATTAGTGAGGATGAAAGTAGTCAATCAATATAATGTTGCCAGAATATAAATAAAATTATACGACCTGTTATGGAACCGGCATGCAGAACGGCAGCGTTGTTAACCAGAACATCAATTCCACCAAAAGTATCTTCGATCCACTTGAAAGTCTTCGCAATTTCTTCAGTCTTAGAGATATCACATTCGCGTGAATGGATTTCGCCTTTACCGGTCACTTTTGATTTCAATTCCTATAAATCAATTTATTAATATTGGAATTTATGGTAAGTTTTAGTGCTCTGCCGTCTAGAGGCAGTAATCACACCCTTACAGAAGTCTACCGTTGACTATGTATTGACAAGAAATACCAGAGACTATTCTCTATTGAACCAAAAGTGCTGACACAATTTCTAAAACGGACAAAATTTCTAAAAAATATTTTTGACCTACATAAGTCGGTATAAATTGTTATTTTGAAAAAAAATATACGCGTACAGACACGGCTTGTTTACGATTTTATTATAATATAGCTGCGTCTGTAGGCGCATTATACAAACCAGCCACCAGCCGCAAGCGCTTTATTCGAAAACAATAGAATATATTTACTTAAAATCTGAAAATGGAGTAGGTATTTATATATAAAATAAATAAAGTTAGAATAATGGAAAATCTATAACACAAGCTCCCGGCTTCGCCCGGGTTCAAAATAAAGACTATCCTATCTTTTGAGTTGGACCAAATTAGATACACATAGTTACGAAGTTTTACGTTTAGAGATGTATTATGTCCATAATATTATGTACACATAATCAAAAGAAAAATTAATTCTTTAGTTTAGCACTCACATCAATAAGCGTCGGTCTTCTAGCTAGACCCACAACACGTAAACCTGCATTGGCAAGTGATACGGCTATAGCTGCACCAATTCCAGCACTCGCGCCAGTCACCACAGCTGTTTTTCCAACCCACCGATCCATTATATTAGGATTAATTAAAAAATTAAAATTTAACACAACGTCAGCGAAACGACCTTTTTCTGCGCACGCGCCGCTCTCAATGCAATCCGAAGCGAACCCTTCACTTCGTTTCGCTGTACAGTCTAATGTCACCGCACAAACAGATACCGGATAGTATGTCAGCACAGATTCAGTCAAGTATAAAGTTTTCAAACCACATTTAACTACTGTTTCGATTAATACAAAAATAACGCTTATTCCTAATGAAATAAAGTCTGAATCGGAGCAAATTTTCTAATCAACTTAGTTGCGCCATTTCACACGGGTACCATGTCTTTTGTGCCTACCTCTTTATAGTTTTATACCAAAAAAGATCTGCAAATACCGACCCGCAAATACTGTAATTTTTTCTGCAAATTATATACAAAAATCTTAAACGCTCTTTCCAATAATAAAAACCGCATTAAAGTCCATTCTTTAGTTTAAAAGATTAAAGCATCTAATCGTACAGACGGCGATGTTATTTTATTTATACTATTTAAGGAAGAATAGACCGAAGTGTGCCCGGTTGTGATTAGTGCATAATTCTCCTTTTTTTTTAAAAGAGAGGTAGGTTTCCTCGTTTTTTTTTTCGATGATGATTAGTTTTTGTTATATTTTTAGAAGGTACCTCGGGTACAGTATTTTTTCTAGATACCCTAAATCCTTTTTCTGGATACTTGTTATCCTGGAAAAATGTTAGGTTCTCGAGAGATCGTCTAAAAATATAAAAAATTCGGCACCGTTGTTGTCACAGCGATAAAGATGGCAGGCGTTTATATTACACTAGCTGATGCCCGAGACTTCGTCCGCGTTCTGGATGAAAGGTATGTTCTTTCTGGTGTCCCAGACAACGTGTATGCAAAATTTCATGGTGACCGGTTCAGTAGTTTTTGCGTGAAAGCGTAAAAAACAAACAAACAAAAAACTCACATTCACATTTATAATATTACTTAGTAAGGATTCATTTTTCATTGCGGACGAAATCGCGGGCACCAGCTAGTAGATCATATTGAAATGACTCATGTACTGACAATTGCCAATCGAGGACATTGTCAAGATGTTATTGCATTAATTCAACCATTAAGTGACCTACTTAATGATCCTTTATCCAATTTGCATCGAATAATTCCTGTGACTGGCTTTATCAGTAGCGAGTATAATGTAGGTAATTTAAATTTGTTCAAGTTAAAAGATAAAATAAAACTACAATTTCATAAAACTAGGTCAGGCACTTTTGAAGATATTGAAGATTTTCTAACCGACCTTATTCTTTGCGGTCCAGTGTATTTTATTATTTTTATATTTTTCAACGCGGAGTAAGTCGCGGCTTCAGGTTGTATTATATAAAGTTGCGCGGACGAAGTCCCTTACAACAGCCAGTAGCTAGTGTTTTATAAAAGTTATAATTTTTTAAAAACATAAAAAAAATAATAATTAGAATTAAGTTAATCATGAATTGCACACAATTTTGGAGTGCAATTTGACTAATTGTTACACACATGTATTTTTGCTTTTACGAATTTGATTGTATTCTGTCTGTGTGCTTTGTTAAATAAATAAATAAAGCTAATGTCGTTATTATTTTTTAAAAACAGTTTATTTTTTAAATAGTACAAAGTGTAAAGTGGTCACGTGCGTCACGTCGTTACGTGACTAAGGCTGTCTTGTCTAACCGAATTTATGTACCTAATAGTTTAATAATATGTCAATTATGCATTTGAAGATCGAAGTCTTTCAACTAACAACTGCAAGTAACGTGGCCTTGTCTGTACCTACTTACATTTAAAAAAAAATAAACATTCTACAAAACTTAGTTTTCCATCTACCGTGTAATTTAAATGTTACTTATTCATTAAGTGGCTGCCGTATTTCGCAATGAATTATTGCACTGTGCTGCGACGAATTATTGTACCATCTTTAGGAAAATTATATGAATGACTAGCTGGTGCTCGCGACTTCATCCGCGTGGAATAGTTATTTTGGGAATAATTTGAGTATCTCGAACGGTTTTCGCAGCGCACGCAACGGAAGCCCTCAAAGGTGTAATTTTCCACGTTTTTTTTTTCACATTTTCGACTGTTTCTTCATTTCATGATGTTATATAGCCTAAAGCCTTCCTCGATAAATGATCTATCCAACACAAAAATAATTTTTCAATTCGAACCAGTAGTTCCTGAGTTTAGCGCGTTCAAACAAACAAACTCTTCAGCTTTATAATATTAGTATAGATATGTAATAAAAACGAAGGTGCCCGATATATTTACAAAAAAAAAGTAATACAAAAGATATAAACACAAACTAACTAACAGTTACTTTTAAACTGCCGTCTCGTCGTCTGACTAGTTGTTCTTTTGAGGAAGTTGTTGTTTTAAGAAGTACTTAGTCATTTTAGAAAGTTGTCGCTGTCACCCTGGGGGGTTTTGAGACAAAAATTAATACTTTCATTATACTCGTACTAACATTTGTTTGCAATTTTGTCAATATATCTTTTTAAATTGAACCCTATGTGATGTGATATAAAAACGTAAAATTTCGTAAAAAATTTTTTGGGTGAAAGAGTAACAAACACGCATACATCCATACAAACTATCGCATTTGTAATGTCAAATTTATAAGTAAGACTAGCTGGTGCCCGCCACTTCGTCCGCGTTCTAGATGAAAGGTACCCTATGTCCTTTCTGCGCTGTCCCAGACAACGTGTATGCAAAATTTGATCGGTTCAGTAGTTTTTGCGTGAAAGAGTTACAAACATCCATACATCCATACAAACTTTCGCATTTATAATATTAGTAAGGATATAATATTAGTAAGGATTAACGAGTCATCGTATTGTTGATACCAAAAAAGATTTGTTTGTAATGAATAAACTCAAAAACTACTGGACCGATTTTTAAAATTCATTCGACTATAGGAAGCTACATTATCAGCGAGTAACATAGGTTAGGTATATTTTATAATAAGAAGTTACGTGGACGAAGTCGCGTGCAACAGCCAGAATATTTATACACATTACACATGAACTTGTATTAATTTCATTATTTTATATTGATCAAATTTATTCCCATGTAATTTTATTGAAGGTCTTATATATATTATAAGATTTATAAAATCTTATATAAGATTAATCTTAAAAATTTTATATAAGACTAATCTTAAAAATTTTATATAGGACTAATCTTAAAAATCTTATATAAGATTAATCTTATAAATCTTATAAGATTCATTTTTCATAAATATAGTATAATATTTCGTAATTTTTATATGATAACCATAAAAGCACTCTTCGAAGGAATTCCAATAAATATTTTTGTGAGATTACAAAATGACTTTATTACTGAAAGTACTGACAGTGGGGATGTTCATGTGGCAATCATTGGCCCTTTTATTCAACGAGGATCGTGTAAACTTCATTGACGACTTATTGAGGGAACAAAATAAACCATCGGTTATTGTGAATCATCTTGATACAGTGAAAAGTAAGTTAAGTTATGAATAGTTTAAAAGTAAGAAACGTAAGTAAGTATGTCGTAGTGAAATATGGTCATAATCACATCATCTGGCCCTGATTCTGTATGGCAAATTATGATTTCACGCTTTTGTGACCTTGCCAAAACACATCAACGTCTTATCCTAGTCTTATCATTGGATTTTTATAAGATATGTAAAGAGATTAACTTTTTAGCAGAATCTAGTAGATATAGTAACAATTTACGAAGATTATCGATTAGTAATCATATCGGTTTCGAAGTAAGGAATCGCCAAGTGATGTTAGAGAATTAGAGCCCAGGATGCATTCATAATCCATACATATTATAAAACAAAATCCCCCGCTGCGTCTGTCGGTTTATATCTGTGTATATTCACGATGATCTCCAAAACTAGTATACGTACGAATTTTCATGAGGTTTTAATCTATTAACAGAGAGATTCGTGAGGAAGGTAAGTATACTTAAGTGTATAATTTGTTAAGATTTTGTGTAAACTGGTTCAAATATGACGATGATTGTTGATGACGGAAAAAATCGTTGATGACGGAGCTGTCGTCGAATCTTATCCTTAATCCTACTGAGATCCTTATCTGTTGTCCTTATCCTTATCCCTACCTAATACTACTAAGGCAGCGCATTCACAGCACCTGTGCCGTTGCTTTTATTAAAGGAGACGGTAACCGCCCACCATCAAGTCGACCGTCACCGTCAGCCTGTCTGGCGACTTTTAATACATAAAAATAAACGATAATAGGAAAGATTAAAGCTACTCAAGGTTTTTATATTTCTCTGTTCTATAGAATATACCTATTATTAAAATGAATTATCAAAATATATTTTTTTTAGAAGAAAACGTGCATTTGCATTTATGCAAGGGTTTGGTAAAGAAAAATTGGGCTTGTGGAATGTCACACTATAACGAAACGTTGGAGCATGATTTTTACAAATCCAGCGTTTTTCTACTACAATTAAATAATGAAATCGTGTCTGAGATATTGAAAAAGGTATTTATATTTATATTTATATTTATACATATTTATATTTATATTTATAATTTACTTTGTTTTTTTATAGGGCCTCTTTCACCAACTACAAGTAATAGTTGGTTGAATAGTTACTTACTTTTAGAAATATGTAATTTAATATTTTATTAATTTATGCCGTACAAACAAAGCACGCATATCAGCTAAATTATTCCCGGGGACAGGTGACTTTAAATGACATTCAGCCTACTTGACAGATGGTGAAAGAGGCCCTTATTGTGTTTTTTTGTTTGTAGGCTTCTGAGGAAAAATTATTCAAAGTGCCTTCAAGGTGGCTATTATTTTACACAAAAAATAACAGAACGAGCGACGAAAGACATGATATAGAAGAGTTATTGCAAGATATTTACATAGGTGTTAACACAGAGGTGTACGTTGTTGTAGAGGGAGCTGGCTACTTCAAATTATATTTAGGTAAATAAAATTATAGGTAATTCTAGGTAAGGTTCTGTTTTGTATGTAGCACATCCCAAGTACCTATACACTACACACCGCTAATATAGTTATAGTACTTAATAGTTTTAATAACTACTTATAGCTATAGTCACAGTAACTAACACTGTAGGTACTATACATACAACACTTTACCTAGTCACGTTTCTTCCTATCAGGGTTTGAAAAGACAAGACTTGGTCCGTGGTTTTACCTGATACCTTTAGGTAAGTGGACCACGATGGACCATTTTCGTATAAATTACAATTCGAAGAAATTCAATAACAAATGAAATATTTAAATGTAGGTACGTGCCTATACCTATAATAAAAATAGTATAAGATATTAAAAAAATCTATATATAGTAGAGTAAACTTTACAGTTCGTGTAACTGAGTTACCTACCGAGAGATCATCTAAAAATAAAAATTTCAACGTCTAAGAAAAAGGACGAAGCAGCGGGCAAAAGCTTACACTAATAGAAATTTCTCAGATCAAGCTGAACACGAGAACAGAATAAAGATTTTAACAGAACAAAACCCAGCATTAAACATGCTGCTTTACACCATTGAACAATTTAATACTGAAAATAAAAATAAATTAATAACTAATTATACCTATTTTAGTTCACAAAATTAAACGAAACATGCCACTTGTTTGGCAAGAGTACGCTGTATGGCGGAGCAGCAGTGGCTTGAGCAGATTGAACACAGATGAAGCACTATTATGGAAACGGAAGGATCTTCAGGGTGCTGAGGTGGTAACGTCCACCGTCATATTGGACAATAGCACGTTTGATGACATGCCGGAATACTTGTAAGTGTTCTTCAACAACATATTGAAAAAGATGGTATAATTACCGCAAACCATCTTAAACTCTGGCGATATTACGTGTCAAATATGCGCCGAAGCGATTTTGAGATTTTTTGTGACTGTCACGCGATGTACGAGAAGCAGTGATAACACGCACAAGAGAGAAATATTTGCGATTGTAATAATCAGATTTTGTCCAGAGAAGAACCAGTTTTGCATGGAGATGCGTACGCGTCCGTTTCCATACAAAAAGCTGTAGGTATTCTCCCAAGTCCCCAAAGGATGGAGCCGCAGCGGATATGGAACGATTTTTGTTGTTGTTTGTTGAAAGCTGAAATTAGATTCCCGAGGGATCGTCTAAAAATATTAAAATATACAAAGTTACAGCAATAAAGATATCAGATGATTTCTCAGTTGTTATAATTTTTATTTTCAACGCGGACGGAGTCGCGGTCACCAGCTTGTATAAAATGAAAGTGACAACAAATGACTTGTCTGTTTCTTTCTCTTTACTTCATACAATACCTAACTTCCACCACAAACAAAATTTTAAATCGTATTGATTTGAACGTTGCTGGCTGAAAATCAACGCTGCAGGTGCTTGTCAAGCATCTCAGCACAATGCTGAGCCAGTATCCGATTCACTGAAGCGAGGACACATAATATATCCTTTACCTTGTTTATTAATTTCTGTTTTGTGTTTTTTTTTATATAAGAGATGGGTTTGCTCTTGGCCAACAACCAGCCATGTGGCAAGGATGAGACCTAAGATGGAGCGAGCTCATCCAGAAGATGCCTATTCACTCGAACCTTGAAAAGATTAGGGTTATATGTGCTCGGAAATACAGACGCCGGCAGGGAATTCCAAAACCTGGCAGTGCGCATTATAAAGGATATTTCAAAGCGCTTGGTCCGAAAAGGAGGGATTTCGACAAGATGAGGATGGTAGCCAGCCGTACGTCTGTATGTCCGATGGAAGAAAGGGAAAGGCGGTATGAGCTCATGCAGCTCCTGAGCACACTCTCCTAAGTACACCTTATAAAAGACACATAAACTGGCAATTTTGCGTATTATGTTTGTGTCTTTGTGTTGCGTGAATAAAATTCTTACTTTCTTTTTTTCTATTTGACAGAAACAGGGAAATAGATACGTTGACTAAACTGGTATATTACATGAGATTGCATCTAGTGGAATGGGTGAATGGAACAGAAGTTAGTAACGTGACACGTACGTGGGGTTATCTACAACCTGATGGAAAATACAACGGTGTCGTTAGAGAACTAGCTGACGATAGGGCTGACTTCTCTGGTATGTAGATTGCAATGCATATGCATAAATAATGAACATTAAGTAATTTATGGAAACAGACTAGACAAAATCTGCCGTTTCCGGAATCTGCCTTTTCCAGAATCTTCCATTTAGCCAAAAAACTAAGAATTCCTATTAAATTTATCATTAATGACGTACTTTAGTATTACCTATACATAGTATAATATAAACCTGTCTTTGTCCAGTGCATGTCTGTCCTTAATTGTATATTAATTTATTCCTAATACCTATAATAAGCCGGGTCACTAGTACTAAATCTTTTCAGATTCTATTACCTTTTCAGGTTCGTTAATGGTGCCGGCAACCTATCGTTTGTTCGCTGTCAACTATTTGCTTCCAACTGCCCCTGTCGAGTCCAAGTACATATTCAAGAAGCCAGCTCTTGCATCCGTTACGAATATCTACGCGCTACCTTTCAGTTATGGAGTCTGGTGTTCGTTTGTTTGCCTCGTGTTCACAATGACTTTTGCGCTAGTACTTGCGTACTTTCGAGAGCAAAGTGTTGTAAGTTTTAATTTTAGGTATTGTAACATTCACACCACTCGGAAAGAAACAGCTGCGAAAGAACTACATACCTACTTAGTTGGAATTTTTTGTGCAAACAGTTCTACGATAGGACCTAATTACTGGAGACAACCCATAATTACTGGAGACAATGCTCAGTAGTTCAATTACATTAATTAATTGAACTATTGAAACTGAAAAGTCAAAGTTAGTTTATATAATACTAGCTGGCACCCGCGACTTCGCCCGCGTGAAAAAAGTAGCCTATACTGTGTCCCGTACGTCTAACGTATGTTTATCTAACAAGTTTCATGAAAATCAGTTAATGCGTTGATGCTTCTAAATGTTTAATCATCTACTTATGGTTTTCTATCTTACTCGTATCTCTCCCAAATTTCTTATATATTTTTATCTATATTATCTATATATATTTTTCTTTTCAGAATAAGCGCTACCAAATGCCTATCACACAGAAACTATCTGAAGGGTTCCATGAAACTTTATGTTTGGTTTTTCAACAGGGCACTCCCTACGATCCAGTATCGGTGACAAGTTGGGTCTACTTTAATTTTGATTTTAGTATGGACTTTTTGTACGCTTTATAAATACACTGGTTCGTTTGAAATGGTTTCAGACCGTGAAATCCTTGTGCTGGGACTGTTGGCTTTTATGTTTCTTTACACGGCGTATTCTGCGAACGTCGTTGCTTTGCTGCAGTCTGCTACTAACGAGATCAACAGCGTAGAGACACTTCTCAGTTCGCCTTTGCAGTGCGGCGCACAGGATGTAGTCTACAACAGGGACATGTATAAGGTAGTGTAGTGTAGGTATGCGCTTGGATTTGTTCACTAACTCACACCAGACAAAGCGTTCTCAATTACTTTGGGCACATAGTCCGCAGAGAACCAGAAAACTCGGATAATCTGGTGGTTAAGGTTGGAAAAGTAGATAGCAAGAGGTCACGTGGCCAGTCTCCTAGCCGATGGAGAGACCAAGTTGTGCATCTCACAGGCCTTATAGTTGCGAAGGCGATGAGAAGGGCTAGAGGACAGGGTGGAGTGGAAACAGCTGGTGGTTGATGCCACCAAGGCATTTCAGAGCGGGCACGTTACCTTCAGCAATGAAGAAACCGACACTATCTATCAAACAGACAATCACAGTCTCAAAACGTACCACGTGACTACGCGAGCCATCCATGTTGTAATAAGGTGGGAGTTAGGTCAACACCTACTAACAAACAGTAGGTGCGTGTCGGGAGTCAGTCTATTAAGTGCATGCATGAGCCTTTGAGACAACAATTAAAGACACTACAGGTAGCATAATAATAAGCCAGCACGTACCTACTACTGGATTTAGACTCCTCTTCTTGGACACTCGAACCCACGATTAACGTGTCCTTTGGCTGTATCTGATAAGTGAAGGTAAAGTAAAATAAAATTTGTCCTTTTCTTAATTTTTCAGTACGAAACGAGACCGATTCACCGCGTGTTTGCTGACCGCAAAATACTACCGCAGGGCGATCAGGCATTTTTATCTGTCAAACAAGGAATTCGTAAAGTTCGAGAGGTAAAAAATATACAATAAGTATGTCCTACAACTACAAATGGTAAGGGAGCCCAAGAGAGCATTTTGGGATTTACTCAGCACGTCAGATATTGCCAATGTATAGGTATTCCTCACGTGTCCCCTTTAACGGATATGTATTAATCTGCCGGTTTGGTTGATTGGGTTTGTGAGGGTTGGGGTAAAAGTTTAAATACAACTCGAGCGCGTCAGATTATTAGAGGGGATGTTAAGTGAACCTAAACTAGGCTCCCATTTAAAATACAGACGATTCGGATGTAACGCAGGCTCGTGGCAGCTGCAAAAAGATTTTTGGCGTTTGCCATTTTGTAATACTCGAACGCGTCAGATTTTCATACAGACGGTTCAGCTTGAATTCGTGGTCGTTCTGATTCTTTTCACCCTTGTTACAGGGAATGTATGCTTTTCAAGTGGAGTTAACGGCAGGCTATGATGAAATACAGAAAACATTTTTTGAAGAAGAAAAATGCAACCTTGGCTCTATAAAATATATGCCCTTTCCATATCCGTATCTAGGTATTGGAAAGTTCTCTCATATAAAGGAACAATTACGAGTCGGGTATGTATTCTGCAGCTGAAGTCATTCTAAACATTCATGGTAACTAGGAACCCAGTATTTTTGACCAGCAGTATTTATGTGTACAGTCGGGGTAAGAAAAGGTTCGTCACCTTTAAGTCGACATTTGCTTGCACCAGGGCAATTGTCAGTTATGTTTAAATTTCATTTCAAACGTCTGTCAGTTATCTGCTTAGTGCTTTAGTTACAAAAGGTACTAAGAGTCTACGATTTTGATATAGGAATGAATTTGAAAACTGACGAAGGTTTGCGTTCCTCTACTTTACTTTACCTATTCAAGAATTTTGAATTATATAATGACTTAATTAACCCTTTAATCGCTTGGCTTTGTAGGCAAGCGATTAAAGGCATTAAAAAATAATTTCTATATCTCTTTTCAGTGGACTACGTATAATAGAAGGCGGTGTACAAGGTCGTACAACGCATAGAATGCTCCCAAAACCACCAAACTGCGGAGCGGGTGTCGCCATGTTTACAGCCGTCCGATTGCTTGACGTAGCACCAGCCTTTCAATGTTTGTTAGCGCTTTACGCGTTAACTTTACCGGTTCTGGGATTAGAAATCTACACATCTAAAAGAGGTGATTCACACATTGTCCTACAAATTTCACTAATGCCTCATGCCAATGGACAATACAAACTTTGAGTTTTGTTTATAGATCGTATAGACAAATAGACAAACTTAAAGTTCAACGCTAATAATGCCCACCCACAGTAGACTAGTCTAAATTTTTTTGTTACAGCGTTAAAGAAAAAAAGCAAAACGGAACATCAACATACAAATAACTCCGAGTCACAGAGCAGTACAACTCATTCTGGATTTTGTACGCAAGACATTTAAAAACATACTATTAATTTTGGATTAATCGTATATTACGCACCTGTAATATACGACCTAGACCTCCTAGACTCTAGTCTAGGACCTAGAGTAAAAAATCCTAGTACTGTAGTAGATGCTTCTAGTAGAAAACTATTTTCTAATGGCACGGATCTGAATTTTTAAAGCTGAATTGTAGGTTAAAAAATATAGGAAAAATAAAACAATAAAATAAATTACATCTGTATTTAATTATGATACATGTTTTATAGAAAAATCTCCGAAATACTGACACTTAACTAACTCTATTATTACTATGAATGGTCGACTATACAACACGCTTAATTGAAAATTACCTTCCGATATTATCTGATACACTCATAGGAACATTTGCACCTTACACTATATCCTATTGTTAAATTATTAACTTACTTAGTTATCGAGAATTATACGCAATAACTTACTTATTGCAGTGCACTTTACAATAGCTGTAACTTCAAAATATGCAGCCGCTCTAACTTTTATTGCACTTTTATATTTTTTAAATTATAACCGTTAAATGAGAACACCACTGCTATTATTATATTGTAAAAAAAATGTTTTTTTACAATTCATTCAAAATTAAAGTCACCGAGAAAAGACGGTGGGTACATTACAAAACATTTTACAAAATCCACAAACTAAAATTTTAAAAAAATACGAACTTTATTTAAAAATGTGGCCATAACTTTATTTTTTAAGTAAAAAAAAGTACCAAGTCATTAAACATTAACAAGTCAATTAAATTTATAAAATTAATATTTGATGTGGTAATCCTATAATCTCCCAGAATTTAATTAAAAAAGTTTTTTTTTAAATACTTAAAATTTTCGTAAAATTACGTAAAATTTTCAACAATCAATGTTACATTAGATAATTATGGACAGATGAAACAAAAGTGACTGAATAAATATGAAAATATAAAAATGGCGCAATTTTAAAAAAAAATATACCCATTTAAAACGTTACCTATTACAATGTAAATACTTTCTTAAATAAAATTCATTTCATATAAAAAAAAAAAAAAATTTTTTTTCCTCAATACCTAAGTAATACGATACCTATTGTATAAAAACTATTTCATTACTGCAATTATAAAACATTTATGTTTTGGAAGAACTCAATTTAATAATCCTTCATATAATTTCTACTAAAAAACAATTGTTATTAGAATTTCGACAAAGAAGACTAAAAAACAAAATAAAAACATAGAAAATAAACAGTTATTAAAAAAAATCTTTTTCAACTCAAAAGGCAAAAAATTAGTACAAGTACTTAATCATTATAGATAAAAAAAATCAATCGTTAGTCTCGCAAAAACTCAAGAATGGCTAGATCCATTTCAACTTATGGAAACTTATTGAAATGTAGGTTTGTATTATAAAAAAAAATCCCCGGACGAAGCCGGAAGCGGGTCACTAGTCGTAGTATATGCATTCTTTATATTAGATAAAGAATGTATAGATCAAATCGCAAATTGTACAAGTACCTACACACGAGTAGTGTTTCAAAAAAGGGGATATGTATAGGATACATTATATTATATCCTTACGAAAACGACACGAGATCAATGATAATCAATTTCGACTAATATTTATTCATCATCGAAATAAGGCCTTTTCGCCTTATTGATTCGCGTTACATTCTTGACCCTGAATAGACTGAATAGACTATTTAAAATGCGTCCCATAACAATGGGGGTGCGAACTATTATGGTTAAAAGACATGAAGAGCGACAATCAAAATGAATTAGCCAATGAAAATACAACAACAAAATAAATTGTCAGTCGTAGGACTGCACCAGTTAACACCACAGTTAACACGAAGTTATTATGAAACCATGCAACTGATTTGGGTAGATGGCGCTTATTTCATGCAATTAAACGTCAATGAGTGTGTCGCTCAGAGAGCGTGACGGAAGAGTTAAATGTTTTTTCCTCTTCTTTAGGCCCAACGCGCCTAGCCTTATGGATATCCGCTTACTTTAGAATAAATGTACACCAAACGGAAGATTCTAGTGTATGTATTTTAATTAATAAATACTTCTAGGATTTTACCCCACTGCAAGAGAGGAGTTGGAAGCTATAAAACTATTATTTATTCTATATAGAGTTCGTGGATCGCGAGTCAAGCGACATAAGTAGCTAACTTCAGTCGTGTTTTGTTCAATTGGTATTAATCTAAATAATTATTTATAGATATTAAAAGCCTTAAAAAAGATCTATATTTTCCATACATTTTTAAAAGATTTAACGCTGGGTTTTTTAATTATATCCACGGATCCTATCGCTTGAGAAGTGGAATCATAGCATTTAATTGAATTTTAGTCAAATAGATTTTAAATGCTAAATTGGGGCAACCAGACTTTTTATAAATTGAATGTAAATCTTTTCAAAATATAAACGTGCCTGTATAAATATTTGGATTTCAAGAGATTCTTGCTACTAGGTTTACTATTTAAGAACCTACGTTATTATTCCATTTTTATTTATCTCGAGTTGTAGTTTATTAAATCGCAACTGGATGGCGATGTTAGAACTAAAAACATTTTCGGTCTAAACGCAAAAAGTCCATTGAGAAATTAGTATTTTTCAGTCAGGCGATAGTTATATTATTACGTTATTATAATTATAATGTTAGTCCAACAGAGCCATCTTTTAGCGGTTTTATTTTTACACTTAGTGAAGAATTGAACATTTGCTTAACATTTTTTAATTCACTTAATTTTAACCTTTATTTACTTAATGCATAAGTACCAATAATATCTTACAGAGTGCTTTGTAAGCGTTAACACTATAGGGACTCCCCCCAATGTCTATGTAAAAAAATACTTGCTGTAGTGAAATAATTTCTAAGTATAAAACACGAATTAGACTAATTTTCATTTGTGCCTAACATAGCTTTCATAGCAGTGGAATAAATACCTAATGCTAATAATTATTTTTCAAGCTATAAAGTAAATAATTTTAATATTTATTTGCAGAATCAATAAGTGCAAACTTGTACATACAAAGGAAAGTATTATGGCATTCTATTTTCATTCATTCAACTAAAAAATAAACTATTTATTGTCAACAGTGACATACGGCAATCAGGGTCAACCTGGATAATTGGGGTAATTGTAAACAGGGGTAATTTGAAACAGTCATCATAATTCAGACTCGTTACCCAATTTTATTTTATTGCATTTAGGTGCCATTTTATTGCAGCTGTCAAAATTTTATCATGTTTAAAAATTCCCTTTTGGTAAATTATTTTCCATTTACCCTGATAATATGTATGATGTTTACAATTACCCCAAAAATAAAAATATGAAAATATATTGATGGGTAATTGTGAACAGAGATATGGAGATCTTTTTAATCAATTGATTTACTATTGCTAAAATATCAAATAAAAATTTGATAAGGACAGCATAACAATCACAAAAGCGTTCACAATTACCCCTGGTTGACTATAAAATACACATTTCGAGTATTGTCATGTTATTGTCATAGCCCAAAAATATATATTCACAAGCAAGTCATTTAAAGTTTTATTAATTTATACTTATTATTTTAGCGGCAAACGAGTCCCAATTCGAGTTCGCCCAGACTAGATGTTTTGAAAAAATATTAAAGGCCTGCACTACAAAAATATAATGCGACTAAATATTAATAGTTTTTTTTTTTTCTATTGTTTCTTAACGCTATAATTATTATATATATTTTTTTATATATTTCTAAGTAATATTTTTCTAAATAATAAAGTTAAGAACTTTGTGTTTTAGAAATAAATTTCATGTATTAAAACGAAAAATTCTCCCTTCGATGTTTTTGTTTTTTGGACAAAAAACCGTTGACATTGACCGAGAGAATTTTCCAATAAAACATTACCGGGCTATGGCCATAACACAAATATATAAATAAATTTTAAAATATCAAATTTAAAATATTAAATCTATAAAAGAAATTGCACTTATATATCTTATTTAAATGTATGTAAATACAACTCGATACACATCTTTATATAATAATTATAATTTTTTGTATTACTTTTTAATACAGACTGTAAATGCAACGGAATCTATATAAAGAAATCTTAAATATTTGTCTTTTTATTTAACACTTTTAAATAAAATAATTTAAAAAAAACTTTGAAGTGGTTGAGCCGAGACGAGAATTAAGTCGCGCTACGTTTTCTGTGTAACCATTTTTTTTTGTACTTGTGACTGTATCGTCGTAATATTGTCTTAGCCCTTGTTTTAAATAAGTAGATCGTAAAGTATGATAGGCATTTTATTAAACATTAAATTCAAATATAGTTTTTTTTATAAATAAATAGAAAATATTTTAAATCAAAGCAGTGCATAATTTTTTTTCATTTTTTTTTTTTTCATTAAATACCTTTTATATTTTACGATCTTTTTTTTTAAATAATTGTAGCCAAATACAATATTGGCAACAAATACGTAAAAAAGTTTACATTAGGTAAGTATATACCTATGTTCAAAATAATTGTACTATAATATATAATATAAAAAAAATTAAAAGTTATTTAAAATAATTTTTTTTTATTATACGAGTTATAAAAATTATGATTCACGTAGCGACTTAAGAGTTTTAGTTTTTAGGCCCAACCGTGTATAAATTTCTAGACAATTCATAACAACTATAAAATACGTGAAAAAAAAAATCATATTTTAATGACAAATGAAATCCAATACACATCTAGGAACCGAATCTAATAAATAAATTCATTTAAAAATATTTTTTTAAAAAAGTAGTATACACTAAACTTATGGCAATACTAAGTTTCCAGCAATAATGTCCATATTTTAAAGTTATTCATACAATTTATGCTCAGTGTAGTCCTTGCACTTTGATTTTGGGCACAAATTTCTGTTCAGAGATTACTATTACCTGAAAGAGAATCAAAATATACTGTAAATGATGATGTACAGATAAATATATCTGTAACTTAAGTTATCAAGTTTTAATAGTAATAGATTGCATTTTTGAAAAAACAAACAGCCTTATTCGAGTAGAAAAACATTACATTAACAGCATTACATGTTAAATTAACAAACTTTTACTATAATTTTATGAATTATAATTATTATATAATAATTATTATTTTTTTTACTAATTAAGATTTTATTAAAGATATTTAAGTAATCTTAAATAATGTTAAGCAATCTTTTTTTTTTAAATAATATAAAATCCAACTTCTAAAAATTACTGTGCAAACTTTGAATATCATACCTCGTCATCGAAGTCTCCATTTTCTTTTATATCGAGTGGATCCACTTTTTGTGTCTGTAAAGAAAAGCGGTCATTTTTTTAGTTGTAGGGTACATTGTGTTGGCGTCTGGCGGCAGTAACCACCCCCTTACATAGAACACTACGGTGAAATAACAGCATACGTGCAGTTGTGTTTCGCTGAGTTATATAAACATTTTTATGTAAAACTAAATTCTCTACATATGTATATAACATACTCTTTTTTTTGTCATTTTTGTATAATTTTCTAATTTTCACCTTTTCTACAGGTTTAAATTGAAAGTTATGTACATAATAATTATATTCTAAAAAATCATATCAAAAATTTTCCTTGACAAACAATTATTATAGACTCTTTTTTAGTCGTAGTTTGTTTTCGATTTGATATTGGTTTGAAACTGTTTTTTTTTTATATAGATTAAATATGCGGAAACTTGTAAATGGTGTAAAATAATCTGTCATTTAGTTATTAAGTAAAATTTGTACATATATTTACACTGTAAGTTTTCCTTAAAAAAAAAAAAGGAAAAAAAAATAGCCAAAAATTTTAAACAAAGTGTGCTGAATTTAGGTGATGGAAGTTACCTTGGGCGGTCGTCCGCGTTTAGTGGGCGTGGGCGCAGCGAGCACCCTTAACTGGTGCGCGCGCAGCAAGTGCTCAGTGTGCGCGCGGGCGCTGTTGAACCTTGCCGAGCAAACGCTGAACACGCAAGCGTACGTGCCCGACTCCTCTGCACCAATACGAGAGTACAGTTCTAATATAAGTTTGGAGATAAAAAATAGTCAATTTCTGATTCTGTTTCCGTTACCTTTTTTTTCATGGAGAACAGAGGTGAGGAGAACCAACTTACATGGGTGTTAAAAATAGTGATTCATAAATTGACCAGAATGGCGCTAGTGTAGCATTGGTGTTTGGTATGATTGGTTCACTGATTGGATTGGTTGAGGTCAGTGGATTGGTTGGTTTTGTAGTTCATGAAACCACCGTAAATAAAATGATTCTGCGGACACTTTCTCGTGTATAGAGTTAGGCCCTCCTTGCCTCTATTCTCCATGGTTTTTTTAATAATAAAAATATTATTAGAATAAGATTTTTATTTAAATAATAATGGAATAGTTTTTTTACCTAGAGGTATAACTAATTTTTTTATTCTTTATATACTTACTAAGGAGGACCTACTCATATGACAATCAAACTGAAAAAATTGTCCTCTGAAACAATAAAAAAGGGTTCTAAAAGCGTCCTCTTTTCTAATTTACTCAACAATGCTACACTAGCGCCATCTGAATTTACTGATATTCTAGATTTTAATATATATAGTCGGTCTTCATTACCTCTACCCTCCCTAATACGGACCATGTTATTTCTATATTTTACTGTCAAAATGAAAGTGTAAGAGTTTCGCTGCAACTTTATCACTTTATCATCTATGAGAAATCATACAAACAAACTTTACGTCTTTATAATGTTAGATATGTATAGAAGATACCACAACTCAAGTTTTTTTTTTAGACAATAGTCTAAAAAAACCTTAAACGAGATAAAAAAAAGTGTTACGAACCATTGTTTTCCTCTTCTGTGTCGTGAACTTCTCTTGTGGTCGCCGTAGGCGCACCACCACATACATGCTCAGCCACGTGCTTCACGAGAATCTTGGAATTAAAATTTAATATTTCAATTTAGTATTTAAATGCATCTCAGTGCATATATCAAAGGAGCATGCAAATAGTGGATGGGCACTGTCCTCGCCCACCAATAGACGTTCTAGTTTCATTATTATTATTCCCATAAAAAGATTCATAACCCATTTTCAATCCAAAAAATTATGGTTTTCTTAAAAAAAAGTACAAAAAAAAACTAATCTAATCCGCATACACAGAGGATGTTGAAAATTCGCAACAATCCTGGGAGTCTACTCTGAACGTCAATCGGCCGATGTTACGGCCGAATATGAAGTATGAACTTGTACTTATTTAATAATTTTAAAAAAAAATGTATTACCTTTTCGCTAGCAAATGTCTGATCGCATATCTTGCAGGTGATCCGCGAGGGACTGCGCGGGGCTCGATATCCCGTCATGTGGACCGCGCGTCTGAACACAATCAATTATACTGCATAAACAAATGCACAAATTATTTTACTACAAATTAACTCCGACATATTGTTATAATAAAACCCTTTCTGCACTGTTATATATTATAGATTTAGAGCACTGGCACTGGCAGCGTAGATTGTAAGATCAAACAAGATATAATTAATCCCCAACTTTCTTTTGACACACGCAATCCAACGAATGGTAAATTCAATAGGTACAAAAGGCTAACCTGTGATTGTACATGTGATTTCTCTGTTGAAACTGTTCCCCGCAAATGTTGCAGTCGTATGTGGCGTCGAACGGGCGGCCGCTCAGATGGCGCTTTCGGTGCTGGTTTAGATTCGTCACCTGCAAGCGAGTTTAAAGGTGCACTTTGGACCTTAGCGACAGCGACGCGCGACAGCGACGCGCGACAACGACGCGCGACAACGACGCGCGACCGCGACGCACTGCTTCATTCACAGAAACACTGATGGATACAAGCGACACGCGACCCACTGTTTTGTATGAATTAATTTATGAAATCGCTCCGGACGCAGTGCGGTCGAGCGTCGCATCCGGAAAGCACTTCAAAATAGCGGCGTTTTCTTTTCGGGAGGATGTTATATTGAAAGAATTAATTTGATAATAATTATATAGAATTAATTGTATATGTTTCCTACTTTCCATTACCTGAGCGAAAGCTTTAGTGCATCCCGGTTCCGGACACACGAACGGCCGCTCGCCGGTGTGCAGGCGGACATGATTGTTGAGATTTGTAACCTGAAATTAGTATTCAAAAATACGAGTTAAAGCGAGCTTTATTTGTATTTGCTTTATCTTTACCTTTATCTTTAGATTTTAATTTTGAGATTATACCTCGATAATAACAGTACTTTTTTTCAGAGTTAACTCTCTCAGTTAAGTTAACATTTATAATGTAAGTATGGATTGAATTGAGTTCAAGTTAATGTGTTATCCTTTCTAAAAGTAGTTCCTGGTTCGATTCTGGGAAAGTTCAAGTAACTACGACCCGACTTCGTACTGCTGCAAATTAATTTATATAAGCAAAGCTTCTAAATATTAATGTCTAACGTACGCACGCACGCATTCGTTGTTTTTTAATGATGAAAAATAATGGTGTGAAAAAAAAATACCTGTGTAAATGCTTTCCCGCATTCGGTACATTTGTAAGGACGCTCATTTGTGTGTATGCGAAGGTGTGCTCTCAAATTGTTTGATTGTGAAAACGCTGAAAAAATTAAACCGCACAATTAATGAAATACAATTTTTGACAGCAAAAGCACAAAAACTAACATCGTTCTTATTATGTATAATTATTTTTAGATGATTCCTTTGGGAACAGTGTTTGCGGAATTTCATGACTAGTTAAGGTGTAACAAACAAACTCACTTTTGCATTTATAAATAACTATAATAAATAAAATATTGCATGCGACTTCGCCCGCGTTAATTTTCGAAAATATAGACTGTGTTACTCGCTGATAGTTGTCTATAGGTGAAAGAATTTTCAAAATCGGTCCATTAGTTTTTGAGTTTATCTATACTAATATTATGAAGAGGCTTTCCTCTTTGTCCTATTTGTTTGTTTGTTTGTTTGAATTGAATAGGCTCCGAAACTACTGGACCAATTTGAAAAATTCTTTCACAGTTGGGAAGCTACATTGTCAGGGAGTAACATAGTCTATATTTTATAATAATTACGCGGACAAAGTCGCGTTCAATAAATAGTTAGTATAGTGCAGATTAGTATAGATTTAAAATCACTAAGACCTGAAAATTGAACTTGAAAATTATTAGTTTAAAATAAACTTGGAAAATTGTTGTGGGAACGATCATACTGCATATTTTGTTTGTTGACACTTTTATCAAAATCTTGTTTAGTTTGTATCCATCGAGATTTCAACAGACACTTAAATTTTAGTTATTAGTAAGTATAGAAGTATAGATAATATTCACCTTTATGACAATATGTGCAAACAAACCGCCTCTCCGCCCGATGGTTGCGCAAGTGATTCTGCAGCTGAGCGCTCTTCTGGAATGTCTTGTTACATATGCCACAGTGACGTTGTGTGTCTAATGGTTCCTATCGAACAAAACATGAGCACCATGTATTTGTTAAGGATAAGTGTGCGTGGAATCCGTATCCACACCACAGCACAAAGCTCTGATAGTGTAAGATCCTAATAGGACGTCGACCTACATCTGTTTAATGGATGAAAAGTATTTTAAATCAAATCTAGTAGTTACCTATGTTAAAAAATATATCTCGAATGGTTTGGCTAAAAAAATACTGGCCAAGCTATGATTAAATATGTTAGCACTAAATATACTTGGGGTATATTAGTTAAACAACTTTATGTTTAGTTCAAATACCTTTATTGTCTGACTGATATAACAAAACTACAATTTAAACTCTAAGGTATACGATAATACGATAACAACCTCTCTTCGAGAACGCGTTCGTTCAGTTCAACTGACTGATACCCTTTCAATATCATACCATCGAATGAATCTGAATGAATAAACAAACACCTTTTTTTGAAACGTCACAAATAAATAGCAGACATAACAATTAATAAAAGGATAAATGACTTTTATTATTAATTAAAAAATGACTTTTTATTATTAATTAAAAAGTCATTTAATGGATGAAAAATACTTTTCAACCATTAAACAGATTGGTGAAGGTCGAGGTCCTATTCTGTTTTTAGACCATGATATAAGGGTTGAAAAACATCAATGCATAAGAAATAAAATCGGAGCAGTAATAAATAATAATAGTAAATAATAACCTAAGCAGGTGAACTAAGTCAGTATACTATGTATTTTAGTAGACTTAGTTACCAGAGGTTATTCATGTCCTGCCCCACTATAAAATTATTATCTATTTATTTTTAAAGTGATAATTACAATTCAGCCTTTAAAGAGTTTGATTGGTACAGTCTGTCCATTATAAAAATTAAAAAAAAATACCTCTTGTCCGTCACTGGTTTGCTGATCAGCGTTACTATCACCAATAGTGACTTCAGGCACTAGTGGTTGACACTTAAAACAGGCATATACACCATCCATTCCCGTTTCAAAGAGTTGCTGGAATGAAGAATTAATCATTACTTTTCAGTGGAATCCTATACAATAACATATGTTATTTTCAAAATGTAGATATTTTAAATAAAATATCTAATTTATGTAAAATACCTAAATAATTGGTAAAATGTATACCTAGTTTGGTATGCTTTCAATTTGACTTATCTAAGAACAACTTAAATTCTAATTTCTAAATATAGTAGTTGTCTAAAGTTGTATTTTAATCTTAAATATTAATAATGTATTATCAGCAAACAATACAATATCATGTTTACTCACAGAATGAGGTAAATCATTAATATAAACTAGGAACAAAAACGGACTGAGAATCGAGCCTTGAGGGACGCCCATTTTAACTAGAGAACCCAGAGATTTCTTACGACTTTCTGAATTCTATGGGTCAGATAAGAAGTCAGAAGATCGAGAGCCTTATTCCTAATTGCATAGTGGCACAATTTCCTTATCAAGGTATCATGTTGGACACAGAGACCATCATGATATGGCAACCCAGGTAATTTATTACTGATACTGACTTTCTTTGAGACTGACTTATATTTGATGAAATGACACAAACAAACCACAGTAGTCAGAGTCTAGCTAGTACATTCACAACTGATTTTTATGTGACTACAATACAAATTATGAATAAATATGTGGCTCGGTTTAATATTATTTATATATATATATATATATATACATATAAATAATATTAAACCGAGCCACAGTGAAGCTTGGCTTGGTTCAGCTAGTTAGAATATACTAATATTATAAAGAGGGAAGATTATAAGATTTGTATTTCTGCATGTTTGTAATGAATAAACTCAAAAACTACTGAACCAATTTTGAAAATTCTTTTACCTATAGAAAGCTACATTATCAGCAAGTTTATAAAGTTACGTGGACGAAGTCGCATGCAACAGCCAGTTATAATATAAAAATGTCAAGTTGGTTTGTGTACGATTCAAAAACTTGAGAATAGGTAGACCGATTTTAATTCGGTTTTCACATATGGAAAGAAGGATGAACGGGGAAGATTTTTATATAACTAATATAAAACTTGTGCCCAGGGCGAAGCCGGGAGCAGTTGCTAGTGTATTTAAAAAAAATATTATAATAATAAATTATAATAATAAACTTTTATTTCAGACTATTTGTCCAAATTTTTTTTTATTATGATTACTGTAACTACATTAAAAAAATGTTTATTAAAAATGTAATTCAGTTCAGATTAAGAAATACAGTATCTACTTATAGAATATCTTCACTGGCGAATTCAGATTCACTAGCCATGTACGGTAAAAAAATAAACATAGTTGTTTTTTATGCGGCGCTGCGCCAGACGTTAAAAAAACAGCGACAGAATAGCAGGAAAATAAAAAAAAACAGGCGGGCTGGTTTCGAACGCGGCGCTACGTTAATGTTTTTATTGTTTTTTTTTTTCATGAAACCCTCTTCAATACAAAATGCAGTCTAAATAATATAAAGCATACGTTTTTTAAAGTGACTCGTACGTCTTAAGATTCATCTACAACCAGAAATGCTCCAAGGGCGTTATTTTTATAACAATCTCTTCAAAGAAAACAAAAAAAAAATGATACAATATCTTATAAGAATGCAAACTAAAACGCTGAATGCTTACCGAAGCGAGTTTTTCGCAAATCCCACATTTATCCATTGTGAATAAACACAACATACAATTTTTTGAAAGAAAATTATGCTATAGCTTGAAATACTGATAATATTACTTTAATTTACGAGCGGCAGCTCCTTTTCCGATATCCTCCCTCCGACATTTACGATGGGGAGGGAGAGGATGGGAGGCGCTGGCGGGCGCGAAGGGGGCAAGGCGCGGCAAAGACTTTTTTTATTACTATAGACTATAAACGATACGACAATCAATGCTATTTATAAACGATTATTCTCTTCTGTGGTTTTCATTCAATTCATTCGTTCCTTTTCTTTCATTCTATTCCTGTGTTCCATTCCTTGGTTGGTTTGGTTATTTTTCTTTAACTTTTTCTGCATGCAAATTGCAAAGCAAAGTGCAATCTGCAATTTCTGTATAGACTGCACTGCACTTGTTTTGTTATGTTATTACTAAATCACAATTCATACCTTTTTTCTGCAGTTAGTGTAAAGAATATAGAGGTGTTTTTCTTGTTTTTGTATTGACTATTATGTATTGAGTGGCGCACTTTATTAATCGACTACGACTACGTAATATTATAAGTAACGTGACCTACGAAAATGGCTGAGAAATCTACTGTAGTTAGTGGACCGAACCAACCTATTGTGAAAATTGGACACTACACCTTAGGAACTACTTTAGGAGTCGGTACCTTTGGTAAAGTGAAGATCGGTGAACATCAGCTCACGCACCATAAAGTGGCTGTAAAAATTCTCAATAGACAAAAAATCAAATCTCTCGATGTTGTCGGAAAGATCAGACGTGAAATACAGAACCTCAAATTATTTAGACATCCTCACATCATCAAACTATATCAGGTATTATTGTCATCTATAAGATAAGATTTTATAAGAGAGTGTGCTCAGTAGCTGCATGAACTCACACCGCCTTCTCATTTCTTCTTTCGGCCATTCCGATACCATTCTCATCTTGTCGAAATTGTTAGAGGTTTGAATTTTAAACACTGGTGTAAAATTTAAGAAACATAATTTAGAAGGTTATTTGAAAAACCAACGAAGGGGTTTTTTACATATGTAAGGTCTATCGCCTACTAGGCAGCCAATTGAACATATTATGACAGTGTATGAGAACACCTAGCAGCCACAAACCCCCGGTTGCGACAGATAGATGACTACATAGATGCTGGCCGAGAGCAAACCCATCATTAATAATTTAAAAAACATTTTAATGAGTGTTGCTAATATTTCAGGTAATATCAACACCAACAGATATATTCATGATAATGGAATATGTATCGGGCGGTGAACTATTTGACTATATAGTAAAACGTGGCAAGCTTCAAGAGCACGAAGCGAGGAGATTTTTTCAACAAATCATTTCCGGTGTGGACTACTGTCACAGGCACATGATTGTGCACAGGGACTTGAAACCGGAGAATTTACTACTGGACCACAACATGCATGTGAAGATTGCAGACTTTGGCTTGTCGAACATGATGATGGACGGGGAATTCTTAAGGACATCGTGTGGATCACCAAATTATGCGGCACCCGAGGTAAAAGTTTAAACCTCTTTCTTTATAAATGTATCTCCTGTTGCAAAAATCATACTACAAACGGCACAAATTGAAATAAATAAAGGACATGTTGTTATTACAAATATTTTTCATTAAAGTGTACCAACAAATATTATAAACCCTTAAAAATTTGTGAAAATGTACCAACAAAGATTAACTATAAACCCTTGAAAATTTGTGAAAATGTATGATGATATTTATAGTCCTACATAATAAAGCTACAAAATAAGATTTTGAAAGACTGTTTCCTATTGATAATATATTTTATTATTATATAAAAAATTGCCTTCTTGACAGAAATGTTAGATGTGTTGTAATTTTCAACGCGAACAATAAAAATTTCATTTGAAAAAACTTGTGCTTAAAATGGGAAGGAAGCCCACTTCCTTACTAATTTTTATTATTGTTTACTGTTTTATTGATATTTTTTTTAATTTGTATGCATAATGAATTTTCAGGTTATATCGGGAAAATTGTACGCCGGGCCCGAGGTAGACGTTTGGTCGTGTGGAGTCATTCTCTATGCACTGCTATGTGGTACATTGCCTTTTGACGATGAGCATGTACCAACGTTGTTCAGAAAAATCAAGTCAGGTATATTTCCTATACCAGAGTACTTGAACAAGAGTGTAGTCAGCTTGTTGTGTACAATGCTGCAGGTGGATCCGATGAAGAGGGCCACCATTGAGGATGTCAAGAAACATGACTGGTTTCAAAAGGATCTGCCTGGATATCTATTCCCATCTCCCGTTGAACAGGTTAGCAACAATATGGTTGTTTAGCAATTGTAGGTTATTTTTTGTTTGTTTATGAAAATCATCATATTGGAAGCACATTTTGATGTGAACATAATCTTTAAATTTGCTTCCATAGTGGAAGGCAATTCAGATAACTGATGGTAAAGATAAAATCTAGGGATACGATTATACCACTGAAAAACTAAAGCAAAGAAATTTTTTACTATAATTATCTATACTCCTATACTTATATTATAAAGAGAGAAGTTGTGTGTTTGTAATGAATAAACACAAACACTACTGGAACGATTTTGAAAATTCTTTCACCTATAGAAAGCTACATTATCAGCGAGTAAAATATGCTATATTTTATAAAGTCACATGGGCTAAGTCGCGTGCAACAGCTAGTATGATAATATTCGAATTTGTTGAATATAATTTAATTAACTGATGTGTTTGGTATTAATAAATAATGCACAATAGACTTGATGGCTATGACTTTATTTAAAGACTAAACATTTACAAATTGCTTCTTAACTTATTCACATAAAATTGACTATGTATGTGACCATGACTAAGTCACACATAATTTTTTTATTAAATTTTACAGGACAGCAGTGTGATTGACACAGAAGCCATATCGGAAGTTTGTGACAAGTTTGCTGTGAAAGAGCACGAAGTTCACAATGCACTGCTGAGCGGTGACCCACACGACCAGCTCGCAATAGCGTACCATCTGATCATAGACAACAAGAGGATAGCTGACGAAGCTGCCAAAGCAGAAATCAAAGACTTCTATGTTGCAAGTGAGTACATATAATATGTCTCTAAGCTGCTTTCTATAGAGCCCGAACACACTTATCCACTTTTTTTGAGTAAGTAATAATCAATTTTATTGCTTTTAGACTGATTTTATTTATTAGTGATCTCTTGCAATTTTAAAATCTATACTTAATAAATTAACATATCAGTTAAAACGTTATTAAATAATCACAATAGTCAATTGCCATGAAGGTGACATAATATTGGTGATGATATTCTCGCTTAACAGGTAATTCCCCGCCGATACCGGCACTGGATAGCGCGCGACCGCATCCGGAACGTATCGCCCCACTGAGAGACAAAGCGACTCCTCCAGCACAAGATCCCACCCTCTTGCCACAACAGCAACGCGGGACGCCCGTCAAGAGGTACTCATCATCATCATCATCATCATCATCTTCTCTTAGGCTTATCACTCACTAGGCAGTCTGGCTGCGGCAGCCAAAATATTTGCGCGCGTCATATGTTCAATTGGCTGCCGCACCTGGGCTGCCTAGTGGGCGATAGGCCGTAAAGTCTTGGCTCCATCAGATCTTCTACGATGATTTTGCCAGTGTCATTTGTAAAACTAGCAATTTAAAATAGTCTTAAAATAAAAAAAGGAAAATTAAAACCAAAAGTAGCAGATCCGGGACTAGTCAGTCACGTCCAAAGCAATCAGGTCCATCATCAATCTGTCCTTTCAGTGAGATGACAGTAAGACGGATGATCAATCTGTCCTGTCAGTGAGATGACAGTAAGTAAGACACATCATCAATCTGTCCTGTCAGTCAGATGCAGTAAGACAGACCATCAAGCTGTCCTGTCAGTCAAACGACAGTAAGACACATCATCAATCTGTCATGTCAGTCAGATGCAGTAAGACAGACCATCAAGCTGTCCTGTCAGTCAAACAACAGTAAGACAGATCATCAATCTGTCCTGTCAGTCAAATGACAGTAAGACAGACAGTAATCTGTCGGTATCCATTATTACGTGAGGCGATTTTAGCGATTTTTCACAGCGAAAAAAGCGAATAAAAGTATGCTGTGCTGTGGGTGTTAAATAATTCCATAGCATGGATTCAAAAATAAAAATGTCTCCTCATTTATGTCACACGTAATATAATCAAATAACGAAAATGTTTTTCAGAGCAAAATGGCATTTGGGCATCAGATCACAGAGTAAGCCGAACGACATAATGCTGGAAGTGTTTCGTGCTATGAAAGCGCTTGATTACGAGTGGAAAGTCATCAATCCTTATCACGTCAGGTATATACTCCTATTATCAGTCTTATATCCAGTCCATAGTAATTATATAACAGCACATTTTTTTTTTATATATAAATGTAGTATATATAAATAAATGTATATAAATGTAGACAGGCCGACGGTCCAAATTGATGGTAGATGGCTACCGTCACCTTGCCTATAACACAAGCAACGCCATAGATGCGCTGCCGAAAGTAGAAGCATTACGAATAAGAGATAAGGCTCTGGCATCCCTCATTCACTCCGGTGATATTTTGAAATGGGGTGGTCACTGTCGCCACACGGGCTGCCAAAGTGTCTGCGAAACGCAGTGTTTCCTGCCACTACTCTTACAAATCCAGACCGGAGTCAACTTTAGAAAAAGTTAATTTTTCAAAGTTGACCCCGCCTGGCATCGAACCCGGGGCCCCCGAGAAGTTACATATCACACATCCGATGGGCTAGTACAAGAAAAAAAAATTATCTTCAGAGTGCGAACAATGAACAAGATGACCGAGAAGTACGTGAAGATGTCGCTGCAACTGTACCAAGTGGATTACAAGTCGTACCTGCTCGACTTCAAGTCTCTGTCGGGGGAGAAAGAGGAGACAGAAGAGGAGCCGGCGTCCCCCATGGTTCCACCGCCGCCCATGTCGTTAACGCAGACCCCGCCCCAGCCCATGGGACATCACACCATGGAATTCTTCGAGATGTGCTCGGCTCTCATAATTCAACTCGCACGCTAGTCGGCTGTTCGTACTAACTACTTTAGTAATTTAGTATGGTGACGAGAAATTTAGTAGTCAAACTACTCGCTACTCGCCCACAAATCGAGTACAGTAGACTAGTGAGTGATGATATAAAAAGTGAATAAGCTAATAAAGCTATTTTTGTATTAGGTGGATGAGGGAATTTGTTTGATAACTAATAAAAGACTTAACATTTCTAATAATATTAAGGTTGTACATTTTAGAAAAAAAATTTAAAGTTGCTTCTTGAAATTCTTGAAATTACTTAGTAATCTACTCGACTAATTTTTTGATGTTCAGGGGCACGCTTAGTTACTAAATTACTTGCCACTCGACTAAATCAGGTAGTCTAGTGCGAACTAGCCTTTAATTTAATGTATTAGTCAGTACATTAATAGTGAGAAATTCGGCAAAGAGATAAAGGTAAGCTCGGCAAACAAGAGTCAGTATAATTTAAAAGTTATAATATAAAATAAAACAAAAATTATTATGTTAATATAAATATTTAAAGTATTATTTATTTAGAACAGTATTCTAATATGTTGCACCTTCGGTAAAATTTGTAAAAATCAGTTAAATATTCAGAAGTGTCTTAAAAACAAAGAAAGAATTGTTTTATTCAAAGCAATATAAGCAGAAGAAAACTAATATATTGTAGCAAAAAAAAAAAAAAAAAAATGACTCCCGTAAAGTTACAAAACGTGCAGTTATGCCCTTGTCTTGCCGAAGGTGTGATGTGTTTCTCGATCAATCAACGTTCAATCTATGCGGGCTTTATAATTAACTAGCGACTCGGTCCCAGCTTCGCCCGGGATGCAATTTTTATATACACAAAAACCTTTTTCGTTCATTCCTCTTTTCATTAGTGAAAACCCAATTAAAATCCTTATTTAGCGGAGATACAGACATTTTTTTTAATTTTTTTTTTTTATTATAAGGTTCACAAAACTGATATACAATTCCATGTACAAGCAAAAAGAAAAACAAGAATTAATTAAACATACAAATACAGCAATTAATTCAGAATGTAACCTATACTACGTGTGAACACAACATACAAAAATAAAAAAAAACGTACTAGACAGTTACAACAAAAGTTAATGTTGTAAAGTGGTTTTAAAGTGGAAATATCTTCAAAATGAAAAAGATTTATGAAAATATTAAAACATTACATATTTTCTAATCAAAGGATTTGACACAAGTACAATTTTTCATTCAAACAGAAAAATCAATATATTCTAATAATATGCATACAGTACATATTTATGAATTGATTTCCTTGCTGACATGACGGTTTTTTAATATGTAGAGATTTTTTTTACATATGGCTCTCGCACTTGACCATACATAGTGGCTCGTGTATGAATTAATTTGGGTGCCATAATTTTTTCTGCCAACTGTTTCCTGTTTATAGGCTTACAACAATGGCATACATTATAATAAACACTGGCTGTTTTTTATGCGTTTTCTCAAAAATTTCCATTTTTCACATTTATTTTTTGGAGTCTAGTATTTCTTTCTATGTCAGTGATCTTTTCTACAGTTATATTTTTAAAAAAAAGTTCTTGCGGGATATGGTCTTCTCCAGTTGTAGGGCAATAAAATGAATGGCTCCTGAACTTAGCCATACATAGTGGCTCGTGTATGAATTAATTTGGGTGCCATAATTTTTTCTGTCCAATGTTTCCTGTTTATAGGCTTACAATGGCATACATTAAAATAAACTTTTATGCGTTTTTCTCAAAAATTTCCATTTTTCACATTTATTTTGGAGTCTAGTATTTCTTGTCAGTGATCTTTGCTACAATTACATTTTTTTTATAGTTCTTGCAAGATATGGTCTCCAGTTGTAGGGCAATAAAATGAATGGTCCCAAGCCACAGCATCAGTATTGGCGAGGTATAGTTTGCTTTATTGGAGCATTTGTATCTCCAAAATATATGACCAAATTCTTTACATACTTAGTCATTATATGACTCGGGTATATCTTCATTTTTTATTGGATCAAGATTAATTTCCTTTGCTCTCTTAGAAATTTTGTAACATTGCATCGGGGAAGCATAAAATGACATTTTAAATGTCATTAGCTTCTGCGTACACACCTGATGTAGGATGATGCACTTTTGACATGAGGTCTGTAACATATGAATCAATATCTTCATCCAATTGTTGTTTTCTATTGAATAGTTTATGTCTTTCCATGCTTACATTTATTCTTGGCAGAAAGTAATCTTGAAACCTTTTTGTTAATTGTGCAAATGTTACAGAATCTATGTCTAAATCAAAATAATAAAATATATTTAGAGATTCTGTTCCAATGTAGTGCAACATGATTGCTACTTTCCGTTTTTCCGGTTCACCCTCCAAATTGTTTTCTCTCATAAATATTTTTAACTTGGTGAGCCAATTTTTAAAATTTAAAGGAATGTTGTTACCTCTAAGAGACAGAGCTTCAACTCCAGACGACATATAGTTAGCGTTTGTATATTCTGGTTTTGTGGTTTGTTTTGACTCCATTTTTGTTTCAGACATGTTGGTAAAAATTTTCTTGACTTCGATTTTTCTTTTTGACTTGAATTTACTTTCCGACTTAAGTAGGTACAGTTGTTTTCGCCTTGCTTGTGTATTTTTCTTCTGACACCATGTCCTGATTTAATAGGAATTTGGCCAATGGAATTAAATTCTTTTTCTATCATGCGCCAAGCATTATCCTTTTGTTTGGCGCTACTTTCGTCTGTTTTTTTACATATCAATATATTTTTGTGCTTGTCCACAAGTATTTGAAGTCTATTAACTTCTTCTTTGCTAAAGTTAGTACTGCGTTCTCTGAAACCCAATAATGTAAAACAATGAGTACAGTAGATGTATCGGGTTATGTAGGTACGTAATATGTGCGTGCAATATAGTATAGTAATATAATGTTTTTTATTGTAAATTAAATATATAATAAAGATATAGCTTAGCACGCGTGGCGTTTATTGCATTGCATAAATGTAGTTAATCAAGGTCTAACACATTAGAAAAGGGTACGTAAACTTACTTTAAGCGGGGTAGTCTGCCATAATAATTTCATTGGTGACCGATCCGACACCGTCCAATATTTTGATTTAAATATGTACTTGCAAAAAAATTATTTTTCGTTTTATATTTCTTCAACACGTTACAGACGTTACAAACAAAACTTTACAAAACTTTCAAGTAATCGAATTTATTTTGTGACGGTGACAGTTGACTTTGAATGTTGCCATACTCTGTACCTGTAAATAAAAATTATTTATATGTCGAAGCACCAGAAGTGGAACGAGTAGGTTTGTGTCTTGGCTTGGCATTGTGAATTTGATGTGGGCGTGCGTGCACAGTCTGTTAATCATCAATAAATACTATTACTTAATCGAGTTGCACAGTTAATTTCACTGATCACAGTCTATTTATTGATTAATTGCTTTATCTTCTTAATATACCGCTCTTTTCTTGACACCGCGCGCGCGCATCATTCACTCATCTAAACGTCACTGAGTCACTGTCTTCCACGAGTAGTGTCTATATCAAAATGGTGCAGCAGTCGAACCAAACTGATTGCAGCGCCCTCTAAGTGCGACACCAGTCGCTGCGGGCGTTCCACAGATCGCTTTGATCTGTTGCATATCCATTTCCTTTTTTTTTACAGGATATATATATATATATCTTTAAACGTAGGGTAAATGGGCATCTACTAGGTAAGCGTTGTCCACCTTCGGCCGCATCTGCACCTAACATCAAGTGAGATCGCGGCCAAGCGCTGCCTTGACTTATATATATAAGTCAAGGCAGCGCTTGGCCGCGATCTCACTTGATGTTAGGTGCAGATATATATATATATATATATATATATATATATATATATATATATATATATATATATATATATATATATATATATATAAAAGTCAAGGCAGCGCTTGGCCGCGATCTCACTTGATGTTAGGTGCAGATGCGGCCGAAGGTGGACAACGCTTACCTAGTAGATGCCCATTTACCCTACGTTTAAAGACCCCGAGGTTGTAATTTTGGGGAAACACAGACGTAGGCAGTGAGTTCCACTCCTTAGCAGTTCGGACAAGGAAGGTGGAACTGTAACGCTCCGTGCGTGACCGAGGAACTTCAACCACGAAGGGATGAAACCCCCGCCCGCGCCTCGTGTTTCGCAAGTGGAACGGTTCCGGTTGGATCAAATCTAATTAATGGATTTGATAAATAAGTCAACTTGCACATAATTATAGTTAATTGCTTACCGTTCGACAAATGATTGCCTCGTAAAAGGTGGTAATTTTGTGTTGGCATTTATTTATTATCTTTATAAAATTCGTCAGTAGGAGTTAGTAGGTATCGTGTCTTCGCTCGCCAAAGTTTAAGCACAACTTTCATTGGTAACTCCAAAGTTTTTTTTCATATGATTCTAGTCTGGAATAAGATAACACTTATATCTATTAAACGTAAACAAACACATAGCGATGATAATAAATTGATAGTTAATATCATTCAAAACCTTACTATAGTGATACTTGGAACGATGAATGAAGGATTTTTTAGAATGATTAGTTCTACAATAGGGTATGTGAAATGTATCTCTTGATCTTGTCCTGAGTTTTGGTACATTAAAGTGAAGAAGAATCGATATGATCATTTATTATTTTGTATAAGAAAACTGCGTCTTTTTGTCAATTGAATTTATTGAATGTCAACAATAGAAAAACAAAGTAGCTAATTATAATTGTCACTTTATGTTATTAAATTAATGGTCTCGATTCGCTTGTAAGAAAAGTCAAATGCAAAATATGTAAGAAAGTCAAATTTCAAATTCAACTATCCCGCCTCCCCCCCCCCCCATGTTTATTAAAAGTCAACAAATTCAAGTCTTCTATTTACAGCGGGAGTTACAGCTTCATCTGCTGTTAGCGAGTTTGACTTGACCTCAACATCGTCTTGAATTTTTCGTCTTCCAGTTGATATTTACATATTCTGGATCTCGAATAGTTTTTTTCCTTGGATGCCGAGGATCGACTAACTCGGGCAGAAGACAGTCCACGTAGAACGAGATTAGTTTCGTCTCCATCTCCCTCTTCCAAAACCCGTCATCTTTTTGGAGGATTTCTATTTTAAATTTATTATCCCCATACCACACGGCAAATAAGCATACGTTTATTTTACAAATGTGCATTTGGCCTTGAGCTTGATAATAACAATCGGATTTTGTATTGATATGAACCTGAAAATGTATGGATAACAACATATATATTTACTGCATTATAAATAAAATAAATTGTTTTAAATGTATTTACAAACTAATATCTAAAGTGTATACAAAAAGAAGGTATAAAGTTTATCAATGTACAGTATAAATAGGATTGAAAAAAATATATATTAGTAGTTTGGTATAGCGGCTCCATTGTCAAACCCAAGCAATTTCGCTGCAGTCTTGAATCGGTGTCGCGTTCCTCTAATACACATACTGGCGGCTCGAATTATTGCTGTACTTATTTTAGTTCTGAGCCAACCTAGTATGGTACTTAATGATTTGTTCCAGCGGTCTGCGAGGGCTTCTCCGATATGTTTGACAAAGGGAACCATTGGTTTTGAGAATACGCCATCTACGGATGTCACGAGAGGAGTGAAAGTTGCATGTTTTATTTCACAGGTGGCAGAGTATTTTCTTTGTTTCTCGTCTTCGGCTGATTTTAACACGGACATAACAGGACGTGCAATGTAAGAGGGAGCGTCAGTGTCTACGACACGGATATCAAATAAAGCCTCCCTCTGAGCATTCCATACACCTCGACAAGAAAGGTCTGCATGTAGCCCAAGGTCGCCTTCAGTTATTAATGGTTCTTTCGTAACATTTCCCCATGTAGTAGAGGAGACGGTGGGAGATCGACCTTCACCGATCTGATAACTCGATGAGACATATTTTTTATCGAATATAGTTTATAAAGAAATATGCCTATAATGGCTTGCCTATCAAAAAGTGTTCATGACTATTTTTAATTTAATTGATTTTAATCCATTTCCTTTTATCACCTTTTTATCACTCTTTTGGTAACCGAATGAGTTTATCTCAACTTATAGTTTTTAACACACAGAGTATGCCTAGGTAGGCTTGCCTGCAAAAAAAACGTTCATAAAATATTATTGCCAAGGTATTTTAATAAAACGCCGCTTGAGTTCAACACTTTTATTATTCCTTTTTCCTCTTAGCACTAAACTATATAATATACAGTAGGTACAGAATAAATGAAAGGCAATGAGCTCTTATTTCTTAGCACACTCTTGAATACGTCCACACGCGCCCATCGCCTGGCTTAACTGCCGGTACCCGCCTGCCGCCCGGCATCTATTCCCCGAACCTCCAGTGTTGTTCGTTTCAAAAGTGCACAGTAAAATAATAACTCTTACATTCGCCCATCCTGACAACGTGCAAGTCCTCGTGCACAAATATTATAGTATGTAAATAACAAAATAAAGGAATAAAAAAAACAATATATTCATAATAATCAACAATAAGTGCGAACCCTTCCATTCTCGCACTGCTAACCTTAATAAAACAAGTTAAAAGTATAGTTCTATTCGCAAACCCATCCATTCTTGAGAATATTTCTACAATGCTGGAGTTCGCAACACCTCGCCAGCAAGGCAACGAACCCATCCATTCTCGTCACCAAGATAGCGTGACTGAACCGTAAACCCATCTATTCTTACAATTCAGCCGATGTTTCAATTGTTTCAAACAACCAGTACCTCAATTATTCATCCAATATTCAGTATAGTACCAATAATTTTTTTATTATTATTATTATTATTTTTTTACAATATTGATTTAAGATTATCTTATGTATATATATTTAAAACTACTTTTAATTTAAAAAAAAATATGTTCTTACAAAGAGGAAACATTTCAACAATGCTGGAGTTTAGAACACCTCACCATCAAGGCAACGAACCCATCCATTCTCGATACCAAGATAGCGATATGACTGAACCGTAAACCCATCCATTCTTACAGCTCAGCCGATGTTTCAAACATCGAGCACCTCACATTATCTATTTTATCCGACTCCAATAATCATCACTATTTACAATACTGATTTAAGGTTATCTTAGATTCATTTGTATACATATTTTGTAACGTCTTTCATTGTTATAATTTACCAATACTGTATTACATGATTTATAGTATAGATAGAGTAACCTGATCAGCATTTTTTTATTTTAATAACATAGAAGATAGACAAAGAAAACTTCACAATGCGGCAAAGTCGTCTAAATTGAAAAATTATAAGTTATATACATACATATCTTAAATCCTACTACTATCTTATTAACTGATAATCCTAAACTTGCTCGTCTAAACGGAACAAGAAGTACTTGGAACTTTATACAATATATTAATTATCCGCATTATTATCTGTAATAAAATCTCCGTCGTCATCGCTTACATCAGAGTCATTGACCTCTAGTGCAGCAATATTGACCCAAGGCAACATTCGGTCGGTAGCTACGGTAGTTTGGCGCTTATTTTTGGACCCCGTTAAGCCTGGAATAGCCGCTACCCTATACCTATCGTTCCCCAATACTGAAACTACCCGATACGGGCCTATATATGAAGGAAGTAGTTTCTTACTTTTACCATCATTAACAAAGGATGTTTTTGTAATTTTGACTAAGGCCCTTCGTACACAACGCTACGCAAATCTTGGATACTAATGTTGATACTACATTAGTATCTTGTCGCGAGTATCGAGTAGCGCATGGTCCGTACACACGACATTGAATCGCAAGACGTGAATTGCCTACCTATTCAGCCACTGCAGACGTAGCGGCTAAACAGATTACACATTTACAAAATGTCTGACACAAGTGATGATGAAACTATAATTTTGTACTATCTTTACCGGAAACAAAGAAATCGTCGTAACAGAAGATACTGGGTACATCCGTACATAGAAAAAAACATAAATTGCAGAGTGTTTGTTGCTGCAAAAGAATTACAACAAACAGATGCAAAATTCTTATCATTTTACAGAATGTCTAAAGAGAGTTATAGACATTTAGTGAATTTACTTGTTCCACATATACACCAGAGAGACACGCACATGAGAGAGTGTGTGAGCGCAGAGGAAAGGGTTTTAATAACAATCAGGTAATGTACAATTTGTTTTATTAAAAATCAAGAAAAAAGTAACAGTTCAAAGATTAAAGTAATACTGCTTTTATGAAATTTGCACAAAATATCAACTTTATCATTAATTCTGGGTATAATTTACTTCACCCATAGTGTTTTGGAGTAGATGAATATATGTAGTTTCATTTAGTCCATCGTTGGTTGTACATTGGATCATATTATTATTGGGCATTTCTATGCCAGTTGTTATCTGCGAGGATGATGCACTTGAAGTATTTGGTATATTTAGTAAGATCGGTGTTTGTGTAGGTGAGGTGTGAGGTACATTGAGTATGTTATCTATCACATCTATAACTTGACGTTTAAATGATCTTATTTGTGTCGATGTCATACAATTCAAGTCCGGCAGCAAACTTAACAAAAACATCTTGTTAGCGTTATTATTTGTCGACTCATTATTAACATCATTCTGCTTGCTTAATTTTGTTTTTAAATAATCATTGAAAAGTTCATCATTCTAACTTATTTTATTCTTACGACGCTGACGCTGAGAGGAGATTGATAGCGGGGTTGAAGTACGATCAGTTTGATGACTGGAGGATGCAGTAGGTGATGTCGGGGGCGGTGGTGATACTGAGGGCGGTGGTGATGCTAAGGGCGGTGGTGATATTGGGGGCGGTGTGGATGCTTGTGGTTCATCGTCTTGATTATTCAAATTAGGTAAACTGCCTGATGGAATTCCAGCTGATTTTATATAAGGAAGAGCAAACTGCATTGCATCTGTCAAATAGTATTTCTTTTTTTTTTGATGATCCACTAGCCGGAGGTTTTAAGTTTCGCACGAAAACAGAACGGAGGTTTTTCCATTTTTCTTTCGCTTGCAGTCCTGAAAGTAAAAAACCTGGCAATTAACTGTTAATATTAAGTTCACTATTGGAATAATATCATGTAGAAAGTGTAAAGAAATAGATAAATATTAACATTATTTTAGGTATTTGGCAACTGGCGAAACATTCACATCGATTTCTTTATATTTCGCTCGAGGGGACTCTACAGTATCAAGAATAGTCGCAGAAACAACAGCAATCATATGGGATGCCTTGAAAGATACTTATATGCCAACACCGGATAAAAATCAATGGAAAATAATAGCACATCGTTTTGATTTGTTATGGAATTTACCCAATTGTTTGGGTGCTTTAGATGGAAAGCACATAAGAATAGAAAAGCTACCAAACTCAGGATCGCTTAACTTTAACTACAAGTCATATCATTCAATTGTTCTTATGGCATGCAGTGACGCTGATGGACTCTTTACATGCATCGAAACAGGATTTGCTGGCAGGAACAGTGATGGCGGTATATTTCGTGCTTCAGCAATCAAACATTTCATTGAAGGGGGCAATCTTAACCTTCCTGCTCCTTTACGACTACCAAATGATGACAACAATTACAAATTTCCATTTTACTTTGTAGGAGATGAAGCGTTTCCGCTGTTACATTATTTGTTAAGACCTTATCCACAAAGAGTACTTGATAATACGAAAAGAATATTTAACTATAGATTGAGTAGAGGAAGGAAGTCGGTAGAATGCGCGTTTGGAATGATGACGGAGAAATTTCAGGTTCTAAGTACTGCGATTAGATGCCACGACTATATAAAGATAAATGATATCGTAAAATCTGTATGCATTTTACACAACTATGTTAGGAAAAGAGAAGGCATTCCATATAGTGCATATGAAGAAAATTCCAATAGCATACATAACGTCATCATACAACCTCAGCAAATTCAATTGAATGCGCACTCTTCGCCGAATACGTTAAGAAACTATTTAGCTAATTACTTTTTGAAACCTCAGGTAGCACTCCCATGGCAATACAATTATATTGTATAAATTTTAGTCAGTATAAATAAAGAAATTCTGTAAACGCGAAGAAATATTTCTCATTTCTCATACTCGGAAAGTAGTGTACCTATCCAAGTATCGATGCTTCATCCCACACGCGGGTCGGAATGTTTCATTCAAATTCATTCACAACCAAGGGCCGGAATGAATTTCAAAAATAGAACTAAATTTTCTTAAGATGTCAGCTATCATTAATTTAGATTTTTATATATCATACTTCATACTTCATACTAATATTATAAATGCTCGATTTAATCGAGAATCGATTTCAGAGCGTTCGATTCAAATCGAATCGAAAATCGATATTTTTTTCAGTGAATCGACATGCCTGCTAACCAGCAAGTTACAACAACATAAGCTATCATAATTAAATGCGTATACAAAATGTAAATACTATGAGCGTAAAATATAAAAGCTTAATAATGAAAAAAAAATTGGTTCTACTACTTTACTATATTCCTGACTACTATAAAAAGATACCAACCTGTTAAATTAACGGCATTTCCTACTGCTACCCAACTTTTTTCCGTTATGTCTTTTTTAGAATACTCCTTCAAGTTATAATTATATAAACAAGGATGTTTTTCCACCTCAGAAACAAATTTAATATTTAATAATTGCTCCGCCATCTTGAATGTCTCTGCGACTAATGTGGCGAAGATCTTGTCCGGGCGGTAGCGCGCGACTGGCGCGACGCGAGTTGCGGGACGAATGTCGGCGACGCGACTAGTGTACGAACCTCAATGAATTTGTATGGCGGTAGTCGCTTGGAGACTGAAATCGTGAAGTATCGAAGATTTGCGTAGCGTTGTGTACGAAGGGCCTAACTCTCCCTCAGCATAAATCCGCGCAGGTCGTCTACCCTGATTATATGTCAGTTCCTGTTTTTTTTGTTGTCTATCAATTGCGTCTTTTACACCCTCTCTAATAATAGTTAAATCATTTATTTCCCGAGTTTCCCTTCTTATTTCGTTGAGCTTGGGATTCGCTTCGCAGTTCATGCTCGTGCCAAACATTACTTCGGCTGGTGTTCTGCCCGTGGTCTTTTGACACGTATTATTCAGTCCCCACTGTACCTTGCCAACCGAATCATCCCACTCCTTTTCATCGCGATTCAGGTTTTGAGCTGTCAAAGAGTTGAGGATGGTACGGTTGTACCTTTCAACCTGTCCGTTCGAGCGAGGGCTAGCTACGGCATTTAGAACATGCTTCACACCTTTATTGAGACAAAATCTCTTGAAAGCATGAGATGTGAAACATGTCCCTCTATCGCTGATAATCCGGTCTGGAATGCGAAATATACAAAATATATCTTCTAATGTCCTTATGGTACTCTCAGTTTTCGTATTACGCACGGGCCTAACAAATGCGAATTTAGTAAATCCATCGACAATAACAAGGAGATGAGTATTACCCCGTTTGGATCTCACAAAAGGTCCAAGGTGATCAATGTGTAGAGTATGGAACGGTACATCAACTTTTATAATTGGGTGCAGGTACCCTTCTCTCTTCGAATGATTTTTCTTGGCGTACGCACATTCTATACATGCATTGACGTACTTCTTGACAAACCTAGACATTTTGGCAAACCAGTACGATTTTTGTAAGCGTTCCAAGGTCTTTTCAGTTCCGAAATGCCCTATATCGTCGTGATTCATACGACAAAGTTGCCACCTTGCACCTTTCGGTACAACCCAACGAATATTATTTTGGTCCCCATTGAAGTACCGGTATAGTTTGTTATCTTTTATTAGAAAATTATCTCGTATGTATTTGAGTCCATCTGCATCTATCTTAGAACTAAGAATATCACGAATTCTACATAGCTCCGCATCTCCTAACTGAAGGGTTTGCAACCAATCCTCACTAGTGATACTCATGACCGATGGATATTGTTCTAAAGGTTGCGAAGTTTCACAGTCTAACACCGGATTACGTGAAAGTGCGTCTACATGTGCCATTTTCAAACCAGGACGATATTCGACTAAGCACTGAAACTCCTGCATAAGAAGCCACCAACGGGCGATCCGTGGAAGAATGTCTCTTTTGGAAAAAGTTGACCGCAGAGCACTGCAATCCGTAACTATCTTAAAAGTCTGCCCCAAAAGATACACTCTGAATTTTTTTAGGGAACATATCACGGCTAGAGTCTCAAGCTCATAAGCATGAAAATTTTTTTCCTCGGGAGAAGTTTTACGGCTATAAAAAGCCACTGGTCTGAAAGGATCACTGTCGTGCGATTTTTGCAAGAGTACGCCTCCAACTCCTAGTTTGCTGGCGTCAGTATGCAGCTCGGTTTCTGCTGCGGGATCATAAATGGCTAGAATTGGTCTACTCACTAATTTAGCTTTGAGTGTATCAAATGCTTTTTGTTGTTCATATGTCCACACCCAAGCTGTATTTTTAGTGAGCAGCTTTGTTAATGGGTAAGCCAATATCGCGAAATTGTGAATAAATTTTCGGAAATATCCTACAAGACCAAGGAATTGACGTACCGTATGTTGATCTGTGGGCCGAGGAAAGTCAAGAACGCACTGAATTTTCTTAGTACCCGGTCGAACTCCGGAGGCACTTATCTCGTAGCCGAGGTAATTTATTTTGTCCATCAAAAACTCACATTTAGCCAAATTAAGGGTGAGATTTGTTGTCTCTAGTAATTGTAATACATGTTCTAACCTAGTTAGGCACTCGTCCACAGTCTTCCCGTATATCAATACGTCATCAATGTATGACGTGGCACCATCAAAACGAGTAGGCCCCAAAACACGATGCATCATTCTTTGGAATACAGCCGGAGCATTTGCCAAACCAAATGGCATGCGATTGAATTCGTATTGGCCATCTGGTGTGACAAATGAGGTTAACTGTCGCGACTGTTCAGCTATGGGCACTTGGTAATAACCGGATGTTAAATCGAGGGTGATGAAAAAGGCTTGTCCAGACAGCCGCGCAATCTCGTCGTCAATATTGGGCATGGGGTAACGCTCTTTGATTGTTACCGAGTTTAGCATTCTGTAATCAACACACATCCTTACTTTACCATCTTTCTTGCGCACAAGAATTATGGGGCTGGCATACTCCGATACCGACTCTCGTACTATACCTGCTTCCATCATGTCATTAACCATGTCACGTACGTTTTCCCTTTCCTTATGCGACAGCCTGTATGGCCGATATACAATTGGTTTGTTACTGTTAACTTCAATGGTCATTTCGGTAACATTAGTGCAACCCAACTCATTTAACTTAGACGCAAAACAGTGCTGATATTTGTTCAGTAACAATAAAAGTCTTTGACGATAAAATTCTTCAATAGAGTCACCTATACGTACTTTATCATCGTCAATCCTGGAGCCTTTTCGGGGTTCACTAGGGGACCTAGCAATGCGGTTGACCACTCTCACTTGAACGCCCCGACTGAGAGTCGTACCCTCCCTAATGAGACAATGTACTGAGGTTGGGAAAACTAACAAGTGAACAATCTCATCATTGGCTGGGTACGTACCTCCTAGGACAATCAGTTGTTCTGAGGGTTTTCCAATAATTTTACTGCCTACTAAGAGATCACCATCAACGCGCGGGTCCGTCACAGTTTTAACGCTCGACAATCCGTAAATATCAGAGACGGATGCGGCTACTATCTTGGAAGAGACGTCAGTCTCTATGTCGGTTTGCGAGAAGGGCATTTCACTGCTCATATTGAAAAAACTAAGTTTTTCTGCATCTTTGTATACGGATACGTGAGATAGCTCTGTGAAAGTCTGCCCTATAAGCAGAGGTAGTTCTAAATATTTATCATCGACCACCTGACAAACGATATTAGCGTCTACAGCATCAACAGATAAGTCTACGGAGACATTACCAAGCGTGCAAACTATCTCATTACCAAAACCCTTCAAAACTGTTGGCTCATTATTGTAAGCTAATCCTAAGCCGACCGCCTGAGATTTTTTAAGCAAAGATACTTCGCTACCAAAATCAATGAAAGCCTTAACTGGGACTTTGTTTACAAAAACCTCTTTGAAATATTTTGAACTTGGATTTGTACATGATATACGCATTGCCTTTTTAACATTACCACCCTTATTAACATCAATATTGTTAGCAAAACATTTTTCCGTCGTATGCTCCACCTTATTACACTTACTACATTTGATAATAGCTTTGGGGCATTTTAAAAATGGATGTCCCTTCTCCTTACAATTGTAACAGAATATATTAGAGTTTTGAGGTAAACGAACTGTGTTAGCTGCTTTATTTCTACTGACCAAATTTGGATCATTTCCAACTCTGAGTTTAAGCGTTCGATCAAAAGGTTCTTGTGATTCCTTATTACTCATTAGGAACTGTAACAATTGTTCCGGGTGTTCACATCGTAAAGTAATGGCACTAGATTGTATAGTCCTATTCGTCAGACCATGTATTATACAATCGACCGCACGTTTACCGTCGATGTTGCATTGGTTCAATAATGCCAGTTTCTCGTAAAAATATACTTCAATTTGTTCATTAGATCGACTCTTCCGACTTAGCATGTCCTCCAGAGTTTGGCCATAATTTTGCTCACACGGAAACGCGTTTACTAATTTATTTTGCCATTCGGTCCAAGTAAATAAAATCGAAGGTAAACTCTCGTACCAGGTCTTGGCCAAACCCTGGAGCTTTTGCATGGCAAAGTGAACTGTCGTTCTATCGTCCCAACCGTAGACGGTAGCGCACTCGTTAACCTTTTTCAACCACATATCAACTCTTTGGTTTTTCATAGATGGGTCGAAGTTCGGCAAGATATTATTATGATCCTTGGATGAAAAAGGCACGAGCGCAGCTGACGTCGAGGGTTGTGACGGTATGTTTTTTAATGTATTGAAGATATTCGCAACGTCCCTGGCAGAAAAAGAAGGACTCGAAGAACCTTGGTTGCGAGTTTTAACCCGACTTCTTTGTCTGTCAGGACCATCATCAGACCCTGTTGGGCTGCGTTCCCGCCTTCGAGAATCACGTCCAGAGCGCTGCCGGTTGGAATGTACAAGGTCTCGTTGTTTACTTGCCGTTCGATCGATTCGTTTACGCTCCCTATACAGGTTTTCTTGGAGGTCACGTAGCCTATCGCGCTCTCGGTCGACCTCACGTTCCATCTGCCGCAACCTGTCGCGGTCACTTGGGCTGCGATGCTCTTTCCGGTGGCTGCGATATTGTCCGGAGACGCTGTTTCGTTGGGTGCGACTACGGCTACGCCTGGCGTTGTCGTAGGATTGTCGCCCTTGCGACTCTACCCGTTCCGGCGTCTTCAAACGACGGGATTGCGATTCATCCATCCTTCCGCTTCTGTGCGTTCGTCAATTGGCCCTTTGTTCGCTTGTTAGCTTTTGTGTATTTTGGTAGTGGGCGTGTCGAGAAAATTTATATATTCTCGCAGTATCCCACTTCTGAAGTTTAATAAAACGCCGCTTGAGTTCAACACTTTTATTATTCCTTTTTCCTCTTAGCACTAAACTATATAATATACAGTAGGTACAGAATAAATGAAAGGCAATGAGCTCTTATTTCTTAGCACACTCTTGAATACGTCCACACGCGCCCAACGCCTGGCTTAACTGCCGGTACCCGCCTGCCGCCCGGCATCTATTCCCCGAACCTCTAGTGTTGTTCGTTTCAAAAGTGCACAGTAAAATAATAACTCTTACAGTATAAAGTTATAGAATTTTAGCTATTCCGATAAAATTTAAGTACAATAAATAAAAAAAGTTAATTATATAGAAAAATAAAATTTAATACATTTATGTTATCAAAAGCGTTCATCAAAAAGCATACATACAAAATACATAAAAAAATTAAATTTAAATATCCATTATAATTTCTATCATTCATCATCGGAATCATCAGAAGCTGAATACTGAACATCAGATTCTAATAATTCTTCTTCATCTCCATTATCCATGATTTGTGCGATGTCATCAATTTTCAAGGGTGTTTGGTTCCCAACAAATCCAATTGGTTTAAAATGACCAACGTCTAAAAGCCAACCACAGTTTTCAGGGCGCAATTTTGAGCAATCTTGATCAGTCGCATGAAGCCACATGGAATTGACATAAATCGTTCGTAAAATTTTTTGGGTTAATGAAGACCAGCATGGTGGCAAATTGTTGGAGTCATAACTTTTTACTTTTTCCAAAAAGTGCTCATTATCTTCTTTTGCGGAATAACTTTTCATAAAAATGCGATACCTAGCGTCATTCACACTAGTGCAATTTTTTACACCGTACATATGACAGGTAAATTCCTGAACAGCCTTCATTTTTTCATTTATGAAAATATTAGCTTCATCTAGTAATGACGCAAATATGTTTTGGAACAATTTTAAATGGCATGTTTTAAACGAATTTTTATCAAAGTCAATAATTTCTTTTTTCGTACCACACAAAAACACTTTTTATTCATTTTTAAAATCACAATTAATAGTATTTAGCACATGTTGTCACTAATAAATGATTTTAGACTATACACGAGCATGCGCACTCGGATACTTTGAACGGTCACGTAGCGTGCAGCTGCTATGTGTCCTTTTCTACCACACGGACCTTGAACGCTCTACTTTCTCGCTCGCACCTATCGGAATAGCTAAAATTCTATAACTTTATACCTTGGCAATAATATTTTATGAACGATTTTTTGCAGGCAAGCCTATATGATTGGTTTTCTAATTAAAATATCTTACCTATGATGTCAATTTCGATTGGTTAACAGATCGGTGTAGTTAACTGTTTTGATTTGCCTGTTCACATCAGCTTGCCGGGTAGTCATGCACAGAAATGAGAAGGCAAGCCTACCTAGGCATACTCTGTGTGTTAAAAACTATAAGTTGAGATAAACTCAATCGGTTACCAAAAGAGTGAAGGTGATAAAAGAAAATGGATTAAAATCAATTAAATTAAAAATAGTCATGAACACTTTTTGATAGGCAAGCCATTATAGGCATATTTCTTTATAAACTATATTCGATAAAAAATATGTCTCATTGAGTTATCAGATCGGTGAAGGTCGATCTCCTACCGGCTCTTAGACCAATGCTTGATGGCATAGTTCGCAAAAAAGGTTTAAATAGTTTTAATGTCTTCCGAAATATGTTATGTGTGCTAAATGACACAATCCTATTGATATTCTACTATCAAAAAGGGAGGATGTTGAGAGAAGAGGTTTTTAACAATTTATTATACACATTGACTTGGTTGCCTAGAAACGTTGTTGATATGTCTGTATATGTAGGTACATATATTAAAAAAATTCATCATGGGCGAAGCCGCGAGCGGGTCGCTAGTTATGTATATTTTAGATTATTTGCTAAGACATAATTATAAATTAGTTTGTGCCCGATTTTCTTATAAATCATGAAAGCCTTGTCTGCAACAGAAGTACCTACCTATATAATAATAATGTTAATATAAAAAAGTGTTATTAAATCTTAAATTTGCTTAGCTCTGTAGCTAGGGTTGTTGTATATTTGTAAACTTCCAAATATTTATTGCAATAAAATATTAATTACAAATTATTATGTTCATTATTCCACGCAGTCCAAAACCACAACAGTTCTTTAAAAATTTTCTGCCGTTGGTTATTTATTTCAACAGGATTGCCTCAAGTATGGCGATTACCACAACTAACTCGGTTTTTGGTAGGTTTCGTCATCGAAGTACTACAAACATGGAATTTGCATCACAAATGCCAAAGCAGCACATTAAAAGTACTTAAAACAGAATCATGGCGAAGTCTTGCCTTCGCAATAGATAATCCTTCTAATATGATAAATTCGAAAGTTTGTATGGATGTTTGTAACTCTCACGCAAAAACTACTGAACCGATCACCATGAAATTTTGCATACAAGTAGTTTATGAAAACTATATTAATTTAGCCCCAACGGGGGTCGGCGTGTCCTTGAACACGTGCTATAAAAGAGAACGAAGAGCGCTTGCCGTTATTGTAACTACACTTTATAGAAAAGGATAGATATAAAATTGCACGTTCTACCGCTTTAAACGGTTTCGGTCTTACCACAAAAACATTAAACACACTTTAATCAGGCTTAAAACACGAGTTTAGAAAAAACTTTACTACAAAAGAGTGTCTAGGCATTGTTTAGGGTTAGATAATGCTCGAGCATTATTTATATTTAACCACGGCCATATGCTAGTTTAACGAGTGTCTATCTAGTTAACGGCCTCTCTTCCTCTGACGTGTTCAGTCAAATTTCGTTTTGCGTATACTTAATATTAAAGATTTCTTTTGATTTTATAAATGAGTATGGATATTTTAAATTTAATGTCGATTATATCGTATTGGCAACACCGGTCGCGCCATGGAGTGTGCGCAGTCGGAAGGGGTTCGTTGCCGCGAGTTACGAATAACGAAAAGAAGGAAATGGAAGCACTTTTATATTACTACTCGATATCTTATAATTATATTTGGAATAACTTGTAAAGTAGTGATTGGCAGTAATGTTTATCATTAAATAACTATTCATTGTATTTCAGTACACGACCTGTTTTATTTAACATCAGAAGTGTTCTACCACACGCCATAAAGGGCAGGAAAAGGAGACGTCGAGCTTCTACATGCTCGTCTAGTAACTCTGCCAGCTTTGTCATCGGCGGAGGGAGGCGCTGTGGCCACGTGGGCGGCTCATCGGCTGTGAGTTAACACAGATGGATGAGAAGAGTGGTATTTGGTACACATAATAATGTGTTCGCAACTGAGGTAATAAGTCAATGTACTTTTCTTACAATCTTAGATGGGAAATCTGCTTAAACCTCAGTCTTGTATTCTTAACGTTTTCTTATATCTTAAATGCTTGTTAATCGAAAAGTAGATGTTCGTATTGGCAATGTTAAATTGTGAGTAAAGATGTGTACCGATATAAGTAAAAGCCATATGTTCATGTCAATATATATACATGTTGGTTTACATGTTGGTTCAGATTATTTCTTCTGTTTGAGTTTGTTTGAGTGTCGTTTTTTCTGAAGCGAAGAAGACCGAAGTGGGCATAAAAACTATATGTCAAAATAGTTGGACATGGACAGTCTTGGGCCTTTAAAAACGAATTTGGAAGTGCCAGGGTTAGTGTAAGTCGTTAGCCTAAGCGTCCGGGCCCGGATCTGGAGGTGGACTGGCCACTAAAGAAAGACCGTGAGCCCTATTAAGTAGGGACGGATCTGGAGGAGGTCAGGACACCAAAGAAGGACCGTTGGGGTTTGCCTGAACGTTAATGGGACGCATCTACATGGTAACTTGATAATTGAGAAGTTCATTACAAAATGAGAATTTGAGAAAGAAGAAATGGTTTGAATCAATGTTTGTCAGTAAAAAGAGTTAAAGTCATGATTGGCCGAGTTGTTTGGATCTTATGCTTAGCAAAAATTAACTTGTTGTTTTTGTTAATAGGGTAACAACGCGCACTGGCAGTATCCTGTGGATGAGATTGGAGCACCTGGGGCATGTGCTTTGCAGAATGGCCGTATTGGCAACACCGGTCGCGCCATGGAGTGTGCGCAGTCGGAAGGGGTTCGTTGCCGCGAGTTACGAATAACGAAAAGAAGGAAATGGAAGCACTTTTATATTACTACTCGATATCTTATAATTATATTTGGAATAACTTGTAAAGTAGTGATTGGCAGTAATGTTTATCATTAAATAACTATTCATTGTATTTCAGTACACGACCTGTTTTATTTAACAATCGTCATGGAGGATATGGATTACATGGATAATTTTCGAGATATGATACATCGTGAGAGAATTAATCCATTCGAATATATAACTTTGGTAACAAGATTACTGATTTAATAAATGATGATCTACCATGTGATGCTAGAGGTGGATCTTCAAATCAAACTTTTAACAATTTTAACAAATCAAACTTTACATTTGACCACATTAGACAATTACGTCAGTGTCAGTTACGTTCCATTATGCGCAAAATTTTTTGGTAATACGAAATTTTATAAATAATCTAACGTATTTTTTGTAATTTATTACTTATTCAAATCTTATAATTTGCTGATATCATTAATATAGTCCGTAATAGGTTGTGAAAACCAAAATTCATCATTATACGCCTATCAGATTTGCGTAAAATGAAAACGACATGAATGCAGGGCGAGTGACTGAATGAATGTTTGCCAAGGTTGCCATAATTCAATAACATTCACGTACTTTAACACTGTCTACCGAAGCAAGCGCTAAATAAGGTTTTGTGGTAGGGACATTTTAAACGCTCGCTGACCAATGCTTAAATGCTTATTGCTTGTCTAACTAAGCACATGTTTGAACAGTGCTTATTGAATCTTTTGTAGTAAGACCGTTGATGTTTACAAAAAGTTCACGCATATGTTGAACGGAGTTTATTCATTTTAAACTGAAAATTTAAAAGTTGATTTTAAAAATGGTTTTAAATGACAGTGTTGAACGCATATGTCACTTTTAAATGTTCCATAAAGTTCGTATTGTTTTGTATGGCGTGCGAAATCCATATTTGTAGTATGGAGTAGTCCTACAATAATTCATGGGTTTCATAAACACTAGCTGTGCCTGTCTATGGAAAGTCCAATCATTATGTACCCGAAAGTAATTGGATTTTACTTTTAAAAGAACTGTAAAATTTTCATTATATTTTTGTTTCCATTTGGGGAAGTGCGAAAGCTTTTCAGTAATAAAACGCATTCAACAGAATACTGTAATTTATTAATATTATAAGTCTATGAATTTAATTTTATTGACTAAAAATCTTCAACTTTATTTTTTTTTTTGCTATGCAAACGAACCAACAGTTTGTCTATAAAATCACACGATTCGACGAACAACAAATTTGACAAGAATAATATCGGTTTTTGTAGTAACAAAAAAAAGGTAGATACGCTATATAAACACGCTATATAACATCCCTGAAGACGATTAAAGGAAATCTTAAGTATATTGTGAGTTTGCACAGCGAAAAATAACATGAAAACGTTCACCAACTAATAATAAATATATTAAATATTAAGCTATAATTTAAGAGATATCACATACTTCTACAAGACAGCGTGTATTGTAAAACAATTACGTATCTATATTAACGTGACCGAAGTTAAACTTTTTTTTGTCTGAGCGTCAGTTTACGCCGAGACCTCAAGCTGTGAGCACATTTTATGGTAGCAATTCAATATAGAAATATTTTTACTACACAGATAGTAGATTTATTTAAACTTTTTTTTCTAAATTTAAATAAAATTATTCCTTTTTTTGTTTTATTTTTGAGAGAAACTATTTGATTTGAAATAGGTACACAGTTAAGTGACCCGGGCATTCAAATATTACGTAACGCAATTTTTGAATTTTTTTTTTAACCCAGGCAAGTAACGCGCCGTATCACTGTTCTGTACCCTCCCTCCCCTTTCGTTGGTAAAAATGGCCACTTGTTTGTTACGTAACGTTGTTGTTTAGGTAGCTAAACGTTACGTAACAAACAAGTGGCCATTTTTACCAACGAAAAGGGTTGCCAACTTGGGAGAACAAAATAAAAATGACTACAGGGGCGGTCATACTCGAGGGATTCCCCTCCCGCCCCTGTAAACGTTTTACCAATAATAGCCAAAATTTGCGTTACGTAATACTTGAACGTCCCTCGAGTCCCACTATTCTATACATTTCTACAACAAGCTCTATACGTTTCATTTCTATTTTTTAAGTTTACATTTAATTGCTCGTTTTAGGTCACATTGGCTTTTGGTGTAAACTGACGCTCAGTTTCCATTAAATTTGTGGTTATTATTTTGCTGTTTCAAATCGTGCTATTTATTTCATTTCTATCTTTAAAGTTTACATTTTACATTATTATTTATTATTATTATTATTATTTCACATTGGCTTTCGGTGTAAACTGCCGCTCAGTTTACATTGTGATTACTATTTTGCTGTTTCATATCGTGCTATTTATTTCATTTAACATTGGCTTTCGGTGTAAACTGACACGCTCAGTTTACACTGTGATTACTATTTTGCTGTTTGAAATCGTGCTATTTCTAAACTCCGAACCTCGTATGAATAGCGTATCCACCTTTTACTGTAACATCGATGAGAGGGAAACATCACTCGGGTCACGCGGCGGGCGTCGGGGCGACGGGCGCGCCCTCGTCGGGCTTACTCTCTAGGGAGAACGGGGGAATTCGGCAATCAAACGTGTATCCGTCCTCGCGTTCCATACGGAAGGTGCCCCACATGTGCCCGCTTGGTGCCTGCAGGCTCACGTGACTGCTGTACTGGAAGGCGGGCGAGTGGCGACCGAGAACCGGCTCTTGACCGACCACCCCTCGCCCCCTGACCGTCTCGAGGGTGCCGCTCAGGGAGAAGATGCGCCAGTGTCTCTCACGCAGTTGGACCGCCTGCGCGCCCAGATTCTCTAGGCGGATGCAGTAACGCCACTGTAGATTCAAAACAAAAACAAAATTGAGTCAGATCACACCGAGCCGAGACGCGACAGTTCGCGCACATTTTAAGGTAGCAATCCGCTATTTGAGTAATTTTAGAAAATCGTTTTAAATTATTCTTTATTAAATAATAAGCAACCACATTGATATAATCTACTGCATTATTAATAAAAATCTACTGTATTATTAATAAAATATATAATGTTAAAGTTTAAATTGCGAAAAACGCTGTTTCTGTAATGGCGCTGATCTTTGATACGTGTGACGTCATACGCTAGTAAACAACTCAATAACCTGCAATAACCTAAACATTGCTAAGCAATGTTTACTAGCACATAATGTCATCAGAGTTGCAACCAATCACAGGGCGTTTCGGTCACAGATAAAATTTCAAAAATTATCATTTTTTTTTCATATAATTTGCAAAAAATATACATAATTTAGCTTAAAATAAAGTGACATATGTTTTTTACGCTATTTTCTGATAGGATAACCACAATTTGTAGTATATTTTAAATGTTGTCAAATAGTCAATTATGGAGGGAGGGTAGAGAGAGGTAAGGAGAACCGACTCCTGTGTATTAAAAAGTAGTCCCAGAATACCAGTAAATTAAGGTGGTGCTAGTGTAGCATTGTGAGTGAAGTATAGACAAAATGGCGACCAGGCGTATTGGAAATTTATTGGGAGCTATAAGAGGTAAGAGACATTTTCTCACCCAGTAGACGGCGGAGTTCTGCGACTCGCGACTGCCCATGTAGAAAGGGATGACGGTGACTCGAACGCCCTCTGTCGTCTCCCTATGCACGTCGCTCAGCTCCAGCCACGGATGATTCTTTTTTTGCCACGCCCTCAGCGTCTCCTGAGCCACGAATGGCGGATCTGTTCACACGGAGAAAACGTCTTTTTATATTATCACTAAGCGACCCGCTTTGAGCTCGGAGCACTCTACACGCTTGTTATTACAATTTATTAAACAACCTTCATGTTAAACCTTCAGCGCAAGCGAGGAGACAGACAGCAATGCCGAGTATTTATCTATACTAATAAAGATTGTATGTTTGTAATGAATAAACTCAAAAACTACTGGACCGATTTTGAAAATTCTTTCACCTATAGAAAGCTACATTATCAACGAGTAATATAGGCTATATTTTATAAAGTTACAAGTATAACTTTATTATTAAGTTAAACTTACACCTATACGTATAAGTTTATTCAGTCGGTTGCAAACGCCGAGAGGATGAACGCGTTACAAGTTACGACAGAATGGCGTAAACGGAGATAGTGGATAATCAAATCACTATGCATCGAAATAGGACACGGTAAGCACAGACACTAAAGCTGAAAGTAATGTAGTCTGTAAAGGTTACTTTAAGGCTGGGTTGCACCATCTTACTTTAACTATAACCAACGCCGCAACTTCAGTTAAAATAACGGTTAGGCCGAAAATGAGTTGCACCAGTTAACAAATAATCATAACTGGTTAATTGGTGCAACTCATTTTCGGCCTAAAACTCATTTTCGGCCTAAAACTCATTTTCGGCCGAAAATGAGTACGAATTAACTGAAGTAGCGACGTTGGTTATAGTTAAAGTAAGATGGTGCAACCCAGCCTAAGTCTTAACTTAACTTTAAGCTAGAAAAGTCACCTGGCCTCGCGAGGGAAAGCGAGGCCCTTTGACTCGCGAACAAAAACCGACACGGAACGGAGAGCACGCGAGGCGAGGCAAGACACTACGAGACGAAGCGAGTGAAGCATGTAATGTACACTCTCGCCCTCGTCTTGCCTCGCGGTGCCTCGACGAGTGTACAGTACAGCCGCAGTAATGATTTAAATAAGTTGCGCGGCACAGCGAGAAACCGCCTTTACCACTCAGAGTTCTTTTTCTTCTATCTCTGCCCATTTTCAATAAGATAAATTTCCACCGATCCCTGTATATTTACCTTTATCGGGATTATGCATTAAGAACTTGTCGAACAGTTCATGTTGCAAGGGCACTCTTTCAACAGAGGCATACGGTATGATGTCATCGTGCGCCACATAGTCGAGACCGGGTATTGCATACAGACTTCTGCTCGACTCTTGGTTGCCGAGAAACGTTACAGCTTCGGTTTGTGCTCGCTAAAAACACGACAATCAGTGAGTATGGGAAGCATAGACAAGATAATGCAGATGAGTTTAACAGTTCTAGGAAAATGCGCAAACATGCTTTTGCCTCTACTCATAAGTTTCACAAGAGCTGTTATAGATTTAATAAAACTTTTTTTTGATAATAATTATGTCAAAATACAAGCTATAATTAAAAATTATAAACTTTTTATTGAGCCCAGACTTAAGACTTTCTATTGAGCCCAAACACTCTAAATCTGCTGAAAGTTGTTAAGGCATAAGGTATCCCGCAGAATACTTGATGCTGCAGCATTAGGTCAAGGTTACCATGTGATGGACCTACCACCAAAGTAACAGTATACCAAATTATACATCAATCAAACATGTGAAAGTTAGTGAAACCTCTTCGTCAACTAGGAAATGGGGGCTGATGGTCTTCAAATGCTAGAACAGATCTTCATGGATTATAGCTAAGAATGATACCAATCACGTCAGCTTACACATCAAACTTATAACAGTTGACGCCGATTTTTCATCGGGCGTCAGAGATTAAAAAAGTCATCGACTGTTTGATTAGGGTAAAATTAATAAATAAAATATTAGTAGCCTCAGTGGTGTTGTGCTTTAGATATTTGATAGTACCTAAATGTTAGTTTAGATATTCTTCTTTAGACTTGCACTTGGTGTTAGAGCATACATTTACATTAATGTTTATATAGGTAATATACATAAAAAAAAAATTATGTGAGTATAATGTTAAAATTAATTTGTTTAATTTTAATCTTAACTAAATATAAACAAATGCAAAATAAAATTAATATGAGATTTGCTTTTTGTTTATGTTTACTTAAAAATGTGAAATTATAAAATGCAAACACAATTACTTAGTTATCAAAACCAGTCAAACAAACTAACACCTTTGTTTCTCAAATTATATGTTAATAATAACAGTTAGATAAATTGTCAAACGTGAAATATGTTAAATAATTTTGTGAGACTTAAGTACCTTTTTCTTCCACTCAGGCCTCATGTCGACGTTTGTTTGCATAGTCAAAAATAAAAACCAAATATTTTTAGTATTTATAAACCCATAATAAACAGTATATACATAAATAATACAACTTTGATAGGAAAAAAATGCTAAAAATAAATAAATAATAGCTATAAATGTTATAAAAAACGTGTGTGTGCATGACTGGAGTTTACTCCTTAGGAACGATAGATAAATAATTTAATAAATATAATACTTCTTCTCTTTTAATGTCTTAGCTCCATGAGATCTTTTCCGATGATTTTGCCAGTGTCATTAGTAAAAATAGCAATTTATAATAGCCTTTTTTAAAATAAAAAAAGCAAAATTAAAATCAAAAGCAGCAGATCCTGAGACTAGTCAGTCAAGTCAAGTCTATAATTTTTCTTATTTTCCAAAACAAGTCCGTCAAGTCCGCAAGTCAATCAAGCAGTCAGGTCAAGTCCAATAAAATAAATATAATATATTTTATTAATAGGTACCTATGTATTGAAGCATATTGAAGCCTGTGTGACATGACATGTGACATTTGATTTTACTCCCATTAATTTTCATACCCCGGGCTTCTATATATGAAATTGATTCTTAAGGAGTAAACTCCAAAAATTAAAGAAACCAAAATTTTCAAATAAGACTGTCAAAAGCCATGCCGTACACAGGTTTTTCAAAAAAATACTTACTATATATGGTGCATCCCTAGTATCAATGAGGACTTGGTAGAATGTGTGCGTCTTCCCTTTAACTTCTTTGCCCACATTCGACAAGGAATCGCCTCCGGTCTCCGATGGTGCAGAGGAATCTGAACTCTTTTTGTTAGTAGCATCCCTATCATAAACTCTAGCTAACCAAGGAAATAATATTACGCCTCTGTACCCGAACACTTTATGCAAAATGAGCTGACCAGTGTCATATTTGCCCGATGTCTTTGGTACTTCTAATTTTCCTACTTCAGCCAATCTGAAAAAGATAAATAATGAGAGGTTATGTACGTAACTTTTATAAATAAAAATTATAAAAAATTTCGAAAGTACCTTGTGTAATGAGATAATTGTGTTAATAATATCCTAGATGTGGTTAATTTTATGGGACTTGTGGGCACAAATCTCAATAATATCTCCATTTTATCATTGTAATTTATATTTTTTTTCTTTTTATCAGATTGTTTTTGTTTGACTTAAGATGACATTGACATTTTATATCATATCATTCATTATGAAATTAGACATTTGTTGGTCGTTGACATTCAACAATGGTTGAGGTCTGCCCTGGTAACTAAACTTTTAAGCCAACACGACAAAAATGTTTTCATTGACTGCATCCTTCCATTTTTATTTTATTCGTAATTTTACTATGTATTTTTAGTTAAATGTTTAAATATAATTATATTTTGGTCAATATTGCAATAAAACTATATAGTTATTTGAACTGACTCACAATAGCTTACTTAAAAGCCTTAAATCAATTTTGAACATATTTTTCTAACAATATTTTAAAAATTTACGTATAAAGAAACGCAACTTCAAAACAAAGTTCAAAGTACTTTTTAATTTGAATTGTATTTTTATTTTTAACTACTTTGTGTGTACGTATATGTTTTGCAGGTACACCAGTTTATTAGCTAGTTAGTTATTTTATATTCTTATTTGCACGATGTTAAATGTTCTATCTAAATCGTTTCAAATCTGCGGTAAGTTTATTAAAAACACTCTTCACGATGTATGTAATGATAGCCGTATCGTATATATGACCCGCCTTTACTACTTATTATTAACTTGTTATGCTAATGATTACAGCACCAACAATTACACGACAATCCAGATGTATTGCTTCCTTATCAGCGCTACCTGATACATATCAGATGTTATATAAAACATGTCGAGACTTCGCCGAAGGTGAGCTTAAGCCCAACGCTGCAAAATACGATAGAGACCACTTATACCCAGGCGACGCCATAAAGAAAATGGGTGAACTGGGGCTGATGGCTATCGCTACTCCTGAAGACTTGGGTGGCGCCGGCCTCGACTACCTTGCTTACTCTATAGCATTGGAGGAGATATCCAGAGGTTGTGCAACAGCTGGTGTTATTATGTCCGTGAATAATTCACTATATCTTGGACCAATTTTACATTGGGGTACTGCTGAACAGAAAAGTGAATTTGTAACACCATTTTGTACAGGTATGTACATAGTTATTAACAGTATCCGCCACAGTTGTTCCACCGATTAGTAAACTGATTGGAATGTAACAAAACTACCATCAAATAGACTGTCAGCTTGTCTGCTGAGCCAAACAACCTACAACGCAAACATTTAAATAAGCTTTATTATCTGAAGGACATTTAAGTAAAACACTCTATGAGCAGAACATTCCAAACTAAAAAAGCAAAACGGCCTATAAGTAATTTGTCCTATTAGCAATATGATCTAGTAGTCACAAATGGTCTCATCATCAAAAGGAATATGCCCTTTTGATGATGAGACCATTTGCGAATGATTGTAGTGTAGTCCTGATTGTAGTCCTATGGGGAAGTTTTTGTGTATAGAATTTCTATTTCAGTAAAGTTCACTAGTACTCTTAGTCATCATGATAATTACAGTAACAGAATTATTATGGTATTTTAGAATATTATTAGAAAATAATATTCAACAGAATTATTATTACCATTTTTTTCTTTTTCAGGAGAGACAATTGGATGTTTTGCTTTATCGGAACCCGGCAATGGATCGGATGCTGGCGCAGCCTCCACGACAGCAAAAGCGAATTCCAATAAATGGGTCTTAAATGGAACGAAATGTTGGATAACAAATGGCTACGAGAGCAAAGCAACAGTTGTATTTGCTACTACAGACAAATCATTAAAGCATAAAGGGATTTCTGCATTTATTGTTCCGAAGCCAATTAAGGGGCTGGAATTGGGTAAAAAGGAGGATAAATTGGGTATAAGGGGTTCGTCTACATGTTCTTTGATATTTGAGGACTGCGAGATTCCCAAAGAAAACATTCTTGGTGAACCAGGTTTCGGTTTCAAGATTGCAATGATGACATTAGATGCGGGTAGAATAGGTATTGCTTCACAAGCACTAGGCATTGCACAGGTGATAATTTATATTAATTAACTATACCTTCCTAATCCCCTGTCCTTATTTAAGGTTGGCAGCACACTTACAGCACCATTGCTAGTATTAATAGTAGAGGGTGGCCAACTACCATCAAGTGGACGATCAGCCATAAAAACATGAAAAAAAGAAAGACTAAAGCTTTCTAAATTTTTACCATAACGTATCACCAAAATAAGTACCTCTATAATATCAAAAATTGTTCATTTTATTAGTTTCTTAACTGTATTGTAATACACAAACTGTTCACTGTGATTCACCGCAGGTGAAGCAGTCGCTAAGACCCGCTTCCGGATTCTTACCCGTTTATCCCTCTTTCTATATGTGAATGTGACCATAATGTGGTCTACCCATTATGTTTAATTTATAATTTATGAAGGTATAATGTAAATTGATAATTTTGTTTATTTTATTGTATTAAAACATTTTAGGCATCATTAGACGTAGCAATTGAGTATGCTTCGAAGCGGGTGGCCTTTGGTAAGCCAATAACGAAGCTTCAAAGTATTCAGAATAAACTAGCAGACATGGCATTGAGGTTAGAGTCCGCTCGGCTGCTGACTTGGCGCGCCGCTTGGCTCAAAGACAACAAACAGCCCTACACAAAGGAAGCAGCCATGGCTAAACTGGCTGCCTCGGAAGCTGCTACATTTTTGGCTCATCAATGTATACAGGTACTTTTGTTAAGTTATTTTATTATTTAATGGATTAGTCAAACTAGTTTATTTGTTCTACGATAGAACAAATTGAGCAAAAAAATCAAAGTAGTTCTACTGCAGAGCATGACAGATTAACCCCTGACGCCCGATGCAAAAACGGGATAAGTATCTGTGGAACGATAGCATCATGTGCAATTTGCAAAAGGTCTTGTAATATGCAGGTTGCAAAATGTGCATATCTTGCAATATGCAGGTTGCAAAAAGTGCAAATATTGTAATATGCAGTTTGCAAAATATGCAGATCTTGTAATATGCAGGTTGCAAAATGTGCAGATCTTGTAATGTAAGATAGAAGTTAATATTTTTATGTATGAATGATAGATTCTGGGAGGTATGGGCTACGTGTCAGACATGCCCGCAGAGCGACACTACAGAGACGCTCGCATTACTGAAATCTACGAGGGCACTTCAGAAATACAACGCCTAGTCATTGCCGGACAACTTATCAAGGAATATGGTCTCAACTAGCTTTAAGTATGTATTAATATTATAAATAAGTAAAGTAGGTATGTTTGTTCAAACGGAGGGTTTTCTCTTAAACCTTTTCTAGTAAACAAATATTAAAACAATTAAATTTTTTTTTTAAAACAATCATAAGTAGCCATAATTATAAAACTTATTTGAATTTGGAATTCCAATTAAAAATAAATATTTTTTCACACTAACCACTAGCTAGTGTATTAAACCAGCAATTTTAAAGGTAATAGATTACTAAGGATCTGTAATAGATTACTACTCTTGAAGACCACAATATAATGTTCAGAACAATTTTACATTTTGAAATGTTAATATTGTAAATCTAGTCTTAGGAAAAAGCAATTAGCAAGCAATATCAGTAGATTTTAAAAATCAATCATATTTATCCTGGAAATAACTAATGGTATACCTCAGATCAGCCTATGACTATATTAATAGCGACCCGCTCCCAGCTTTGCCTGGGATGCAATTTTTTATAAGCATAAACTTCCCCATTGTCATGATCCATGGTGACAGTGGGAATATTGTTTCAATAGATTATGCTTTCACTATCTTCATTAGATGTTTCTATATGTTTTTATACATTTTGAAGTAATTTTTGAATTGTTTAGAATCACTTCGCAGTTCTTGAAGTGTATCAAACTGACCGGTTTTCAGTCTTGACTAAATAACTAATGAGGATAGTGGGAAAAAACTTCTCACAATCTCCACTTTTGGGATGTGAAAACTGTTTAAGAAACCGTTGGACTGTTTAGACTTCAATTTATACTATGTGGGATATTAAAATAATATGTATTTAAATAATCATTACTTTGAGTTTATTTTAATTAGTTAATAAAACAAAAAACTATTAATTTTATAAAATTATACGACAACATTGTAAAGTAAATGTATAGTGAAAAATGTATTTAAATAAAAGAAAAATAAATCATAACATTATAATGTATGTAAGTGTTTGGTTTATACTATTGTCCCGGTCCTGATAGTGATTTGTCCATGAATTTCCTTTTAGCGAAACACAGCCACCACTTGCTAGGCTTGCCATCTTCAGTAGCAAATACCTGAAATGTGAAACAGTAAACATTCAAAATCCACTAAATTGCAGAATTCTTTTTTAGTTGCTGAATACAAAATTGTCAATTGTAGGCAAAACTTGGTGAATAACTTGAGACAAATGACAAGATTTACCTTTTCACACACTCGTGTGCCCGTTTCATGTCTCAACTGCTGCAAGTATTGCCTCATTAGATCTGTAATTAAAGAAAATTCCATTTTATACTACTACAGTTATTATATTATGATATTTCGTAGTTACTATATTACTTAGGCCCTTCTAAAGATCCTTTTAAGATAAACTTAGATGTTGAAAAAATTAATGAAAATATATAAATGTCTGTATAGTTTGTAACATTTGAAAAGTAGCACTTGACAACAATGCAAGTAAGATTATCTATGATTTAACAATGTTAAGCACTACAGGTTATCTTGATACTTCATTAATAGATTTCACAATTCCTAGATTTCTAAAACAACCTCAATATTATTCTTTCAAAGTTGTTAATACAAAATGAAATTATCATTTCACCTGAATCCTGTGGTCCAGTGGGTTTAGCATAAACTGAGTTCAATGGAAATCCTGGTTCACCGGGAATATCGAATTTCGATATGGCCAACATGTACATCTCCTGTTGGCCCTGGTTTTTGTTTGAACATTTTTGCAATTTCTTCAAACATTCTGATATATACAGCGTTAAATATATGAGAACTCTATCAGCATCAGACTGAAATGACAAATTAGAGCCTTGTCAAGCATATACATATTTGTATAGTATATCAGAAGCAAACTATCCCAAGTCACATTTAGGAAACTATTAAGCATGTAACGAGTTGGACTTCTAACAATCAAAAGTGTAACATTTGGTTTTCTTTGATAGGACTTATTACAAGTTTATCATTATATACTAGCTGATGCCTGCCAGATGTGAAAAAAATATATGTTTAAATTCAAAACGTACGTTTTGAAGACTAGAAGGATATTAATACATTAAAAATAATAGATGACATACCTTTATTTCATAAAACCTAAAAAAGACATTAGCTTTAAAATAATTAAGTGCTTCATCAATCACATCCAATTCTATTTTCGGGCTTATCGGTGCTGGTCCTCTAAACGTAGTACGCAAAGGTAACACCGCTAAGTTTCCTATGGATTGGGTGTAGTCCGTCAACGTTGAATGATAAGCCTGTAATTACCAGTGTAAATTTGCAAAAACATCTTTAAATCTTTATAAGAAATATGCATAAAGTTGTATGCTCACCGGCATTTTAAAGTCAATATAAATGTAGAATTTCTTCAACTATCTTGTGAACAGTGAGTCAACTTATGATAAGTACTAAAACTGGAATATTTACAGAATTTCCCAGTTGAATTAACAGCTTTCACTGATAGCCTATATAAAAAAAAATGAATCCTATTTAGTGCACTATTTACTGTTTAGCGCTGATAAAATATTTCTTATAGGAAACAATAATTATTCACCTAAAAGGAATATAGATAAGGTGTAGATAAGCACTAAGCAGCAAGTAAAAGCAAATCAATTTACTATACAATTTAATTTAATATTTTGACAACACCCCATTAGTCATTTTATGTTGTCAATTGTCATAATATGTTGTGTCACTGCATTTGTACATAGACTACTAATACATACTACTCTGTACTCTAGTACGATGTTGTTATCGTGTTGGTTTGAAATAAAATTCCAATTCCAATTTTGTTGTTATGGCCCCATTATCTTCGCAGATTGTGAACGGGTGGCCAAAGAATTATTATTAGGTAAATAATGTCTGGGGGTGGCTTTAGGAAACCAGTTTTTAATTAGTCCATGTCAATTGTCGTGGTCACTGTCAGTGTCAACTCAGTCATACATATCAATGTCAATTGTCAAGTGTCACAATATTTATTGCAGGCAAGTCGATTGCACGTGTAGTGTAAAGTAGCAGTGCCGTGTAAATAAATACTAAAATTGAAAAAATTTCTAATTTATTTCACCGTGTTTATTCATTAATGCAGAATGGCTGAAACACCTAGTGGCCAAGTGTCTTCAATAATCGCAAACATAAAAGAAAGCCAGAAGAGTGAAGAACCCGCTACTACTACAATAAAGAGTAAGAAGGTTAAGTCCTCCGATAAACAAATTATAGACCTTCCCAAAGGCAAACCGAAATCTGGTAGATTTTGGAAGGCAGGAAGAGAAAGGTAAATGACACTTATAAATTCTGAAAAACTTAACATACAATAAATTATCAGGCTGGTTAACAACAATGTACAATGGTAATGTAACAAAGAAGTTTTGGTTCAATATTAAGCCATTGACGCAAGTAATTCATTGCTTTATGAAAATAATAAAATTTGTATCTATAACTTAAAAATCTATGTTGTTTCTATGCTCCGGTTTTTTTAAATTATTAAGTCTAACTCAGTCTAAATTATATTTCCAGGTTTTCCTCAGTTAATAAAACTAAAGGACTAAAACAAGATTTTAAAAAGAAAACAGCCCTTCGTATAGAGCTCAAAAGAACAAAAGAACTTGGTAGACAAGCTTTGGAGGAATTAAAACAAAAAGAAACTTTGAGAAAAGAGAGAAGAAGAGAAAACATAAAGCGGTCTGAAGAAAACAGACAAAAAGCTGAAATAGTTCAAGTGATATCAAATCCAGCAAAAATAAAGAGGATGAAGAAGAAACAGTTAAGGTTTATTCAAAAAAGGGACACTAACAAAGAAGTAGAAGCTAATAAATAAAGGCTCTCATTTTCAATATAAATTGTTTTACTTTTTTATTCCTGTTGTAAAAATCAACATTACTATTTTTGTTAATAATGGAAATAAATTACTTAAACAATCTATTATTAAAAACATAAACTAACCCCTGACTTTCTTTTGAGCCCAAACACGCTGCTGTAAATCACTGAGGAGTTGGGTGTCCCACAGATAAAAGTTATCATGTTATGGAACAACCACCAAAGTATACCTAACCTAACTTATATACTTCCACAAAGTAGTGAAAAATCCCTTCGTCATCTTGATGGGATGATGATCTTAAAACACCTGAAAAGCTAAGAACCATATCGATCGTATCAGCTTTCAAGAACCTTAAGTACTATTTACTCTATTGTTAAAATAAGAATGACTGATCATGATTTAGCTCAATGTGTGAAGTAGCTAAACCATAAAATAAATCACAAGAATTCTGTCTAAAACAAACTTTAGATTAGGTAGATTTATGTATATTTAATGTAAATAAAAGACAGTAATAAGATCCATTTAATATTTTTATTAGGTACTGGCAGCTGTGTACTTTCATATACAATATAAAAATATTAAACATGTTTTGTCAGTTAAATGATACTGATGTGATGTGTGGTCAATATTTACATAGGGTTTGAAAGTATATATATAATATATATATTAACATCAATAATACAATACAAATATTACTTCTTGTGGATATTTATTTACAATATATATATACTCTGTATTTCTCCTAAAATGCATTTGAAAGTAGTATGGCGAATTAGAAATGACTGTTTTTATACAATTGTGATTTTCATTGTGCATTTATAAAAATAACAAAAAATATGTTGATAGTCCAGATTTCACTCAGGTTTTTTTTGTTTTCACACTATAGAAAGCATTATTTTCAAAAATAGATAACAATGACCGATTAATTATAATATTTTACAAGAATTGTAAGATGTGATAGATACATAAATGTGATATTTCGCCATTCTGCTTTATTTTATTAAAACATTTTTAAATGATAGCATGCAAATTGATAATTGTAAGATTTCTAGATCCATAAAAATATCTATCTTACATCCAATATAGAATTAACAAAATAAGATAATATAATATTCAATTCATTTAAAAAATAAAATACCTACATACATACTTATATTACCAATGTGATGAAGAAAAAAAAACCAGATATTTGTGATTTCTTTATCAAAAAATACTGTTTGTATAGGTAAATAAAATAATATTCACGATTCATAGCTCGCATCTTAAATTTAGTAAATAATTACAATATAAAATAATGATCTATGAAATAAAAATATAAAAAAAGTTACTTAAAATTCAAATCACACATACAGAGTTATACTTAACTTAGGGCTTAAACACACCGTCGGAGGGCAAGTAGGGATAACGCTTCACTGGTAAAAAAAACTCAACATAATGTCTTGATGATATTTGAATAAAATCATACCGAGCATTTTTTTAATAATAATATTTAAAAGACACAAACCCACTGTGTCATTTTTGTTATTTATCACGAATTTAATGAGTTCAATTGAGACATGCTAATGCTATGTGTGCTGTATTGAACACTCATAAAAATTGACATTATTTTATTTCACTCTATTAAAAAAATATAAAGAAGTAAAAATTTTGGAAAATAGTTTCATTGTGAAATAAATTGTCATAGTTTCATTGACGTTAAAAATGTAAGGCTCTGCGAGTTTATTCTTACATTATTAGAATATTGCTCTATACTTATTCGTTCGCTTCTCAGAGCAACTATTTAACCATTTACTTAGCTGCAGGCTGGTTTAAGGGTTTTTCAATATCAACAACAAATATCATATTACATAGTAGATATTTACAGTCATGTAGGCTTTTTGTTTTAAACTATTAAAACAAAATCGCCGCTCCGACCGTGTGCACCGACCTTTATAATGACTTATTACGTAACATCTTTTTTTTTATTAAATTCAAATAATTTACAACAACAATACAGTTGTTATGCATAACAACAATAGTTTAAAAACTTATAAACTACACAATTTAACCTAACATTTTCGCCTATATAATACTCGTTTTTAACATAGAGAAAAAATTTCATTGAAAACATCAGTCTAAGGCAGTGACAACAACAAGGTTTGATCGTTACCAAAACACAATAGTACATATGTTCTGGTATCAGAGAACAACTCGCTCATTGTGTGAGGCGGCCCCTAGATGACGGCGATACTTTTATATTGGTTTTTAAATGAAATCAATAAATTGATAAATGTCTTTGATCGAATTTATTTTTTATTTTTATATGCATACGGGAAAGCGATTGACCTCAATCTCACTTGATTGTAAGTGAAGATCGAGGTTCTGAGGAACCTCTGACCCTGGGAAGTCCAGAACACACAATGATGAGATGAGACAAGGGGAGAGGGAATGGCCCTCTCACCCTACTAAATTATGCTACATGTGACGCAAAATAAGGTCTCCGATTACTTCAGAGGATGCTTAGAGTCCCACCTTTAAAAAAAAAAAGTGAAGATCTAGTTCGCTTGCCTGTTAATAGCCTAGTAACTCTGTTCTTAAACAGTTTATTGTTTTTAGTTTTATATTTTCAAAAGTTGTATATATATATAATTAAAATAACTGACAAAGGTGGTCTTTGTCGAACTTTACAAATTGTTGTCACTTCTAACATGTACTAAATGTATATGTTTTTGCTTATTACTTCCTCGCTAGTTAATATACTAGTCTCTATTGAAATAACAATTGATGGTCTATTATTGTTTTAAAATGACCTCGCCTAACGTCTTGGCCTTTTAAATTCACTTGGAAAGTAAGTATTCAGCTTTACTTCGTACTTCCAATACTATTCGGCGGAATAGTATTGGAACCACTAGCTGGTGCTCGCGACTTCGTCCTCGTGGAATAGTTATTTTGGGAATCACTTGGGTATTTCGAACGGTTTTCGCAGCGCACGCAACGAAAGCCCTCAAAGATGAATAATTTTCCCCGTTTTTTTTCACATTTTCGACTGTTTCTTCGCCCCTATTAGTCGCAACGTGATGTTATATAGCCTAAAGCCTTCCTCGATAAATGATCTATCCAACACAAAAATAATTTTTCAATTCGAACCAGTAGTTCCTGAGATTAGCGCGTTCAAACAAACAAACTCTTCAGCTTTATAATATTAAGTATAGATTAATAATGCACACACCAAAGATGTAGGTATGTTTTGGGGCCGCCTCCGACAGAAAACATTATCAAAAACATTTCAAAAGACAAACTCGCAAATAATATCAGGGACAACACAATGCAGTAAGTATTTAGTTAGAGAATTTACCACACAATGACTTGTTCCTCGTTAAAAATAATTTATAAAAAATAAAATAAAAAAAGTGTCATAAGTGAGAGATTCATATGGAGAACTGTTTAGGGTACAAAATCAATTTGATAAAAGTGAACATCCATCAAAGCAAAGATACTCGGCTCAATACGATATTTCTTTATAATAAAAATAGTAAAGTTGCATTTAATATTTAATGCATTAAGATATATAAACAAAAAACCTTAATTAGATTGATAAATAGAAGTGTTTTTCTTGCAAACTAAAAAAATAATAAAAAAAAATTGCCTAGGGTGTAAAATGTTATTTAATTTTGCGCCATCTATCTCTCTGTATGCGCTTAGATCTTTTCTACGAATTGGATTTTAATGTGGTCAAACGAGGAAAAATTTTTTATACATAATTTACATGCTCGTGCGAAGCCGAGAGCAGATCGCTAGTATATATGCAAAAGTTTTATCTTAAACTTAACCTTGATAATTATCAAAAAAATCATAAAATAATAATTTTATATATCCTTATACGATATACATAGGTATTTAGCAATTAAGACTTCTTAATATACAAGACTTATCTGATTTCAACATAATATCTTAACTTTGATGTTTAATAAGTGACTTTCACTTATTAAAAAAGGTTTAAATTTGTCTTTTGTGGCTTTGTTTCTCTTAATATTTGGCACCAATCTAATGTTGTTCACATGACTGCCGTCCGAAAAACGTTGGTAAACGTCTTTACAACAATTCCTTAATAGAACAAATAATTAAAAATAATTTTCGTGTCTTTTATTGTATACTTCAACAGATCCTTTTTTTTATTCTACACAATAACGTCACTTATTATGCACACACCACACGTTCAATAATATTGAACATATAATACATGCATTATTGAATATGTAACCAATACATTTTGGAAATTGGATTTTGAATACTACAAAATTGATAAATGAAATACAATTATGATTGCATGTTGTGACGTTATTTTTTGTCGTCTTGAGTAAGCAATCTAAAAGTGACCTATGACGTCACTGTTAGTTTGTTAAGAATATATTTCATTTAATAAACCCTTTTGATTTAAGGAGTATTTGTCTTCGTACATTCTCTTAAGTGTCCTTCTTCGTTTGAAAATGCGACCTTGAAGTCACATGATCAAATTTTCTATTGAAATAATGACAAATTTTACTCTACACTCAAGTTATGAATGCTCAAAACACTTTTAAATTGTTTAAGACAAAACATAGCTTGTTTGAATCACACTCTCGATAGGTTATGAGTTTTGTTTGGGACACTGATAAAATACTTTACAGTTTTAGAAGGGTTGTGTCTATAAATCAATCATGTAGGGTAGGTAAGTAAACTAAAGCTGACGCGTACAGTACAATAGGCAATGACTTGTCTGTGAATAGGCACATGACAATGACGTCATACATCATCCGGATATGTACACTGTCTGTCTCTTGCTCGCGCGGACCCACTTATGAGTGCGACAGAGACAACTGTTGCTTCTTTGTATGAAATACAGGATGAAACACAGAGCAATGAATTGTGGTGCCGCCCGCTTCTAGAGACGGCAGTTATAATAATCGTGCCACGCGATTGAGCTGAGCGCAACTCAGAGCGCATTCGACCGCCCGTTTCTAATTGCACGTTGTGGAGTGAACATCATCCATAAAAAAAAACGATGGAAATGCCTCATCGTGCAGATTATTTGGTCTAATAATCAAAGTAAAACGTGAATAAGCCAAATTCTAGTGTATTCACAATTCACATGTAAGTAATTTAATTCACTTTAGCTTTTAAAAAATGCGAGCCGAGATTGTCTTGGAACACAAAACCTAAACAATTGGTAATACGTGCGTAAACGTAAACCCTGACACGAATGATTTGTATGAAAAGTGTTGATGATGCCGTCTCTAGCGGGCGGCCCGGCGATTCTTTGCTCTGTGGAATGAACCCACTAACAAACGACGCGCCAGCTTTAGTTAACTTTAGTTAGTCACCTATACAAGGCGACTAAAATCAGTATATCCATATTAAGGATTAAAGTCAAAGGTCTATACATTGTATAAAATACCCAATCCAATCCAGTGGATATTTTTGATCTCGAGAACTTAAAATTCACAATTATTCTTTTTAATTCATGCGAATATAATGTATATTTTGTATATTATGCGTAGTGTTTTCAGAGCATTGAGTATACTATGGTGGTAGACAGATCTTATGTTTAGTCAGGTTCTTCCCAAAAAATATCTGTTTCGCTCCCAAACTTGAGTACGGTTTACATCCATTGAGTTTTAATACTCGAACTTACAGAATTTTTTAGTTATAATATAAAAAAAGTAAGTAATTATAATGACATAATATATCTCTCACTGTTCCGGTGTTCTAATCGTACAATACGATGGTAGAGATTCATTTGTTACCCTGTAAGCTTTAATTATAAAGTATGCTTCATTTGATCAGAGCCGACTTTGTATCGCATCATTTAATTATTTTCTGGTAATTTAGAAAATCCTGGCAACCAGTTGCATTAGGAATAATATTTAATAGAACAAGGTCTCAAAAGTGGTTCATAGGAAGTCGCGATTAAATGAAACATACTGTATAAGAGCCATTGAAAATATTATTTAAAATAACTTTCGGAACTTAATTTTTTTTTTCTTGATTTCCAAAACATTTCCTTATTTTTAATTATTTTTAAACAAAAAGCGCATTTACTTACACTAAACATACAACTTAAGCCTTTTATTTGTATGAACGTAAAACAATATGTTCCTATAATAATATGTAATATGTATTTCACACGTTTTTGATTTACTCCTATAATTAAAAAAAAATGATTTCATACTATTTCTCTGACAATATTCATTTATTATTATAAAATATACAAAACTGTGATATCTATATTTTTTTAACCCTCAGAGAAATCATTATTTGTAATATATCTTCTACTCATTTAATCCAATAATATTATAGTACAGAATAATTTAAAAATTCATTATAAATTAATTAAATCATACAAAATAAACTTTATTTTCAGTTAATTTTATTTTATTTATTTCATTTATATTTTCAAAGTGTACGTGTGATGTCTAACTTTAATAAGGGCCAAGCAGCTTTGTGACAGATATTTTTGGTTCGCTTTTTTTTTTAATTCGCCTGACATTATAGTTAAATTTTTATTTTACCCCTAAAATATTAACTTTTTATAGCAAAGAAGTAAAGTTCAAATGCGATCTCACAAAACACGAAACTCTCGATTTCTTCTTTTAAAAGTGTCTATATGGGCAGGATGTTTATTAATTATTACATATTTAATCGAGATTCTTAGATGCTGTAATAAAATTCGATGCAACATAAAAGCTAATGTAAAATTAAACACAATTTATGTCATCGTCGTCGTCGCCAATGACTTTTATATTATACTACTAGACTCTTTGAGCGGAACACAGAGCCTGCGCATTTAGTTACGGGTAATTCTCCGTAACTCGATGAGCGGAACACAGAAACAGCGCATTTAATTACGGGTAATTCTCTGTAACTTGCTGAGCGGAACGCAGAAATTTCTCATTTAGTTACGGGTACTTCTCTGTAACTCGCTGAGCGGAACACAGAAATTTCTCATTTCGTTACGGATAATTATCTGTAACTCGCTGAGCGGAACACAGAAATTTCTCATTTCGTTACGGATAAATATCTGTAACTCGCTGAGCGGAACACAGAAATTTCTCATTTCGTTACGGGTAATTCTCTGTAACTCTCTCAGCGGAACGCAGAAATCTCTCATTTAGTTACGGGTACTTCTCTGTAACTCGCTGAGCGGAACACAGAAATTTCTCATTTCGTTACGGATAATTATCTGTAACTCGCTGAGCGGAACACAGAAATTTCTCATTTCGTTACGGGCAATTCTCTGTAACTCTCTCAGCGGAACGCAGAAATTTCTCATTTAGTTACGGGTAATTCTCTGTAACTCGCTGAGTGTCTCGCTCAAGTGTCACGGTATTTCACAAACAATTTAGTTCCAGTCGCCAAGTCTAGTACATACATATACATATAGATCGACGGTCATCACATTTAAATTACAACAGCGTTATCGAACAGTCGACATAACGCAGTGTAGCACTCAAAATATTTTACTAATTTTAAATAAATTTTCTACAAAGAGACGATCAAAGTGTTTTCCATTTGTTCGATCGTTTCAAGACATTTTGAACTTTACCTTCTTTTTAAGATCTCCCCAGGTAGACAGACAGACACATTTGAGTTGTACATGTATCGCACAAATGCACTTAGTAAATCTGCACACGGGACAGTCACACATCGAAATCTGCGGAACTTTTCCCGTTCGGCGGAGCTATGAACGGCTCACTCCACATTCTTCTTAGGTCACCCTGTCAGCAAAAAAAAAAACATGTATTTTACATTTTTATGAGAAACTAGCTGGAGCCCGCGACTACGTCCGCGTTGGAAAATGAAAGATAATAACACCTGAGAAAATATAATGAGTATTATAACGCCCGACATTATTGTCGCTCGCTGTGAACGGTGGCGGTCAACTTTTTATATATTAAGACGAACACTCGGGAACCTTACATATGTACAGATTGCACATTTTAGTCGTAAGTCTAAGTACTGACTTTGACGTAGGCCATGGTGAGGAGTGGCAGCAGCGTGAAGGGCACCAGGTAGAGGAGCGCAGGCTGCGCCGCTTTGAACACCTCCGCGGACACCGTCGCCGTCAGTAGGCCCAGGAAGTAGCCCAGCAGCGAGCAGTGGAAGTACGTCAGCCGGGAACTCTGCAACCACAAGGCATTCATATTGAGTTTAGCATTGCGGTTGTGTAGCTAAATAATTCTTTTTGCTGAAGACGAATAGAGGCTGACTTTATTACGGGCTGCAAATCCGAAGAGAAAACAGTTCTGCATAGATAAGTTACGGAAAAAACAAGATGTAGAAATGGCCTAAACCTGTCGCATCATAACATGGCATCCCATGGCATGACATAACACACTACGCTTCTACGAATGGGTAATAAAATAATATATACTTTACTAGCTGGTGCCCGCGACTTCGTCCGTGTTCTAGATGAAAGGTGCCCTATGTCCTTTTTAGTGTCCCAGACAACGTGTATGCAAAATTTCATGGTTATAATATTAGTACTGATGTAGCACGCAACGCCATCTAGGGAATTCTGTTTGAAACAATGTAGCACTCTACTTCGAATAGTGGAGAAAGGTTGTCATAGTTGCACAGTGTTTTGACAGATGGCGCTACATGATTAGTTAATAAAATTAAAGCGACTTCGCCCGCGTAACTTTTTAAATAATATACTAAAACCTTCCTCGAGAACCACTCTTTAACACCATTAGTGAAAACCGCATTAAAATCCGTTGTGTAGTTTTAAAGATCTAAGCATACATATGAACAGACAGACGCGGCGGAGGACTTTGTTTTATAATATTATGTAGTGATTTACCATAGATCTTGGTCCGGGGACTTGTCCCATTTGGCAGACGAGTGTGGCCTTCTTGTAGGCGTCGTAGCGCAGCACGAAGCACAGCAGTAGACCCGGCATCACAATGTCGCCTAGACCTATAGATATTCGATTTATAACATTAACCGATCAAAATATTTATTCATCAAATAGGGTTCCTCCAACAAACTCTTATGATAGTCAATATAAATTTAAATTTACCAATCCCTTATAAGAAAAACTATGGTCAAACAGCACAAGTGCTTTTGTGTTATGGGGCGTGACGTGAGTGAAGAATGCCAAGAGCCCGTGACTTTATTATCGGTTTGACTTGACCCATGATTTTGATTGTAGCTTAAGTCCAAACAACAGCCTTTCTGGTCCCCATTTATAATAAAATAATATATATATTTTTTTATTAATTAATATAAACAATTCCAGACTACGAATAAGTAATTAGATTCCAGATTGACTTATTACTATTTTTTACGTTATTGGTTTACACAAATATTGAGCAAATTAATACAAATACCAGGATAAATATAAAAATACATATTAATTAAACAAATAAACTGGGATCAAATGAAAGAAATAATCCTTTTATGGTCGGCATCGAACTTGCAGTACCTATGGCGTTGCTTATTTTATTGGAGACAGCAGCCACCTACCATCAGGTGGACCTTCTGCCTGTTTGTCGACCTTACCGTTAATAAAAAAGCCCGAAGAATAATGAAGGAGACAGTACTGACCCAGCATGGAGAAGTGTCCCTGATGATGCATAGAAGGGAACACCAACTTGGCCGGTAGAGACAGTTTGGGGGCGTCGCGCATTGCGCCCCCGAGCTGCAGTCGTCGCGCCACCACGTTCATAGGGTTTTCAGCCGGTCTTACACACAAAATATTATGCATTAAAAAATATAAGACCATTTTAAGATAGATTGTACTGCGTACAAGTAAACGTCAGGCCAGGTATTTTTTCTTATGTTATGGTCGAAATAATGTCTATATCTCTATTATTCTCTATATATAAAAAAAATTACGTGTCACGTTGTTTGACGCCAATGAACTAATAAACTACTGAACCGATTTTGATAAAACTTCGTAACTACGTGTAATTTGGCCCAACTTAAAATATAGGATATTAGTTTTTATTTTGAACCCGGGCGAAACCGGGAGCGTGTAGTAAAATTATGTAAAAATCGCCGTGCGTTAGTCACGCAAAAACTCAAGAATGGCTGGACCAATTTTAATTCGGTTTTTACCTATGTAAATGGGGATAAACGGATAAAGTATAAAAAATAATAAACAAATGGATTCTGGATATGATACCAACCTGGTAGCAACTTTGACCATAACATTAGTTGTGAAAATATATGATGAGAAGAACACCCAAAACACATCGTACAGCAGTAGGCCAGTGAGCAAAAGTGTTGAGACTTTGAGTGATGGCAGCCGGATCAACGCTATGAATGTCACACACAGTCCCATTCCCATTGCTGTAAAACAAACACTTTTATTGCAGATTTTATCAAGTGAGACCTAAGAGTTCCTATAGAAGATCAGTTCTGGCTTATACCAGCAGAAAACTAAGTAGAAGGGACATTTTTTGTAACTTTCACAGATAAAACAGTAACAGCAAGATATTGTTTTATTTTGATCGATTGACTGTACACTCTTATTCTCACTTAAAATCATTAGTTTTTTATTCAAACTCGGCAATCTCTAAAAAAAAGCTAACTTTTAAGAACTCTTTAGGGTTGACGCTGAATGACGGTATGGCACTGCACAGTAGAGCACAAACGATGCAATACTATTATTTCAATACGAAGTGTGAGTGCTAAAATAATTGCAATAAGTTAAATATGTTTAGAAAAAAAAACCATATGCTGTGCCGTGCTGTGCCATACCGTCAGTCAGCGTCGGCCATTACAGTTAATTTCCGGCTTCAATTTTGTGAGCATGAGAGGTGTTTATGAATAACTGCAACGTGCGAATGTATATCTAGATCTAGACAAAGACTCACCGTCCATGAGCAGCCAGTGACCGGTGAGCACCCATACGGCGACTATGGCGGCGGCTAGCAACGCGGCGGCCAGCTCTGGCGCCGTGTACTTGCCGCACACTGCGCGGGCCGACCCGGTCGTGGACCCGCCCACGCCGCCCGCCACGTACTGGCACAGCGGCGTCAGCAGGAAAGCGAGCGCGGCGCACGCGATTACTGCGCACGCGCACCCATATCTCAATCAAACTTATATGCTCTCACTTACACTTACTTGAAGAAAGGGGATTTTTATTCTCGGTTACATACTTGACTTTTCATTTTTTTTTTTTAAATAAAATAAAGACCGTTTAAAGGTCTAGTTACAAGGCCATAAAATTTAAAAAAAATCCTTTGTACTATTATATATTTTTGTAACATTTCTTGGGACCCATTTAGATTCACATTTAGTTCTCTCAAACTGGTTTTTTGTAACTGTGCGGTTTTTGAAATGGAAAAAAAAGATAAATTAGAATAAATTAACTTACTTGCTGTACATATAGCGACCAGGGTCTGCATAGAATCGAAGAAGAAGAACATAATAAGCAATGCCACCGACGAACCGAGGGGAAAACATAGTGCTTGCATCGTGTTTAGTGTTTGTACATCTGAAATGTTACAATATGATTTTATTGTGTCTTATTGTTACGAAAATAATAGTTCACTATGAACTCATTCTGTTTATTTTCGCTCTCCTTCGTTTATCTCTAGTTGTAAGTGTAAACACGAGTAGACAATTATAGTGGTCTTTAACATAATAAAAAAAAAGTAGCTTAACTATAGCTAGGATGTTCATGGAAAAACATTATTGGCTCTTTGTCAGTATTAATTATGTATTGGCAAGCAGCTCCGATTGGCAAGTGAGCTCTTGAGATCCTAGCTCCAACGGATTGCCATGGTGACATGGCATTAAATCTAGCCTTGATATTACCTACTTCTTTTAAAAGACGACTTACTGTTATTGGTGGACGATGTGGTGGTAGTTTTCCCTCCCAAGAGCGACTGCTCCCTCTCTCTTTCGGCTCTTTCGCGAGCTTCCCTCTCCATATTCAATGATCGAAAGCTGCCATACACTATCAGCAACATTGATATTAAGCACGCTGATACTCTGAAACACAAAATTATTATATGTAAAGTTAAAATGTATTCTATACTAATTAAATATTATAATGAGAAAGATTTGTATTTTTGTTTGTAATGAATAAAATCAAAAACTACTTTTTTATGTTAACATCTACAGACAGGCTGACGGTCCACTTGATAAGGCTTCTGGCATCCCTTTCTCATTCACAGAAATTCTTTTGTAATTTTTTTTATCAAAATTATAACACTCATTTTTTTTACATTCTCGCAAGATTTCTAAACAGTCAATTTAGCAACTAAATATTGAATTTAATTCAAAGATGACATCAACTTAACATTGAGACAGTCATGGCGATTGACTAACTAAATAGAAAGAGATCTATTGGGGCGGTCTGTAATATAAAAAAAAAAGTCTTGCATTGTAAAAATCGTGCAACATTGAATTGAACGTTTTGTAACCGATACTGCCGTCGACCTACAAATATCTATTTAAAAGCAATCGATACGTAACAAAATGAATAAAAATAAGGGCCTTGTCTGACCCGCGGAGCCAGAGCCCCGTGCCTAATTAAATAGGCATTCGTTGTCACTCTGGTGACACGAGGGGTGCCCTTAACTTAATGGAATATGGTAACCCGACTAACAACTCTCCAATTAGGGCATTCGAACCGTGATGGGGGTGAACACATAATTTCATATTTCTAAATAAATATACAATTTACACCTATACAAAACCTAACCTATTATTTCGTCGCCGATAAAGAGTGTCGTTTTGATTGCATATATACACAGTATAAAACAAAGTCGTTTTCCACGTCTGTCTGTCTGTATATCCGGTAAGTAAGTAATCTTAAATCACGCAACCGATTTTGATGCGGTTATCACCATCGGTTTATGTGTATAATGACTTGATTAAATTTTTGTAAGTACATAATTATGTAGAAAAAAAAACAATGTTTTCCATCTTCACATAGTATAATTTGAAATAGCTTTCCGCGTCTATCTGTCTGACTGTTTGTATACAAAAAAAATATATATATACCGAATACTGAAACCCGCGTACGAAAACGTAAACCAATCGTACGGTTATCGAAGTTGCGAACACAGCTAGTAGTATAGCTAGGAAATAGGCTACATTTTAATTACTAACGTAATTTTCCTTAAGCTATCCTAACCCAATTTTGTATAAGTATACAATATTTTTTAGAAAAAAAAATAACATCCCTAGCCTACCAAGGCAGGGGCGGATCGCTAGTTTATTACTATAGATGTGCACCGGTAAAAACCGAACCGATAACTATCGTCTGTGGAGGACGCGAGCAGTGTTAATTGTCGACAATTGAATCATGTATGTAATTGAGTTGAATCAACGGTCATAGACAATGCATAGTTTACAAGCTGCGGTTACAATAATACTTAACGGTGCGCGAAGAGTTAAGTTTTAAACTACTATAAACAAACATGAACGTTTTGACAGAATTGACAATGAACGACTCCAAAGAGTTTTAAAAGTTTCCCATCTTTGTCAAATCTAATATCTTCAAACGAGCAATTATTATTTATACTAATATCACAGCATACTTATTTCGTACAGTAGGCCGACGGAGACGTCTAAACAGGGCAATCGTACTGGGCGTGAGGAGTGAGGCGCGAGTGGGGCGTGCCCAAGCTGCATACTTCGTCGTTCTTAGTAGCTTGGGAAAAATATGTAACGTAGTATTATTTATTTATTTTATTATATTATATTATATTTAGTTATATTACCTTATTTGTTTTTTTATCTAAGTATGTATTTAAACCTTATTATTTTTAAAATAAATAGAATGTACGTATTCCATCATTTGACTTTTCAATATTCAAAATTTTCAGTATAGCAGAGCGTCTTTTGTTGCCCGTCTTCACACAGAGAGGTTCAGCTTTATGTTGGCCTCAATTTTTACCAGTTTATTTTCTTTTGAAATTTTAATTATTCAGTTTAAAATATTTATGTAAAAAACCCCGGTTATAATATGGGTACGTATTTCATCTTATTTCTGATGATAGATTGTTGATTAATGTTTTTTTATTATAATTTGTGTTTTAGTTCATTTTAAATTTATTGTTAATTTACTCATTTAATTCTATTATCTTTTCAGTTTTTTTTAATCCTTATGCAATTGTATTTTTTTATTTTACTCTTGTTTGTTTTTTGCCTGACCATTTATTGAATAAATTATTAACATTTAGGGATCTTATATCTAAATTTTAGATTCCCACGGTCAGGCACACATATTTTTTCTTTTAGATTTGTGTTTAATTATTTCTTTTCATTTCAGGGTTTTTTTTGTTTTGGTTTTTTTTCATTCATGGATTTAATTAGAGATATATAAATAATATTTAATGAATCCTGGGTTTTATCCGACTTTTACATTTTGATGAGCCTTCTTCATTTTTTTCTTTGGTGACACTGATGAGCATCGAGTTTTATTTTGCCGAGAAGGAAAACTTTATTATTACATCCAGCCATTATTCACATCCAGCTAAGTTTTTAATTTTTATTAGCCGGATTTATTGAATCAAATTTTGAATTTCATATATATATATTAACGTACGGGCTTATGTACCACCCCCTGTGTTTTTTTATTTATTTTGTTTAAATATATATTTTAAGTGCTAACATCTGATTTTTTTATTTTTAGTTAGCTGGCGCCCAATTTTTTTAGTTTTTTAATAATAATTTCATAGCCGATAACGTTATCTTATTTCAATTTATTTTCAACGTTTCAAATATTCTAGGGCTATAGCGTCTTTCAGATTTTAATTTATTATATAAATCAAAATGGTGCATACGGCAAGTGCTGTAAATGTGTGGAAATCTTTATCTCGCATAAATAAAGAACTAAGCTTTCATCAATTTCCGCATGATGAAGAAAAAGCATATTTTATATTTACTTAATTTGTGTCAATCGTTCCGTAATTTTTAAATACCTACACAGGCGGCGGTATCGCTCAACATCAAAGGCGTCGGCCTACTGTAGGAAATAATTAGTATGCTGTGCTAATATTATAAAAAGAGACAATGTGTATGTTTGTAATGAATAAACTCAAAAACTATTGGACCGATTTTGAAAATTCTTTCACCTATAGAAAATCTACATTATTAAGAGGGAAGAATAGTACGTACTCATCCATACAAAAAGAGAAAATGTTTTTCCACTTTATATATTTTCCAATCTCCATGATTTTTTTGTATGTTATTGACACAATGAAAGACTAAGTTAATATGTTTTACTTTTTCCAAAATTTGCAATAGATTAAAACAATAGATTATAGGCACCTCAAATAACTTAATTTTTGTGATTTAAACTTTGTCGAATTAAACCGTTTGTTTTATAAAAACAATCTAATTTTTTTTTTTAAAAAGCGAAACCTATAAACCTAGAATAGGCACATTATGCTGAAACGATCGACATGAAAATCAAAGTGATTTGTTAAGATTTAGTTAGTGGAAACGGTTTTCTACCGAAATGGAAATTTCTTCAAAAAGTACCTATTGTCAGTCGCGACTCGCGAGCTACAACGCTCTCTATCGCACGATGCCCCGGGGCAAGAGCGCACGAACGATAACATGACTGTGTTTTCCTAAATACCTATTTCGTTAAGATCGCAAAGCTATATTTTCCTCTTAACATAAGTTTTTATTTTATAAAGTTACGCGGGCAAAGTCGCGTGCAACAGTTGTAGTTGTCTAGTTGTATAAAAAAATATTTCGCTTGTCTCAGAAACGGCTCTAACGATTTTGATAAAATTTTGTATAAAGTTCAAGTTAATAAAATCATATATTTTTTCAAGCTTTTCGAGCGTTAATAAACTTTCCGCATTGAATAATAAATATAACTTTTCCCAGAGTGCATGAGTTATTATGCCACCCATTGTCTTTCATCTTCCGATGACTATTAAAAAGAAACGCATCAACTGCACTCAACACTTTTAAAAGTGATGATTGGAATAATTTGAGTGAAATTTTAAGTTTCATTTGTACTTTATAATTTAAGTAAACATCTTTCGAGCCAAAGCTGTCCCGGGTCAAAGCTTACTTTAACTTTACCTACTTCCTTCCTATTAGAATATATATGGATGTTTGTTACTCTTTCGCGTAAAAAGGGCTTAACTATTTGGATGAAATTTGTCACATAGATAGTTTATTACCTGGCTTAACATAGAGTTAGAGGATACTTTTTATTGTGCTTTTTATTATAAAAATCAAGAATGGCTAGACTAATTTTAATACGGTTTTCACCTATGTAAAGATGGATAGACGGATAAAGAGGGATAACGTGTTATATAAAAATTGCACCCCTGGCGAAACGGGAAGCTGATGGTCACTAGTACTCATATATTTTTTTCCGTAAAAATTCATGCCCGTAACCGTAGCTAAAGTTACGGTGGAGACCGTGGCTAAAGTCACCTAATTTGAGGGCGAAATGATGCGTGCATGTCGCTGAATGTCATTGACAGCAATTATAAAGGTTTGTTTAGATTCTACACGCGTATTGTTATAAATAGAAGACTGTGTCCATTAGTGAGACCTAACAGTACAAACACGATAGTCGTATAGAAATGATAACATTGGTTTAGCAAATTGCAAGCAATTTGCCGATTATTGATCGGTCAATAAGTAATTATTAGTATTATTACTGACAAGTCCTATATAATTTTCCAAATCGGGGGAAAATACGTAAGAAATGACAATATAAAACTAATCGATTTTTATATAATTTCTATTTGATCTACACTAATATATGAAAGAGGTAGATAAATGTTTGTTTGTTTATAACTAGAGTAAAGTAAGTACTGAAACTTATAACCAAACTAAATTTCTTTCACTGATTTATTTCGCATTTTGCATTTCGCAGATAATATTGTTCAAATGTTTTTTCTTTTATGTACTTCTTTTTTTTTCTTTTACATAAAAGTTTAAATAAAATTATCTTTAAGTATATTATATATATTTTTTAAATTAGAGAAAATTCGCTTTATTTTAATCTTTAAAATCCACGTAATCCCTTGACACCGTAAACTGAAAACACTAATTCAAACTAAGGGCCTCTTGATAGAATTTTCTTCGGGCCTCGCACATCTTAATCCGTCACTGCCCATATGTTATATTATTATATATTAATTATTCTAGACAGTTTCATATTAAAACATATAACTAAAAGTGTCTAAAAATAATGTTTTCCCCCCGAATAAATTAAGTAGTGAACAAAAGAAAATTAAGTTAGGCAATACCTATAACGATTATGTATGAGATAAACTTACTTCGAGGAGTCCATGATTGTGTATGCCCACTTGTACTCCTGGTACTCCATGTTAGCACCGACCTGCGCCATTTTGAGAGGGCCACTCGGTTCTACTGTGAAGACGTGGTGATTTAACTATTTGTACAGGATCACTAAGGCACAGTACACTCTGCAATAAGAAAAAATAAAGTTTCAAAAAAGCCTAGTAGTTTCTGTAATATAGTTACCATAATAGCATAGGTTTCGCATACGTCTTTTGAACGTCAGATATTCAGTGCTAGATTTAAACGAGTATTTGCACAACAATCCAAGGCACCTCTCATAACAAACTTGCAGATTATAAAACTATGATTAATACCATTCAAAACAAAAGTAAAGGCATGTTCTATACAACTAACATATAAAAATGTCACGTGTTTGTGCGCGATGAACTCCTAAACTATAATACATACTTACTTAACCGATTTTGATAAAATTTCTAACTTTTTTTTTTTTTAATAAGAGATGGGTTAGCTCTTGGCCAACAACCAGCCATGTGGCAAGGATGAGTCCTAAGATGGAACGAGATCACCCAGAAGATCCTTACACCAACTTAAAACTTAAGTTTCAGAAGAACTTTTAAAAGATATCCTACCCTTTAAGTCCAACTTAAAATAGGATATATAAATTGCACCCCAAGCAAAGCCGGGAGTGAATCACTAGTGTTATATACATTTTCTAATAGGTATTAACTGAAAAAATAAATTCAATATTCAATATCCAATATTCCATAATCGATCTAACATGTAAGATTATATATTTTTATTATAATCAACACCGTAAATATTTACATTATGAACACAACACAAGAGTAATGTTTGTTATTATTTTAATGAAAACTGTACAAAATAAACGGTGTTTTTATTATAAATTAACTTTGTTTGCCTTTAAAGATTAAAACCTTTACCTAGGTTAAATATAATCTAATTTAGTGCTATTTTATTTAAAAACATCTTGCTTTTATGACTTTTATCAGAAGAGATCTAAGTAAGTAGTTTCATTTAGATAGTATGAATTTTGAGAAAATAAAGCAATGTTAGAAATTTAGAATAGTGTCTGTTTGGGGTACCCAATGTTAGGGCATGGCAAAAACAAGTGCTGATAACAGCCCATAAAATCATTTTAACTTTCTGTGTACCTGAATCAGAGTAAAATTAGAGTAATGAATTATATTTATTACAATATACACTCTCATAAGATATCATTAAAAACACTCAATCGTTACAATTATTACATATTTTGAATTCAAATATATTTTCCAGTATTGTTACAAATTATTAGCAGCTGTGTTCACAGTTAAGTCACCTTTGTAATAAATATATATATATGTTATTTGTAGAATGAGTAAATTTAAATTTTATATAATGACTGAAAATACTGCACCTTTTGTTAAATTTGTCCAAATAAAATACAAGGTTATGCAATGTTAAGTTATCCAGGTTCCCTGTTTTTCATCAATATAAAAAAAGGTAAGTTTAAAGATAAAGATAGCCTTTAATTGTAAGGAATCCTAATACAGAAAAATAACATGCTACATTATATTACTTAAATAAAACATTTTCTCTTTTATTACTCTTCCTTGCCTGTCACACGACATAGGCCTCTAAAAAAGGTAACTTTACAGACAAATAATTAAGGCAGCTGCCGCCGTATCAATTATATGGGGCTACAGAGGCTATGCGTGTAAGCAATAAACTAACCCTCAACTTTCTGTTGAGCCCGAACAATCCGAACATGCTATAACTATCTGCTATAAGTTGCTGAAGAGCTGAAGAGAGGGGGTAGACTACTTGATGCTGCAGCATTAGATCAAGGTTACCATGTCATAGAAATACCACTGAAGTAACAGCATACTAAATTTCACATCAATCGAACCTGTAGAAGTTCGTCTTCGTCAATTGGGAAATGCAAAAACACCTCTTAAAGCGATGCAAAAACGAGCGAGTAAACGAGATGGCGCAATACATGATGTATGGCGCAATACATGATGATCTCCCTCACTCAATCGTCTTTGCATCGCTTTAAGAGGTGATAGTAGGGCCCAGAACAGATCTACATAAACCATCGCTGAGAACCATCTCGTTCTTGACAGCTTTTAAAACAAAAAAAGCAGATGGATCCTGCATTAGGGAGTAACGATTTCATACACTAGTTTATTTTTTGTTTTGAAGGTGTAGTTGATATTGCAGTTTTTTTTAATCAGAAGTATAAATTCATAATTGATTTAAATCTTTATCAGATGGATAATCAGAAAATCTCAAGGCCAAAATTGAGCACTAATCTGAACACCCAAGTGAGACAACTTTGAAAATAAGATTCATTGAATTATGAATTCTCAAGTTAAAATATTATAGGATTACCCATAGACATTATAACCCTGTTAAGGATTCATAAAAAGATAAAGGATCATAAAGGATTCATGACATATTATAACTTTAAAAGGCAAATACATAATAAAATACTAAAGAGAAATTTTATCTTATTTTATTATTATTTAATCAAGCATAGTATGGTAAACAAAATTGTTATACATTATAATCCTTACTAATATTATAAATGCGAATGTGAGTTTGTTTATTTGTTACTCATTCATGCAAAAACTACTAAACCGATCACCATGAAATTTTGCATACAAGTTGTCTGGGACACCAGAAAGAACATAGGGTACCTTTCATCCGGGCGCGGGCACCAGCTAGTATTATATAAATTCATTCAGAAATATTAATTATTAATATAGGTACATAAATAATATTGATAGATAATAACAAAATGATTATAAATTATTTATTTATTTTATTTGTTATAATATACTTAAAATTACTATTGTAAATTTTACTGTGATTTTACTACAATATGGATGGAATATTTGAAAAAATAATATTATTTATATTAAATTAAATTATAACATCAAATAAATAAAACAAACAGATGTGTAACAACTAATACTTGAACTCGGAAACATATCATTTTATATTATATATTTATAAAAAGAAAGGATATAACAATAAACTACGGAAACCAGTCAGCTCAGAAATAAGTGGAGCACGAAAATAATGTAGTTACTTACAATAAAGTGAAAGGGTACCGAATCGAGTCCTCGTTTAAGCGAAAATTGTCGTACATTGCAACCGTCGTAAATTGTCACTAGGTTGCCACTGATATTACTTTGGATTTATTACTGTTATTATTGAATAAATAATACAGAAATTTACTAAAATAAATACACGACACAAACTCTACGGTGCTCATCAACAAAGCTTTATTAATTTAAACTTACCAAAATGAGGACTGTTCAAATGCACACAGCCATCAGCCCAGCGATCCCATACTTAATTAAAACAAATATCTTTTATTAACTTCACATTAGTTGATTAATGTGTAAATTATTTATAAAATTCTCCTCTCGCGAAACTGCCCTACGCTTACTCGATCGACAGCCATAACAGTGACATAGACAATAATTTCAATTATAAATAAATCGAGCAAGAACAACCCACAGAAGAATAAATAATATGTACTTGTACTTTGACTTACTCTATAACTTTGACGAAAGTTATCGTTGTAATCAAATTTATACCATATGTTATTATTTGGTTAATATCTAGTAGTATTTAGTTTGTGACTATAATAATTTTATTTATAGTGATAATCACAAACTAAATAGTAGATACTATACTAATGATAATTATCTAATGCGGAAAAGAGACAGAGACAAACATGTGACATTGGGAGTATCAAAAGTAATCTGTAGTAGACAATGGAATGTCAAAGAAATGTCTGACTTTGACATTATAATTTACATAGATTAGATAGCCGACGACCAGACGAGGGGTAAATAAAGATTATTAATAAAATAACCTCATTCATTCCATTTGAATATTTTGTTTTGTATAAAAAATGAAATTAACATTGGCTTTGCTGCGTCGTAATCTTCAACCAAATGGACATATTTTTAGAGGCAAATACCGTTTAGTGAAGAAAGTGGAACCAAAACATATTAGAGACATAAAAGCTAAGTTCGCATTAGAAGAACAAAATATGCTCTATTTGAGATATCCATATTTAACTGAGGTTTGTGTCTTCGTGACTGTTTCTTAAATAAAGTTACATGTGCAGTTTACTAAAACATATTGAAACAACTATTATTTTGGAACATTAGTAGATTACTTCAGGTTACCAGTGAATGTCAAACACAAGCAAGGGATATGAAATCTCTCCTAGCATTATGGTTTTGCAGTAAATGAGTGAATTGAATTGAAAAAAGTCTTCATAAAGTCTTTCAAATATAAATATTAGCTGTTGCATGCAACCTCGTAATTATAAAATATAGCCTCGCTGATAGTGTGAAAGAATTATTAATATCTGTCCAGTCTTGTTTGAGTTTATTCATTAAAAACAAACAAAAATACGAATCATTCATAATATTAGTACTTATAGATTTAAATGTATAAGTTTCATAAGTACACAAAACATAACAGACCAAATTAATACCAGTTTTGACAAATTATACTCATTTGTTTTGTAATATTTCAGGCTGAAAGCAGTGGTCACACGAAAGAATTAGGCAAAAAGGAAAAGGCCAAAGAGGCACTCCGTGACACAACAAGAAGAATATTCAAGGAGGATGTAACATTATTTGAACGGCTTTTACACTTGCGTGTTAAAGAATCTTGGGATTGAATTCTTTTTGTTACTCATGTTCTTGTTCTAAAATATTCTATTAGTAAATAAATATTGTATAGTCATTGAATCATTTTACTTTTATATCTATTTTTTAAAGGATCAGCTCTTGCCACCTTCTACTTGCACTGTGAAGTGTACATACCTATTCAGATTTGAAACTTTCAAAATCCTAATAAAACATTACTAGATGCCACCCTGCCCTATTTGATACCTATGCTATTTATTTATTCGCCTTTCCCTGCCGGGGTCTGTGTTTCTGGGCTCATATAACCCAAATATTTTCAAAGTTCGAGTGAAAAAGCATCTTCTGGGTGAGCTCGCTCCATCATCGGCTTCGTCTTTGCTGCACGGCTAGATGCTGGCCAAGAGTAGACCCATCACTACATAGTATGAAACAGTCGCTTCCCGCTGTGTCTGTCCCAGGTCTGTCCCTATGTATGCTTAGATCTTTAAAACTACGCAACGGATTTTAATGCAATTTTCACTAATGGATAGAGTGGTTCTCGAGGAAGGTCTTGGTATATAATTTACAAAGTTACGCGGGCGAAGTTGTAAGTATTAAACAACCATTTAATTAAATGTGAAGGCGACATCTGGTAAGATTTTAAGAAACAAACAAGGCTGCAGAAGAGTTACGTAATGTTATTAATTTAAATTAACACATTTCTCAACACATTAGAATTTAAATTTAAAATGAATAGTAGAACTTGGGCGTTACTACGATTTACCATTAACGCGTAAAGGAGAGACTCCGCCACGATTTCGTTTTAGGTGTACTTTTTATGTGCCGCTTTGGCATTTGTGACGCTAATTCCATAGTGCAGTACTTCGATGTCCAGCACTGGTGACGTCATAGGAACAATACTAGAACATTAGATATAAATTCCACGCCTCCCTCCACTTGGCTCCCACGTCTAGGATCCCATGGGATCCAAAGATAATTTTTTTGGATTCTGGCTCCCATGGGATCCTAAAGTAATTTTTTATTTCTCTTGGCTCCCAAAGGATCGTAGGATAATTATTTACAGCCCTTGAATCCCATTTCATTAATGATAACATAAAGATATATACTAGCTCTTTATTCTACTAACATAATATTTAAATCGATTACATAAGTAAGTAAAGCTACCAATAATTGAGGTAAGACTATTAATAAGGAAAACAATTTTTAAATACACTTCCTCTTTATTAGGTACATACATTATGACACCAATAAACATATCACATTTCACAGGCTACAAAATATTTGCATATAAGTACATTTATAACAAGAATAACATTTGTAAATCTTATTATTTCTCAATAAGAACATTGTGAAATTTATTCTTGAAAAAAGCACCAAAAAAAACTGTGCCTCATTTTTTTTTAACAAAAATCCATTCTAAATTCTTTTCTTTAAAAAATAAAAACTAGGATATTTTTGTTCTGTTGTACATCTAGGTAGTTAGTAGTTACTATAATGTAAAATATAATATGTATATTAAATATTCATTGTTATTATAAAAAGTTTAAAAATATGTTAAACAAAAGCTATTATTTTCTTTTCTGTGGAAAAAATTATCGCAATATAAGCATGAAAGAAAACTGTTAAGCATTATATGGCAGGCAGAATTTAACATAGTATATTTTTTAATTTATCTAAAATATTTAATAACAATAATCCTGAATAATTAACAAAATTTATCCATGTTAAAAAATCACCTAAAACATAATGACGTTCATATATTTCCTTCATTCACATATTTTATTACATTTTATTATTCGTCTTTCCATGAGATAAAATTAATAAGAAAGTGAGGATTTCATTATCACCACCATTGCAAACTGAACCTCAGATCCTTTTAAAATCAACTTTAAATTTTAAGAAATGTTTTCATCGATTTAATAATATAAAAATAAATAAACAGTAGGTACATGCACATCAAGTATTCTAACTTAGTAAAACTTATCAAGTTATGTACCTTTCAAACTAAATAAAATATTTAGTTTAGCCTATTTCATTATACTTTGACAATCATATTATGTAAAAACATAATACTGAAATGCAGTACATAGTTTAGCATGTTACTTTTAAGCCTAAAATCATATTTTACATATGATATCTATATTAAAATGAACTTGCTTACTTATCTTCAACAACTTGCTTATCCCTGAAATAAGCAAAGTACAGAACTAAAGGCCATTATCGTTGACGGACGGAATAAAGAGAATTTCGAACCGTATCAACATAGATGAATGATTGGTCTCGCTGCACTCGACTAGATACCGCCGTTGTACTTGTAAAATGCGGCAAAAAAATACTACGCCGAATTCGGCGTACCCAAGCCAGTCACACTGCAAACTGTCTGTGATGTGTACGTGCCGAACGTATTATTAAATTTTGAGCATAATAAATTGCCAGTTTGCGTAGTGAAACTGTGTAAAAATATAATAAAACTGTGTAAAAAGTGACGATGTTTTACACACACTACAATAAAAAACTGCCACATTTACGGAGCTATCGTTTTTGTATAGTACTCTATCTAGTCGAGCGTAGCGAGTCCAATGCAATAATCATCGCGTATCAAAATGCGTTTTCAACAAATATTTAAATGAGGGTAGTTTTACACTCCACTTACACTAGCACTGATATCATAAGGTTTTTTATGAGTAAGTATTTATTTTCCAAGTATTTCCCCTCTTTGATATCAAAATCAACGTTTTGAGTGAGATAGACAACTATATAAAAAAAATCTGTTTTACAGAAATGTAAATACATTAATTTAATTAATAAATTTTCAAATAATTACAAATAGATCTCTAATAATACTTGCATTCATTTTTAAATCAAACGATTTGTACTTTTAAAACCATTAATTATTTAGGCGTTATATGCTTCGTCCAAGCGAAGGGATCGTCTTTGAGATCCTTTTTATGGAGGGTCTTTCCCTGGTATAGGAATTCAGCAAATTGTGAGACAACCGGATCCCTCATGCAAGACGCCACTGCAATAACCTTGTCTGACTCGTCAAAGAAGAAGATCACAAATTTCAATTCTTTTATATCCCCATCTATCATAGTGCTAGCGGGTCTGCCGCAGCCCGCGTAACGAATGGACTTTCCAAAAAGCATCGTCCAGAAGAACGGTACTGTTTTCAGAGGAGTTTCTTTCTTTAAAATATTTAGAGCAGCTGTTCGACCGTGATATTGCGCTAACCCAATGTGGCCTATGCTCATTTTTTGATTGCCATTCGCAAACACTGGCGCGTATGCTATGTCACCACCTGCGTACACGTTTTTAATATTCGATTCCAACTTTTCATTAACACTGACCGCGCCGTTGGGCTCCAGTGCTATACCACTTCCACTGAGAAACTCAGTGTAAAACGTCGTTCCGACACCCAAAATAAATATATCAGCCGGCAGCGTCATGCCTTTAGCTACTTCTACGGATTTCACGTATCCACCGTCTCCGCTACATTTAACTATTGTAGTACCGAAAAGGAATTGTACACCTTTACTTTCAAACAGAGCTTGCAAACTCTCCCCAATTTCCCTGCCAAACACTTGACCGAGCGGCGCTATATCTTTACCGACTACAGTTATAGACTTCGCTTTATCCGCACAAGACGCAGCAATCTCTAATCCGATAAAACTGAGACCTAGTACAACAACATTCTTATCCTTTTCCGAACCTAAAGCTTCAAGTATGTTGACCGAATCAGCATAGTTTCGCACAGTGAAGATATTTTTCAAATTAACACCCGGTATGTCAGGAACTCTAGGTTTTGAGCCGGTAGCTAAGTACAACGCGCTGTACTGAAGCTTGCTACCGTCGCTAAGATGCACGAATCTATCACTCGGTTCCACTTTAGTAGCCTCTACGCCTTTCAGAATTTGAATATTCGCATTGTTGTAGTAATCCTGCGATCTGGCTTGAAGCTTTTCAATGTCGGTTACAACACCAATTTTGGACACCTTTATTCTATCGTAGGGTAGGTAATTTTCCTTGGCGACTACCACTATGCGACCTGTGAATCCCTCGCTGCGTAGAGTTTCGGCACAGGTTGCTCCAGACGGACCTCCACCAATTATCACGACCGTGTTACTGTCGCAAGGGGAAGGCAGTCCTAGATCTTTTACACGCTTATTTGATTGAAGATCGCTCAACTTTGCACGGACCTGAAAAATAATAAATTTAATATCATTGAACCGCACTTATTATAAATCGAAGTCGAAGGCGCTGTACGCGTCAACGCGTCTGTCTATTTCTCCGCTAACTTCTTCTAAACCACCCAACGGATTTCGACATGGTTTTTACAAATGGAAAGACTGATCAACAAAGGAGATACATATTTGCAGAAATTTGCAGAAAAAAAATTGCATTCGTGAGAAACACGAGCCTCATATACTAAATAAATAAATAATACACACAAATCGGGTTTAGTTATCTATAAAGATATTTAATATACGTTCTAAGATATAGAAGATATTTATAGGCGACCTTAAGCAGATTAACTTAGCACACTTTACTTTTGATTCTGCCTAAGCATACAATGTACTATCACACTTTTTCCAAGCAAGTCTGCTAATTAATATAAGTAATATAAGTTGGTCTCAAGTCTCAAATCTTATTTTGATCAGCATACAATGAAAGTTCACCAATTATTTTGAAACTGTCTTCTAAATAAGGTTACACACATTATAATGAACCTATTGTTTCAGATGCAGGCATCGTTCAAATTAGAATCATCGCGTTTAAATTGCATTAGCAAACATATTGTTTGACTTTGTGTCAAACATTGTACTTACTGCGGTTTCAATCAATAATATTCTTAACCCATTTATCTCTATAACTATATTTCCTTCTAACGAGATTTTTAGAATCTAATAAGTAGCTTTTTAGATTTATTGCCTCCTATACGTACAAAGTGCTTACTTTGAGAGACTTACAATTGGTGTGCTTATTTATTTATTCGACAAATCAATAATCAAATATCTAAAATACCAGAGACTAACTTACGGGGCGCAGCTAGTCACAATAGGCTATAGCACCAGTACAGTAGCTATTGTAGCTTTCGTATAATTAGTAAAAGTATATTGTTTACAAGGCTGGGTTGCACCATCTTACTTTAACAATAACAAACGTCGCAACTTCAGTTAATTCGCACTCATTTTCGGCCTAACCGTTATTTTAACTGAAGTTGCGGCGTTTGTTATGGTTAAGGTGTAAACACACGCCAATCCTAAAAATTTGCATTTTTAAAAAAATATGTTAGAAGAAACTATCAATGCAATTGGTTTGAAAAAAATATATGTTATACTTAAACATGTGAAGAACAAAATTTATTGTTTAGAATTTCCATCGAAGTAATAAAAACCCAACAATAAAAGTTAGAACATAAGAAGAATTTGACTTATATTGAATTTTGTTGCGAAAACGGTTTATTGCGCGCAAATGATGACTACGCCGAATAATAAGTCAATATCATTTAAAAAAAATGTATTGACCTTTTTTTTTTTTAATGTAGTTTTAATGAATAGTACAAAAAACCACATTTATCAGGCCTGTTGAATTGTTTCCGCCGCCTCGGAACTCTAAATATATGGAGCTACAGTGTCTCAGTGACTGCGTTGAGGTGTGGATTACGTTTGTGTTTTTCGTGTGGAATTAGTATGATATATATAAACATTCTAAAGGTCATATCGGTGAAGGTCAAATCGTCAATGTCATTCGCCTTTGTGAATCCCTTAAAGTAAGATGGCGCAACCCAGCCTTAGTATAACTTTAGATGAAAAGGCTTTTCAAATAAATAAATGAAGATTATTTGGAATCAGATGAGAAGTTTCAAATATGCAGTTAGTCACAATAGACTATAGCACAGTCAACCAAGAATTTTAGATTAGATTATTTTATTTTAGAATAAATTATTTATAAATTTATAAATTATTTTAGAATGTAGCTTTTGTAGGTATAACTAGTGAGATATTTTTTTGGAATCAGATATCAACTAACGTTTCGTGTTTATTTCCCTAATTGGTGATAACTGTTGACGCGGTTACTATATAATGATAATAAAAATTTGCCTAGTGTTTTATTTTTAAGTCCACAAGTTTCATTCGAAACTTCATTGTGCCAGAAAGAAAACACCTGTGTTGTGTATAATCAACGAACATTTTTTTTCTATAACCTTGAGTCCGACATTGAATCATCTGTTCTAATAAGTAGCTAGGTAGGTACGTGTCCAAAATGGTCAATGCGTTTCAAGGTCAGCAGCTTTTTTGTTTCCGATATTATTAAATAAATGATACGCTTTAGTTCTACTTATTTAATACCTTCGAGTAAAATACTTATAGTAAGTATTTATTAAAAACTATACGGTTTTTTTTATTAGAGATGGGTTTGCTCATGGACAGCATCCAGTCGTGTAGCAAAGATGAGGCCTATGATGGAGCGAGCTCACCCAGAATATGCCTGTTCAGTGTTCACTCGAACTTTGAAAGATTTGGGTTATATGAGCTCGAAAACACAGACGCCGGAAGGGAGTTCCAAACCTTGGCAGTGTGCATTATGAGTGGGGAAAATAAAGGATTGTAGGCTACAGTAACACCAAAATATCCTACTAATTCCTACTAATATTATAAATGCGAAAGTTTGTTTGGATGTATGTATGAATGTTTGTAACCCTTTCACGCAAAAACTATTGAACCGATCACCATGAAATTTTGCATACACGTTGTCTGGGACACCAGAAAGGACATAGGGTACCTTTTACCCAGAACGCGGACGAAGTCGCGGGCACCAGCTAGTAAAGAATAAACTGAATATTTGCTTCCCATATATGAATAATAAAATGAACATTTTTAGACCCCTGAAATACATAGGTGTAATATACAAAATCTTAAAACCAGACGCGACAATTAATTATTATTATAATATTATATCAGTATTACATTTAGCCGAACAAGATAACCTTAAGTGATTCTTCAATTATATTGACCGAGTACTAATTATTCATTCAAGTATTTACAATTTTTATGATAAAAAGAAAAAACAATCAGCTCGATGAAATACGAAGAAACCGGAATCCACTTTTATTTAATTAAATCATTATCTATTTATTGCTTAAGTAATTGAGTTTGATTAATTTTATCTACATAACATACATACCTCCTATACATACACATGCACTCTATACATACTTAAATATATTAAATGCAGTATCCAGGAACTTTGACACCAAAGTTTTTCTTGGTAATTAATTAAGATATCATTAACTATCTGTTGCACGGCGACTTCGCACGCGTAACTTAATAAAATATAGCCTATGTTATTTGCTGACAATTTAGCTTTCTACAGGTGAAAGAATTTTAAAAATCGGTCCAGTAGTTTATTCATTACAAACATGCAAATCTTCTCTATTTAAAATATTACTAAATAGATTATGATTATGATTAGATTTTATAAATCTATAGATTATGAAAGCAATAATAATTATGAAAGCAGATTAGTTACCGATAACAGAACTGAATTTTCTTTTCATTCTTTATTTAAGGTCGACAGATGGTTCTCAAATGATGATGCTAGACGACGGTTGTAATTCTTCTAAAATTCTAAAGAAAACTGCGATGGCATAATATGTCTTCTATCTGTTATGGTTGACTTGTAGTAATGGTAGTAAGCATTTCTTTCTTCTCTACATTTTATAAATCTATCATGTCTCTTTCTCCGCTAACTACTTCTAAAGCACCCAACGAATTTTAATTCGTTTTTCATTTATAAATATTATAAATGTAGAAAGGGTTAGTTAAGCGAGGAAGCTTTTTGTACCTATTCCGCGCTCCCCTATCCCCCTTTTTTTTTGCGTGGGACTGGGAAAATCTGCGAACCAGATCCCACTATATGTGTGGGACTTCTACCCAAATAAAAACCTAAAGGTGTTTCCTCATCTTAAGGGAACGTTAAGACACGTTACCTTCTCGTCCCCTATCCCCTCGATTTTCCCCTAATAAAAAACGAAAAAAAAAAATTGAAAAATGCATCCTGGGCGAATAAAAAAAAACATCAGTCAACGCAAATATCTCGAGATTAGTTTCAACAAGATAATTCTATATATATATATATATATATATATATATATATATATATATATATATATATATATATTCAACGTTGGAGTCGTGTGCAACTCAAACCAAACCATACTACACGATGACAAACTCAAATTTTATAATGACGGTGAGATGACATCATTCTTCTAAAAGGAGGAAAATGAAACATGCTGTATTACACACTAGACTTTGTGAGCAAGATTATGTATGCATAAAAATAGGTACATAATTTGATTATAGTATACTACGATTTTATTATTAACTCGCTGTGACCGCGACTTCATACGCGTGGCGTTCAAAATTTTTTGTTTGTAAACCGATTGATTGAAATGAAACAAGCACTATATTTTACGGGAAGCTTGCTAAAAAAATACATTAGTGAAAACTGCATTCAAATTGGCTAATCCGTTTCTGAGATTAGCGTGCACAATAAACGCACATACAGACAAACATTCTAAAAATATTTTTTTTACCTCGATATGTGACATAAATACCTACAATGTGTACAATTTGTTTTTTTAATCAATTATTTAATAGACAGACACCGCTTGTTTACGATTTTATTAGTGACAAAATGTGCCCCGCTGTTTCACCCGCAAGCAGTTTACGCTAAGTATTCCAAAAAGAGGTCATAACTTTAAACTGGGTATTAATGCTCAAGAAGAGCATTAATCTCCAGTTTAAAAGTGTAAAAGTACACCTAAAATCTAAATGTACTTTTGCAACTTTAAAATAAGTGTTTTTCTATACTAGTATTATAAAGAGAAATGATTTGTATTGTTGTATGTTTGTAATGAATAAACTCAAAAACTACTGGACCAATTTTAAAAATTCTTTCACCTATAGAAAGCTACGTTTATCATAGATATATTTTATAAAGTATAAGGAAATTTTAAACCAAATCCATTTCAATAACAAATACTTATCATTTATGACTCCAAAAAATTCTCATACATACTCATCAATTCTTATCCAAATATAAAGGTTTTTAATGTACTTATCATTTTGTATTATTAGCCAGACTGATAAGACCTCCTTTAAAATTGAACCATGATAAAAAAACCATGACTAATGTTTAGATTGTAACTGTCATTGAAATACATGACTGTATTTTTTACAATAATCTTAACTTGTATTTTTTACACTTAATTCAATTAAAACAAGGAGCTCAATCAATACCTACTATAATAATATTATAAAGAGAGAAGATTCGTATTTTTTTTTCATGTTTGTAAAAATGATTAAGCTCAAAAACAACTAGACCAATTTTAAAAATTCTTTCACCTATAGAAATATTTTGATTTTTTTTTATTTTTCATTACCAGAAACATTGGCTATATTTTGTAAAGTTACGCAGAGAAATTATATTCAAAGGGCATGCTTTATTTGACAGTCATTTGGCAATTGGCAACCCGTCTGGCGGCAGTAACCAAACCACCCTCTTACAGAAAACATTGGTGAAATAACAACACGCTTTTGTCTTTCAGTAACCAGAGTCCCATTGCCCTAGCTCTTTCTAATCTTCATCCTACTATAGTAATTAGCGGACTTCCACCACCTGTGACAATACTTATGTTATGGGCGAGAGTAGCCTACTTTCAAATGGAGCGTCAGCCTATCTGTCGAGCTTAAAATTTTAAAAAATCTTACCTTTACATTCCCCTTCTCCGTGACTGTCACTTGGTAACATGGAAGCGAATCGAATCCGGGAAAATCTTCAATATCTCCAGTCTTCAAGTTGAAGCAAGCTCCGTGGAAAGGACACCTGACTCTACCGTCACCCAATGCTCCGTTCACGAGTGGTGCACCGTAGTGTGTACACTTTGTTCCTACGGCGTTGATCTCACCCTTCTGTTTAACGAGTAACACTTTGCCGTCTTCCCCGACGTCGACTACTTTCATTTCATTCTCTTTGAGATCACTTTCCTTGCACACTTCGACTTCGATGTAGTCACGTGTCGATTCCACACGAGATATTGTAGCACCTAAGTGAATAATTTTAATATAATATTAGTATTAAACTGAACTCTTTGTTGAAAAAAAATTAATTTCATTTGGAGCAAAGAACATATGAAAACATATAGATAGAAAGACAAAAAAAACACCCCATCACAAACCGCATGGAATGTTGACAATGCATTGCGGTTTAATATTAAATAGAGTAAAAAAAACTGTAATAGAAAAACAAAATCACTATATTCCTTATTCCCCATTGGGATCACTAATGTACATGTACATATAGCATTCTTATAAAAAGAGAATTCATATTTGTATTTTTGTATGTTTTTAATGAATAAACTCAAAAACTACTGAACCAATTTTAAAAAATCTTTCACCTATAGAAAGTTACATTATCAAAGAGCAACATAGGCTATATTCTGGTGTGTAAAATAGTTCTTAATAAAATATTTTAAAGTATGTAATCAGAGCAATATAATCTTCCCAGTAGTTTGCTAATTATTACTAAGGTCTGCCCCATTAACAAGTACATAACAAAATGTCAATATTAGTTTAGCCAATCTGTAGTTTTTCAACCTTTGGGTCACATTCAGGATTCAAATAATAAGACCCTTATTACGAAATATCCTTTTAATATTTTTTATTCACAAACAACTTAAAATAAAGGAATAGCCAAAGCGGGTTCGAATCCCGCTAGGGGCATATTTTTATTGTTAACATTTAGCTTTGTACCTGAGTCATGGATGTTTGTATTTATAATATGTATGTATTTACAAAAAAAAAAGTAATGTATGTAGTATATCAACTGTCTGGTATCCATAATACAAGCATGAAGTTGCTTACTTTGGAACTAGATGGTGCTGTGTGGAATGTGTGAATATATTATATATTAAAGATTTTGAAATAATACTTAAATGCGACTGATTTGCGTGAGGGGGTCGCAACAATTTTTTACTTAATTTTTCGGTCGCGAAACTAAAAAGGTTCAAAAACGATGGTCTAGTCTAGAGTCTAGCCAAATGGATTATTTTTAAAGAGCATTTAGATATTATACACTAATTATCGATGAAAAAATATTATTTCAATAAAAATACACAGCAGCTATACTGAGACAAAAAAAAAGTAAAAAAAATACAATTCAAAATGTACTTACGTCTTTCATTAGTATCGCTGTTTTGTCCACTGTTCGGTGAATAGGATCTCGAAAGGGAAGAACCCATTTTAAAATAGGAATTACAAGTAAACACTGAACCAGGACCTACAAAAATAATTTTCTTAGACTCTGTACAAGATTAAAAATCTGTGAAGATCGAAATATCACAAAATTACTTTAGCGAAATAGACTTATGGTTATTTACACAGTGGTGCCAGTTAGTCTCACCAAGTGATTGGAATTTAAGAGAAAGGAATTTACCTTGAACAATACGTCTAACAACCTCGTATAAGACTTCCCTTTTGCCAGTGAATAATTTTAATGATTTTAATTTTGAAATGGTTACCATAGTGTAGGCTAAGTGGCTTGTCAGTTTGCTTTAGTCACAGAACACTATTTTCAAGTTACTCTATGTTATTTTCTTTTGACAAACAAATGTCAGATTGAGTTGGTGTTGCCAACTAGTATGTACAAAAAGCCTTTATCTATTTAATTTCAGACAATTGTCTTAGATAAAAGGCTACAAAAAAAAAAACAAAACATTCATTAACTCATGACATAAAAGTCATCCATAAACATGCGAACATCCTTAGATTAATAATTGGTCTCGCTGCGCTCGACTAGACCCCGCCAGCGTAGTTGTCAAGTGCGGCAACAAATACTACGCCGAAGTCGGCGTACCCGACCGTCTGCGACGTGTACGTGCACGTGCCGAATGTTTTATTAAATTTTGGGCATAATAAAATGCCAGTTTGCGTAGTGAAACTGAGCAAAAACATAAAAGTGACGATGTCTTACACTTTACACACACTACAATTATAAGTTGCTTTATTCACGGAGCTATTGTTTTGAGCAAATGTAGAATTTCTCCTTTCTACAGCTGTCCATTAAGTGAGCTGCTTAAATTAAAAATTACAGAATTTATTATTAGTTTTATTCATCATTCAAATTTAACTCATTATTAATTACCTTTTTTTTTGATTTATTGGGTGAACAAATTTCCACTGGAACTTCTTAAACAGATATTGAAGGTTTTATCTGATTGTCTTCAATATTCAACAACTCTGCATCTGTCTTTACTGCATCATCTGTGATTGGATGTTGTGTATGGAAACTACTTCCATTTAAGATTCAGATTTTATTTTACTAATAATTGGATATTGTGTATGGGAACTACATTCCACTTCAGATTCAGATTTTATTCTACTGATATTTGGATATTGTGTATGGGAACTACATTCTACTTCAGATTCAGATTTTATTCTACTTATAATTGGATATTGTGTATAGGAACTACTTTCTATTTGCGATTCAGATTTTATTTTACTAATAATTGGATATTGAGTATGGGAACTACTTTCCATTTGAGATTCAGATTTAATTTTACTAATGATTGGATATTGTGTATGGGAACTACATTCCATTTGAGATTCAGATTTCATTTTATTATCTGAAACAATGGATTTATTTTCTGTTTTATTATTGGTTAAATGTAGCGTTGGCAAGCTACCTTCTTTCAATATTTTTGTTCCATTAACTAATCCATAACGAAAACATCCTTCTTCAAAGTGTATAGAACACAGTGATGTGCGTTTTCCAATGGAGACATTGCTCTTTCCCAAAATATGCAACCAGTTCAACTTAAATTCTTCATTCGATGGAAATCTGTAACATTTTCAGAGATCTATGTTGCCTCATACAAATAAGTATATAGTTATAGCATTTGTCCATCAACATCTCATGAAGCTATGCACTTTGTACTTTTGTATATCATGAATATGTATCACTTTATAATTCATCATCATCATCTCAGCCGCAGGAGGTCAACTGTTGGACATAGGCCTCCCACATAATATTCCAATGAGACCGGTCAGAAGAAGCCTGAATCCACCGTTGACCCGCAGCCTTTATTAGGTCGTCTGTTCACTTTGTGAGTAGACATCCTACGCTACGCTTGCTGGTCCGTGGCCTTTACTCGAGAACTTTCCGCCCCCAGCTGCCGTCGGCTCTCCATACTATATGCCAACACTATAATTATATGCTAATAAATATTTATTTATGATTTATTTAAAAAATGATTTAATAATTTTTACAATAAGTACTACATATAGTAGAGATATATTAATAAAAATATTCATGGTAGGTATTATTAATCTCACTTATTCACAAACTTACTTGTGATAGGATCTTCGAGGACGTTTATCACTTCTCCACTTACATACAAAACACGTATGAACCATGTTTTGTTTTTATTTGGTTGATGATGCTCACACTCGCAGTAATAATTTCAATCACTTTTGACTATATCACGTTAGAGTACTCACTACTTTAGTAGTGTAGGTTTTCTATGAAATGTTCAGAAGTTTACAAAACATCATACCAAGCAAGCAAGGAAGGAACATCCAATCCAATTCATCAATTGCATTTCCAATAAACGAAACGGCAAAATAATTTTGATTTGCACAGGCTATGGCTACTTTACTTTGACAGCTGTCTATGGATGGATTGTCAATATCACACCATAAAGTATTTTTACATTTCCTTGTTCTATAATTCATTTTCGATCACAGATTATAAAGTTATATATCTAAAGAATTTTCGATCTAAATATGTACGTACCCCTTTTTGTGTAATAAAACGAAAAATAACAAGCATATTATTTTACACTATTTATATAAAACAACTTATATATAGTTGCGTTTATACAAAGTTTAAACTCACGGAAAAAAATAATCTATAGTTAGTGACTAAAGTTTTTGAACGCACTTGTCTTTGTCGTAATTAATATTTCTTTTCTGTGCATTTTCCCCATTGATGTGATAATGTGATGGTGGACGTGGCCTAGGTAGCGATTTTGTATTATGTTTTTCGTAATTTCGTGAATTTATCACGAACATGACGGATGCAATTGTGCTCAAAGGTCAACCCGTCCCGGGCGATCCTGAAAAAAAAGGGTGGCTCTTCAAATGGACGAATTATCTCAAGGGTTATCAGAGGAGATGGTTCGTTTTATCGAATGGTTTACTATCTTATTACAGGTAAAACCATAGTTTCTCATATATCTTTATGAAATATTTAAAAATATCTCATACTTGTTTTACATAGAAACCTATTACATTTTATGTTAGTAAAAGACATGGAACCTTGAAAAATTTTCGTGTATGACGCAGTCTGGTTTGATAACAAAATATTATCGTTTTGGTATAAAAATTAAAGGCAGTGAGCAATAATATGTTACAATAATTTCATTTATTTACTTTATCAACGTTACTACTGAAATTATGTAGAAGAGTTTCTACATAATTTCATTCTGTTTTATTAACGCGTCTGTAAACAGTTACATATGGCAACTGTATAAGTATTTTAATCAATTAATATGTAGTGTTCAGTTACATCTATATTTTTAAATATACTGTTTCTTAATTAGTCCTTTTTCTTTTTTACTAACACAATTTTACAAAAGTATTTCTTTTAAAATAATAATACAAATTGATGGGACAACTTTTGTATTCTAAATATTATTATTTTTAATATAGGTATAATAGAAAAATTGATTGTTTTCTGTTTGAGCAATATTTCAATAGTGACAAATAATATATTTTTAAAGTAATTTTTACTTAATTTCAATTTTCCGTTTTTCAGAAATCAAGCAGAGATGGCGCACACATGTCGAGGCACCATCTCTCTTCTCGGAGCACTTATTCACACAGCGGACTCGTGCACATTTGTAATAAGTAATGGAGGCACGCAGACGTTTCACATCCGAGCTCAGGATGAAGTGGAAAGACAGAGTTGGGTTACGGCGCTCGAACTGGCCAAGGCGAAAGCTATGTTAGTGTTAGTCCCCCCAATACTCTATCGGGTATCTGGTGGAGGATACTGCTTTTAATGCACTCATCACACAGCTGTAGGGTTAGCATGGGTACTCAAAAAACATGAAAATAAAGAAATAGTCTTTTTTTTAACTTAGATTTTAATTTGAACATTAATATTAATTTGTGTGCCCATTCTACATCTACAGTTCACACAATCAATTCTGTTTATTTTATAATATTTTATTTAATCGAAATACCAACAGCACATCAAAATTATCTAAAACACATAATATAAGTTATACAAGCACGTTTACATTTGTGTACCAATTACTGGTATCTGTACGGCCTACATCAGCTACATGTTATATTGTCTCTGTAAAAAATTTAGAAAAAAAATTTCTATGCCTTACTTTTTACTTAAATTTTAATGTCTATTTATTTTACTTGGATTTTCTAGATTTATTAAATGGATACACTATTTAATAAATCGGTTAGTCAAGTTTTATTAGGAAATAATAAAAAAATGGGAATCAAACATAAATCTTTTTGATCAAATTGATTTGTTACTTTATTATTGTAAATAATATTTTGATGGGTAATCAAATATAATAGGTGTAGGTTGTTGTTTAGAATTTAACTCGATTAATATACAATTATAATACATAATTATATTATCATTATGGAATTTTAGATTTTTAGATTATATTGAAAGTGAACATTTATAGAACTTATACAGATAAAATTTATAACCACCATTCGAATCAGTTGTACACTATACACTCTGTATTAACGAATTGTCACTACACAAAGAAATTATTAGACAAGGAATTAAAATTACACACTCAACTCTTAAATAACTCTCTGACTAATGACCGCACAGTGGCTAATATTGCACGTATTTATGTTATTTACTTTACTTTATTGTACACTGCTTCTTTAGGTCTAGCAGGTTAGAGGCCATTCATTAATTAAGTAAGGACGATTTTTGCCCCCTTACAAGATTCCCTAAATAGAGAATCAAGAAATAAAATAAGAGCAAATCTTAAATAAGAGCAAATGGCTTTATTTTATACTGTGTAAAGATTCCGTAAGAATAGCTTTTACTCCGGCATTTAGCATCAAATAGACTGTCAGCCTGCCTGCTAACCTTTCTTATGAAAATGTTTTTAATTATAACAACGAGACTAATCACATGCTAGTTCTTCATTTATGTACTGGTATTCGTTTAGGATGTATGTAATGAAAATTAATACATTCTTCACATTAACCCATCCGTAGACCGGTAGAGCAAGATGACCACACACATTTTTGATTAATACTAATCTCGTTTCTTTAGTCGAGCTCAAGAATCTGACGAAGACGATGACCAGATGTCAGTTAACGTGGAAGCACTACCCGGCGAAGGCGACAACGAAGATACCGGTGGTATCGCAAGGGAACTGTCCGCCAGGTTTCACGACCTGCGGACGTGTTCTGAACTGGTAGCGAGACACGGTGCGGCCTTGCAGAGGTCACTCGTGGACTTAGAAATACCTCCCTCGGACAATGCGAAACAAGTATCCGAAAGAGCAACATTGTTCAGAATATCGTGCAATGCTATGATGAATGTGAGTATGAGCTGTAATCACTGGATGTGTCTTTGAGTTTATGTAAATTTATATATATATAGCTGTCCTATAGAAAAGTGTTAATTTTTCAATATTTAAAAGAAACATAATATTCACATGTCATCTGTCTATATACATAAGCTACATCTAAACCACTCAACAGATTTCGCTAAAGGAAAGAGCCATAAATGAGGCAGGTTTTTGCATATAATTTGCAGAAAAAAATTGCATCCATGCGAAGACAGGTGCAACTCTCAGTACTATATCCTCTAGCAAGATATATTTATATATTTTTTTTATAAAAATAAAAAAGTAGAATATCTATCCCCAATGAAAAATGTATCCAAAAATGTTGAAATTTTTCTTACTATCAAATGCAAAAGTGAAATTGTTTAAAAAAGTAAAAATGAGAGAACTGAGAACAAAAGCTGATTTGAACCGAATAAATGTTAAGGGAGTACCTTACCTTACTACGAGACCTCGAAGCCTTTTATTGTATAAGAAAGAGATTACAAAAATGTGTAATATTTGTTCAGGCATGTTCGGAGTTTATGAGTGCGGCATCGACGTCCAGTAATCGTATGGGTCGCGCTCTCCAACACGAGCGTGACCAAAAAATGCGTCTCCAAGAAGTCGTTGAACAACTTGCAAGGCAACACGATAACCTCGAGAAGACGGTCACAGCGCGTAACATAACAAATTCAGGTGAGTCCAACTTTTCATAAACCAATACAGATCATCTGTACAAGGGATACCCAAAGAAGTCTATATCGACCCCCAGAGAGACCCAGGGGTCGACGACGACCTACAAGTGGTCTTTCGGTCCCCGTGACATGTAATAGTGAATGTCATTTAAACAGGGCATGCCTTAATTTTGATTTATCATAAATGAAATCACATATACACAAATTTTATTTATTGATGTTTTGTTTTGTTAGTATTGTTTAGCTCTACATATACCTTTTTACAGTTATAAATAAGTCAAAAACACATAATAAAGTTGATAAATTTGCTAAAATGGAACATTAGCTATGCAGGGGGTCTACCCAAACCCGAAAAATATGCCAATTGGTCTGCGAGACAAAGAAGTTTAGGGAACACTTAATCTAAGCTAAACCAGTGACGCCTAAATTTTTTTTATTTTTATAATTCAGTAGGAATACATGAATATCTATTTGTCGTATTAAAAGCAGTTGTAGGATTGCAGGAAATTATCTTTCTATTCATACCAGCTGTAGATAGTCGTAGACTAGATAGCTGTAGACATCCACTACTGGATATAGGCCTCCACCCAGCGATCTGGAATTCATAATTTTCCAATAAGACCCTTTAGAAGCAACGTGGATCCACCGTCGACCCGTTATCATTTTACTCATCCTTCCTACTAATATAAATGCGAAATGTGAGATTGATTGTATAGATTCACGCACGCAAAAACGGCTCAACCGATTTGGATGAAATTTGGCACACATATAGTTTATTACCTGGATTAACATATGTAATATAGTCTACTTTTTATCCTGGAAAAATAGGTGCCGAAATTTAGGAATTAACACAGTACATAAAACCTGCCGGAAATTTCTCGGCACTTCGCAAAAAACTATTTTAACTTTACTTTGTATGTAAATGTATGAATTATTATTACTAGTGAATTACATAAAAATCCGAATGGAATCACATTTCACACGTAAGTTAACTGGGAAACTAATATTTTCAATAAAAATAAATAAAATCAGTTATCATTGCAACATCGGCTTACGCGCTACATGTTTATAAAACCTGCTTCACTATAATATTGTCTGCGAAATTCTGTATTAAGATTTTATTTGATGTCAGCATAATATTTAAATACGCTTATTAATATTTATTTTACATGTTCTTTTGCTTATTACAATTCGCAGAGATATACTATTTCGTTGATTACAATCTTGATTTCAAATCCTATCTGCGTTAAACGGAACGTTTTACAATACTAACAATAAGTGACAGCGTTTTCCGTCCGTCTATGACAGGTCTGATTTGACAGTTGATGACGGAGAAACGAAAAATAAAATTGAGTTTATTTTATTGAACGATGTTATCCCTAGAGTAGAGAGAGACCTTAAAAAATACAATTACAAATTTGCAGGACGAACATAATATTATGCACAAACATAAAACGTTGAGGAATACATAAAATGCACTGTGATTTGTAGTGATTTCATTGTTTTGGTACGTACGAAAAAATATCCGAAACATAAATATTATATTTGCTGTCATTAACACTAAATTTTCAGGTATATTTCGGTGTACTTCAAGGTTGTTTCGAAGTATTGCAAATTGGTGGTTAATTTGACGTATTGTTTCATCTATTTTATTGTTTGGCTCGTAGATCTATTGGCAGTGTCGCGTATTATAATAGAGTAACTTAGAGATAGAGGTTTACTCTCGCTCGCCTTAGGTTGTGTTGTGAACTTGGCCTTGTGTAGTACTTAGTGCTAGCATTGAGTTTTATGAGATTTGTGCTCAAATTCAAGTTGACAGCAAATGTTATCTAAATGACCAGTCAAACATTGTCAGTACATTATGGTCGGTAAGTGGCGATGGTACTTAGTTGTTAATTATGCTTTAAATTGTATGCAGATGTATATTTGCATATCACGCTGCTTAGTGTTATGACAGTTTTTATTATTAATGTACACACACCACGGCAATGGGTAAATGTAAGTTTATTTTAAAATAAATTGTTGCATCAGTAAAACAGTTAATATGAAACATATAAGATTAGATTCAATAACAGGGCTTGTGCTTTATTTACATGTAGGTGCTGTGATTAAAGTTGATTGAGTGACTTATAGTACACTTACTAATATTCATTTTAAAAACAGTAGAGTTGTCACCAAAATATTGTTACTTTCCTATACAGTTGCCAGATGGTCAGGATTTGTCCAGACTTGACAATTGATGTCCAGATTCTCGACAAAATGCAAACTGTTGTGTAGTTGTGTCAAAATTGCAATCTAGATCTCTACGCATTTGCTCCAATAAAACAAAATGTCTGGCTTATAAAGACAATAACATCAAAAATATTTCTTTGCATGTAGCCTACAAGGTGCCATAAATATTTTTTTATGAAAAACACATTTTGTTATGCCCAACTTTGGTAAACAGTACTAAAACAAGATAAACCCTCTAGAGTTTATCTTGCCAGACAAGATAAACTCTAGAGTTCACCCGCTTTGCAAGGTGAAATAATTTATCAAACCACACCTTTTGCTTACCATGATATTTGCCATATCTCTTACTAATCCTTTATCCTTAGTCCTACTGTGGTTGAAAGCTCACTTGCTGCCCTTGTGGTGTTTCTTGTTATGTGTTTAGAGCTGGTACACACTAGGCGTTTTGAAGTGTGCGCTTTGAGAACTATGAAGTTCTTAGAGCGAGTACATATTGAGCGCTTGGAGTTGGGTTAGAACTTCATAGTTTTCAAAGTGCGTGCTTCAAAACTCCTAGTGTGTACTAGGATGTTAAGTCATCTAAATGTTAGTCACATATCATCAAGTAGATTGTCAGCCTCTGACAACCTATACATAAAATAAAACTAAGGATGTTCTGACAACAGTGACATCATGCATCAATGACATTTTTAAATTCAAACATAAAATTTAATATTTAGGCAATTTTTAACCATGTCATTCAGGAATCTACTCTAGACTTAAATACAAATTATGTACTCTTACCATTATACAATCCTCATCATGGAAATACTGGTGCCATAATAATATAGGGCCTTATGTGTTGACATCATATACTAATACAACAATGCGAATAATTGTGCATTGTGTTGAATGATTTATTTTCAGATACTTGTTGAAAGTACCTATATTTATAAATTTTCTTTTAATCTAATTAAGTTTAATGTAACATTATTTTGTTTAGCGTCATTTAATGCCAGTTTTTACTAAAAGAGTTCTATCAAACATACATTAGTTATTTATTTAAGATAGTGGTGTTAACTGATTTAACGGTGGTGATTTAATTTCACTAACAAACTATCTGCCCATCAAATAGATCTGAATAGAATGACTCGAGGGTCTATCTAAATTATCTTTTAAGAAAATATGCTGTATTTTCACTTGATTATATCCTTTGCCATAGTAAATTTAAAAAATGAGAGAAAAATGTTAGGATTGGTTTAAAAGTATTACTGTTGAAATTCTCAGCTTTCTGAAATATTTTTTTGGATTATAAGTTAATGCCATTATGTTCTGTCCAAAATTCGCGTGGTAACTTTGTCTCGTATGTTACCGCGTCTCAGCGTAAATTTTCCTGTAAATATTATTTTTCTTAGTGGCTATTACCAGCGTGATTGGCTCCGACCCTTTGCGCTCGTTGACTTGTTACTAGCCTCGTGTAAACAAGCAAAACAAGTATATACTGTACATTAGTCATATTTATGAAGATTTTGTCCACTTATTCCCGACGTCTGTCATTCTTCTATCATTGTGAAGAAATTACATGACTGACTGTAGTGTAAACTACTTAAATCACTTTTGTAAATACTTGACGATTGTAACCTTTAGTTGTAGTCAAGTTGAATTGTAAATTCCAAGTTGTATTATGTCTATAGATTGTGTTTAGTTTTTTTTTTTGCCTTTATTTAATTTATTGTACATAATACTTAACATTTAAGTAATGCTGTTACATTATTTAAAGTAACAGAAAACCTAAATATTTTGACTAAAGTGTAAAAACCCATCCATTAGTTTTTAATAGTTGTTCTTTGTTTTCTATTCTTTTATATTTTAAATTTTATGTTGTCTCTTTTATTTGCATGTTGTTTGATCTTTTCTTTAATTGTTCTTTTCTATTGTAGGCCAACATATTTTTAGCTTGTAATAAGAAGACAATGAATGATACATTTGATTGGTGCTACAGATATGTCTTAAGTTTCATATATCCACCTGGAAATCAACAAAGTGATGTATCGAACGTTTCTTGTTTAATTTGTTATATATGTATATATTTTTACACGTATTTTGTTTGTAATAATATTTTATTATTTTATATACATATTAGCAATTATATATTACCAGAAATTATAAAATAACATCTCCATTTGCATGTATTGGTTGTTTTGAGTGAATCTATACAAATATTATTTAATCTAACGTTTGTTTGAACGCGGCAATCTAAAGAACTAACAGTCGGATTTTAAAAATTCGTTTTGCATTTTATAGCCTAACATTTGAGGGAGGTTTTAAGCTATTTAACAACACTGTGACACTTAGGTATTCTAGTATTACAATATATTCTGAGAGCTGATTGTGAGAGTTGAGAGTTGGCGGTCGAGTGTGTCTGTTCAACATATTCCATGATAACCGAGCAACAGAAATTGTGGGGCTCAGCTAGGATAGACTAATATTGCTATTAATGTTGCACCTAAAAAACCAGTTGATTTATTTCTTCATTAGTTCATTAGTGTCATCAGTGATGATAGGGGAGCCCACGATGCTAAATGTGTAGTTAATCGAGCGTCGTGGGGACCTATTGGATTTTGAAGATTAGATTGTAGGAAGACAAAAAGGTTATATGAAGTTTTTTATTTCAACAGTGTGTTGAGCGTCAACAAGCTTTCAAAAATGTAAAAAAGAAAAAAAATCGAATCTGATTACATCATTTCATCGCGGTAGAAATATGTGCACTAAATTGTGGAAATTCATAGATTGACGCTTCGACTCTGAGCCAGTATACGCCGACCCTTACTTGCAATTTGCTTTCTAAAGAGACCACTAACGCCATCTAGTGAACTCCAGTAATATAAACATTAAATGAAATATAATATTCGAACAATATTAATATTCGTGGCTATAATGTCGTTCTACAGAGTCTTTCCTTCCATATATCTACTAACATTAATTTGAATTGTTCATGTTGTGTAACATATAAGCAGTTTTTATTCAAACGTTATGTACATTTGATTGTTAATTGTTTTCATATTGTGATTTTTATAATTTGTCTTCACTCAGGTGGTAACGGTAGCAGTCACGGCCACGACACGGAGGATGAAGATCACGAATTCTTCGATGCAATGGAAGAGGAAGTTGGGACGACAATGGACGATAATAATAAAAACTCATTTGTAATGAAAGTGCCAGTAGTATGTGAATGTGTAATTATTTCAATTGAATATGCATATTGACTAGTAGCTAGAACTATTGAAACGAATATAGTTAGGTACAAATGACATAAACATAAAAATACTAATATTTATCAGTGGACGCTGACGGTCCGCTTGATCCTTTTCTGTATACCTGATAATGTGTATGTAAAATTTCATTATGATCGGTTGAGTACTTGAGGCGTGAAAAGGTAACAGACAGACACCTTTCACATTTTTATATGATTAGTAGTAGCTTAAGCTTTACCAATTGGTGCAAGTACATTTCTGACTGACGTGAAAAAGACTCTTAAATACCCCGGACGGTCAAAATGATATACAAGAAAAGAATTTTGACTTAGAACTTTGTTACAAAACCTCTTGAATGTAGGTATTTCTAGACCTTCATGATGATGATGTATATTTATTATGATAATTTTTTTTATAAATTAATGCTAAGTTGATTTCAAATATATACTTATTTCAAAATATATTTTTACCAATTCCAGACAAGAGGAAAGAATAAAACAAAAGGCGCCGAAAGTTCAGACGAATCCGAAGGGGAAATGTTGACTGAAACACAAAGAGTGAGTTTTCTTTATTTCTTCAGTTGTTTTTGTTTAATTTATCGCTGCTTTTTTTTTAAATTAGTTAGCTTATAAGTTATTTAGGAACATAATATACATATACGCACACAGCGTTTCTAAGTTGCCTTGAAATAATGACATTTCTCTATCGCCACATGAAATTATTGCATTTCTGGTGCAGTGTTTCGATGAGTAAGGGATGCTACATCTATTTCCCTAACCTCTTGTAATTTTTTTATGCTGTAAAAAAAATGCTTATATTTTTATGTTCTTTATAATATGTTGCATTAAATAGGCTGATTCTTATTCTGTGCCAAACACAACTTCGAAACTAAATTGTAAGTCACAACTAAGACCTTGACATGTTTTAGTTTTACTTTAAACCATTCTAGTCCTTGAAAGGATCGCAATAAAGGCTACTTTTGTTTGCTATTTGTAAAAATGCATATAATGTGCACAACGCTCGGCCAACTGTACTGCTGAAGGCCTTCTTTAATGCACCCTCGATGCCAAAATGTTATTCAAGGTTTTCAATTATTTTTCCATATTGTATTAGGTTTTTGTTTGTTCAATGTCTGTGTATTGTTGTTTAATATGGAAAGAACAAGTCATTCACAGAAGACTACCAAAAAAAATAAAAGCATAAAATAATAAGTAAATGAAATTCAATTGCAGATGATGTTTGTTGAAGACAAAGATCGAGCTGTGGCGACTGCCAGCAAGCTAGTAGACTCCAAGGAACCAGTGGCCACTGGGAAAATATGGGTAAGTCCAAGTAAGCCTGTATGGGGGGGGGGGGGGATAGGGACCACTTTTGAACATCTAAATATTAAGGCAATTCAATGACTTAGTCTAAAATTAAACTTTTATTTAGAGGTTAACTAGTTTTTACTTTTCATTGTATGTTGCAACAATAAGGTTAATTTATTTATTTATTAAACAAAGCACACAGACAGAATACAATCAAATTCGTGAAAACAAAGATACAGTTAGCTAAATTGAGTGCATATCATGATTAACTTAATTCTAACTAAACAGTAATGATAACAATTAAGTACTTAACTAACAACTAACTAACACTTAATTAACAAAAATAAATAAAACATTAGCCTACTTAAATACCAGCCCTAATCAAATCTAGATTATAATTTATAAAAATTAATGATTTTAAATTATAATTAATATCTTGTTATTAAATTCTGTTTTCTAGAATATGTATAATATTTTATGATTGTAAATACTGTATGTTGCTTTTGACGAGCTCGTTGGAAGAGTGGTTCGATTCCCGGCTGGGTCAACTTAGGAAATTAACTTATATTATCGAAAGGTGGTGATACTAGCTGATGTTCGCGACTTCGTCCGTGTTGAAAAATAAAAAAATATAATATAATGCCTGACATTTTTATTGCTATTACATTTTCATGAGGCATTAGTTTTTGTAATTTTAAATGATCTGTCGGGTACAGTACTGTGTCCCTTCCGATATCCCTGACGTGTATGCACAATTTTATGATGATCGGATGAGTAGTTAAGGCGTGAAAAGGTAACAGACAGACAGTGTTAACGTTTATAATATTAGTATGGATAGATACTTTAATTGATGATTGTACCGTATATGTATCCACAGCCGCACGTGTCTCAACTTGTGTGTATGGTCGACGGACATCCGCGGCGGGTTCGAGTCCCCGACAAGCCGAACTATCCGCTCAGTCTCTGGTCCATCATGAAGAATTGTATAGGTACGAGTGTGATTTTAACTTATTCTCTAGTCACAGTTTAGTTTTATATGAGAATACTTTGATGACATCTGAAAGTGGATGGCTTACTGGAGCAAAATGGACTATGCCCAAGTTATGAAGACGGTTTTCGTTAGTGTATGAAGGAATATATTTTGTTTATGAGAAATTAAATTTTAAAAAGACCACTTCTTACCCTACTATCATCTAGCCACACACTTATCAAGCCTATCTTCCAATAGGCAAGGTAAAATTGGAGTGTCGTGTCATTTATTTGCATAAAAAGTATATCTTGAGTAAGTATACCAAGCGCTTTAAAACATCCTTTATTATAATAATAAATCTGTAAGTGTAGTGTAGGTATTGTATGTATGTTCCTCCATAACTCTTAAACGAATTAACTGATTTTCATGAAATTTGGTAGATAAACATTTAGATGTACGGGACACAGGATAGGCTACTTTTTCACGCGGGTGAAGTCGCGGGCGCCAGATAGCAATGTTGCATTGCCAAGGTTTGGAACTGTGTTTCAGAGCTCATATAACCCAAATCTTTGAAAGTTGGAGTGTATAGGATAGGCATCTTCTGAGTGAGTTCGCTTCATCATAGACCTCATTTTCGCTACACGGCTAGATGCTGGCCAAAAGTAATCCCATCTCTAAAACGTGATAAGGTAACAGACTGACAGAGTTACTTTCACATTTATCATTTTAAGTACTGGCTGTTGCACATTATAAAATATATAGCTTATGTTACTTGCTGATAATGTAGCTCTCTACAGGTGAAAGAATTTTCAAAGACTGTCCAGTAGTTTTTGAGTTTATTCATTACAAACATACAAATGTTCTCTCTTTATTATGGGTGAAATAATTTAAAGCAAAACGACACAGTGAGGTGATATTACTACGTATAGAGAAGCTATCACCTTTATCACTAGTGATCCGTTCAACTGAAGCTGGCAAGCTACACTTTACTTAGTCGCTTTCTAGCTCTTGAGTTGCTTGTTGCTTGTAACCCTTGTTTGTTTTATAGCGAAATAACGTTAAAACTGTGTGTTACAATATTGCACTAATAATTCAAGTAATACGGTAAAGTGCAAAGGAATAACTTTCTATCGGTAAGTAACTAAATAATCATTTTAAAACTCAATTCAAGCAAAATATTTGGCGGACGCCATTTTGCGTCATTTGTCATAGACAAAAAAATTTAAGAATTTTTAGGTGTATTGTATATATTATATATTAATAACAAATCAATAAATTAAAATATATGTTAATATATAATTATAATATTATAATATATAAATATATAATAAATATAATAATATATAAGTATATGAAAATATTATAATATATAATATATAAATATATATTATTAAATTATAATTATATATTGATATATAATTATATAATATTTTAAAATTATAAATTAAATCATAAAATAAAATTATTATAAAATCACGTATTTCATTGGATGGATACCACATCCAATGAAATAGGCAGAATATAAACTGTGTCGCCTCTATGACGGTGACATCGATTCTATGATACATTAGCCGCCTCTTGCGCGCCCCCTACTGCCGCATTTGTTGCACAGATTTTGTTCGCACTATCTTTTCTATATTATAAAGTTCAATGAAACGACATAGTAAATTAATGAAAACGTGTTTGTGCGTAGGTAAGGAGCTGTCGAAGATTCCGATCCCGGTGAACTTCAGCGAGCCGCTGTCTATGCTGCAGCGGCTGACCGAGGACTACGAGTACTCAGCAGTGCTGGACCAAGCGGCGCAGCACTCCGACCCCGCCCAGCAGCTCGCCTACGTAGCTGCCTTCACCGTCACAGCCTACGCCACCACCGCCAACAGGTTATCTTACTTCTACTTTACTAATAATAAGTTAATAATGATTTGTTTTTGTTATTAAATGGTTATTCAGGCGCCAGAGTCGCATATATCCGACAGTTATTTTCGTGTCCATTTCGCCAGAGTCCCGGCCTTATTATCTGACGGCCGACGACGAGCAGCTACTGCTCTTGCCTAAAGATTATTCATAATAATTCACGATAATAACCTAAAGATTATTATCATGAATTATTCTCACAGCATCGTATCTAATAGTAAAATTTATTTTATTTTATCAGAACGAATAAACCTTTCAATCCGCTACTCGGCGAGACGTATGAATGTGATCGCATGGCAGATCTAGGTTGGCGAGCTATCTCGGAACAGGTATGATTCTATTTATTTAGTAGGTATGTCGTAATAAGAAAAGTATAAAATCTAAGGGTCACGATGCTGCCTTTCCACTAGATATTCGCGAGGTAGTTAAGCTATGTAAAGCTAAGATGGTAAGGTGTGCTATGGAGATTTTTTTTAATTCAATTTCTTAGTCTATCTAAAATTCAACAAGTATTGGAAAAGTTAAATTCAATCAGACTTTTTTTCCAGTGATAATGAAGCGATTCTATTTGTTGATATCATGCACATATTACTCTCCAACTATGTGTGTTTCCAGTGGAAAGCAGCCTAAAGCACATCTTAGCGATCGCGATCTTTTTTTTTATCTTCTTTCATTTTTCATTAACTAACGAATAACTGTTTTTCTATTCGTAGTTAAAAGGTTCGACATAAAACATTATGTATTATTATATTATTTATTGTAATAAATAGTTCTTCCTAACAAGGAAGAGACTGCAGGAACACTTAAGACAAGTTCGTTGCGGTCGCTAAGATCTTAAAACTATATTGATGCTTGATAAAACGTAAATAATTTGATCAATTAGTCAACTAAGTGAAACGTCATTTAATGTGTTTAATAATATTAACTAATCCTTCTATACGCCAAATACGCCACCTCATCCGTATCCCACTACTCCTGCCTGCCCCTAAAACTATTCTCTATCCCGTGTGAATATTTTTGGCATACAGTGAAATGTGTTCAAAATTTCAAAATTTCGGAATTGTTAGTATGAATTTGTTGGGGTCAGGTGTCTCATCACCCGCCGATGGTGGCCCAGTTCTGCGAGGGTCAGGCGGGCTGGCAGTGCTGGCAGGAGTTTACAATGACAACCAAGTTTCGGGGCAAATATCTCCAGGTCATACCGTTGGGAGCAGCGAGCGTACAGTTTCTCCAGTCGGGCAACAAATACTCGTGGAGAAAGGTAAATGGTGGCCCATCGCACCTCGCCCCAACTAAATCGGAAACCCAAAAGCACAGTTTTACAATTTGTACAGTTGTGAAACGAATTTGATGTCGGGCGACACCCCGTGACAACCCTATCCGGTATGTGCATACCGGATAGGGTTGTCACAAAATGGAAAATGAAATAAATGTGATTAATAGTATGTAATAATTTTTTTACAACAGATATTAGTACATTTAAAAGTGACGCACAGCCTGATATTTATTACGTGACACTTTATTTTTGGATGTTTGAAGTTTTCTATTATTAACCTTCTCTAGCCTTAAATGAAATTCAATATATATTATTATGTACATTACAAAATAAATAATAGTGCTAAATGATATTAGTCGATTATAGACTTGCAGTGACTGCTCTGGTCTATGAATCTATGAGATCTTAAATAATTGTTGTAATATACTAAGTATGAACTATTATAATTTTATATTTTTTAAAACGATTCTCGTAAAATTGACCATTATTCGAGAGCGCAAACTAAACGAGTTCGCTAATATACGCAAGTAAATTCGTTTCACAACTGTATGGATTGTAAAATTGTGGCAATAGCGACAGCCGTATCAGGCAGGAGTGGGCTGGACGTAGCCTTGGCTTGGACGGTAGGTGAGTGTGGTAAGTGACGGTAGGTGAGTGGTAAGTGAGTGTGGTAAGTTACGGCAGGTGAACCACCACCCGCCGGTACTGGCGATCCACTGCGAAGGCGCAAGCGGTTGGACCTCGTGGCAGGAGTATCAGGTGTGCGCCTACTTTCGAGGCCAGTTCATCACCATATGTCCAGTCACCTATGGAGTGGTGCGGTTTAAGAGCAACGGAAATACCTATAGATACGGCAAGGTACAATAATGTCTTTCATCGTTGGATGGTTTTGTAGAAAAAAAGTACCTAATTACGAGTAATATTTTCTTTGAGCGTATTATATGTATATATCCAACGAATTCGAATATACAGTATGTATACCGTTGTAGATAATAGATGTGTAGTAGCTGTAGCATCAAACCGTATCCCCCAATTTTGTTATCATCACTTTTTTTAATTGACTCCCACTATGAAATTAAAATTTAAAGAGGCATTCACGTCAGAAGATTAGTTCTGTGTGGGATATTGATATTTTTATTTCATAGCTGTAACAATGTTAGATCCTAATATCACAATGAAACAGAACGATGGGCAACTAAACAATTAGGTAGTATTTATTTAGAAAATAATATTGCAAAGGTCTCTTGAAAACTGGCTTCAAAAATTAATTTAGTGAAATTGTTTTTTGTGTATTTTACCAATAGTAACAATTGGTAAAATACACTTTTCGTCTGGCAAATTGTGTATGGTGTGGGCGATGGACGACCTCTCTTCTGATCCAGTATTATTTCGTTAACATTGAAATACTAAGACATAAAATATACTTTGACTGTAGGTGACGACAACAGTGCACAACATAATAGTGGGCAAGCTGTGGGTGGACAATCACGGCGACATGGACATAACTGGCGAGGAGGGTCCGGCCACCGGCTACACCGCTCACCTCAAGTACCTGCCCTACGGATACTTCAGCAAGGACACGCAGAGAAAGGTCACGGGCGTCATCAAGGATCCCCAGGGCGTGGTATGTGTCTTTCTTTTTAATCTATAGTAACATTTTTTGGTCTTTCTAACGTCTGACGCAAATATGGTAGTTACACTGGTTACTGCCGCCAGACGGGCTGCCCAAATGACTGCGAAACTCAGGGTTATTAATAGGATCTGTGTGTCGCTTCAGCCGCGGTACGTGCTGCAAGGGCACTGGGACAGCCGCGTGGAAGTGGCGCCGGTGACCAGCGCGTCCGCCGACAACGCCGTGTGCAAGACGGGCAAGTTCACCGTCGCCTGGGAGCGAGTGGCCGCGCCGCCCGACTCGGACCGCTGGTACAACTTCACCATCCTCGCCGCGCAGCTCAACGAGCCCGAGACGGGAGTAGCGCCGACCGACTCGCGGCGTCGGCCCGACCAGCGCCTCATGGAGGAGGGGCTCTGGGACGAGGCCAACGCGGAGAAGCTCCGGCTCGAGGAGAAGCAGAGGGCGACGAGGAGGCGACAGGAGGCGCAGGCGGAGGCGGCCGCGGCGTCGGGTGCCCCCGCGCCCCCCACCCACGCCCCAACCTGGTTCACGCGCGACGCGAAGCCCCATCTGCGTCACGTGTACAACAACCGCTACTGGCAGGCCAAGCAGCGGCAGGACTGGCCGGACCACGTCGACATATTCTAGGCGCTTCATTTTAATACTAGGTATTTCATGTTTATTGTGATGAATAGCTCCGAAATCACGTCGATGCGATCGATCCCCTGGAACACAGGGGATTGATTTCGTTGGATCGTTAAATTAAAATTGTATTGTGGCGCGTTTTGTTGGAAAAATTAATGATTTAACTATAACTATTTCATGTATTTTGTGATGTATAGCTCGTAATTCATTTCGATGCGATTGGTCCCCTGGTAACGCAAGGGATTGATTTCTTTGGATCGTTAAATTTAAATTGTATTGTAGCACGTTTTGTTTGGAAAAAATGATTTAACTATTACTATTTCAGTGTATTGTGATGAATAGCTCGGAATTCCGAAGCAACGCATCGAGATGAATTCACCTCGATGTGTTAATTCTCCTGTAACAAAAGGAATTGATTTCGTTCGATCGTTAAATAAAAATTGATTTGTGACGCGTCTAGTCCACTCCTAGACAAAGTCCAAAATACTCTCTTTAACTAAAATTGTCACCACAATTTCACTTACCGAGGACACAGGCTGTTGAAAAACAAGTCTACCACTCAGCTCAGTTTAGTTTTTGACATCATCATGCATATTTCGGTTTTTCTCAGTAAATGTTCCACCGCCTACCGTAGCGCATCACTCTATTATTTCCTTTTTCCTCAGATTCCAAGAGTTATAAATAGCCTACCTACTATAATACCTTCTCAATACCTTAATACCTTTCTCAAGAATAATAATACTTTTGTGTTTGTGAATAATATATGTGTGGGATTCCTTACATCTTGGACTTATATTAATTAGGCAGCGTGTCTACAAAAGACTACCGTGAAACGACAGCAAATGTGCCCATTTTCTCTACTCTATCCCCTCCTTTAACCTACTAAAGTTAACAGTTTAAATCCAGAACCTTGTTGCTTGTGTTAATAGCCACTTACCCTCAAGTGGACAGTCAGCTTGTCTGTGAATCTTTACAATAAAAAATTGCTTTTTTTTTTTTTCTTTCTAGGCGACGGTAGTCACTAATTATCCGTTCGTAATATATATATATTGTATATAGCTTGCTGGTTCAAGGTCGCCAAATTTATGGTCATATTTGTGGTTTTGGGTTTTCATTTCTCACGATACTCGAGTGTGGGTGGCGTTGTCTCAATAACACGCGTAGGTTTTTATTTTATGTTTGTGAATTTGTAAATATACAATGATAACGTGTGAAATTTTCCGTTTATATATTATATATAATGTTAAATATATGAGAGAATTGAGGCCTAAATAAAAAATTAAATAGCTGCTCGAACATTAAATCAAGTAAAGTAACTCGCAAAATTTAATGCAGATTGTAACAACGAAGAAATCTCACTGAAGTGTACGCACAGTGGATTGGTCGCGGTGTTTTCATATATAATTTTATTAAAAAAATTAATCGTGAACGATCCACTGTAGACTATTCATGCACCTAAATAATAAAAAATAATTTTACTAATAAATTTAAAAAAAAAATTGCATAAAAACGCTTTCATAGACCTAATGAACTTAAGTGATAAGTAAATTGCAAATTATAAATTGACTCGCATTCGCAGCCTCTATTGCTGAATAACTATATATGACAATTAACTTATGATTCGGGTGCTTCTAACATCTTATTTTGGTCACTTCAACTAGACAAATACATAAAATTGTGATGTCTATTATTAGAGGGCATTAAATGTAGCTCCAAAGGTACGTTTTTGAGTATATTTAATGTCTCAAAGTAGGAGCAATAGGGGGAGGTATATGAAGTATGTAAGTGTTATGTTGACGTAGTGGACGAGCGAAGTGAGTGACGCAATTGTTGGCGCGTCGGTCAGTTTGCGAGTAGATCTTGAAGCGGACGGACGTGTCGCGCGCGCTCTCTTCCCACGTCCACTCGTCTACTTCTATGATATTTTGTAAGATCTTATAACAAATTGTACATTTTCAAGTGGATGTAAGATAATTTGTTAATATTTTTATTATAATAGAAAATAAAATATTTGAATACAAAGCCATAACATCTGTATCATGTTGATTATGAAAATAAAAGCTGCGAAACGGTTTATTGAGTTTCTTTTTTTATATATCAATATTAGGCGTAAATGCAGAAGTTATGCAACTTCTATTTATTTTTTTAAAAAAAATTCTTTTACAATCCTTAGTAAAAAATGTACCGAAGGTAGTGTTGAAACTATACTTAACAGTTTTCCATACTATGTTGACGTTTATTCAATAAATTAACTTATGAATAGGGGTAGATAAAAAAAAACGCAAATTTTCAACATTTTTATTAAGAAAACGGAAACAGTGAAAAAGTACATAACTGTAAATTGCAGTTGATTACGATATTGTTTATAAACAAATGTTTTACAATTTAATTAATAAATTTACTACATTTTTACTCTGTTTCTCTGCGTGATTTTGAAAAAATAAAAGATACCTATATATAATTAACTCATTTTGGCTACAACTTCATTATAACTATTGAATAGAGTAAAAATATAGTACGAAGTTAGAAGTAAAGCAGATAAGTAATTTCATGTCGTTATAACGCAAAAGTACTGTCTCATTATCTGGTCACATTGAAGGTCAAAAACGAAAAAAAAAATCACTTTCTTACCATAAAATAATACGTCCTACTTTCATTTCTACCCGTTACAAAAAATAAGTATCTCGAGAATCAAAAAATGTGACATCATTTCACACGTCCGCAACTTAAGTATGTAAGTATTTAGTAAACATATTTTACATTATGATGTTACTAACTTTTTCTAAATTTTAAACAAAATCTCAAAATTTTAAACTAAATTGAAGTAAAACGCTTTATTTTTGTACAACAAAATGGGAATTCCAACGCGTTGTGTGAGTACAGGGCGAGTCAGATTACAGGTGAGTATTTTTGGAAAAAAATACAATAAAATAACATAAAAAATAATAATAATATTCAAACGTAAATAATAACCTCAATTTTGTTTCATAAATGCTGCGTTAAGAATATAAAAGAAAAAAAAAATTTTTTTTTTGTTTTGATGTTTAAAATATCAGAGTAATACTTTGATATATGGCTGTAATCTGACTATCACCAAATACCAACTACGTTTAAAATTCCAAAAATGTTAAAATAAAGACAAAAACCACATCTCTTGAAACAGATAATGACACAGTAAGTATATTATATAATAATAATATATATATTTATATATAATATGTACTTAAATATACACCAGCATTAATTTATACATTTACACTTTTGCCAAATAGCTTTCCTAAGCAACAAATATCACTCCAATTCCTAAAAAAAATAATTACATTTAGATCAAAAATTATTTTACTTCATTCATTCCATATATTATTTTACTATATATTCATAGGTAAATATTTTTTTTAGTCGAGGTAAGTAAATAAAATTTGATGGAAAAATAAATATTAAGTTCTCGTACTTAGTGTGAGGGTTTGATCTCCCTAAACAACATAAAAGTGAGGTCTCGACTCGACCCCTCTTTCAAAGGTTGATGCAGCACTTAAGGCATCTACGTCGGACTACTTGGATGTGGACTACCTTAAACTATCCCTTACCATATTAAAAAATTCTCAATTCGAGGTAATATTGATGGAAATTTAATATCATTTAACCGAAGACAAAAAAGTTTTTTAACTGATCCCACATTTTCTTCTTTATCCTAGATTAAAACATTTTGTTAGTTCTCAGAATATTTAAATTCTAAACCAAATTCAATGATTATAACAAATTAGTGCTGCATTCAGGAACATTAAGAGTCCCTAAAATGTTGCCTTTCCCATTGTTTAAGTTGATAATTTCTGTTTGTTACATACTTCCTAACCAAGTAAAACTTTTATAAAATTTAGCTAAACTAAGTCGAAATAATATACTATTAGTTTCACTTCTCAAAAAGTATTTATTTAAGTATATAATTTTCTATATTTTGATGAATAAAGGGACTAAGTCTTCATAAACCAACCAAACTAAAACATTTTTGAGGAAGCAACGTTTTAGGAAAACCATTTTCATGAATTTACATTAGAGAAAATAATTTAATTTGCACTACAATTGATTGATTTTATCTCTGTGAAAAGTGAAATTTTCTAATGAAATTAAATAGTAGACTCAATTCCTGCAATGTTGATAAATATTTTTATTCTAATCCCAAACTACCGAGACCAGAGGGCCTACTATCACCTCTTAAAGCGATGCAAAGACGATTGAGTGAGGGAGATGTCGCCATACATCATGTATTGCGCCATCTCGTTTACTTGCTCGTTTTTGCATCGCTTTAAGAGGTGATAGTAGGGCCTCTGCTCTTTGAAATCATTCACAATCATAGACAAAGAGATAATGGACTGAGCGTTCCCTATTGAGACATAAAAGTGTGAGAGAGATGAAGTGATAAAATATTGTGCGGAATACTTTTCTTTTTCTAGAATTTCGATTGGTCCTCATAATTACTACATACCAACAGTAGAGAGATAGGTACAGTAGTATCCAACTGATATGGCTTAGCGATATACCTGAACAGAAACGAATTTTTAAAGCATGGGAGATGCTATCGACCAATCCACACACTTCGCGGCTTTTTCCAGTAACGCTATTGGTCGCCAGCTGCCGCCATGTTAGCGGCATGTTATGTTACGCTCGTGCGAGTGCGACAAAACTAACAGATGCATTGTATTATGAACCTTATAGATATTGTATCTAAGGTCAAGTGTAAGTTTTAAGCTTTCTTCTGTTAGCACCTTCTACTTCGGGTACATTAATTAAACCTCTTTATATTTTTATCGACTGACCGATATCTACAATTTTAACTATTAGGACAAACGACGGCGACCTCTCTTCGCGAACCCGTTCGTTCAACTGACTTGATACCCTTTTAATATCATTCATACCACTGAATGAATCTGAACGAATGAATGAATCTGAGCAATTACAATCAACTTCAGTCGACATAAATAGCAGACGCTACCACTTCGTGAAGGGGTCGACTTTCTTTTCTGCGTGAAGTGTGTAGTAACTGTATTGGCTGCACGATCGCTTCCTCTCTTTCTACAAAGTGGTCAATTTCATGTGGTCATTGCTCGCTCAGTCCATTCTTTATGTCTCTATGTCTATGTCCACATCCAACGACCGCCTCAATCGCTAGATTAGCTTCTAAGAAACGTTTATAAAATCGTTTTTAATTTCGTGCACATATATATATTTACATATTTTACAGAGAAGGAAAGATGACAATAAATTATATTCGCTAATACCTCTGTGATATGAGCTCCGTAGTAGTTCGCAGGCGTAGTGCCAAAATCATTCGATTTCTCGTTTTTTTTTTTCTTTTTCTTTAAACAAAATGTACACAAACAACATCTTATTTACAAATATATAAATTGTAGTTTGATTTTGTATACATAGAGCGCCAAGAAAACTCTAACAGCTTGGCAAACGTCAAGACGTAATTGCAAAATATGAACAATCATATTGTGAACAAATCAAAACATTTTCTGTTTTATCACTCATGGACTCGTGAAATTAAAACTAATGGTCTGATTATTCAGTAATTAGAGTTAGTTACATTGCTATCTAATACGCCATTACATTGCCATCTAAATATCAAACTCTCGTGTAAAACATCATGATGTTAGAGTGTAAGCATGTAACGAGTTGGACTTTTAACATAAAATAAAAAAAAACTTTTTATTTTCTTCTATAGAACGTGAAATGCTTATTCTAATGGCATAATAGTGGTTAAAAAAAATGGACAGGACACAGATTTTTTGAAAATAGTTTGTGTCATTTTGCAATTACATTTTAATTGTTACCAAGAATTAACCCTTTAAACTCGATATATCTTTCTTTACAATATGTCTCTCATCAATTTAATCCACATTATTCATATTTCAAACATAATAATATGTTTAAAGTTACTTCATACATGATATATATAAAAACTTAGCAATATGCATAATCCATATTATACATATTTTTATGTCCAGTTTTAAATGTTTTTTTTTAATCTTAATTATACATGATCTACACACATATATAGATATTTTTATATATAGGAACAAAATAACGTTGGAATTAAATACTTAATGGGACATGGCTCAAAATTTTAATAATTTGAAAAAACGACTAGTTTTTTTTTTAAATAAATTATCTACAATTTGGATGAAACGTTGAAATACTGGGTTTCCAGAGTACAAGAACTTTATTTGTATATTGTTATGATTAGATAGAGTAATTTATTTGTCTTGTATAAGGGAAGTCGCACATTGGGGGCTACTATCGCGCGAGCAACTAGTTTCTTAGGCGAATTTGTACTAAGATTGCAGATATCGCGATTCGACTTCCATATTGTTGCGAGAACCTCACAACTTGCACAGACTACTGATTTTCGCAGACACAGCAGCGACTGATTTTATGATTTTAACAGACGATAAAAAAAAAGTGTGTAAATAATGTGTGTGAATAATTTAAACAAATTAGAACTTGATCAAAGAATGGGGGGAAGTTGGGGGTAGTTCAAATGATTTTGAACTCGGATGTGACGTTTGATCACTCTAGCGACAGAAAAGTCGCTCATGCAACATTTATATCGTGTGTGTGTGTGCGGATGATCGCTTCAGCAACTATCGCTTTAGCGATTGTAGCCAATGTGCGGAATCCCTTAGCGCGCTTTGAGTAATATTCCAGAAAGTGGAAGACCCAGTAGAAAAAAAAGTGTTTATTAAAATTTAAATAAAAAAAAGTATTTTAACTCATTAATTTAACGAGTGAACAACACGTATATATTTTTAATAAAACTTTCAATCAAGCTAAATGTCGCTTTTATGATAATTTTCGTTCACCTTTTAATAATATCATAATTTTTTAAACATCCTCTCTGTGATCAGATTTATGGCTAGCATTTTATAAACCTTAAAAGATCTTTGTTTTATTTATTTTATTTACATTTAAAAAAGAAATGGTAATTCTTAAAAAATACATAACAATTAGACACGAGTTTAAAAAGTGGCTAGTTTTTTAGGGAATTAAATTTTTTTTTTGTTTTTATGATCATTATAGCAAAGTCGAGAACAACAAACAACAAAAATAGAATGAAATCAAATATATGCATTCACTTGATATTGCAATCGTACAAGTGTCGTGGCTGTCTTTCCATACAGCGACGACGTCTTATAGGGTGGCAGTAATGCCGAGGCTGTGTTCGTCGCGAATAGCAATACTCTTAAAGTCTCTTAAAGTCTGTGGCAATTTAATTAATATACATATATGTCATTTTTATGCAGTTCATATATATCATTAAGGTGACGCTCCCAAAACGCTCTCTGTGGGCGCACAGCGCGGTACTGAGGAACACTCGCATGCATTCCCTTTCAAACACAAATACGGTTCGAATAAGGTTGAATATCGAATGATCCATTTCTCTGTTTTTCTTGCATAGAACAAAGGACGTAAGTCTCAAATCAAATTTAATTTATTATGAGAATAATAATCGTTCTAGGTAAATTTTGTCTTGAGAATAACTAATAAACCTCATTTTCATTCTATGAGTATTTATTTTGCATATGTAACTAAAGTTGCTTCTGAGATAAAAGAAAAAATATCGATAAAATGACTCAATTTAAAAAAATAAAAGTATCGAGTCAATTTCCACTAATTGTGTTTCTGTCTTGACATTGACTAGAAAAAGGTTTAAAATATAATATTATTTAAGTTTTACATTGATGTGATATTTGGTTTACTTACAGTTTTACGGCAAACAATCATAATGTTTAGGGAGCGGGGCCTTAAGTTCTCCTAGAGACATAATAAGGTTAAATTTGATATTGGGTCATGTGTAACCCAGACATCATGACCTCCAAGACGATTTGGATTTGTTTGTTCTGCTCCTCGCTGCTTTCATTCAGGAATAGCATTTGCAAAATTCTTGCTGGCTAGCGATTACATAGCTTATTTTTTTTATGTTATTATTTTCAAGACATTGTGAGTGGGATGTGATAAACTTATGTGTATATATGTATGTATTTTTATTTATAATATGCGAAGGTATATATGACTTGATTGTATAATATCTTGTTTAATTTTTTTTCTAATTATTAGTTTTTATTATTCTCTGTTATCTGCTTTTCTGTTTGTCTGTAAATTGTATGTTGAGAGCTGTGGATTTTGAGTAAATGTATAAATAAATTACAAAGTCTGTAGGTAGAATAATCTATTTTAAATTGCTTTTTGATAGTTCATGTGTATGTCTGAGTCCGATTAGTGTTATCAAAATAATTATGTGGAAGTATATTTATCAACATTTTCTAAACTTCTCACACGAAAATATATTCGCGATAACAGCAGCCCCAGGCATGGGACCCATAAAAACGTCAAGTACATAATTGCAATACCAGACACTGTGGTCCGCTAAGACACTGCTAGCGCTCGTTAAGACAATCTGTCAAGAACAATAGAACAAATTTGTCCCATATGTTGCAATACGTAATACGTAACGAGACACAATGTGTCCGCGACATAGAGCGCCGAGTCTCAAGCGATTATTGTTCGACATTCTGAATTCCTCAGAAACAAAAGTAGCTCGGAGAGTATTTTTTTTTTTGGCGCATTATTAATTTAAAATGCTTTCTCTTCGCTTACAAGCGAAAAAAAATCACCCAAAAAAGCGAAAACACTAGAATCGTTCGCGAAATCGCTTTTACATTCCATCAAACTAGTGATAGTCACAATTTTACACAAATACAGCGCTTAGTTCATTAATCAAGCGCAAATACGCTCTTACACATCTCCGCACGCGACGGGAATAATATGCGCACTAGAATCGAATTATGCGCGAAAAGCCCTTAGTTTTTTTTTAGCCACTGCACTTCTAAAAACACTTCATTTTTTAACACTGTCCACACACGCGATAATCGTCACAAGACACTCTAGTGGCGAAATGGAAGATTCTTTTTTTATAACTTTTTTATCTTTTTTAAACTTAATTGCAAAAAGCCGAAATCTCTTTTTTTTGTTGAAGTAAGCGCACGCAATCCTCGAGTCTGTCTCGTCTATGTATACACTGTCCTCTCACACGAGTCGGGCACACATCACTATTTACACTTTAGGTCTTTTGATGAGCAGATGGAGTGCAACACTAGTCGGTGTAGTAAAGCACCTTTCCTCCGCTGCACCGCATTATGTCCTCCCACGCTGTAAGCAATACAAGTTTAGTATTAAATAAGAATATTGATACTAAAAACATATAGTCAATTTAGGCCTAATACAGTGCCCCATACGCGTAAAACACGTCAGAAATATCTTGGCAATGCGAAAGAATGCAGTACCGCACGCTACGGTCGGCAAATAAATGTTAATAATAAGTTAATAATTATGTTTTTTTTTATTTAATATGTGTTGTTGTCAAGGAAATAGTTAAATTATGTGGTTGCGCCGTGATCGAATAGTTGGCTGTCAAGTACCTTTCTTTCTTTCACGTATACCCACCTTCCTAATAATTATGGCCCTCACATTTTTCCTCTTTACCCTCTTATCAAAATAATGCACTACTACCGATGACCGCCGCGTGAGAGGTCGAAGAAAAGGAAGAAAAAGGAACGCGCTCGCGCTTGAGCTGTGTTTCCAAGTATATATGGGTTTATCCCTAATCCGCGCCCTTAACTCGTTCTCGGAAGTGAAGTGATTCATCCGCACCTTATCGCTGAACATTTAAAATACATGTGAACAGTGTCTGCCAGCTGGACGTTTTAGAGATTCCTGCAGGAGAGCGCACCAGAGCACCGGTATAAGGTATGTGCATTTCCTTCTACTTCTAATCCTGTCCTTCAGACGGTCATACTGTTCGCACACAGCCGCAACCAGATATACAGTCCACTAAACCGCTAATTCAGGGATTCATGGCGTGATTCTGTCGCAATCCCGCCGCAACGAAATTTAGATTTCGTCCACCCCTTTAGGGGTTTCACCGCGCCTCCATTTGTTGATCCTTACGAACCGGATATTTTTTGTTTTTTTTCGAATCATAGGTTTCCCGCGAAACGCATTATTATACGTTACCGCGAAGAGATGTCGAGTTTATTCATACCTATTAGTATAAATTAATATTTCATATAATTTAGTTGCATTCGTATAAATATTCCGCATTCCCGTTAGATTTATTTAGATAAACGCATTAGAATTATTTGTACGCACGCATCCGTATTCATATACCTACATTAGTTTAATAATTTGAATTTCGCGCGCTCCGCACCGAACGTTATTTCTTAGCTACCTACTTGTATTATTATTATTTCGCTTTTCGCACGAAATGTCTAAGACAAAAGCAACCGACGCAAAACATAATAATGAGCTTGTGCTATTACAATCGAAACTTGATGCACTTTTTGAAAATATACAACGAGTGTATGATTTGTCAAAAGAGGTTCATATTAACGATGAAAATAAAGAGAATTTTTTGTGTTCCGTAGAAACGTTAGAAGATACGCGTTCTGAATTTAAGAATATTGTTGATCGTTTAAATAAAACATTACTCCTGGTAGACCCGGAAACCGCACCTAGTTATCAATGTTTGAATGCCTTCGAAGACCTTTACTGTCGAATTAAACGCGTATTGAAGCGTATCGAGTCCGTACCGTCGAGGGTGGACAGCGCTGACCACGACCAGAAGGGTTCAACTGACCGCGTAGATATGAGATATAGGATGCCTGCCCTTCCGCCTATAGAAATTATGTCATTTGATGGGGATATACGTACCTGGCCTTTGTTCTATGCAGGTTTTAAGTCATTGGTACATGATAATCCGCATTTAAACAATTCGGAAAAATTATATTATCTGATGGGCAAGCTTTCCAGTAAGGCGCAATCTGTATTTTCGGGTATTACACCATGCGCAGATAATTATGATACTATATTAAAATGTCTCATTGATAGATATCAGGATATTCGTACGATTGCAAATACCTACTTGGAACAGATGATGAATGTTAAATTAAACGGTCCCGCCTCGGAGTCTAAGTTCCAATTATTTATGGATCAGTTTGTAACTGCCGCGAACGCATTGAAAAATTTGAAACTCGAAGATTTGTCAGATTTTATTATGTTACATATGGCATTAAAGAAGTTTGATTTGGACACCGTCCGCGCTTTTGAATCACAGTATCGCGAGTATAAGATACCTACTTTCACGCAACTAACTGACTTTATTAGGAGTCAGCATAAAATATTCCATAACGCGCAGAGCCCGCCTACTTACAGTAGTAGTACATATAAACCGCGAAATCGTATACAAAATCCGCACACTTATGTAGCAGTGTTACCTGCACGTAAGACATGTCTCTGTGAAAACATTGTGCACGATCACCTTTACAAATGTCCACAGTTTAATGATTTAACGCCTTCATTACGTTTTAAATTAGTTAAAGAACGTTACGCGTGCATAAATTGTCTTAGTTTAAAACATAAATCTCGCGAGTGTGCTTCAAGTGTTAAATGTCGTAGTTGTAATCAAAAACATCATTCCGCGTTACATTTTGAAAATCATAATTTGAAGGTTCAAACCGCATCGCAATCGGACGAGCCGACTCGCTCTCCGTCGACACATTTTACCGCGAGACAGACGCCTCGAGCTAGATCGCCTACTGATGCGCGTGATATGAATGTCTCGTCTATGCACACATTCATCGCTGCGCCGATTGAGAATGCCGTCAATAGTAGCGGTCTGAACGCGCAATGTATGCAACACACTACTGTATTACTATCAACCGCTCAAGTTATTATTTATGATAGTAAGGGGCGCTCGCACATTGTAAAATGTTTGCTTGATTCGGGATCGCAGCGTAACTTTATAACTAACGAATGTTGCGCGCGCTTAGGTTTGAATTGTAATAAAGATATACAAGCGATTGTTCGCGGTTTCGGTGGTACAGAGAAATCTATTAGAGGCGCAACGGACTTTAAAATATTTTCTCGTTATTCGGATAACGTTCATTATGACGTATCGGCGCTTATTGTCGATCGGATAACGGACAAGCTGCCTTCTATTCCGATCGATCAATCCACGCTCGTGCACATAAGAGGATTGCCGCTTGCGGATAGTACTTTCGCAACTCCTTCAGAAGTAGAAGTCTTAATTGGAGCTAATATTTTCCCACACCTATTATTACCGGGCACGGTACAGGGTAATATTAGTGGAATGCCGCGAGCCGTAGAATCTGTTTTGGGATACATAATTATGGGATCAGCACCGGTCCTGATGCCTCGAAATAGGTCATTGTTAAAATCCGCATCCGCTTGTTGTACCGTCATGCAACAGTCTTCTTTGGACAACCTCCATAAAAGGTTTCGGGAGTTAGAGGAGGTCTCTGCTCCGCCCACCCACAGTCAAGACGATCTTGAATGTGAGACGCATTTTCGTAGTACCACTACGCGCGAGGATAACAGAAGATACACCGTGGCGCTGCCGTTTGGAGACGATGTATATAAATTAGGAGATTCTTACTCCGCTGCCCGCAGACAATTTCTATGCTTAGAACACAAGTTAGAATGTTCGAGTATGCCGCGCTCCGCCTATGACAGCAGCACAGCTGCCGCGATAGAAGTGCCAGATATAAAGCCGCTTACACACACAGTGACCGCTGCTTCGACTGATTCTTTAATTTATGTACTCGCTACTCGTACCTCTTCGTGGTCGAAGTTACTACGCATAATTGTTTATATTTATCGTTTTTTGAAGTTATTACCGCGCAGAACACATATAACGAGTTCAGATTTAAATTTCGCTGAAAATAAAATAATACTCGTACTTCAGAATATATATTTTGCTGATGACATAATTAAGTTAAAACGTAACCAAAGCTGTTCGAATGCTTTGCAAAAATTACACCCATTTTTTGACGAAAATGGTATTATACGTGTTGGCGGTCGGCTATCAAATGCTGACGTTAGTTATTCGCAAAGATATCCGTCCGTACTCCCGCGACGCGACCACGTTATAGATCTGGTAATCGATTATTATCATAAGACTCATTTACACGCCGGTCCAGAGCTTCTTATGTCTATACTTAGACAGAAGTACTGGATAATTGCAGCACGAAATATAATTCGATACCGCATACATAAATGTAACACTTGCTTTAGAGCTAAACCGCGTCCGTCTTATCCTTTGATGGCAGATTTACCCGCGTATCGCGTTAATAAAGTGAGCAAACCATTTTTGCATACAGGCTGCGATTATGCAGGTCCATTGCAATACGCACCCGTACGTGGCAGAGGTGTTAGAAGCCGTAAGGCATGGATTTGTATTTTCACGTGTCTTACAACGCGTTGTCTACATATTGAATTAGCAACAGATTTGAGCACAGTCGCTTTCCTTGCAGCACTAAAGCGTTTTCTTTCTCGCCGCGGCCCAGTTCAGTGTCTTTACTCAGACAACGGCACGAACTTTGTAGGAAGTCGTTCATACTTGCGAGATCTTTATAACTTCCTTGACGAATATCGCCCGCGACTTGAACATGAGCTTGCCGAAGATCGCATCGAATTTAAGCAGATCCCGCCAGCCAGCCCTCATTGGGGAGGATGTTGGGAATCCATGGTAAAGATAGTCAAGTCTCATTTGTTCAAGGTCATAGGAAAGCAGATACTGTCGTATGAGGAATTATTAACAGTGCTTACTCAGGTCGAGGCACTTGTAAACTCGCGCCCGCTAACTGCTATGAGTGGCGATCCCGCTGAGCCGTCAGCTCTAACGCCAGCTCATTTCTTGCATACCGCACCGCTATTGTCGCTACCCGCACCTCAAATAGACTCTTCTAGCTTACGCGAGAGACATTCGATGCTGGATAAAATGGTCCAGTCCTTCTGGAAACGTTGGAGGATAGAATATTTGCATAAATTGCAAGCTCGCTCCAAGTGGACTACGCCTTCCACTCCCATTCCGCTAGGGTCAGTTGTTGTCATTATGATGGATAATGCGCCACCGCTTGCATGGCCGCTAGGTGTGGTGGAGGCTGTTCACCCTTCGAAGGACGGAACAACGCGCGTAGTTACTGTTAGGACGAGTAGGGGAAGCTTCGTGCGCCCAGTAGTTAGACTTTGTCCTTTGCCTAGTCAATAACCGCGTTTATAGGCAGAGTAGCATTTCTACTCATTTATACTCATTTATGAATAATAGTTAGGAATTAGGATTAGTAATAGTTTAGTATAGTCGTTTAGTAGTAGATAGTTATTAGTTATGTAACCGCATTTATTATCACCTAGTTTTAGGATTAGTTATTAGGAACCGCATTTATTTTCGCGTAAATTACCGCATTCTTATTTTGAATAACCGCAACTTCTTTCGTATAAATTAACGTATATCGTTAAAATAACCGCATCTCGTTTAGCATTATTTACCGCATTTCTTTCGCATTCGCATTGTGAGATCTTTAAAGGTGACCCTTTAAGGCCGGGGGAGATGGTTGCGCCGTGATCGAATAGTTGGCTGTCAAGTACCTTTCTTTCTTTCACGTATACCCACCTTCCTAATAATTATGGCCCTCACATTTTTCCTCTTTACCCTCTTATCAAAATAATGCACTACTACCGATGACCGCCGCGTGAGAGGTCGAAGAAAAGGAAGAAAAAGGAACGCGCTCGCGCTTGAGCTGTGTTTCCAAGTATATATGGGTTTATCCCTAATCCGCGCCCTTAACTCGTTCTCGGAAGTGAAGTGATTCATCCGCACCTTATCGCTGAACATTTAAAATACATGTGAACAGTGTCTGCCAGCTGGACGTTTTAGAGATTCCTGCAGGAGAGCGCACCAGAGCACCGGTATAAGGTATGTGCATTTCCTTCTACTTCTAATCCTGTCCTTCAGACGGTCATACTGTTCGCACACAGCCGCAACCAGATATACAGTCCACTAAACCGCTAATTCAGGGATTCATGGCGTGATTCTGTCGCAATCCCGCCGCAACGAAATTTAGATTTCGTCCACCCCTTCAGGGGTTTCACCGCGCCTCCATTATGAAAGTAAACTATTAATTATTATATTATTGTATTTTAAATCAAATTTCAAATTGATCGTTTAAATAAGCACATAGCCAAGATTTTCTGATTACCTGATTATGTGGTATAATGAAGCCTTTCTTTTACTCATCCTCAAAGAAAATAATTACTTTAAGAGCAATATTTCGTTCTCTAAAGTAATATCAATTTGTGCACAGTAAAAGTTAAAAAATAAATAAATAAAAATTGTTACGATAAGATAGAAAAAGCATAGATATACACGTGCGCTGGCGTTGCTGACGGTACTAACAGTACGTCAGTTGCGTATAAAATCGACCTTCATAATTGATGCCGCAGTGCCGTTACCAGTAGTTTTTGAGTTTATATATTTGACACAAACAAACAAAAAACAAATATTTACAATATTAGTAGTGCAGATTAGTGAAGTGACTCACCGGATCCCACGTAATCGACGAGCTGATGCAACAGGTGTGCGTCGGATGCGGGCACCGGAGGAACGTACCGCAGAGCGGCCGAGCCCGCCACCACTGGCACCACGCCCGATTGCGGCTCGTTAGCGTCGCGGGCGGCCGCTTCGCGCACCAAATCGCACCGGGGCTTACTGCGACTCGAGCCGCTCAGCAGCTGCTCGTTTATGTCGAATCCGAACGTCACACCGTCCAATTCGCGCGGCCGCGCCGTCGAATCGAGCAACACGACCGGCGGCCGCCGATCCGCCACCACGTCCGGCGCTGGACAATCCCCGCGCTCTTTGCGTTCGCGCCGTGCCTCTTTCCTTTCCGGCGGCTTCGTCGGAGGAGTGCGGGCCACACGAGTCACCACTCCGCGATCCAACGCTGGATACCCATCCGCATCACCGGCGGCCGTGCTAACTGTGGTGGTGTTGTTCGCGTTTTCCGCGTAAAAGTTACACGACTCTATCAAGTCTGGTATGTTGTGTCTGGTCCGTGCTATGTCAGCGTAAGAGGCGTGGTGCGCGGCAGAGGCGGGAGCGGGCGCCGGTAGCGAGTGCACTGAATCCATGTCATCGTTCGAGTCATTGCTGCGGTCCGAAGGCGGTGCTGACTCGCGTCGAGGTCTTGGTGAGGGCGGACGCGCGCGGCGTGTCACCGCATCGCCTAGCGCCTCTTTCTCCGCTTCGTCTGTGCGCCGCCTCGGTTTCCGCTTCTTAGTGACTGTCTGGAAATCGGTAAGCTCAACGCTGGCTGCCTCTGTCGTGTCAGCGTAAAGCTCGCGCGCGTCATCTCCCCACGAGCGCCTCTCCGCTTTGACGCTCGGGTCGCCATCCGTCCATCTCTCTTTCTTGTTCTTACGCAATGTCGGCTCAGGTTTATCAGTGAGATCTTCGAGTTTGGTCCTCGACAATTCTTCCAAAGACGTCGCACGTTTAATTTTATTCTCCTTGTCCTTTCTTCGCTCAGTCGATCTCTTCTTGCCACCTTTTTCGTCAGAGTCGTCTTTGTGTTTCGCCCTCCCCAACTTGTGCGCACGAGAGCTATCCGCATTCGACTCGATGAATCGCAGCACTTCGTTCAGATCTTTGTTCCCCTGATATCCGTCAATGTTCTGCGACTCGATGACCGATTCGTTCTTGGACGACTTTTTCCTGCGAGGTTTCTTGCTGTGTTGACTAGATCCCGTTACCGATGCAGAGTTGTATCCTTGTACTGAGTTGCCGTTTTCGTCGAGAGATTTCTGTTTAATGAGAGAAAACTAAGCATAACTAAACTAAGCCAACAATGAACTTTCTCTTGTAACAACGTAATATCAGATATAAAAAGTACCTTGTATTCATCTGAGCTAGTTGTGGTTGTGGAAGCAGTGGCGCCGTAGTTGGGCCTCGACAGCGGCAGTCCGTTAAAACTGCTTGTTATTACGCTGCGAGCCTGTAAAATACCAAACCAATGTTTCACCTTTTTTAAGAATTGACTGGTTTTTATATTATCACGTGTATCTCATTAAAAACTGTTGATTTGATATTTCATCACTTTTTTTGTAACACAAAATCTAAAATTTATTCACATTGGCACGGATATTATAATTGTCGATGGTTGTTAGTACTATACCTGTTGCGTGGTGTCGATGGCGACGTCGTCCGCGGTCGGCGTCTCAGCTGCGTCTGTGGACGCGACTGTATCGACGCACGACGAGCCCGTTAAGCTGCCCACGGCGCGGTAGCACGATCCCAATTGCAGCGCCTTAACAACATTACAAATAATGATCACTTGTTTCACTTCACAGTAGGTGTCGCTTATTATAACACAAGCAACGGCCACAACAGTTGCTATAGAATCATTAAATACAATTTAATACAAGTGATGAATAGTTGATTGGCAGTAAAGGTCCACAGACTATAGAGAAACCCGGATTAACACGCAATAAGGTGATGCAGTGTGTATGGTGGAATTGGAAGGGCATCGTTCATTATTGATCTCTACTGCCAAAAGCTGATGAGACTCAAACAAGAAATAGAAAATCAACAGCTAGTGTGGGTTTATAATGTGCACAAACTCTAGCGAGAGGGTAAAATTTTTATATGGGAATTTTTCTAACAAATATTTTATACTCTCGTTAGTGAGTACGGGCATTAATCTCACTCTCGAGCCACTGTAAGACACATTCATAGAACATTTACTGGCTCAATCTGGTGTCAAAGAGACAAAGTTTTTCCATGATTTCCATCTCGTTAGCACAAGCCGGATCTAATTTTGCTGCGAGATGGTAGCCACCTATCATAAAGGGTGTCATCAGAATGAGATTGCCATCTTTTACTTATTCATAATTTTTTTATATAAGACTTGATGGATGGAATTTTATAATTATGGGTGGGTAATAATAAAAGACATTTGTTTGTTTACCTTTGAATCGACTGTGACTGTCGCCTGTGCCGTCGAAGAAGTTGTGCTGCAACTAGTCACAACCTCCGGGGTTGTGATGCAACTAAAAGATATGGCCGTGTCAATCTGAAAACAATTATAAACCCTACATATTGTAATTACTCTATACATAGACGTTAAAAAACGTGTCTGGGAAATACCTGCAACCATTGGGGCCAATGTGTCAAATTATTTTTTTATTCTCTTCATTCAAGAATAAAAGATTTTGGTTATATAAAATGTACTCTTATTTTCTTTAACTTTTTTATGTATTGCATATTCAAGTAGCATCATGAAGAATTAAAACTATAATATATACATAACTGCTTGTATTAAAAAAAAATACTTTAAAAAAATTATGAAACATTATTTATATGTAATTTATTTTGTTATAAAATTTCGAATATGAAGTTAAAGCAAAGAATGTAAAACTTTCTTCATACTTATATTTTATTTTTGATAATTTTCAGCTTTACTACTTAAATCAGTAAATTTTGTATTAAATCAATATGATATAGTGTATATCCCAAACACGTTAAAATAATGTTTGTGGGAGTCCTACCTCTTCGTTCTCTGGTGACTTGCCTGTTATTGACTTCTCACCCTTAGGGGGGTTGTCGAACATAAGCAATCTAGGGACGTTCTCATTGAGCATCGCTTCCTTTTTTACATCGGAATCGGGCATTATGGACGAGAGTACATTCTTACTTCTAGAAACATCTCCGGTCTGATTGGTCACATCACAGGTTGGTACAGTGCCGTTACTATCTACACACATAGGGGTGAGTAAGCGTTTAGAAAGCGTTAGGAAAACGTAAGCGATTTTGGGAACATCAATATGAGTGGATCTATCACCAGCCACTATATCATCTTTCACATGTTTATACCGTACAACTATGTTTGTTTTTACATCTTCAAGTGAATCTTCATTTACAGTCACTCTTTTGACTAATTGTGTATCTTCTATTTCTTCAATTATTACATCTAAATTTGACTTATTTTCAAGTGGAATAGTTATATTTAAATCTTTGAGTTCGGCTTCGTCTCTTTCCTCGCTTGTTAAAACTAAATCTACTATAGATTTGTTCAATTTTTCGTTATTTGCCTCCAGTTTATTTTCATCTTTAGATTTTTTTTCAGCTTGTACATCAACATTAGTTTCCTTGAACTCTTCTATGAATGTCTCGCCATTTTTCTCACTAGATATTATTTCTTTGGATATTGATTCCTCAAGTTTTTCATCCATCATATGTTCCTTGTTTTCATTTGGTATAATATTGGTTTCTTTTGAATCCTCAAGTTCGGGTTTCTTAATTTCTTTATTAATGAATGTTTCTTCAGCCATCTTTAAATCTTCAGTTTTAACTTTAACCACATCTATTCCTTTAATTGTAACAAAGCCAGTATCTGTCAATACTCCATTTTTTTTCATTTTAAGCCTATTTTTATTAACCACTAAAACATTATTATTTTGCATGTTTTCTGTATCTAAGTGTTTTGTTACATTGTTGCTATCTAAAATTTTAACTACATTATTTTCCTCATTGCTAGGTACTGAACTAGTTTCTAACATTTTAATAAGTTTGTTCTGTTTATCTAAGTATGAAGAAAAGTTTTCTGAAGTTCTATCACCTAAGCTTTTACTACTCGAAACATCTAATAATTCAATATCGCAGTTTACTTTTTCCAGGTACACATTTTCCTTTAATTCAGTCTGTGACTCAGTTTCTACTATATCTCTTTTGGTTGTCAAAGAGGTTTTATTATCAACAGAATCCCTTTTAAAATTTAACTTTGATTTATTACTAACACGATTTTCAGTAACAGATGACTTTCCGCTAATAACTTTTAAATCTTTGGAATTAATTGAATTATCACAGACCATAGTTTTTTTTTTCTGCCTACACAATTTTTCTGATTCTTTACCCAACGACATATTCCTAACATTCTTGGGATTAATAGGTAACAACTTAGGTTGAACTAACGAATTGCCTACACGCCGAAAATGTTCTTTTTTAATTCTAGTATCACTTTCCTTACTATCACCATAACAATTTACCCTGTTTAATTTATCACCGCTTTTTGAACTCGGTCCAGCACCAATATTACTGACTAATGGTCTTTCAGTGTAACCATATTCATTTAAATGAAAATTATACGGCTGAGGTTGAGCACGACCTATGCCTGGAGTATTGACGTGATCGTTTCTTGAATGTCGATTAGGCGGCTTGAAATACGTCGTGTTCAATTTCTCATACCATTTATCTATGTTTTGCATCAACATTTTTGAATTTGTGCCCTTCTGTTCTTCGACATAATGGAACCCTATTCCCGTTGGTATGCATTTCGATTTAGCTCTGACATACTGTTGCCTGTTATCCTGGTGATTGTGTTTCGGGCCGCGCGGTTTGTTCGGGCAATGGTTCCTCATTGCCTTACCACCACCCTCGGCACTGGGTCGCAGGGCGTTCATTAGCTTGCTCTGTGGCCGGTCGTCGCTGTTGTCCGGTTTAGTTTGGTGGTGGTGAGGGTCAGTGGCGGGTGTGTGGAGGGTTTTGTGGGGGGTGCGGGGGTGCGGTTGCGAGCGGGTACGCACCTGGTTCGAGGCGGTGGTGGTGGTGACCGCGCGGCCCGTGCACACACTGCCGCTGCCGATTTCCAGCGTTGCGCGAGCCGTGTACCTCGGCTTATTTCTTCTGCGAACAACAGAAAACGGTTATGTTACGTACGCGACGAACACGAGATTATGTACTTGTGCCCAATCAGTGGCTGACCTGGGCCCTAATTCACTTAGTTATGTGGTTGAACGCCACTTAACGATTCCTTACCACCTTGGAAACCACGTCAATTCCTCAAAACGTTACAATAACTGCAATAGTTTGTACCATAAAAATAGTGACGAAAACACTTCAACAGGGTGCTATAAACAAACAAAAGGTTGGGTTATTTCCTACCTAAATGCCTGCCCAATATACATTGTATTGTTGGATACCATTGTTATCATAACGTTTGTAAAGATTCCAGGAAAGGTTTTGATACTTAGATTATTTAGTTTGGTAGTTTGGTAAATCTATAAAATATTAAAAAGTATCAAGATCACTTGTAGTGCCTAACATAGATAATTGTTGTTTACAATCTTTATTGATATGCATTGTTATATTTGAAGTAGGGTCTCAAGTGTTTTCGTCACTATTTTTATGGTACAAACCCAAATTATTGGTCTTAGATATTTATAATATAAATGTCATGACAAGACATTATATTATAAATATCATGGCCTCTGGTGTTTCGATAGCTACCGTCACTTAAGAAAGCACACAATAAACACTACCTGCGATTTCAGCATTTATTAATTTTTTATTTATTTGAGAAAGCCATAGGGATAATTTTCATTGGTGATAACATAGTCGATATATAGCATGTGGGGTGCGGGAGCATACAAAAATCAGTACAATCACAAACAGTTGTATGAACCTAATAAAGACAAACCTATTACAGACATTTTCATCGCCTTGTGTAGAAATATGTGTTAGATAATAAATAAAGAAATCTCTACTGTTACACAAGATTAATTGTTAATCTAGGGTAGGTACATAATTATGCTTATTACTATTCTTTCAAAACTTCTAAAATATTGCAGAACTTTTGGTAACTCGTATGCGGGGACTATAGATAAATGAAAATGAACCCTTAAGCTGGCAAACCACTAAACTACATGCGGCTGATTGGGATTCTTTTCATACCAAATAAAATGTGTTCAGCACTTTTTCCAACATAAAAAATACACACACACACGGCACATTTACTGATTTCAATGTCTTATTTATCAGGTTTATAGTTACTGTAGCTAAACAACACGACGGCTCGTTCGCTAAAACAACACGACGGCCATTTGTAAACAATGTCAAATTTAGTACCTGGAACGCTCGTACGGGCCTACGGGGCGCTTTGATTTGGCACAAGAAACAACTGACATTTCGTATGGAATATTTTGTCGAGCGTATCGTTTCGTTTCACTCTTGAATACTGCCGCGATTTACAAGTTTTCTTTTTAAAATAATACAGAGAACGAGATTTATGCTACGAGTACATATCGTTAGCGATAAAAATGAATTGCATAAAGTCAATCCTAGTCACGTGATACTGGCAGATGTCAACGTCAACTGTCACCTGCACCAAGCTACAGCGCAAATAAACTCATCACAAAATAAAAGGCCCTTTTGACATTTGTCTTCGCGACGTAACTAGTGACATGTTGAAACAGAGTTCGTACGATATATCAACAAACACCAAAATCGAGTCCAAAATACAAAAGCCGAGATCAACGTGATAGAAAACAGAAATAATCCAAAAGCAAAGCAGAGTCGAGAAAAATTATCAAATATAAACGGGCGCACAGTCAACTTCACAAGATTGCGAATGAAAGACTGCGTAGTGTGCGCTAATGACACTTGGTCAGAGACAAGCCATTCTATAGAAATCAATGTTGCCATTATTTACGGCTTTGAGCTCCAAGCTCATAATTTTCAGTAAAGATCACTACACAGCTGGTGAAATTCAGTAATTAATTGGTCTAATATTTAAAAAAATAGTCTAGTATTTAAAAAAATAGTCAGCCTTAAAAAATAAATAAAAAAATCTTTATCTCTCTATTTTTTTTCTTAACCGATTATTAATAGTCTGTGGAAAATATGAAAAAATCGCTATGCACAGCACCACACAGTAGTTAGCCGAGTGGGCAGTACCCATTAATGAAAAATGTAATTACCTTCAGAACATTTCGATCGGTAAAAAATAGAGAACTTCATGGGCGTGAACTGTCAAAATGGGCCTTTTATTTTATGATAAGTTTAGTATAGTATACGAGTACTATAAGTGATAGTACTCGTATACTATACTAATGATAGAATGAATGTAAGAAAGAATGATAGCTATAAGTAAAGAAAGCGAAGAGCGAACCTGTTGAGCGGGTCGGTTTCGTGGGCGGTGACGGAGTTAGTAGAGCAGGCGTTGTTGTTTGCGGTGGCGACAGAGTTGACGACGTTCGTGGCGTCCGTGATGAGCGCCGTGTCGGTGAGCGGCGACGGGTTGAAACAGCGCACCGTCGCCACGTACTTTGCCGGCTCCTCGCACACCAGAGACGCTGTAATCAATCATAATTATATTAGTCAATGTGGTTTCGCTATAACATTAGCGTTGGTGTGGGTATATGATGAAAGTTTTGTAGGCCCTTTTACGCCTCCACATATTATAACTATCAGCATAGAATGCTAAGGACCAAATATATATATATATATATTTTAATACATGAATCCATTATTGAATTATTTTCTCATTTGACATATTATTGAAATAATACAAGTTTAACAATAAATTTTTAATGGCATTGCTTGTTTTATAGGAGTCGGTGGGTAACCACCTGCCATCAAGTGAAAACATATAATTAACTATATTTTTTATTATTTTTACCATTTTAATTAAAAAAATCTCAATGGCCCTGGATGAAGGTAGAAATGAAAAGGCGACATACAAGTATCGACTCCGGAGGGTAGGCTGCCTCCGTGAATGGCTCGTGCGGAGACAGGGGCCGGAGCTGGGGTGGGGTGAGGACGCGAGTGAGGCGCGTCGGGCACCAAGCACGCGGCCACAAAGAGGTTCGTCAACGAGTTGGACGAGCGGACGCTGCTGAAACTTCGCGCCACCGCCTTACCAACCTCGTCGTCTTGCTCTACCTCGTCGAGGAGGCCCTGAAAATTTACAAACTACTTCTCACACAAATCTAATAATATATTTAATATACTACATGTGAACCCGGCTATGCTTCTCTGCGCGCGGTACTGAATGCTAAGTACCTATATATAATAATTTATTTTTTACTAGCTTAGTGTACGCGACTTCCGCCGCGTTGAAAAATGAGAAAATATATGAGTAATATAACGCCTGAGGTCTTTATCGCTGTGACGACAGCGCCACCGTCAATACTTTGATATACATTTAGTAAAAAACAGTAATTAGACATAAGAAACAGACACTTCAATTTAATTTATATCAATGGATTGATTCATATTATGTGTTTACACGCCAAACAGGATATAAAACTGCAAGTTGAACACTAAAGAAATTAATTCATTAGGTACTAAAGAGTTTACACAAAAATTGAGTCAGTTTATCAGATATCTAGATAAAACGTTTATCGTTCATAAAGATTTCCTAGCATTACAAAGAGCTAACGCCCATATACCAGGCCAGGATATATTAATCATTATCAAATATTCCTTATCAAGTTGGTAATAATTGCGTGGCAATAAAATTAGGCATGACAACCTCCGATGGACAGAACAGATAGTCCATAACAATATTATAAAAAGAGACTTGTAGGTACTTTTGTTTGTAATTATTGAAATGATTAATTTTTTAAAATTACCTAACAATTAATTATTTATTATTATACACGAGTCATTTATTAATATTATTAAGACAGATTTTGTTTGTGATACTGATAAACTCAAAAACTAACTGATTTTAAAAATTCTTTCATCTATAGAAAATTACATTATCAGGGAGTAACTTGAGCTGTATTTTATTTTCAAAAATAAGGTATTAAAAATTTGCTTATAGCCAGTAACTATTTCCAGTGCACTGCGAAAACTGTTTATAATACGTTTTACGTGTAAATGTGATTTTTTTTTTAATAGGAATTGTTTATACTAATTATTTATACTAATTACAAAGGCGACACTGTTTGTCGAGAGTGGCACTATCATTCGCTTAATTGAATAGATAATAAACCTTGTTTTCAGCCAATTAATATAAAAAAGTGCAAGTAAACAAACCCTAAAGAGATTGCTCTTTCCGTCTCGGTCTTTTGGGCGTTTGTACGAGATGGCCTCGTCTAGAAGATCTTTCAGTTCAATGTCGTTCAAGGCGTCCACGTCGATTCCCTGTAAAAATAATAAAATACCACCTCAATTAGTGAGACCTTTATGAAGCACACTACACGTGAGTGAGGCAACCTACGGACAGAGGTATAATAAAGGTGGCTTAAACATGTTACTTGATTTGCACTTATGCTGTTTCGTAATTATAACTGGACAGACAGGAGTTCGAGACCCAATTCAAGTGTAATTCTAGCAGCGAAAAATGAAAATCATAATAATTAATGTATGTGACTCGTTTGTACAGTTCGCGTTATAGCTTACACATGTGGCTTACACCGTTACGCGACGTTATGAGGTAGCAATACAATATATAACTTATAAATACTACATCACGCTGGGTCACTATGATGCATCTCGCGACGTCACTCTGCATATTATACCGCTATACCGCTGCGTAATGGAAAGCGTCTGCATTTCCATATGCAGCGCAGCATCGCAGCGTCCCGAGATGCTTCAAGATCACTTCGAGATTGTAGTTTGTTTTTTTGACAGATGTTATACTGCGCCGACAGGTTGTAGCGCGCTATAGTTTCGTTCCTCAACACGAACTACACTTTTCATGCAAGATTCCTACTTTTCCCCTTTAAACCCTCTCTGGTGTTGTGTTGCCTGTGTTTATTTTGTATATAATTTTCGTTATGCAAATTGAAAACCTTAGAAAAATTACAACTTACAAACTGCCCAAGTTCGCCTAAAGAACTTGTTAAGTTAAGTTGTGTTTGGTCCCCTTACTACGCGATTCATTGTGGCCGTATCGAAAATGTGCAGAAAAAGTGCTTGAGCATTCTTAGTCACAGATATGGCTTTTACCGGAGTATTCCCTTATATCGTGATAGGCTAACAAAATTTAATATGACTACACTCGAGGACCGCCGTAATTGTCATAACCTCTTGTGTCTTTTCAAAATTATTCATTCCCGCATAGACTCACCTTATCTTTTGTCGCTTATTAATTTCAATATAAAACTTAGAAAGCGAAATCCTTTTGTCAATACCTTTTCTTTACAGGTACACACTAATAATACCTCTTTTTACAACCCCCTCGTTAGGATGTGTCGACAATACAATGACCTCCTGCTTAACCATGGTGATAAAGTTGACATATTCCAAAATAGTATAACTAAATTTAAGAAGCATATCGCGGCCATTGTGGCTGCGAGTGTACTTAAATAACTTAAATAAATATATGTATATGTTTGTGTGTGTATGTATATGTGTGTATATACGTATATGTGCACACATGTATCTTGTTTTTTTTTCTTATGTTTCGTCTTGGAATCTTGTATGATACACTGTTTTGATCATGCTGTGTACACATAGTTTAGGCCGCTGTCTAGCTCACTTCTTTGTAATTGTATATATTTAATGTATTTATTGTCAGTGTCCTGTTTTGCGTATCTTATTAAATAAAAAAAAAAAAGAGGTTTTCACTTCAATAAAAGAAAATAAATTTTATACTAAAATTGCATCCTACACTACATGAAATGCACAGTTGGATTTTTTCGCCCCAATATAGTGTACTAGCTGGTGCTCGCGACTTCGTCCGCGTGGAATAGTTATTTTGGGAATCATTTGGGTATCTCGAACGGTTTTCGCAGCGCGCGCAACGGAAGCCCTCAAAGATGAATAATTTTCCCCGTTTTTTCTACATTTTCGACTGTTTCTTCGCTCCTATTAGTCGCAACGTGATGTTGTATAGCCTAAAGCCTTCCTCGATAAATGATCTATCCAACACAAAAAGAATTTTTCAATTCGAACCAGTAGTTCCTGAGATTAGCGCGATCAAACAAACAAACAAACAAACTCTTCAGCTTTATAATATTAGTATAGATTACTACAAAACGCGCAGCGGCCGCGCGGTCCATATATTCCGATGAAGATTCTTTGATAAATCAACTTTACATAGTGCAAGAAAACTTATATTACTAAAACAACAGATTCGACTAAATGGCTGACGAAATAATTCGTGTCACATAAAAACGCGCCCTTACAATTTGTGTAACTATATCAACACTTATGTCAAGGCTGAGGAGAAACTTAATAACAACTTTATCAATGAGAGCGGTGACATACTGACTTTTATTTGTACATGAAAACATTAATTCCTTTATTTAATTGTAATAGAACCTTTACATACATGTTTTTAAAACTTTAGTAGGTATCTATCTATACTAATATTATAAAGCTGAAGAGTTTATTTGTTTATTTGTTTGTTTGAACGCTCTAATCTCAGGAAATACTGGTTCAAATTGAAAAATTCTTTTTGTGTTGGATAGATCATTTATCGAGGAAGGCTTTAGGCTACATAACATCACGTTGCGACTAATAGGAGCGAAGAAACAGTCGAAAATGTGGAAAAAAACGGGGAAAATTATTCATCTTTGAGGGCTTCCGTTGCGTGCGCTGCGAAAACCGTTCGAGATACCCAAATGATTCCCAAAATAACTATTCCACGCGGACGAAGTCCCGAGCACCAGCTAGTTATAGATAAGGACAATTTTTCAATAAATCCTCAACTTCCCTTTCAAATATCTTCAATCAAATTAGTTGGTGCTAAACGCAGTTTTTTCAACTCAATTTACAGATACTTACTTTTAAATTTATTTATAGATAAGGCTCTGATTATCTCGGGATGTTTATTATAGAATCGTATGCACATTGACCCATAAAACAATTACTTATCTCGTGGAGACGCGTTTTGTGTTAATTAATATCATTTTTAAACCTAGTATTGAGTTTTTTTTATTATTATTATTATTTTATCAATAAGTTTGCTCTTGTCCAGCAGATACTATTCACTCACTCGAACTATAAAGAGATGTGTGAATATTACATGTTTTACTAAATTGACTAATATTTTTATGAGTAAGGTATAAATTCCGTATTGTTCCTCATAGAATCTGCATTCCGAAGAGGCGATAATTAAAAAATAATGACTAACGCCATTAGTAAATGACTAAATGTGGCTGCTACGCTATATCACTACATATTATAAAACAAAGTACGCCGCGTCTGTCTGTCTGTCTGTTCGCTTTAAACTCAAACTACTGCACCGATTTTCATGCTGTTTTCACCAATGGATATAGTGGTTCTCGAGGAAGGTTTTAGTATATAATTTAGAAAGATACGTGGGCGAAGTCGCGGGCAGCAGCTAGTGCAATATTAATATATATTTTTTATTTATTCATTACTTAGTTTTTGGAAGACTGTATTTTTTTATGTAAATGTAGTCCGGACAGGCTTACGGGTCCATCTTTGATGAACTATATACTGTACCCTCCATCAACACAAGCATCAATACAAGCATTGATATTAAGGCCTGCATTAATACAAGCATCGCCACAGAAGAGTGGTTACCAATTACATAGTTAATTAAATAGAAATTAGTCTAAATACATTTGATTCTAGATTCAATTAACTGTTGGTATTGTAAAAAAAACCCCAAACAAGAAAAAAAAGAGCGGAAGTATTTTTTTGCGACTTAATACCTTTACGCTCTAATCAGACACCGGTTTAGACAAATTCCTTATTTAATTACCATGTAGTAATTCAATTTAATTTAAGTAAAATTTTATTTACTAGGCCGGACGGCCTTTGGGTGAGATGTCGCCTAATCCTGGCAAAATCCGGGGTTTCAAAGCGGCGCAATCCATCGCGCAACAAAGATGTTCTTGTAGCGAGGAAACTGGATCAAGGACAAGCAGCAGAATAGGGACAGGGACTCTTGACATTCCTAAATCACGCAGCGCAACACAAAAGCATGCAACCACATTTTTTTCATTTTCATGATCTTCTGAAGCCCGCTAGACAATTATTAATGTAACTAAATATTCATATTTTGTAAAGCATTAACTACTGTGAGCATATCGAAATATGAAATGTGCCGGTGAAACCGCACTACACAACTAGTAATAAAAATACTGTGGTCTACGCCATCACGGGCTACGTCTCGATTCCCGACAACTACGCGTCAATATGTTCCAGTTGATTGGATGCTGATTCGTTTAAATCAAGGTCGTATTCGCTTGTAGTGGAATGTTCACCTTGGGTCAGCAAAGACGATAGTCACGCTACTAACTACTGAATCTGAGCCACCGATTGCGACTAACTATTATGCATTTGTAGTGTAAACGTTGACGTTGCCACTCGTGACCGCGTTATGCCACTCACATAACATCGAGTGACGATATATGCACACCAGCGGTTATCGAATCAAACCGAGCGATTTCTAGAATCATAGTAATTCCAGAGTGTGCTCAAATGCTGCATGAGCTCATATCGCCTTCCCCTTTCTTCTATCTGACATTCAGACATACGGCATGATACCGTCCTCAACTTGTCGAATTATACCTCCTTTTCGGACCAAGATAAACATAATTTACAAAATAACCTTATTGGACCAAACAAAACAAGAGGCAGAGACCGCAGAGATAAAAAAAAAGCGAAAAATTGTCGTGACTGTAGTGAATATTAGTTATCGAATTAACGATAACAGTATATTACGTCATTCGTACACATATCTAATGCAATGTGTGATAATAAACATAAGTTGTGTTGGGCAGAGGATGACGAAGAAGGAATGGCTCGTTATCAACTATATTATGTGCCTTAATTATTATTTTACAAGATAATTTGCAGCTTTCGAGATAAGTTCTAGATCGCTACAGCAGCGGTATTGCAAAAGTTACGTATCGAATTGTGGGCCATATGCCAACTGCTTAAAAACCTAGACACATGCAATGCAGTCTAGTGTAGCTTCTATCCTGGTCAAAACAATTTTCCCTATATTAAATAATAAATTTACTCGGCATGCCAATTTCATACTGTGATAAGGTGTGTCCTAACTAATCTTAAGGGTTGTATTACGACCTGGTAAACCCAGCGTGGTACAAGTCATAGTCAGCTATTGATTATCAACAAAAAAGACAATTTGCTTTCTACTGTCTACGTCTAAAGCATTAATTAAATTTATGTCTAAATCATATAATGATGCAAATATTTGTAAGGATGGTTTTATAGATACTGTGTTGCTTTGGCTTCCTAATAAATAAATAAATAAATCCGTACTAATATTATAAATGCGATAGTTTGTATGGATGTGTGTATGGATGTTTGTAACTCTTTCACGCAAAAACTACTGAACCGATCACCATGATATTTTGCATACACATTGTCAGGGACACCAGAAAGGACATAGGGTACCGTTCCTCCAGAAAAAAAGTACTGCTCCCGAGGGATCATCTAAAATTAAGGAAACTAACCCCTGGCTAGGTAATTGTAATAGCAATAACGATGTCAGGCGATATATTGCTTTTTCAACGCGGACGAAGTAGCGGGGTATCACAGCTAGTAAATAAATACTTTTACATTTATAATAATATAATAAGTATGGATAGACTGTATAGAAAAATGCACGCACTACATTTATTAAAAACATAATTAGATGCGTTCAAATTGTGCGTGTCTCTTGGCCGCGTCACAATAAATGATGATATGTATGTTAAAACAACGCAACAAAGTTCGCACGTGCGTGGGTTGTCGACTATGACGTCATACATTTATAGCCCGACCGAGACGACGAACGCGAGCCCGCCGCACGGGGTGGATCTCCCATGAGGTCAGGGTCGGGACAGGAGCGCCTAGGCCACGAGTCGGGATCGATTGCCGTGCCCTTGTCCCCCTACAAACTGTTTCCGCCTTTATTACCTACTCTATCTATATTAACAGCCTCTCTCTCGTCACCCTGCCGCGTGAATCTATACATGTTATCGAAATTGAATAGGACATTATTCGTCGTAGTCAGAGTGTTGAACGAAATAATCCAATTACAGCCTCTTTCTTCACCTGCCGCGTGAAGCTACGATATCAAGTTATCGAAATTACATAGGAAATTATTCTTCGCAGTCAGCGAGAGTTTTTAGCGAAACTACACACACAAAAATAAATAATTTGTAAAGGCAATTTCTTTGTCCAACGAAATAACCAATTCTAAGGAGTTAAACGCACTGCACTGGATATGAGCCAAAAAATTTAGAACTTACAGCAGTAACCTGCACGATCCGGAGTTTTCGCCAGACATGCGACACAGATAGGTTTTATTTAATACTGCATTCCGCATCGGTATCGAACACAAATAAATTTAAATTCACCTTAGTGAATTAATTTTCGTCTTAACGAGTAGACCAAAATTTCCAAAAATCTAAAGAAAAATACTTTTGACAAAAAAAAACAATGTTGAAGAAGGATATACATTTAAAAATTTAAGCCTGTTTCGGGCACACTGTTTTTAAGGACTGGTTAATAATGACTAATAATATTTTTTATCTTATTAGTTATTCTAACTTTTATAATAAATTACCTGTCCACTGGGAGTTGGGAAAACAAATATTTTTTAAAATAATCGCAAAAAGCCTTATATTTTAAATACGAAAACCTGATGAGAATAAAAATCTCGTTTCAAGGGGAATACCTACTCGATTAGTGAATTATCAAAAGGTTTATTTTTATTCTCGGAAAGACAAATACTTAAAATATTTTATTTTAATAATACTAATATTTTATTCTTCGGACGCTTGAAATTTCTTATATTTTTTCAAGTATCAAGTGGACCGTCATGTCAGTATGTCTGCCAAATTTAACACAAAAAAAAAAACATAAATTTAATTAACACAAAAAAAATTAAATTGCATATGACGTAAATATCTCATGACGAATGACCGAGACAGCGTCTAAAAATAAAACGGTCTACATATACCTATTGCATTCAATGATTCATAAAATTGCAACGTAAGTATCACTACTTTCATTAGCACCGTTCTGAAGAGAGCATCGTCATGAATGCGAAAGATTGCAAACGCCTTGTAATAGATACCCAGTCATTTCATACGTCGCAAGTAATGAAGCATGATTAATTCAATTCACAAATTGAATATAATGTATGTGTGTGGTGTGTGTATGACTGTATGTGTGAATAGATTATAATCTGAGATAAAAGTGGCACCGGCGACCAAAAAAGACGCGGCAAGAAATGCCCAAATTTTGTGACAATATAAATTTTGCTGTAATTAAACGATAAACTTTTCATCTCCGCAATCTCCGCATCATATAATTTGCAGAAATCGTGCAAAGCCGGATCAAAAACATGTATAATGCGGATTTCTGCAAATTATATATAAAAACATTCCTTCTTTAACCATAGTGAAAACCGCATTAAAATCCGTTATTTTAAAAGATCTAAGCGTACATACATACAGACGGACAGATGGCGGGAAGTGACTTTGTTCTATAGATATACTACTCGTATGTAAAAGAGACTTGCGTTTGTGCATAGTACGGAAGCCCGAGAAATAATATATTGTGACAAAAAAATTATCAAGCAAAATTTATTTATGTACGTTTGTTTATAAGTTGTCTATTTAGGATACGTTTTATTTATGTGTCTTCTAAAAGTTTATTAAAATGCAGTTAGCCGAGCCGACTTGCCAATTAATATATTTAATTCATTGCAACTATTCAGCGAGGGGCGAAATTTGGATTTTAATTTTACGTAAATATTCAATAACAACCGCAACCAATACGGACTGAAGTTATATGACTCTTTCATATGACTCGCGACGGCTGTGCCGGACGCGACACGGATATTGCAATCGAGATTAAAGTTTGCAACCAATACTGAACAGTTTTCTCTTTTACGTTAAGGCGAACAAAATTTCTTTCTTTCCTCTTTACGATTGTGTACTGAGCTAGCGCAGACTACAAACTAAACGGTCAGGCGATTGTTCGATCGGATGGCTGTTCACGCGCACATTGATCCAACTAAAAACGGTTTTATATGGGTGCGCAATCTAACCGATAGCCAGACCATCATTTGCTAGCAGTGCTTGGATTGAATGCAAGAATAATTATTATAATAATTTCTGCAAACGGTCTTATAGCGAAGAGTCTCGACCAAAGCCTCAATGGACTCACTTTACAGCTCTAAATCACTGGTAGCTTGGGCATTGCCCCGCAGCCAATTCGTTGCGCCGCACACTCGCATTTCGTTGCTTTAAAAATTTGTATCAAGTTCTTGTTATCAAATAGTATAATGAATAACAATAGTATATCAATAATTAGTCAATAATAGTATAATGATAACTTCATGATAGATTTTTTTCACCTCGTTTCTCCACTATACCAAGAAAACCGGACATCATGTTTAATTTATATATAGGTCGTTCTGTCTACTAGTAATTAACGTTGGTCGTTATCCGTAATTTTGATGGTTAAATTAAATATTTGTTTAAAAAAAAGCAATCTGTAGGTACACATTGTACAAATTTTTTGTCTGCATTTGCACATGCAATTTTGAATGTGGTTTTTACTTATGTATTGTAGCGACTAGCGAGCTTCCCGTAACATTTTATAGTGTTTTATTGCAATCGGTTTACAAATAAAAAAATAGTTTACTTCGGTTGATTGGATATTATTCCGAATATCATGCATCATACGAAGCTTTTTTTTAAATTACAAGAAACTTTTTTTAATTTTAATTAAAAAGTAATAATTATAAATTTAATTTGTAATACGATAGTGTTGTACTGTACAGTTGGTGAGTGAGTGGTGAGAGTGAAAATTGGGACACGAGACACAGCACAGTGCGGTTAAGATACGGAACGGACGTTCGAATGCGGCGCCCGCAGCGTGACGAGCGACCACCGCCACCAGACGCCTTCGGCGGGCTACCGTTATTACACAACAATGGCCAACCGCAAACAAAACCAACACATTTTTATTTCCACTATACAGGGTGGAAAAATAAGTCGGGCCCTGGAGGAAAACTACCTTAACTCCTTAAGTTGGTTCATTTTACATAAAGGAGACATTCCTTTATTTTTAAAAAGAAACAAAACTGCATTCAAAGATTTTCTAAAACTCGCTTGACTCGCCCGGGACTCGAACCAACTAAAATTAAAAAACAAACACTCGCTATTTTATATATATACAGTATATACTGTATAGAGAGAGATATTCCACAAAGAGTGGGGCGTCATGCGATAATATTTTTATATGTGGTTTAATTGGGCTCTGCAATACTTTTGTTATTGAGGAAAACATTTGAAAAACAAAACTCAGTGGCTCACCAAAACAATGAGCACATAAGCTGTTATTTCATGATTTTCTTTCTGACGCCAGAAGTCTTACAGAAATGCCGCTAGGCCGCTACAAAAAAAACCCAGGTTTTTTCTATACTAACATCATAAAGAAAGAATATTTGTATTTCTATATTTTTGTTTGTAACTTAAAAACTACAGAACCGATTTAACAAAAATTTACACCTAAGTATATAGAAAGCTACATTATCAGCGCGTAACATAGGTTATATATTTTATACAGTTACGCGGACGAAGTCACGTGCAACTGCTAGTAACAAATAAAAGTTCCACATAGGATCATTATCGTCCAGACCAAACCATTATCAGAAAACTTTAATTTCTAATTTTTTTTTTATCTATACATACCTACTTATATAGTGTTTATATTGTCTTGTGGGTGTATAGGTATAATAAAATATTTTTTGATCAATAAATCAATAAACACAATTATAATAAAATTAGTGATAATATGTATGTAATGATATTGTCATCTATTAAGGCCTTATATTTTTATTTGATTTTCTAAATATGTACATTTAAATTAATTGGCATAAGTATATTTTGGATATTACTTACTTACAATATAAAGGGTTATGATTCATCAGTGACTAATTCATATTTTACAAGATTATGCAATGGATATATTATTTTTTTTATTTTACATTGAATAGTAAATAAAATATTATTAAGATAAAAGATTGACTCATCAAAGAAATCTTTATATAAAATCCAATGGGTCATCCAACAAAAAATATAAGCTCTCAGTTTAATTGTTAACAGCTTGACACTATGGTAAATCGTGTCATGTTCAATCAGACCATTTTAAGCTAAACATCTGCCCATACGGTGTTGCTACTTTGGCCATCTGTTAAATGAATGTATGTCCATATTTATTAATGATCACTTATTAATGTTAGCCGTTGATAAAATGGATAATATGAATGGATTTTTTGAATCGTGTATTAAGAAACCAGCATCATTGTTATGAGAAGCTGCTGCAAATATTTAAAAAGATAAAACCGACCGCAACAATCAAAGATATAAATGCAAAAATGAACCCTTTAAAATCTAATTATAAAAAAGAATTTTAAAAAATAGCAATAGCACAATGCACGTCTTTGGTGAATCAAATTTATCAACGAACTGGTGCAATCTGTATCGAACGTGTAGTATAGTTGCTTGCATTCCAGAATATCACTCGATAAATATCGAGCAATAAAAATCGAGTGTAGCCCTCGCCATATCCTATTGAAGATGGTGGGGTGAGGAGAGTGTAGGAATTCGGAACAGAGAAATTAGTACTCGAGGAGATCAGACGCATCACGCATCATTTAGCCCAAAAAAACCATCATGAGTTCACCTTTTAACAAGCAAAGATGGAAGCTCATATTACTTAGTTATATGTTCATAAGATTACTGTTTATTGCACTTTACCATCACTGAAAGCTAATTAATACAAGAATCTCTTTTGAATGTGCTCGAAGTGGTTTATATAACTGTATCTGGATCTAGATTCAGAATATTTTGCAGAGTGTAATTTCAAATCCATGACAATTCAAAAGTCACACGTGTTTAATCACAAGATTTGGAAAATTACACAGCAAATTATTATTAACTAGCCATTGCACGCAACTTTATCCATGTAACTTTATAAAATATAGCCTACATTACTCACTGATAATTATAGAATAGATGATAAGATTTTTTAAAACAGCCCAGTAGTTTTTGAGTTTATACATTACGAAGATACGAAAATACAAACCATCTCTCTTTATTATATTAGTATAGATATAGAGGACAGTTTGATCATAAATATTCTCATCACACTTACTACTAAGATTTTCTTTACTAACATAGAAATATTCAGAAAACAAATTTTATAATATTTTAACTGATTATTATTTTTTGGTCTTATTTTAAACGCTAAAGTTATTTTGTTGATTTTTTCCTTCAAAATAAGTATCACTATGAGGAGGTTGTGAAAATCAAACATTGCCTCAGCCACCCAGATGTATGTCATTATCAAATTATAAAAATCATAGTTTTATAGAATTTCAACCACATGACATTCACAATAGGTAGTAACTAAAAATCTTATAAGAATATTTTTCTAACAAAGATTCTAACAGAAGATTTCTCTAACAAAGATTCTAACAGAAGATTTCTCTAACAAAGGATTTCATCCCGACATGAAAATATTAGAATTTAAAAATTCAAATATGTACCTAGATGTATTCTTATGTAGGTATATATTACAAAATAAATGAACATGGCAAAATATTGTTCTTATTGTATTTTTGACAAACAAATAACACAAAACCGTACAAAACGAGGGCGAGAACAATAAAACATGTTACACTTACAGGTAATCGAAAAAACAAGTCAATTTGCACATTCACGCCTGTTATGTCCAGATAAGTGCAAATTAAATTTATAACTATTTAGCCCAATTAGCTAATTACACACAATTATTAGAAACATAAATGAGAAATATTATCCGTCATAACTGTATTTTAATAGTTAATATGGTTGAATTGGTTGTCAATTATAGAGAAAAAGCGAAAATTTCGTAAAATGGCAGCAAAAAGGTCAACTCACCTTAACTTTGTAGTTGTCTTTAACTTTCCTAGTTTTACTATCGGAGTTTGTTTGTAATTCATTGTCTAAATTGTGTGTATTTGTTGTGTCGTCACTGGAAATATTCGTAGCACTTTTGTCGGGGGCTTTGGGTTCCTTATCAAATTCCGGTGGAGGAGCCATCTTGAAGGAAGATCAGTCAGATGACAGAAGTCTTATGACTTTTAAACACCGAAATAACTCCCGTTCCTCGTGAATAATATATTGAACTATTTCAACTACGGAATCATGATTATATAGCAATTTATCTACAACATAATAACCGTTTCAAACAATACCCTAACTAAACTAAATCCATTTTTTGGACAGTTCCGACGAACATTTTTAATGACAACACTAGCGCCCTCAAGCGACTAAAGAGTAAAACCGAATCAAATTTCTAAATGACATTTTCTTTATACAAACTTTTCGTTTCGCTTTTTATATTTTTTTTAACAATCCTTACATACTTTATAAACACTAACCAAATAGATATTTAAAATCTTGAATCATTATGTAACAGTTTTAACTAAACATAGTTTTGGAATATAATTGGCCTGTTGGGCACCCCACAGTTCACAGCACCAACTAAAAGTAGATACTACCACGGCTGGTAATCTTCAAGGAAAAATCACTAGACATAGGAATTTTGTGGCCTGTGGTAATAGCAAAATAGAACATGGCATTTGACCTCCCCTCTCTGCCCCAAATCCCTTCTACTCGTCTAGTGATCTTGATCTGTTTGAGAGACTGAAGCCAAAGCCATTTTGTTTTGTAAAATAAATAATTGTTTATATTTGGTTTAAATTGTTGCGTCGATTAATTTCCGCCTTTTTATACTAATTTATAACAACAATCTTGATACATATAATATTAAGTATGTATTATAAGTGCTGTGTGCCAGGATGTACAAGTTCGCGAAAGGACGCTATTTTACACAAATTTCCAATATGTACAAAAAGACTCCAAAAATGGCTCGAATCTATTCCAGACTCCTTACGGAATAGAAAAAGTGAATTCGCCCATCTCCAAATCTGCCACAAACATTTTGAGGCTCGTTTTGTGACTTCAAAAAAACGTTTAAAAATAACAGCATATCCATCGCTGTTTCAAGAATCGGAAATTAAGAGTGGCATCCCGTTGAACTCTTTGGAGAGTGGTAATCATTTTTTTTTTCTTTTTTTACATGCGTATAAATGTTTCATTAATACATATGTTTTATGATGTATTTAGTAAATGCACACATAGCCTAGAATTGCATGGCTTCTGAAAAAAAAGTTATCATTAACTCTTATTAAATGTGCGTCCTGACATTGCTATGTAACTATAATAGGATGCAAATATCTTTATTGCCGAGACCACACTGCCACACTTATTGTGGAGTGGAAAAGGGGGGATTTTACTACATACCATTATCAACTTCAGTATTATAACTACCATTATCAGATCAGATGTTGTTTAGGTAACCATTATCAGATGAGGCCCAACCCCTATTTAATATCTACCAATAATTATATAGATTCCTTTCAATGAACTAAACTATCACTAAATTATTTTAGTTAAAATTTATATAACATTGTTGTCATGTTAATATGTTAATAATATGTACATACCTTGGATTTTTTTTAGTAAATGACGAAGCTTCTTTTGACCAACTTGGAAGAAAATTGCATTATGACCACACATATTGCAAAACTGCAGTTTTTGAAGCACCAATTGAGCCTATAAACACAGGTAACAATATTTATACCTGGTCAAATATTGTTCAGGTGTAACATTCGCAGAGAACACTTAGTACAAAACATACATTTTGCTCTTGTTCCCGATGCGCAGATTATAAAAAGCCGATTACTGTAACTAAAATTTCCTTTTCTAAGTTTAAGTGTTGTTAATAAGTTTTTGGAATAATAATTTCTTTTCGTATTGCATTCATATGCATTAGAATAAAATTTAAAACATAATTAAATAATTTTATTAATTAATTTTCAGATGTACAGCCAACTACATCTGAAACCAAAGATGACACCCTAATTACTGTGGAATGCCAAACAGGTAGGTAAAGTCACAATATGAAAAGGTTTGTCACCTTAAAGTCGACATTTGCTTGCACCAGGGCAATTATCTGTCATACCAACATTTCATTTCAAACAAAACAATATCGCATTAACGTTTGCAAATAAAATAATTGACTGACAGGTAAACTAATAAGGATGTATAATTAATAAGACTTAGTGAATATTTTGTCATCGGAAACTATGACTAATCCCGAAATCAATTATAATATTAAATTATTGACGTGTTTATGTCCATATTTATTATTCTATATTGTTTTTTTAAGAAATAAAATTAATAGCACTATTTATAGTAAAATTTATTTAAATAAACAAAACTATATTAAACACGATTGTATCCGCCATCGAATCAATCACAAATTGTAGGTAGTCGCTTTCGCATTGAACCAACCAGGCAAGAGCATAATTCAGAACCTTAAAGTATGTGTAGTGATTATTATGATTTGAATACATTTCACTTATATTTTAGCCAGTTCCATGATCTGCACTAATTGCAGCTTATTACATGGAGACTTAAACTTCTTGGCATTATTGAATTATGTAAATATGATTATTATTGATCGCAAAAAATACAATAGAAAATATATGACACTGACACATAATGACAATTAAATAGAACCTATTTGACTTGAACTTCGTAATGACAGACCATTAAAAAGGTTTTATGTTGATATGAAACTAGATTATTTGGTCAGAGGTGTATACCATATAGATCCTTGTTGTCATATCTAGTAAGTTTACTTTCATATATGCAGTTGTCCGTTTAGTTGTTTAGTTTCAAAAGGTACTAAGAGTCTACTACTTAATAAAAGGAAATAATTTGAAAACTGACCAAGGTATTCCTACTTCCACTGTACATTCATTTTTCAATCTAAAGAAATTAATATTATACAATAGATTCTTAATATGTACACATTAAAAGATAATTAATTAATTAATTTTCAGATGTGCAGCCAACTACATCTAAAACAGATGACACTCTAAATATTGTGAAATGCCTAACAGGTACATTAACTTTTCAATCTAATATTACACAATAAAAGCTTAGTAACATTAAAAATTATTTATAATTTAGTTTTCAATCTTGTGGAATGCTTTATCATTTAGAATTTAGATGTATATATAAAATTAAAATATTCAATTTCACTTGTATATAAATACATAAAAGTATATCTAAATTTTCAGAAACACCTAAAAGAATACGAAAAAACAAAATTGTGGATTCAATACATTCCTTAACACCAAATTGCCGAAAAATGTATAAGGAATATAGAAACTCTCGGAAGCTCCTCAGTTTTACAAAGAGAGCAAAAAAAGCTTTACATTTTAGTGAAGCGAACTCTTTTGAGAAGATAACACAAGGGATGAATCCTTTAGCAAGAAAAATATTCTCCTTGCAAGTAAATATGTGTACCAAAAACCCAAAAGCACGCAGATTTTCCTTGGAAGAAAAGTTGATAGCTTTATCAATTTTAAAACAAGGCCCAAAATGTTACAGATTTCTACAAAAGATCTTTATTTTGCCATCTGTAACTACTTTAAAGAAATTAGTTTCAAAATTAAACGTGAGCACAGGAATCAATCCACTGATTTTCAGTGCTATTAAGGACGAGGTATGTGAAAATAGAGAAGATGTTATTTTATATTGTATCATTGCATTGAATTTGATTATTGCTTTATTCTTTGTGTATTATAACACCAATTAAATTTTATATTTAAATTAGATATACATAATTTCAATTTTGTTATTTTTCTAGGTGAATTCCTGGAAGGAAAGTAAAAAGTTCTGCAGTATAATGTTTGACGAAATGGCTTTAGAACCTGGATTAACATATACTCAGAAAGATGAGATAAGTGGTTTCGTCGATACTATAGGGAAAAAAAAAGAATTTGCAGATCATGCTTTGGTTTTTCTAATAAAAGGGGTGATATATAAATGGCAGCAACCCATTGCTTATTATTTATGCGAAGGGTCAACTTCAGCAGTGGACATAAAGAAAATTTTAAAGGAAATTGTCATCGCTGTCAGTGAAACTGGCCTGATTCCACTCGTTTTAATTTCTGATCAGGGAGCTTCATTTAGGTCAGCATTAAATAGCTTACGGGAAGAAACTAGAGTAGCTGAAATACGAGAAAATAAAGAACCAAGTGAGTGTTAAATCAAAATTCCATTAGAATCATATAATTTTATTTATAGACGACATGTTTGGTCTAGTGGCTAGTAACCCTAGTTGTTAGACAAGCGGTCGCGGGTTCGAATCCCGCTAGGGGCAAATGTTTATGTGTAACATTGTACCTTTGTACCTGAGTCATGGATGTTTTGTATTTATAATATGTACCGTAGAATGGGGTAACTTTGATCAATGCAATATTATATATTTAAAATTAGCAAAATCCAAGAGTTGTGTTATCTAAAATTTTGAAAACTAGTCTATTCTTACTACTATATGTCTGTTTCACTAAATATCTTAAATATTTTCAGGTGAGACAATACACATCAATGGATATGATTTGCTTGTCATATTTGATCCGCCACACTTGATCAAAGGAATACGGAACAATTTTTTGATGAAAAATATTAGACATGAAAACAAAATTTGTTCATGGTCTGATATTGTAGATGTATACAAAACGGACTGTGAGCATGGACAGTCACGTATATTACACAAATTAAACGATGAACATGTCATACCTGAAAAAATAAAAAAAATGAAGGTAACTAGTAGATTATAATTTTTTGAGACTTGCAATTTTATGTATAGAGAATTAATAAATAAATTCTCTATACATACTATATGTTGATGGATAACATCATGAGTTGTGAGGACTGAGTTTAAAGAAGTTTAATTACATACAATATACGTCTAGACGGGCCCCAGTGATTGTTTTTCCCAAATCAAAGAAAGATTTGAGTGTAAAATTTATTGTAATTAGCTTTATTCTTTTATGTAGTGTACTTAAAATATTTGCATACCCTCGAAGGGTAGAATGTAGCGAGATTTATCTATTGTAAAACCATTGTAAACCTATGTTCAGCTACATAGAAAAATAAAAGCAATTTCTATTTCATAACTTCATATATACAGGGTGGAATTTTGTAATGCCACCTGAAGGGAAAGTACTCTTAATACTGTAGATAGAAAATTTTACTCAAAGAAAACATTCCTTTATTTTTGAATAGAAAGAAAACTGCATTCAAAGATTTTCGAAAATTCGCTTGCCACGCCCGGGAATCGAACCGACTAAAATCTGTAAAAATTACACCTTGTACTTTTATTAGATCGATCGTTAGGGTCAATTATAAGGATGAAATCTCTCTAATAAACTTAATAAATTAAATGAAAGGAAAACCTTGAAATCTGAATCTGAATCATGAATTCTATTTACATAGAATGTAAACGAGTTGAGAGTTGAAGTTCAGAATACGATTTATACTTAATATTCACCACAACACGTTATTAAAGGTTACTAGAAATGAATTCGTCAGAAGAATCAATTTGTGAATCCAAGAAAATGGAGCCCATTTCGAGCAACTAATTAGTTAGTTTACCATTTTTTGTAAATAATTAAAATAATTTAAGATTTCATGGTTTTCCTTTCATTTAATTTATCAAGTTTGTTAGAGAGATTTCATCCCTATAAATGCCCCCTACGATCGATGTAATAAAAGTGCAAGGTGTAATTTTTACAGATTTTAGTCGGTTCGATTCCCGGGTGTGGCAAGCGAATTTTCGAAAATCTTTGAATGCAGTTTTCTTTCTATTCAAAAATAAAGGAATGTTTTCTTTGAGTAAAATTTTCTATCTACAGTATTAAGAATACTTTCCCTTCAGGTGGCATTACAAAATTCCACCCTGTATATGTCTCTGTAAAGAAAACTAGATGCACTCTTTCAAACAAAACCCAATTGAAAAAATAGTTATAGTCCATTCAATATAGAGGAGCACTTTCCCATATAAAAGTTTTGCGTGTCAAGTGACTCGAAAACTATTAGAGCAAAGGATAAACAAATTTACACATTTAGTTGTGCTTTTATATACAAACACTTGGAGCATCAATATCATTTAAAATTTAGATGATATGATAGGAGACCCTACAATTAAATTCTAATTCGTAGGTCGTCCATTGCTGGACATAAGCCACCCCTCATAACTTTCCAATCGGATTTAAAATATTATTGAAAATTACATAATTTATATTATTGTTTTAGTAATAACAAATTGCATTTTTAATCATTTATTTTATTTTGCAGGTTAAAAATTGTGTCCGTGTATTTAGTAAAAATATGTCTGCAGCCTTAAGTTTCGCCTCTGCATTTTGTAAGTGTCTAAATCTATTTAACCAGGGCAGGTGATGATTGTTAACTTAAATTATCAAAACTTTTCTTTATATGTTAATTGATTGTTTCAGCTCATTATTCAGATGGAAGACCCGTGAGTGACACTCTTAAAAATACATCTGACCTGGTGTCATTTCTTGATGACATTTTTGACAGTGTCAATGGTAGTGCAGTATATAACAAAAAAAGAGGCAAAAATCTTCGAGTTGCTGTAACGGAGAAAAGTAGACATCATATTTTTTGGCAGGAAGCCCTGATTAAATTGCAAAATACAAAATTTATAAATAAAAACGGACAAGAACATGTAGTGCCTACCATAAAAAATTGGATGAGTACTATAAAAAGTTTTATGAAGTTGTGGCTATTTTTGTCTGAAAAAAATAATATTAAAATTATGAGACCAAGGTATATGAACTCAGATGCAATTGAAAACTTTTTTGGGAAAATAAGGTCTTATAATTATAGGGACAATAACCCAACTTGCCACAACTTCATAAATACTTACAAGTCATTACTCATTACAGGGTTTATAAAATTTCACCATGCCTCGTTTAATTGTGAGGATGATTGCAGTTCACAATTACTAAAAATAAAGAGCCTATTTATAGGACAAGGTGTAGAAGGTATACGTGATGGTAGTGGTGAAACTTGTGTGTCCTATATGGATACATATCCAGTAATTCTGGAGGCAAGGCGTGAAAGAATTAAGATACAGTCCCGAGCATATACTGTAGGATGGGTCATAAGAAAAATCTTGCAAAAAAATAGATGTCGCATATGCAAAAAGGACCTGACTTCAGAAGAAAGCGCACCGTTTCATAAGTGGATTACCCATCGGGAATATAAAAATATGGCACAAAGAAAGCTTATCTATCCTACAGAAGTAATAGTGAAATATTTTGGCTATATTATTGAGGAGACAAATAAATATTTAGAAAGATGTGGCCATTTTAAAAACATTGCAATCAACATAAAAAACCTAATATTAAGTCAATGTTCTTTTGAATACATAACATGTGAAAATCATAGGACTGAAGTAATCGACGCCTTCTTGTCCATAATTATAAAATTATGCATAAACAACTGGTGCAGTATAATTAATAAAATTTTAAAGGGCCTAGATAATGTACGCTTACATCAAAGACAATTATCCGAAATGCAATCTAAGGCACTTTTAAAATACAATAAAAAACTAAAAAAGAAAAAATACTGAGTTAAATGGGGTTTACGCTGCATTACTGTTAATAGTCTTATGTGGTTTTGGAAGTCTTTTTCTGCTTTTGGCTTGTTTTGTATTCAAAATAATATTTTTTTTAATATTAGGTTTTAAATAGTTATACAAAACGTTTTAAAATGGAGATATCTTCACATATCGTTTTTTTTACTACTTTACAGTAGCGCAGAAAACCAATTTTATTTTTAAACCTGTTCTGAGAATATCAAAGTAATTTAAAATAAACATAGTATGTATGTAGTATATTTTTATAATTTAATTAATCACTTAGCTGTTTTAGGTTGTATGCGTATTTGATTAAATGACCGATTGGTTTTAAAAGCCGAAAATTATAAAATAAATGGGTAATTAGTACATAATATCTCTCCCTCCCAGGGTTTTGATAAAAAAAATAAGTTTCGTAAATACCCCTAGGTTGTGAAGATTCTTGGTATTCAAAAGATAATTCAAAAAATATATGATTTTGGTTTTGTTTCATTATTATTGGGTATATACATTTTGTGAGAGCCTAGCAAACTTCTAGATTTTTAACAAAACCCCGACCCTGATTTCATCCTAGTTTTGTGCAACTGTAGCTCTTTCAACTTTGATTTATTATAATAATAATGTTTATTAATATTTTATATAAGTAACTCCAACATGATCCTTTCCTGTATCGCTGACAATGTGTATGCAAAATTTCATGATGATCGGTGGAGTATAGTTCTGTGAAAAATTAACAGATACTGCTTTCACATTTATAATCTGCTCAAAATTCTTCCATAGAAATTATAAATAAATAAACACTAGTTTACTTTCTGAGAGAGATGCATTTCTGAGTATACAATAATTATATTTGGGAGACACGCATAATAAAAAAAATATTTTTAAATACTTTTATATCTAATTAATCATGGTGAATGTATTACATAGTCTGTTTCTGTCTATGTGTTTACTATCAATGACAAGTACAAAAAAGGTTGAATTATCTTTTTTTTAACTAGCCAAGTGTCTTATTTTGTACTTAAATTAACATCACATCTATCTTGTACCTTAAAACATATTTGTTTTGTCTAAATTTATTTTTTAATTTTTATTAGTCAACCAATCAATAACATCACTTATTATTGTTCTTTATTCTACTTATTATTATAAGTCGTATAATAAGTATGTGTTTATATCCGAAAAAATAAATATATACCCATTATTTACTGTGTTTTAATTGTTTGAGTGATGATATGATAGATATCCTTAGTTAAAAATAATATCAGATTCCTAAAGCGCGTAAAAAAACAAAGGGGTGAGAGGGGCGGGGAAATCAAATGTCATGTTCTATCTTGCTATGACCAATCAGGTGAAGTTATCCATGTCCAGCGCATTTGTACTGCAGATTCCCGTCTGATACGTTAGTATCTACTATTTAGTTTGTGGATACTACTAACGAGATCACCAAACTTGGCCCCCGCGACTTTTTTTTATTTTATATTTGAATTTTTATTATTGCATATCGTTAGTTCATGGTATGTAAGTACTTAATTGTTCGCTATGAATAATTGTTTGTTCTTTAGTTGTTTATTTAAAAAATTATAATTAAAAAAGTACTAAAAAATAATTAAAAATATTGGTAAAAGAGGAGAATAACAAATGTATGTCAATTAACAAATATAATTTCACTAAAATGTGACAAGTAATTTTTAATTAACAAATTGATTAAAAATTGTAAATGTTAAATGTTCGAACAAACGTCAATATGTATTTATAGACTGATAACGAGAGAAAATATTAATAATTTTGATTGAGGAGGCTAATTAAACAGTATTTTTTTAATTATTTCTTTAAACAACAAAAGCAACTAACAACTAAAGCACAAAAATTATTCATAGCGAACAATTAAGTAGAAACCATGAGCTAACGATATGCAATAAAAAATTTCCAAAACAATAAAAAAAAATTTTGAAGGGGGGCACGTTTGGTGATCTATACATACTAACGTATGTTCACAGTGCCACAGACAGTGCAGTGCTTGTCATAGTGATTATATGCTCTTTGGTGCTTGTCAAAGTCAAATGTAGAGAGTGCTATATTCCATGGTCAAATGTAAATATGGCAATACGGCAATAGTGATTTTTTTATACTCTTTGACCTATTCACATTTACGATTCGCCAGCTTCGTTTGTTTTGTATTTCTTCAAGAATAAATTTATAATAATCAATTTATTCGATAAATCGCCTTGACTTGAAAAGCAGTCCTATAGTTTGTGCAAAGTACAACGCATAAGATGGCTGAATCAAAGGAAAATATTTTCCTTTTCTTTCCTAACATTATCGGTAAGTTATGAAGTATTGATTTTATTAAATTTCGAATAATTTAAAATTATAATACATTTCTTTTTTTCAGGTTTTGGTAGAGTGATTCTGGCTATTATCTCATTTTATTATATGCGGACCCATTGCATTCTTGCGTGTACTTGCTATATTGTGTCTGCTTTACTTGACGCATTTGATGGTCATGCAGCTCGGTATTTTAATCAAAGTAAGTGTTATTTCCTAATTTATTATTGAAGCCATAAGGCGACACCTCAACCGCCATAACTGTTAAATCGTAGCTATAATGCAAGTTCCGTCAAATTTGATTATAGAAATGTCTGTTGTACTTATTGATCATTGGGATTTATGACCGACTTGACAATCACCTATTACCTATGTTAAAGTCAACAGACAGGCTGACGGCCCACTGGTCGGTGGTTACCATAGCCTATTATAAAAGCAACACCACAGGTGCTGCAACCATAGTTGGATGATAAGGGATGAAGGAGGAATATGCTGCTTTTTTCTGATCAATATCAGCGGATGCTGATGCTGATATTAATAAATTACTTTAAAAAAATATCCTACTATTAAATTATGTGATATATTATTTTTCTAATTTGCATCATGCATCATAATTTGCATGATGCAAATTAGAAAAAAATATATAAAAAAAATACCTCTAACTATTACAGAAGAACATAAATTATACAAGTTTTTTTAATAATATCAAATAATGTTTAGCTAACATTTTTATTAATAAAGAAGATAATCACTAACATTACGACATGTACCTATGTCAGCATTAAAAATCAGCATCGATCGTTGCTGATGCTGATACTGATATTCCCAACAACCTTGATTTGATTTATAATACTTTTTTCCATCTACATCTTTCTATATACTTATTTGGAAGTTTTTATTGAAATTTTGGTTTTTTAAACTATCTAATTTTAAAAAAAATGAAATCAAGGTGAATGCAAATAAACTTCAATTTTGCCACACAGCAGTAATATTCATAAAAAGATCTATGCAGGATTAAGTTCTAGAGCTTTTTGATTGTTTAATTTTCCTTGTTATATTTAGCTTTTTTTTTTGTAAAGCTGGTTAACTCGTACTTCATTCAACACAATCAAAACTTGTATAATCATAGAGAAGGGATTGAACCACAAGTATTAGTACGAAATCAATTTATGCCCTTTGTATGAACACAATGTATGGTCGCACTTGCGTGCTGTTGAATGCGAATGGCATAGAATGTGATAGAAAAGAATAGGGCATGAGAAAATGCAATTCCATGCTGACAGATCTGGTTTAACCCTAATAGTTACTGGTTACTGGCATCCATTTACTGGTGGTGGCTTCTACGACCACATGACATGCCCAATAAGATCAATAAATTTTCAATATATATTTATTTTAAATCACAGGTACTAGATTTGGAGGAATGTTGGATCAATTGACTGACAGGGCAGGAACTGCAGGTCTTATGATGGCGCTGGCCACGCTGTACCCCGACTATACTTTTTGGTTTCAAATGTCAATGGTGATTGATATAACCTGTCACTGGATCTACTTGCACACAGTCACTCTTCAGGGGAAAACGTCTCACAAGTTTATTGACATGTCGGAGAATCCCATCATGCACGTGTACTACACCAACAAGAATGTCTTATTCTTTATGTGCGCTGGCAATGAAGCTTTCTATGCAGCTCTCTATGTGATGTACTTCTATACTGGACCTACAGGTTAGTATAAAGGCAAAAAAAATAGGGTTTGGCCGTGTCATCAACATGACTGTGCGTTTAATCTGAATACGTAAAGTACGTGAATACTACGTGTACGTTAGCACCCATAAGTAGATTTGGCGAGTTGAGTGTGTCATCCGATGAAGGCACCTACTCTTAAATTATAGACTCTATCAATAAAGCAAGATATCCTTGCGTTTAAATCGTTTGGAATAGCTATATTGGGAGGCTTTTCAGCTGTTATTGGTACTTCCTGACAGTGGCTATGATTTCTTCCTTCACTGTAGCCATCTTAGGCCTCATCCTTGCCACATGGCAGGTTGTTGGCTAAGAGCTAACCCATCTCTTATAAAAAAAAAGCCATTTGAAGATATTTATGAACCGACTTATTTATTGCTAACTAGCTCTCAGCAACAATGAAAAATTGTTCTAAGTATGATGTTCAGGATTTTTTTAAAATTTATTTTACAATATCATACATATGGTACATCATTACATTGCAGTATTGCATCCATTGCAGTATATTGAGATGTTTGAGTTACTGGCACTGCCCCAGAGCTGTATTTCATACATCCACATCGGTTTTAGGATTGCCTTGTAGATTATAATAAATTTTTAACTTAAATGTAATTTTTTTTGTCCATACACAAGGAGCCAATATTTTCACATAAATTAATATATTAACTGTATGTACTTTTTTCCTTGTATAAAGTGCTTTTTTTTTTTTTCATTTTTCAGTGCTAGGAGTTGGCTTGTTTAAGCTGATTGCTATAATATCGATGCCAGTTGCTGTAGTGAAGGCAGCGATATCCGTACTCCACGGCATTGTAGCATCACTCAATCTGTCTACTATTGATTGCAATGAAAGGGCTGCGATTGCCGAAAAACAAACTAAGTAAAAAACTTGAGGAAAAACACGAATGATGACGAAATTCTGCTATAAGTAAAAAATCACTTTCCTACACCTCACTTTCAGGTAATCAGTGCCCCACACTTTAGCTTTAGGTATAAATCGTGTGACTTGAAATTGAAAACTAGCTGTTCTCGTAACTTCGCACGCTTGATATTTTGGTATAATTTTTTTATTTGTAAACCGATTGAAATGAACCAAAAACTAAATGTTAGGGGAAGCTTTCTAAAATAGATCAGTGAAAACAGCATTCAAATCGAATAATCCGTTTCTGAGATCAGCGAGCACAGACAGACACAAATAATTTTTTGACCTCCATAACACAAGTTAATGTAAAGTTAAGGTACAAAAACCTTCGTCAATTTTGAAATACATTCCTTTATCAAGTCGTGTATATACTTAGTACCTTTTGAAACTAAAGCACCAAGCAGACAACTGACAGACATTTGAAATAAAATTTTGGCATTATTGATAATAATAATTGCCCTGATGCAAGCAAATGTTGACTTTCTTACCCCGACTGTACAGACGTGGCTCGTTTACGATACATAGTTGATTTATTTACAATTCAAATTACGTCATCATCAATACTAATAATAATAAATAATTATGTAAGTATAGGTATTGTATGTATGTATGTATGTTCCTCAGTAACTCTTAAACGAATCAACTGATTTTCATGAAACTTGGTACATAAACATTAGACATACGGGATACAGGATAGGATACTTTTTACACGCGGGCGAAGTCGCGGGCGCCAGCTAGTTTACTAATAAATATTTTAAGCAATGAGTGTTGTTATTCGTTTTGTGTCAATGTTATTTTAATTATGATGACATACTTTCTTTTTTATTCCAATATAGAGTTGTAAATACCTATGTAATATTATAAAAGAATAAAATATAATATAATTAGAGAGGTCACAATAAAATGGTGACTAATAATAGTGTCAAATTATATTAGTAATTAAATATTTTTGTTAAATATATTATCTGTTTTTAAATAAGGATATCGGGATTATCGAGTGTTAGTTAACAACATTGCAAGCATTTCTTGCACCTTTATTTGTATGTTATTAAAGAAATAACATGGTCTGGTCAAATCATATGTTGAAAATAATATTGTAATTTCTCTTTCCATAGCTAATAAAGAATATATTTTACAATATATCATATTATATGTGTTACCAAAATAAAATGTAGGTATGTAGTAGTGTTATTTAACTATGTGTGTACCTATATGTTGTGCAAGTACTTTAAAAATAATATTATATTGATTGATATTGTTTATAATATATTTTATATGTTAAGATGTTGAGAAATTTGATATTTAATTCAAAGAACCGAATTAATAGTTCAAGAAGTGTGGCAAACTATGTTTAGCCCTAATAGAGTGTTTTGCACAATGATGCACTATTTCAATACAAAGCCAAAGTATAAAATATTTATTTTGTTGGTCACATTTCGTTACATAATACCCATGCATTTATGTTAAGTTATACTTATGATGTCCTGCGTTTTCTTGGTTTAAAAGTTAAAGCATTTTTAATGTAATACAAAAAATAGGTATAAGTTGATTTGATTGATCTTAATTACGTTATATTTAGATGGATGGCTTAGGATGTATATGGGTTTCTAATATGTATAAAAATATCTTCCAAATCTATTTTGTCTGAAAGAAATAAGAAAAAGTTCCAATCTTTGTTATTTATAATGTTATATAGTTTTTTAATGAGTTTTCTGTTAAACGTACATAATTTAAATTTAGGAGAATCGTAGGCTAAGGTCAAGAGTTTGCATTTGATTACGGTAATATTTAATAGCACCTAATAATACTTTTTGTTAAAACGATTACCTATATACAGTCGAAACCGATTATAACGACATCGGTTATAACAGCCAGATTGTAAGGTCCCGCCAGAATCTAGTACTATATTCAGTAAACATACCGCCTATAACAACATCGGATTCAGCGACATATCGCTTACAACGACGAAACTTTATCGATATTCATCGACTATAACGACCAGCCGCTTCTTGTCCCAGCAAAACGAACGATTTTAAATCTTATTCATAAGCATTGAAGGAATATTTAGGCGTATTATTACCTACGCACTTTCTCCCACCTCATCTGAACCTCTTCCCGGCCATTTGACCTTGGATATTTTACACCAATTCTTGGTAAATATTTTTTAGTTATGTATTTCTTAATAAATATTTTGATTTCTTTACTATACCTATACTAGATAGATACCTATGATAATAATATGTATAACTACACATCTACATAATATAACTACTGTACTTGTGTATATGTATTGCTTATAACAACTATCGGATATAACGTCGGCAACTATACGGTCCCTTCAATGTCGCTATATCAGGTTTTGACTGTAAGTCTGTTTCTAATAATCCCCAACAAGTCTTTGCTCTATGCCAAACATTAATGCTAAATTAAAAAATATATAAAGAAATTGTATTAAAAATACGATTGCTTTTAGACTACCAAAGGTTTGACATAAATTGGTCTCTCTTGTTGTGAGCGCATACCTTAGCCAACGATTTTGCTTTAATTTCGTTTGCGTATGGTTTATTTTAATCGTGATTTATTTTTTATAGAAGCATTTACTTATCGATTTTTTTTTACATTTTATTTTTATAAGATAGTAAAGTAATAAGTAAACAAAGTATAATAAGGTACATATTTTGTAACAGACTAGTCAAGGGGAATATTTTATTGCAAAATCATCACAACTAGAATATAGGCAGGTGGCCTAAAACATCATTAATATCTAATTTAAAATTGTTAACCTTTTATGTTGTCCTTAATAAATGTTTTAAAATAATTGTGTACTATTTTATTACCTACGCCCACAATACACAGACACAGTAGTTGTAAACTCGACAAATAAAGTGTTTTATCACCCATAACATTGAACTTTCTTTGTATGTTGTAGAATGATAAGGTCTGTTTTCCTTTGAAAATTCTATTTCTATTGCTATCTTTATTAGCGATGATAAATTATGTCAATCAGTAATCAATACCTATTTCAAATCTAAGCCTTAGCGAATTTTGAAATGAATGGAATTTATAATCGAAACTGATGAAGCGCTTTTCTTGTCTGCTTTACTTATTATAAATAAAGCTCAGAACAAAACAGAATGTGCGTTCAGTCAAAATTGCTTGCTTTTTCACTGTATACAAAAATATATAATATAATTATGCGTCATTGCCAATGTAATTGAAATAGATTTTTAAAGTGAACTTCTTTGCGCGCGATGAAAGTAAAATTTCAAGGTAGAATTTTGTGTGACGCTTGTTGTAACGTTTCTGCAAAAGTAAGTAAATTACATTTAAATTTTTATTTTATTTTTGTCTCTATCTCTGACATTGGATCGACACGCTCGCTGTGGCCACGCTTGTTCAGTTTTTTTTTTTAATTCGGAGATATTATTACAAATATTTGCTTGCCCTAACTAAACTATGAGTCGAACATACTTTGCACTTTAACTGTTGTTTATAAATTAAAATTCTATAAACATTTGTGTTAGCGCAAATTAAGATTTTGTTTATTTGCCTGGCGTAAAAAAAACGGACAATCAATATCTCGTAAAGGTCTAAGGTTATTAACAAAATTGATAATGCTAATTTTATACACGACCACATTGAGGTATTTACGGTACGGGACTGGACTATTAAATTTTTTATCATTCGATGAATAATATAAATTGAATTAAATGTGTTCAGGAATCCTTCAGAAATCTAACATTTTTCGAAGAAAAAGTTACAATCCAGCTAATAAACTATCTGTGTGCTAAATTCCATCTAAATCTGTCGAGCCATTTTTACGTGAAAGAGTAACATTCATACATGTCCTCACAGACTTTCGCATTTATAATTAGCAAGATCTCAACTTGAGATATTAAAACACATTTTATTAGTAATATTATTTATTTTAAAATAGCGAATTAATCAATTATTAATATAAGTAGAACAAGCTATGTTTAAATGCAGACACATTCGTAATATAATACTCAGAGACACAGACATATTGAAATTTTTGCCTCAAAATTAACCTTTGAGGCTGCTCATTCCCGCTCTCATTATCTCATCGACCAGGAGGAGATTGCTTGCGATTATCGAGCACGAATTTATTATCTGCTTCTTCACTATGTAATTATCCAAGATTCCTAAATCCGTCGGCTTGCTTGCTTCTCCTGTGCTCAAATCCAGTCCAATCGGATCGGGAGTCAAACGAGCCTCTTCCTGAAGTTTCACAATCGTGTCTTGGGCATCGTATCCAGAATTTACAGCCAACGTCTTCGGGATAACCAGCAACGCTTCAGCATAAGCTTGAATGCCCAGACGAGACTTCCCTTTGACTGTATCTTTGTACTTTTGCAATTCCAAGTTTGCTTTGATTTCAAACGCTCCGGCCCCCGGAATCACAGCTTTATCTTCGATCGCATTGTTGATGGCTCGCAGACCATCGCGTACTGCATCTTTAATTTGGGTCAAAGTGTGCTTGTTTGGACCCTTGATGAGAATAGTCACCGATTGCGGATTCTTGCAATCTTCTACAAATGTGTACTTCTCTTCACCGAGAACATGTTCGTAGACCACACCGGCGAATCCGAGACATTCCTCTGACAGATCATCGACAGAATTCATAGCGATGCCTCCGCAGGCCAAAGCTAGGCGTTCCATGTTGCGTCTCTTGGCCCTGCGGAGACCGATGATGCCCTCTTTGGCCATCGCGTCCAACGAGAGCGGATCGATTCCCTTTTGATTGATGACAACGAATGTTTTGTTTGTGCCATCGCACACTTTCTTCTTCAGGGCGATAATCTATTAAAAAAATGAAAATTATCAATTTTGTATTAATAAGTAAAATTTTTTTAAACAAACACACGCTTTAACAGAATAGTATGATATCAAGCACACATAGGCTAAGAATTTGACAGGAATCGAACTGACGAACTTTGGAACACTAACTATACTACTAGAACTAGGCTTTCCACAAAGAACTAGGGAAAAGCCCGCGACTTCGTTTGCGTGAAAAACGAAAAACGCGAAACGCAGTGAGTGTATTTGCCACTACATTCCAAATCCAGATCAGAATCAACTTTGAATGAACTTTCAGTTCATTTCAAAAATTTACCTGCCAGTAATCTAACCTAGGATGGTTATGGTTAAGTTAAGGCAAGCACCCTAATCACTCATCCATCAAAACTAATACGAAGCATACCTTCTTAACCCTTTGATCAATGAAATCTCTTTCGGCGGCCACCAGTTTCTCCCTGTCTTCAGCGGACTTGTAAAAGAAACCGGAATTAACTTCAGACTTCTCATACTCCAGAGACACGTTGCAGGTCAGAATGTAAGCGTTCTCGAGACGCTTCGGCATGTCCGGGTGGCGAGCTCCGTGGTCCATCACCAGACCTGAAAATCATTAAATTAACATTTCTTCAAACAATACAACCTCAATTGTTATAAAAGGAATTGTTATATCTAGGTTCCCATAGATGAATGATTGGTCTTTGAGTTTTCCATATGAAACTTGGATTAGATGAGGATTACGATTTTGTGTGACGCTTTAGTGTAACGATCACGTGACGCTTTGATTCTCTGACAACATCCACTAACTATGACACGACATCTTGCTTTGTGCGTTAAGAATCTTTTTATACTCTGTTTTTTTTTTAACAAACAACCAAAAATTTTCACTGCATTGCTATTGAACGCGCCCAAGGCGTAGGCCCCGCCCCAAACAATGCCTTAGGCGCGTTCTTATCGGCTAAACGGATTTCATGGACCAATAGAAATGCAGTACACTTTTAGTACTTACTTGTTTGTTAAAAAAAGAAAACAGACTATACTCACCTTTAACGAGAGCGGTTTGCGTTTCCGTCTTGTGCTGCATCTCCATCAGCTCAACCATGTGCAAGTCCACTGGCTTTCCGGGAGTACGGATGGCCAGTACGGCATCCACGCAAGCGTCCGTCAGCAAATCGGCTAAGGCAGGATGAACCTGTTCACCAACCAAACAAAATTAAAGAAAACAACTCCGGTTGCTACCTATCAATAATACCACATCATAAGTAACTATTGAAAATTGTAGAAAAATTAGTACTAGAGTATAGTCCACTAAAAACTTTAATCTATTTTCAGGTAAAGTAGACAAGAAAAGTGCTTTATCACTTTTTGAATTTTGAAATGAATAGAATCGATTACAAATTCCATTCATTTCAAAATTCGCTAAGGCTTAGATTTGAAATAGGTAATTGCTGATTGACATCGCTAATAAAGATAGCAATAGAAATTGTCACTTTGAATTTTCAAAGGAAAACAGACCTTATCATTCTACAACATACAAAGAATGTCCAATCTTAGGGTGATAAAGCACTTTATTTGTTGAGTTTACATTTGAGATCAAGTCATGAAATTTAGAAGGATATAGTAATATTTCTTTACTAGAAAGATATAGAAGTATAAAGTTGATGAAATAATCTAGAAAATAATTACAATTATTAAGTAGTGGCAAGAAACACTACATTATACAGTCATTTGGTCAGACTGTCTGTCAGCAGTAACTACCTTTCGGCTTTACAACAATCTGATCTGGAATATATAAATTTTGAATAAAATATTGATTTAAACATAGTTTAACCTTGGTTTTTAAAGATGTTCGGGCCACTTCAATCAGACTTTCACGCTTCACTTCAATGGGAATCTTAATAGAGTCCAACACTTCTAATGCCTTACTGCGTGCAGCATCAAAACCCTCGGTAATTATCCTTGGATGCAGACCTGAAAAGTAGACGGTTTTTAGACCTATACTTTAAAATTTACACAGGTAAGAAAAGAAAAGGTAACTTATAGACAGACGTGATGGACCATCACATAAGAATAAAACGATCCATTTTGCTGATTTTCTTTTGTTGTGTTCGAAATTGTCAGTACAATGTTTTTGTAAAGTTTGTATGAAGGATTTTTTTTGGAATTTGCAAATTAATATCATATTTTTAAATGAAACTAGCTGTTGTATGCAACTTCGACGGCGTAACTTTATAAAATATAGCCTATGTTACTCCCTGACAATGTAACAATCAAATTTTTCTTCTTTATAATATTAGTATAGACAATTCTTACATTTTTAAAATATAGTGATATGATAAAAATCTCACCTTCACTGATGTAGATATCAGCTTGCTTCAGTAGCTCTCCAATAAGGAGAACCGTGGATGTGGTACCGTCACCTGTTGCATCATCTTGGGCAGTGGAGGCTCGAGCTATCAGCGATGCAGTCGGATGCTGGATCTGCATCTCGTGCAGAAGAACATTACCGTCCTTGGTGATTTTAATATCTCCCGCACCAGATACAAGCCTGAAAATTTTGTGGTTAATTGTTGTTTGTGTTAATTACTTTCAAATTAATATTAATAATTATTTAAATTATACATTTTATGTCTTTCCATGAAGTATCGAAATAAATAAAAATAATCGAATCATTTAATGTTATTCTAATTATTTTAGATATTTCTGGTGAAATACAAATTTTATCATAATTATTATGTATGTACTTAGTCACGCGTAGGTAACAATACAATAGAGCATATGATATTTCTAATTTAAATTAAACAATTCTAATGAGACTAAATGCATTTATAACAATGATAGTAGATGGGATAAGAAGGAAATTTATATTTTATGTGAATAATCAGTGCTGTTAAATTAAATAAATGGAAAATAACTTACATTTTCATAGTTCCTTTAGGACCGAGGTTAGTTTTCATTACATCTTGAATACCTTTAGCGGCAGAAATATTTACAGCCAAAGCCTGTGCCGCTCGGGCAAATTCGGCTTTAGGATTTAATAAACTAATCGCAGCCATTTAATTGTTTTACAATACTTCTTAAAAAAGCCGAAAATGAAAGACAATCAAGGCAATAACCACGAGAAAATTAAAAAATTTGATTGGAATGGAATGTCACAGAACATTAAAATATAACACCAAAGAGTATAATCACTACCATAACTAATTACCTTTATATTATTGTCTTTGCTTTGCTCTCACTCATTTTTGTGCCAGAACACACAGAGTATTTCAGTGTCTTCATTAATATCATAGATTTAGTATTGCTACCGTTCCGTTATACTTTATATCTATGATTAATATTTTCTTTAATTGCATAATTTGAATACAAGAAAACAAAACAACAGTTCTGACGAAACGAAAATAACCCGAATTTACTACTCTCAAGGGAGAGTAACAAAATGAGCGAAGTGACAACGACGTTACTCAGATTAATCCCATATTTAAATAAACACAACAATGATAAACTTAATCCAATCATTTTATTATGTATTCTTTATTGTTCAGAATTTTATAAATAATAAAAAAATACCGTCACATAAAAAAAACCTCCGTTGGAACTCTTTCTTTTTAAGTTTATTCATGATATAGGTACATACATATTTGTGTGGAAAATTACTCTTTTTTTTATTTTAGTAAAGAATCTAGCAATGAAAATTTAAATGATTTTAGGATATATATTTTTGCCTTACTCATAACACCTGCTTAAAATTCTGTAAATGACAACCACATCAATATTTGTTGGGTAGTTTATAAGAACTAATGTAACACCAATCTGTCATAGAAAAATAATATTTCTATGAAAAAGTATATGGCACAATTTATTCAATAAAACCAAACAATTTATATTTAAACTTCTTTATTACTCATTATCTCCTACTTTCTTCAACAAGTTATCCAGACCTACGGGCATAAAGGTTCTACCGCCATCGTTGGAATACATGATAACATTCCTTATCACGTAGCAATGCATATTGCCTATCTTGTACAATGGCCTTCCTTCTCTGGTCTTCCCCGCTATGGGCACAAAGGTTATTCCTCGTTCCACACATCTCGTCTCCAACAGCTCCGAGAAACTCTTCATCTGGGTGACTGAAGTGATTATCTCATTTATCCTAGACGTTTCCTTGGGTTCCGGAAGTGAATATGTGGGGGGTGGTAGAGGTTCTATTCCGTCCATATCTGCACTTCGGTTCATCAAGTCCAGTGCTTTGCGGAACGCATCTCGGACCGGTGGCTCCTTGAGGATTTCTTCTGAGAACATTTTCTGGAAGAAAGTTACACATTACATTACACGTTACACAAGTGATTGTTAGTAATTTATTCGGCGCTATGGTATTGGAAGCCTTCTTCACAACATACTTCAAAGTATGTTTATATTCTTTGCATTGTCTCGTTAATTCAATGACTAGCAAACCTTATGGTCTATAGTTCAACTATAATATAGATCATAACCTTCCATATCCGTACTAATATTATAAATGCGAAAGTTTGTATGGATGTATGGATGTTTGTAACTCTTTCACGCAAAAACTACTGAACCGATCACCATGAAATTTTGCATACACATTGTCTGGGACACCAAAAAGGGCATAGGGTACCTTTCATCCAGAACGTGGACGAAGTAGCGGGCACCAGCTAGTAGTCCATATATCAGGGATGGCGAACCATTGACACGTGGCACAATATTTTGGGAAAATAACGGTCGTAACATTAAATAACAACTTCACAACTCCAATAACAAAGTCATGATGTGTGGTGACACTGGTGACTATAGTAACCATTAATGTACTACAACAATGGATTTTGCACGCCATACAAAACACTAGGAACATTTATGGAACACTTTATGGAACATTTAAAAATGACATAACTGTCATAACTCTATCATTTAAAACCAACCAAACATCTGTCATTTAAAGAAAATGTGACTTCAAGTCAACACGTTGGAATTTAAAATGAATAGTAGAAGTTGGTCTCTACTACCTTTTAGTTTTACCATTGACGCGCGAATGCAAGACACCGCTATGATTCCGTTTTAGGCGTACTTTTTACGTGCTGCTTTGGCATTTGTCACGCAAATTCCATACTTGTAGTACTTAGATGATAGAGGTTACCTTGAAGGTGGTGTACGAGTTGAGCAATGTGGAGTGGGCCGGTGGAGGCGAAGTGTTGAGCCAAGCGGCGAGCGCAGCCAACCAACGAGGCAGCAGAGCCCTCGCGGCCAGACCCGCAGCGCAGCGGGCGCCAGTCAGAGAGCTCCACGGCGCGCACCAATGCCAGGCCGCGCACACTGTGACCACACCACACACCGCAAACGTCTTTAACTTGCACCACGCCCAAAACTAACTACCTACTCTCATTTTTAACTAGCTGTACCAATATGATGGATCGATATGAAGCAGTGACAGGGAACACTGTGTGTGCAGTCATTTGGGCAGTACGTATGGCACCAGTAACCATTTGCTTATCGTGAAGTGAGAGCATTTGTGCTGTTGTGTTTCCTATTTTCCTTTTATACCATGGTTGGTAGCGTACTTGCAGCCCCTGTGGCGTTGCTTGTGTTATAGGTGACGGTAGCCAAGTGGAACATCAGCTTCTCTTATGGTACAGCCCGCCAGACAGGCTGCCCAAATGACTATGAAACACAGTGCACCCTTTTTTTTTTTTTTTTTTTTTTTTTTTTTTAACGTTGGGAAATCCTCTTGGATACCCGGCAGTGAAGGGGACACTGCGGGGTTATGCCGGATTCCTACCGGCTAAAACCCAACGACTTTCTATCTATCGCGGCCGTTGATGGGCGGGGTCGTGGGGACGTTGTTACACGACTTCGCGGTGCCCCGCCACGGCTATCCAACGCGGGGAGGCCTAAACACAGTGCACCCTGCCACTATTTTCCAAAACGAGTCCAGAGGCAACTTTTCCCTTGACCCCCCGCCAGGAATCGAACCCGAGGCACCTGAGATGTTAGGCAAGTACTCTTACCACTCATACAACGGGCTCGTCAAAAGTCGACAGGGCAATTATCAGTCATGCAAAGTTGATAAGACTTGATATAGGAATGAATTGAAAATTGATAAAGGTTTTCATATCGAAATAAGAGCACTAACTGTTTTCGGTCGCGAGCAGGTCTATGGGAGCGTGCTGTAGGCAATGCTCCAGCTTGGGTACAATGTGGTGTTGGAGCATTGATCCTAGGGCCGGGCCCCAGGCCCCGGCCCATGCGGCCAGCAGAGGCCTAGCGGATCCGTCTGCAGGATGCCAAGCCGCCAGAGCCGTCGCCAAACGCGACCGTATCAACGGGTAGACGGATGTCGCGAGCGCCTCGCCTTAAAACACCAATTTTAAAGATTAAAACCAAAAATTATCAAACTAAAAGAAACGATTACATTGGTTTTAAGTGCCCACTTTTAGTTACATATATACTTAGATAAAATCCAGTATAATATAATTTCAGATATATTCTCGCCTCAAAACAATGCATATTGTTGTCTAGTAACCCACTTCTGGCTTCGTCCGGGATCCTTTTTTTATATTACCTTTTTCGTTTATCACTCTTTTCATGAGTGAAAACTGAATTAAAATCGGTTGAGCGATTTTAATTTAAATAGAAAACGATTTTTTTCTATTATGAATCATACCATGAGAGAATATTTTTATGATATTATGATAATTATGTTTCTGATATAGATAGATAAACACGATTATATCATAAAAGACTGTATTGTATTTTTATGATGATGTTTGTGATATCATCATGTCATGATCATGTCAATGTCATGGCAACAGAAAATGTATTTTGTGTTCGTTTTTAATGCATGCTGAGTTAGCCTGTAAGTGGAGTATACAATATTATAAAATATTGTTTAAATGTGGACACGTGTAGGGATTGTTATATACTGTGTTGGCTTTCTAATACATAAATAAATAAATAATCATCGTCATGTATAATATGTCATGTATAGTATGTATACATATGTATGTATATGTATATATCGTACGTATGTATATGTATGTATATTATAAGAGTAATGAAGCTTACCAGCCAAGTCGTGCCAGGGCAGCACCCACTCGTGCACCGGCTGAGTGTCCCCTGTGGGATCCCACTCGCGGACCGCGGCCAACAAGCGTGGGACTACGACGCGCGCCGCGCAAGCCCTCACCGCCCACTGTGGGCACGCCGAAGCCCACACTCCCACGGCGGCCACCATTCGCTCGGGCAACCGTGGATTCCAACACTCGGCGGCCGTCTCCAGGTGAGGCACGTAATGGTGCCACAGGAGACTGTTGTACGCCTCCTCGGTGAGCAGCTCCCGCCACTTGACGAACGTGGACAGGGGCTCCTCTGGCGCTTTGAGGGGCTCCCATGTCGCCAGGAGCGCACTGAACAGGGGACTCACTATGGTGCCCCCTATGGTGCCGAGACCGTACATTTCGTACTCGAGGGGGTACGTTCCCTGGAAACCATAGACAAAAGTTATTATGTATGTACTTCTATTTGCAGTTAAGTTATGTGTTAAATCGAACGAACAGACAAAAATTCTAAAAACTAATTTTTGACCTCAACATAAAATATAGACATTTTTTTATAATAAAAATAAAAAAAAATCATAAAAAATTCTAAGATCACCTTTAGTTCTGCTAAAACTTCATAAGCAGTCTCCAGGGAGAGATCCTGTTTGGTCAACACATCGACTCTTGCCATGATATTTTCAACTTTTCCTATTATTTCGTCATGTTCCGCTAACTTCTTGTTGCAATCTTCAATGTCTTTGTCCAGAACAACTATTTCGTCTTCGGCCGTCTGCAGTTCGCGTGCGTTTTGTATTATATCCTAGAAAATACGTCATTTCTTATTTTACAAAAATTGATGGTAAAAAATTGGCCTCAAGAGAGGTCAAATTTTGGTCATTTTACCAAGAGTTTTGGTCACGAGGACTACTTCGATCACGGGATTTCGAATTTGCCTTTAAAATGGCCACAATTGTCGAACTATTGATCTTAAACACATTGGAGTTTAAGATCAATAGTAGAACTTGATCGTTACTTACGTTACTTTTAACCATTGAGTGCGCGAGGGCAACACTCCGCCATGATTCCTTTTAGGCGTACTTTTAATGTGCCGCTTTTTAGCATTTGTCATGCAAAATCCATAGTTGTACTAGATCGATGGCTACATAGATATGGTAGAAGGTAACTCCTTCTTGTACAAAGGAGAGAGAGAGAGATATACCTGCTCGCAACAGTCGACTATGAGCTGCATGTTGTGCATGAGCTCAGTGGCTGCAAAGTGTCGGCACTCGCGTCGAGGCTCGTGTTCGAATCGCGGTGCGGCCGCGGCCAGAGCGTGGTATCCGCTCAGCACTCGTGCTTCTCGCCCAGTCATGTCGATCACAGGCACCCTCGCCAGCGAACCACTGTACACGCAAATGTCTTCTTTAAAACGCTGCTCTTCTATATACACTAAAATGGGGGACTAGCAATTTCGCTATATGAGACAAAATGCATTTTTTTTGTTGTTGTTTATTTGCCATCAGTCGCTAGACTATAATCTAATGGACTGAAGGAAACTTTGTATTTTGTTGAAACTCAATTTTATTTATTTTATTTTATGGAACTTTAAGTCTTTAAATATTTATGTATATCGTGAAAATTTATGTATAAAGACTGTTTGTTTCCTGTATAAATAAAAAAAAAAAGGAAAATTGACGTTTGCATAGAAAAAGGCCAGTGGCCTATTGAATAGGGCCTATTCTATATAATGTTTTTAACATTATATAAAATGCATATAACACAATTATTTATATTGAATTTCTAAGTATTGAAAATTACAACAGAGGTTACGATAACTTTGACAACTAGTTATTTTGCTACTATTAAGATTGTATTGTAAGATATAGGCTCTCTGTATGTAGAGCTGGTTATAACTACTGAGATTCAGTCTTTATTCTGACTAACCCATTCTGTGCAGTAAGTAGAACATGGCAAGTAACTTTATACAAAGCACTAAGTAAAAATGTATATAGTGACCAATGTCCGACATTTTACAGTTGACCGTCATTAGCCTTACTTAACATCAAGTGGACCGTCAGCCTGTCTGTCGACTTTTAACAAAAAAGAAGAAGAAAATACGCTTGTATTTAAAATGTAGTATTCATTCACTAATGTAAATTTATAGTATGCGGTATGGTATGTATGTGTGTTTGTTTCACTATGATAACTTTTTCATTCAAAACTCTTTTACATCCACACACAGACATTTTCATTTATATAGTTTCATATTATATTCTTTTTTTATTAGTAAGACAGTTTTACACATTTTTGGACCGACTATTAGTATAGGTCGACATATGTAAAACAAAAAAAGAATACCTAAAAAACGCCTAAACACCATAATGATTATTACATAATATTACATAGATCATCTTTAATCATCTTATTAAACATATCTGAAAACCAATTGCTATTCGCAATCACAACACAACTAAACCTATCTAAAACGGTATAGTGTACATCTGTGTACATTTGATGTACATCAGTGTACATTTGATGTATATTTGATGGCAACTTAGATAAGAGAACAGTTTGGGGAGCCTTTGCAAGAGTAAATCCTTCGTTATTCACCTGCTAATAGTATGCATTGTTGGTTTACCCTCTTGTATGACGTCGGCGGAATCTTTGTAGAAGTAACGGCCCTTGTGGGACTTCTTCCAGTTGCCTCTCTTCTCGGCGGGTTTCTCTTGTTCCTCCTTCTCCTTGAGGCGTTTCTCCTCCTCCCTTTTCGCCTTTTGCTGTCGACACATAAAATACCCCTTTTTATTATCATTCTCTATGTCTATCTCTACACTATGGTCACACAAGATTACATATTGGTACCCTAAAGAAGAGAAACAAAAAAGAGGAAGACAGAATCGTAGATGGGAGGATGATATAAGGAAGGTAGCAGGAGCAATATGGATGAGAAAGGCACAGGACAGGAAACTGACTTAGAGGAGGCCTATGTCGTGTGACAAGCAAGGAAGAGTAATAAAAGAGAAAATGTTTTATTTAAGTAATATAATGTAGTATGTTATTTTTCTGTATTAGGATTTCTTGCAATTAAAGGCTCTCTTTATCTTTATCTTTATGTCTATCTCAGAAATAATCAGAGCCTTACATACCTATTAATAAATTCAAAAGTGTCATTATAACCAAACTCCTTTCGAAAGGCTTGTATAAAATCTCTGATTGTTTAAGCGGCAATGACGCTTGGATTTAAGCAATTTGGAGCTAATACTAGGTTTAGTATTGTATATTTATTATATATGTACTTTGATTTTGTTTATAATTTATTGAAATTATTGTTATTTTATGACAAAAAGTATGGTATCCATTATGGATTTTGTTTCCGAAACCCTAGTAAACTTTAAATTTATAATGACGATCATAAAATAAATTAAAAATAAAATAAAATAAAAAAAGAGTTTCTCGGAGAAACCTAATTGATAAATAAATATTTTGATTTTATGAAGAACAGTCATCAGTGAAACAATAAAATATACTTACAGCAGCTTTCTCCGGACCATAAGCGCCGATAGCTCCTCTACCTTTCCTGACTGTGGCCTCGACTGGTGCCGATATGCCTTGCAAGTCCTTCCCCAAACCTTTTCCCGGTTGATAGCCCATCTGAAAAGTATTGTAATAATTGTTATAAAGTATTACAACAATTGAACATTTTTTTTTTCATTAATGGATAATATTTATGTACATTGTATTTATTAATTTTATGGTTACTTCCAAAGATAATTGATTGGTCTCACTGCGCTCGACTAAATAGAGCGCTATACAAAAGCAATAGCTCTGAAAATGTGACAACTTTTTATGTGGCAAACTTTTATTGTAAAAACACACCACAACTCGTCACTTTTTATCACTTTTTACCCAGTTTTATTATATTTTTACAATTTCACTACGCATACTGGTATTTTATTATGCCTAAAATTTAATAAAATATTCGGCACATCACAGACAGTTTGCAGTGTGACTGGCTCGGGTACGCCGAATTCGGCGTACTATTTTATGCCGCATTTTACAAGTACGACGGCGGTATCTAGTCGAGCGCAGCGAGACCAATCAGTTATCTATGGTTACTTCTAATTTAATTTAAGTTTATTAGATTGGTTGTGTATTTAAGGTGTGAATAGACAGACAGACAGATTTACTTTCACGTTTATAATTACTATGGATATAATAATAATAATAAATATCATATTAAATTAATAGTATAGTATGGATATTTTGACATGCAAAAGTTTGTGAATTTTGACACTTGTTAATAATGTAGTTCAATCAGTAGTATAATATTATATAGATAAGTATAATACATACATACATAGATAGGCCATATAGATTTAGGCTAGTAAATGTTATAAGGATATAACAAACCTGCAGCAATAGTTTAGCACCAATTCCCTTAGTGTGTTTTTCCCAGGTCCCAACATTGCCACCTAGGTTTGGTGGCCTCATTCCTTGTCCCAGCCTTCGGATACCAGCAGTCTCACTCTCGTGGGGATTCATCGTAGACTCCTCATCGGAACTGTCTTGTGCGAACATCGGACGCGATGTGGATGGTTCAGCGGGCGCAATTTCTGTAAAATATTTCAATATATTTTTTTACCTCAACAACTTTGAACAGCTGTATATCTCAGAAACTATCGGGTCTATGTAGATCAAATATATCTCATTTTATTAGAAATTTGGGCACTTTAACAAACCCATTTATTAGAGGTCAAAAATGTCTGTAAAACTAAAAACAACTGTTAAACTCCTTGGTAATAAAAATACAAAAATTGAAAAAAGATCTACAATTAAATGGATTTACAATGACCTGAAGGGCTTCCGAGGTCGAAAACTTAAATTTGTCATTACTAATTGTTGATGTAAGGCTCTGTGAGTTTTAAGAATAGTTAGTCCTATTATATGTAATAACCTTTCTTTTCTTCTTTTTTCTTGCCGGCCTGTTGAACTCCACCCGCAACAAATCCAATGGGAGCTGAAAAATCCTTTGGTTTTCTGCTCCTCTGTCTAATGTTATCTTCATTGTCTTCTTCATCGCTGTCTTTAGCCCAAACACCTGTAATATTTGTGTTACAAATCATATTAAAAAAAATCTTTATATCAAATCGAATCTAAAAAGACGTCATTTCCTCACGTTATAACTTAATCTAAGGTTTCATCATTGTTTTGACCTTCATAGGTTCACCCACGTACCTAGAGACCGCAAAAATATTGGATTTGGTGCAGACTACTAGTCAGAATTGGGGTGTCTGGAATACTACATAATAGGGCTAATAAATGTGGGAAAATATTTGCAAAAGAAGCTTACCATATATCTGATGTTCCTTTTTGGCCCTTCCCCTCCTATTTGGATTAAACTCGTTGTCAAGATCATAATCTGTTATTTCAAAACGAATTACTTCATCATCTGACATCTTCTTACTTGTAGAACGGTAAAGCGATAAAATATCTCGGAGAAATATTAGATTTTATTGCAAATAGTGAAATAAAATGAAAATTATAATAAAACACATCAACATCTTATATTATTAACATTTAAGCAACAAACATTCTCTCGCACGAATATTGTTTGATAGTGGATAGTAATGTACAATACAATACAAATTGTTGTTTGTATTACAATACTTGTTTGTTTAAGTTAATTATAATCACGTTTTAAAACAAAAAAATAAAAACAAGATAAAAACTGCAATTATGTGTTGCAGACTACCATAGAGTAACTTATAATATATACGGCAGACTACACACACAGGCAGGCACTAGGCAGCTGAGCTGACTACCACAGATTATAAAGTTATAGCTGACTCAAAGCTGACTACAGCACAGTATCAGCATCAGCCATGGATCTATTATAAAAGGATTTATTACTTGAATTTAAAAAGCGAGCCGAGCAGGGTATATATTAGATAAGCCGTGTGTCCCTTTCTAATAAGGTGACAATAAGATTTTTGTTATGTGAGACAAATTAAATGTTGTAATATACTTGCATATAGTAGTAGTTATTGCTAAAACCAAACTATATATACAATTTAACAGAACGACTATTTATAGTTAATATAAAATACTTATATTAACTATAAACAGAACATTCCATAAGAAAACCCAAGCCGACCATATTCGTATGTCAACCGTGACACTTATTCTCATCTTTTTCAAAACCCGCGCGCAAAGAGTATCTATATCCAACGCTCTTTGCGTTCGCTACAGTTTCTTACAAATATTTTTTTTTAAATTGAAGTATGAATTAACCAACACTTACCAATTGTAATTTTCGCATTGTTCATTTTATTGCTTGTAATAGTTTTGCACCAATTGTACATAATCATATCCACTAATGCTACAAATTTATGGAAATTTACCGTAATGTCACTTTAAATTGATACCAGTAGAAAATAAATTAAAAAATAGTCCTGAAACTATAAATAGTATCTTTTTGTAATTTAGGAATATACATATCACGAAATTTTTGTGATTATAATAAGTTGATTTAAAAATTATTAAAATAATTGAAGTACAATTAATTTACATATTGTTTGATCTAAGATTTTTGAATTTAAGTTTTTAATTAAATACATTTTTGTAGTCTGGCAAGATAAAAGAAAGGGACACAAGGCCTCAGTTTGGCTATCTCTCTCTTCTCGGATTAGCCCAAGTGTAAGGCGCAATGAAAAATATACTTTAATTATTTGTAATACAGATCATTTTTTAAAAGCAATTTTTTGAAGTTAGCAATCCTGTTATATTAAATTAAACGTCCTTGCCTCAGATTAACTCAGATGACATGACAGTGACAGACAAGACAACATATATACACATAATTATGTACCGCTACCGCGTACGTATTGCATTTGGTTGGTGAATAAAATTAGATTAGTTCTATTTTTGTTCAATTTTAGACATGTGCCGTGCGAGGAGGTGCCAGAACTTTCCATAACTTATAAAAGCCGCTGCAGCCTTCACAGATTTCAGTTTAATTCATTACTTGTTATTACTATAAACACAACATGGGGGCTCACAACGAAGAAGCAGAAGCGCATAAAAACAGAGGAAATGAGTGTTTCAAAACTGAAAACTTCGAAGAGGCGATATCCTATTACACAAAAGCTATAAATTTGGCCGAAAGTGATAGTCGCGAGTTAGCTACATACCTTAAAAATCGCGCTGCCGCCTTTCTCAAGATCAAGCAATATGAAAAGGCAATAAACGATTGTGATGAATCTTTGAGGATTATTCCGGAAGACCCAAAGGCCCTATTTCGTCGTTCCCAAGCGTTGGAAAACTTGGAGAGGTTCGAAGAAGCTTACAGAGATGCAAAAGCAGTGTTGACAGTGGAGCCTACAAATAAAGTCATACAACCTGTGTTAGCCCGTTTGCATGCTATAGTTGAGGAGCGAGCGAAGAGAAATGCTCAAACTGGCAGTAAAGTCGAGCAAATGTTTAAATTAGCTTTTGAACTCGGCGAAGATAAGGAGAAACGGGAAAAGGCGATGTCGAACCTCCTTGTGTTGGCTAAAGAAAATGCAGGTGCAGAAATTATGTTTAAAAGTGGAGTTGTACATAAAATACAAAAACTTTTGAAGGTTGAAAAGAATATGGACATTTATGTGAACGCTATACGTGTTATTGCACAGTTGTGTAAAAGGAATGTTGAGAGGACGAAGAATACAATAAAAATAGTTGGTATACCATGGTTTCTGGAAGTCATAGATAGCGACAAAGAGGACAGAGTAAACGCTGCTCAGTACTGTCTGCAAGTAATTTTAAATACATTCTCTGGAATGGACATTAAGAAAGATTCTAAACCGGATCCAAAATTCTGTGAAGACTACAAAAACGAAATAGACACACTACTTAGCTGTCTTACATACTCGATTACCAATAGAGTTATAACGGGCCTAGCGAGAGATGCTATAATGGAGTTGATAATGAGAAACTGCCACTACAGTGTTATCAACTGGGCTGAGAGATTTGTAGAAATGAAAGGCCTTCAGCGTTTATTGGAAGTATGCAGTGAATTGGAAGAGTACAAGTATGAATCAGCAATGAACATTACTCCATCATCAAGAACCATTGCAGCTGCTTGTTTGGCAAGGATTTATGAGAACATGTACTATGATGAAGCGAAACAAATTTTCAACAATCATGTGGATGAATTTGTTAAGGATAAACTTTTGACACCAGATCTTGAATCAAAAGTTAGAGTTACAGTAGCCATCACATCTCTGTTAAGAGGTCCACTCGATGTTGGAAATTACGTCATTTCAAAAGAAGGCATCATGGAGATGATATTGGTAATGGCTCAAACAGAGGATGCACTTCAGCAGAGAGTCGCATGTGAGTGTTTAATTGCTGCCGCTTCGAAGAAAGACAAAGCAAGAACCATCATAGACAAGGGTGTTGACATATTGAAAAAACTGTATCAAAGTAAAGATGATGCAGTAAGAGTGAGAGCTTTAGTCGGTCTTTGTAAAATAGGAAGTTTTGGAGGTGATGATGCATCTATTCGTCCATTTGCTGATGGTTCAACTACAAAATTGGCAGAGGCATGTCGCAAGTTTCTTGTGAATCCTACAAAAGACAAAGATATGCGTAAATGGGCTGCTGAGGGTCTATCTTATTTGACTTTGGATGCAGATGTAAAAGAGAAATTAGTTGAAGATAAAGCTGCTATACAAGCGCTCATAGAACTAGCGAGGACAGGGGATCAGTCTTGTCTGTATGGTGTCGTAACAACATTAGTTAATTTATGCAATGCATATGATAAACAGGAATTGTTGCCTGAAATGTTAGAGCTTGCTAAATTTGCCAAACATCACATACCGGAGCAACATGAGTTAGATGATGCTGATTTTGTCAACAAAAGATTGACTATACTGGCAAAGGCAGGCGTAACATCTGGTTTAGTGGCTCTGGCAAAAACAGAAAGTCATAATTCTAGGGAATTAATTGCCAGAGTGTTTAATGCTATTTGTAGCCTACAGGAACTTCGAGGTATTGTAGTGCAACAGGGCGGAGCCAAAGTTTTAATACCACTGGCTTTAGAAGGCACCAACACTGGTAAAAGACAAGCAACCCAGGCATTAGCTCGTATTGGAATAACAATAAATCCAGAAGTGGCATTCCCTGGTCAGAGAAATTTGGAGGTCATTAGACCTCTCGTTGCATTATTACACCCTGATTGTACTGCTTTGGAAAATTTTGAGGCTCTCATGGCTCTCTGCAATTTGGCATGTATGAATGAAACTACAAGAAATAGAATTTTGAAGGAGGGTGGTCTTTCTAAAATTGAACATTATTTGTATGAGGATCATCTGATGCTTCAAAGAGCTGCTACTCAGTGTGTATGCAACCTGGTACAGTCAGAAGATGTTGTGAAAACCTTTGAAGGTAAAAATGACAAAACTAAATTTTTGTATCTACTCTGTCAAGAAGAGGATGTAGATACTGTAATGGCTGCTGCTGGAGCATTATGCATTCTGACGTCTGTCAGTAAAATTTGTTGCCGAAGGCTCCTGGATGTCGAACCTTGGATAGAGACATTAAGGTGCTTACTCGCTAATCCTAACAAAGAAATACAATACAGGGGTACTTATATTCTTTACAACATAATTTCTGATGACAAAGATATTGCTGCCAAAATATTTGAGACTGATGTGATGGAAATATTGATGGCTCTAACCAAATTACAAGAACCTGAGCAAATGAAAACAAAAGAATTTGCACAAAAATGTTTGGATACAGCTGAGGCATTAGGAGTTATAAGAAAACCAGACGATTCTGTGGTTATTGATCCCTTTGAAGATGTAGAAGTAATCCACCGTAGTGACGATGAAGATATGGCTTAGTTTTTTAAAGTAATGGAACAAATTAAATATATTATAATTATTTATTATGTTGTTTGCAGTATGAATAACTGTTATGGTATTTAAAAATTATAAGGAATGTTTTGAACCAGTATTTTATTAAAATGTTTTTATATCTATACCCTTTTTTATTTTAACCTTTAGCAATAGTCTTTCTTCATGTCAGATAAAATTTTAGAAGGGTCCACCCCTTATTTATTCAAGAATATAAAAATAATATTCTTGAATAAATAAATAATGTTTTGACTACATATATTATGTACTTCATTGGTTTTTTTTCTTGTAATTTAATTAATTTAAATGATTTAACTATAAATTGATTCAATAAATAAAAAATGGGCCAATCTTGTATTTAACCTTTATAGGGCGGTAAATTTTAAATTTTCATACGAAATTAGCCCTCTGTTACCTTAACATTGGTAAGCCGGTGACTTAGATTTGGTTGGCGGGAATGGCGGGCAGGGCAACAGACAGATGTAGGTAACGGCTCGCGCAAGCAAGAGTAAATTTTTTATCGCGTCATCATATTTTTTGTCTCTCTCTCTCATGTGAAACTATTAGTGCTTTCTCTTTCTTAAGGTTGAAAATAAGAAACGGATGTTACGTAATGTAAACTATTTTCTAAAACCTATTTTAATAATTTTATTAATTTTTATATATTTTAATTTCATAAAGTGTAAATATGATTTCCTGTATCATATAAATGGTAAAGTTATGTACGTAATCTTTATGTATTGTATACCATATTATTATATGGTTAAAGTTTAAATAGAGGCATGTAATTATTATTTTCATATGCCACCTAAAGTCACAAAGCCATGAAACTAAAATAAAGTGTAAATATTGTTATTTTATATTGTATAAAGACCTATCTTAAAACTGGTGTTCGAATTTAGCGCTTTTTTTATTTCACTCTGGAATACCGCGTCCTTCCCCCTCCGTGTACTCTTCTATTCCTACAATTTTTATGCGTAGGTCTTTTATCTGGCAACTTCGTAACGACATTAGTAATTTAATACTAAAATGTGTAATTTTATAATTTAATTAAAGTATTTGTTATTTATATAAAAGTATTTAGTAGGAAAACGTTTGATAAAATTATTTTAGGGTGAAATTGCTTTAACGAAACTCACCAATATATTTAATGTAACTCGTACTTAGGCTAACAACATTGCCTTGTAAAGAACCTTTTCAAGTGACAGCTTGATTCGGTTTGGTTTCCGCTACTGTGCTATTGTGCTATTTTTTTGGGTTTTAGTTTGAAAATCATCGAAAAATGTCAATATCTACTGCTACAGGTACGTAAATTATGTGCACAAACATTTATTTCATTGATATTTCCAAATATAAAGTTGGTTTGACATCGAACATGTTGGAATAGCGTTTCCAGAGTAAAGCCATGGAATCCCATATGGCGGTCCACACTCCACATGATTGTATGACGCTATTTCATACATTGAAACGTCATATTTGCATAGCATATTCATAAATTAGTAATTTAAGTTTAAAAATCATGAAAAATGCCTAATGTTGTTATTGATTTAGGTTACAACCATTTTTGCCCATTATTAAGCTGTTCTAGCGTCTTTTCGGATTTCACGAACACGTAACTCTTGGTAATCCATGAGAATAACAATAGCCTTTACTTAACGATGGATTTACCTTTAAATTGACTTGAAAATAAGTGTTTAATGACTGGCCTGTAAACTGTGACATATAAAGTATGTTTTTATTGTCATTTTTTAAATTATTACTTATTATTTCTGCAGATGATCGTACAGAAGGCGATGATGACACATCACAGGAAAGCCACCCAAAAGAGGAGAGTAGTGATTCAGAAAATGAAAATGAAAACGAGAATGAAAATGAACCTCAGGCCCAAAATGGAGGTTGCCCCAGCCCTGAAGTACATGAAATCACTAGTGATGATGATGAAGACTGTGTGGTGACAAATGAGGATGAATCTTCAAATGCAAGTTCAAGTTCAAATAATAGTTCAGGTGGCTCGCAGCAGAGCAATGCAGTGGAAGATGTAGTTATAGATAAAGATAAAATAGAAAATGGTGAGGAATCTGATATTGAGGAAGTGTCTGTTGAGGATCCACTAAATAATGTACAAAATAAAAGCAAGCCAATAGTAGTCAGTGATACAAAAAGTTTAGTAGAGCTGGCTTCCAAACAAACAAAAACTAATGGCAATGATCAAAAGGAGCCAACAGTAGTTATAATTGATACTAACTCAATTTTATCTGGAAAAGGACCAGTTCCATTGCAACAGAAAACTCCAGCGACATCGAGTTCTATAGATGCTCAAAACTTATGTCAAAGTATTGCAGCTCGGGGTACAACAATTACTCCAGTAAGCAGTAAACAGGCCAATGCTTCTAGCCAGAACAATGCCTCTGTTCCACAACCCAACATCCTCCCATCTCTTACTGATGACATGTTTGTTGTTGAGGCGCCATCTTTCATTGTTCCGTATGTTTATGAGAAACCATCCATCAAACCCTTCAGGGAGTTTGTGGACAAATTAGGAAAGGAATTGGAGGAACTGAAAATTAAAGAAGATCAGAAAAAACAAGAGAAAGAGAGAATCGAAAAAGAGAAGAAAGAAAAAGAGCGGAAGGAAAGAATTGAGAAGGGTGAGGAAGTTGAAGATGAAATGGAACCAGAAAGTGAGAAAGACGAGTCTAAAAGTGAGGAGAATGAGCCTTTAGATTCTCAAAAGGAGGCCAAGACAGAGAAGAAACGTCGTAGACAAAAAACGGAAGACGATGATTCGTGGGATGGAGAATCTACCACAGATTCTGATGAGGAAGGTGTAAGCGATAATGACACTGTAGTTATAAAGGACAAAGACAGCATTGAGGAGATAAAAGATCCTAGAAGCTTGATTACCAAGGGTTTGTCGGGAAAATCTGATGGTTACTTTGACTGCACTCTAGGTCAGTTTTTTATAAACATTGGCATAAACTTGGTTCAAGAGTATGTTCAAACTGATTTGCTTAAACATCAGAACAGAAAGCTGTATAAAGAGAAAAAGGCCGGTCGTAACACAAAAGCTGTAGAGTCGGCTATAACATCTCTAACACAAAATTTGGAATTCAGCAAGAAGATTAATGCACCATACTTTCTGCAACAGAAAAAATGTGAATTTTGCACTTTCAAGACCGAATCAGCATTGGTTATGGCCCATCACTTGGAAGCGCCTCACATGCGTAATAATATTTACAAATGTAATAGTTGTCCATTTGAAATAAGGAGCCCCCATGATATATTATTCCATATGGAAGCCGAGCATAATATTAGAGGTAGATTAGAAAGAGCCCCAGCATATCAGCAGTGTGCTAGTTGCCACTTTGAGGACAACAGTAAGACAAAACTGGCGCGACATCTTCTCGCTTGTGCTAAGAAGTTTAAACCTGAAACCAATCTCTCGCCTCCTGAACCGCCAGAATGGGAACCGCCAGCGAAGATACCAAAGATAACTAAAGCAAGAAATAACATGATGCCATCTTATGCAGCCTTCAACCGTTCTGCTATACCCATAAACAATGTGGGTCGCCCAGCCTTGACCGTGTCCGGTCCATTGCCAAACATGCCTGTCCTAGGAAGACCCCGTGGACGTCCACCACTTACAGGACCTCCACGGAACACCCCAGTTCTCGGTACGCCGCTTATGCGCGGTGGAGTTATGATCATGCACAATAATCCTGTACCGATTGCTAACTATCCCAATAATCAAGTTGGGAATAATTCTTGGCAGAAGCCGAAAATATCCATCACACCCTTACCTAGAGCGCCACAGCCATCTTCTTCACAAGCATCCCAAAACTCGAAGGCCACATTTGTCATCTGTGAAATCTGTGACGGCTACATTAAGGATTTGGAGCAACTGAGAAACCACATGCAGTGGATACATAAAGTGAAAATACACCCCAAAATGATTTACAACCGACCTCCACTCAATTGTCAGAAGTGTCAATTCAGATTTTTCACAGATCAAGGTCTCGAGAGACATTTGTTAGGATCACACGGCTTAGTGACCAGTTCCATGCAAGAGGCGGCCAACAAAGGGAAAGACGCCGGCAGATGTCCAGTGTGCGGCCGGGTTTACCAATGGAAACTTCTCAACCACGTCTCCAGGGACCATAACATGACATTGAAACCCGCTCATCTCTCTTACAAGTGCACAGTTTGCACTGCCACATTCGGCATGTATAAACAGTTTGAGAATCATGTGTACTCGGCGCATAGTGTGGTCGCTAAACGTGTGATGGACAAAAATAAGACTAACTCCACAAATACTTCCTCCAATAGCGTGAGGCCAACAGAATCGGACCCATTACTGAAACCTCTGAAGATCAGCGATGAAATCACAATTATACCGCAGCCTGCCAAGTCCTCCGTCACTATTACAACTAAAGGCAAATAACACCAAAGCGGGATTAGCATTGAAAAAGAAAACTAGTGGCATATCCACATCCCTCTGTTACCTAATGTCTGTATATGAAGCATTGTGATGGTGACGTCGAAAATTGTATCTTCAAAACACGCTTGAGTGATCATTATGCTATTCCGCAGTATTTTGTAAATATAACTTAAATATTTTTATTTAAAAATAATTGATGTTGGCAACCCGATGGTGTTATAGTGACAGTTTAGTTAATCAAGTGTGTATGTTTTCATGTAACACATTTTTTAGAGTTAAGATGTAAATTCCATGTATAAAATAATTTACAATATGAAAATGTGTATTTTGCCACATCACAATATCTTATAGGTTTACACATCATGTCATGAACGTATGTTGTACACTTTACACAATATCATGTCATGAAATCTATTTAATTATTGCAATGTCACAAAATGTGAAAGATTTGTATAAATTTCAACATATTTTTCAGTTAATAATTTTTTTAGTATTTAGCTGGATTTAGATTACGTGAAATGATGAGATTGAAGAAGACTTCTTCAAGAATATCTTTGAAGACTTAGACAATCTACAAAATAGGACATTGCTGGACAGTTTATTGAGCTGGGATTTTTTGTATTTTAAAGTGATATTGGTTTCAAATGAACCGAAAAGTATATAATTTGACAATAGTTGTTCATAATAATTTATAAAATAATTTGAAGTAATTGGTGTTATATTTTTTAATTAAAAATAATTAGGCGGAATAAATAAATCAAAGGAGTATCAGACTTCATTTGTTTTTCATTTGTTTCGAAGACATGTTCGTTGTAAGTATTAAGATTATTTTTCTTATTCTGATGTAGGTACTATTTCTTTATTTTCGTTTGAGTTTTTTTGTTTCATTCCACATTACACTGGTGGCTATGTATTGATGTAACATCGAATGTAACTTTTGAAGGTCGAGTAAGGCTGAAGCCACATGATTATGTCTGTGTTAAAGAGACTATCGTTTCTGCTATTGTAACTTTTCTAACAATGTAAGCTATGTACGGATCTTTGCAAAGATTCAAGCATATTTTGTGAATAAACGGCTCTTGATTAATTCGTTATTTATAAAGAACCTACCACTTACCCTACCTGTTTATATTAAGGTTTAATTGTTAATTTTATTTAGGTGCAGATTTCATGATCTGACTTTTATTTAGTGAGTATTAATTGCCTAAATTATTCGTATAGATAATCCCTCATAAACTATAATTATAATGAAGTTTCACTTTAACTAGAATAAGTCGATTTTGAGTAAAACATAATTAATTAGTAGTTTTAATTTTATGTATGTACTTTAAAAATATTACATCTGGGATAACAACAGCAATAGTTTGAGAACAACAACCGAATTCAACACATTGGTACATTTAATTTCCTGATCTCAGATTTATAGACTGGACTGGAGCGTTGATTTGGTAAAGTTTACTAAATTGTTAACGTACTTATAGAACTGAAGAATATTATGTATATTTTTTATTTAATAAAAAGACCATTGTGAAGTATCCAATAATTTTTTATTTGTATAATTGTTTTCTAACAAATTTTAGTAGAAAAAAACTTTATAATAAAGTTCAAATTGATGAATAAGAGTTGAAAGGTAATTCCTAAATACAAAATACATGGGTGTATAGTACCAATACCTCCCAATACTATGCGAATATAATAAAACTACAGTTCTTATTTTATTGAACTAGCAGTGGGATTTGAAAAATTCTTATTGCTTTTGCCTAATTCTTGAGGTAATAGGCTATATGATTTCCACGCTACCACCCTTATAAGCCTAATGCTTGGGCCACGAAACCGCTCAGTTAGCGCTATATTGTTGCCTCTTACATGAACTAGGTCTACTAGGTACAACCATTTTGTTTTTGACGCTTGCAGCGTCATGTTGCAGCGCTTCGATTCGCTTCGAGCATTGGTTTCGTGGCTCCGGGGGTAAAAAGGTAAGAAACAAAAAAACGTAGTATGGGGCGGGCGGGGTGGTCTGATGCGGTGGGTCAGTGGCCGAAGCCGGCCGCCTGAGGACCGACGAGAGCCGAGAAGAGCCGAGCCGTACATGCCTATGTGAAGTCGACCAAGTACCATTCTCGCGCCACTCAGCCATAGACTAATATCATAGATAAAATATATAAGTACGAGTAGCATAAAACACAACATGGCTCCCTTCATAACAGTCGTGTCCTATAAGGAATTGCTTATCTGTATTGATTATTTTAAAGATATTATTAAACGCCTAGTGAAACCGTGGGGAACAGCTATATATAAAATAATAATAATTATTAATTAGTCGTAACATGTGGCGTCATCTAGTAGTGAACGTTTCAACTAAGAAATAGAATAGAAAGTAGTTTTCTTCATTCTTTCTCTCTAGGCATACAATATCCATTACTTATGTCTCGTCCAATATTCTTACTTACTTGACACTAGACTCGCTCCCGGCTTCACACTCTTTCCAAGTGCAAACCGCAAGAAAATCAGTTTAGATTCAAAAGATGCAGCGTACGCTTCTATCTGATCAGACATCAAGGGCGGATCCAGCTTTGGCGCCAGGGGGGGGTCACATAGTCGTGGCCAAGTCAATAGTTTTGCATCGAAGTTTTCCAGTTTTCGATGGGTGTTTTTCAAAACTTCAACGAAAACGAAGATTATTTTTATATGCATTCATTCTGTTGTTTGCCCTCGTATTTTATTTTAAAGAGCATTAAAATCAATTTTAAAAGAGTTTGCTTTTACCAAATTTGCACTGTGTCATGAAGATACACCTGTTTTCATTGTGTTAATTTATCTAAGATTTTAGGTTAGATTAGTAAGCTTATGCTCTTCAAACTCCCTCGTCCAAAAATAAAAATTAAGTAGGTATAAATCCCGGCACGTAAATTGAACCAAAATGGCGGTCGTCCGCGCAGGTGAAATTATGAACAAAAGTGTTAGACGAATGCTCCGCGGTTAAAGAGAAAACCGTGATATCATCGTATTTAAATACCTAGATTATTAAGTGTGAAAATTTAGTAAAGTAATTTAATTAAACGCAAGTTAAACGGAAAATCAAATGTCATAAAATTAATCACGCATTAACTGGGATACAATTTAAAAGATCAAATTACGTGGCGTAGAAAGTGGTCATTAGGTATTATTAAATTATAACAGTTTAAGGATTTTTTTTCGTTGTCTCTTTTTGCCAGGGGTCCTAAATGTAACTATAAATTCTGAATTTTTGCTTTCTTTCACAATCCTTTTAACAATTAAAGGATATAAAAAAAGTTGCAAATTTTTAGGTGATTTTCAACAGGCTGTAACTTCGAAGAAAATGGTCGTACGGTGCTCATTAAAAAAGGAAATTGTAGCTTCCAGTCTCTAGTTTTTGAATCCGAGCTTCAAATATTTTTTCGTTAGCGGTTTATGAGTAATCGTCAGAAAACCAACGGAAAAAAAACATTTTCAAAATTTTTGCTCATCTTGAAATTGCTGTAAAAACAGTAACAATATTTTTTGTGTAATGGCACTATAAAGCTCTTTTAGAGAATTTAATTCGCTACAACTTGACCTCCTCATGAGGTCTATACGATGATTTTCCACTAAGTTATCGTCGTTCAAAGCGAAAAGTCACATTTGACTTTGATAGTTAATTACTCAGGTAATAATGGTCGCACTGAAAATTAAAGTAGAGTTTTGTGAACTGCAAAACATTCCCTACAAGGAACTTAAATCGGATTTTGATGAAAAATTATTTTTCAAACTGAAAATATTGACTGAAAAAAGGTAAAAAACTGCAAATCTAAGGATATTTGGATAACTTGCAATAACTTTGCCATATAAGTAATGCAGATTCGAAAAATCCTTTCTATAGCTTTTCAACCTCAATATGTCCTGAAAAAACTCTGAAGGTTTCAAGGTGCTACGATTTATTTTTCTTAGTGTCCGGAATGTTTGAAATTATCGTTTTTGCTGAAAATCAAGATAACGGGCAATTTTTCATGTATTACTTACTTATTACTTATTATTGTATTACTTAACCAAATTATTGCTAAAAAAATCAAAAGTTTAAACGGTTTTATTAACAATAATCCATTTTTTTTTTTCATTAGAAGTCTTTAATCATTCAAAATTTTAAAAAAAATTGAAATTTATTTTTCACATTTTTTTCCGATACTCTTTCCTGTTGTATAGAAAAAAAAAAATTAAAAGATAGTTTTATTTTTCAATAATTAAAGGCTTCTATGGATAATGAAAAAAATATGGATTATTGTTAATAAAACCGTTTGAACTTTTGAGTTTTTTTTAGTAATAATTTGTTAAGGAATACAAAATGAAAAATTGCCTGTTATCTTGATTTTCAGCAAAAAAAGATAATTTCGATAATTACAAATATTGGATGTTTGGATAACATGCAAAGTTATTGCAAGTAATCCAAACATCCTTAGATTTGCAGTTTTTTTACCTTTTTTTCGGTCAAAATTTTCAGTTTGAAAAAAAAATTTTCATCGAAATCCGATTAAAGTTCCTTGTAGGGAATGTTTTGCAGTTCACAAAACTTTACTTTAATTTTCTGTGCGAACATTATTGCCTGAGTAATTAACTATCAAAGTCAAATGTGACTTTTCGCTTTGAACGACGATAACTTAGTGACAAATCATCGTATAGACTTCATGAGGAGGTCAAGGTGTAGGGAATTAAATTCTCTAAAAGAGCTTTATAGTGCTATTACACAAAAAATATTGTTACTGTTTTTACACCGACCGATTTCAAGATGAGCAAAGATTTTGAAAAAATTTTTTCCGTTGGTTTTCTGAAGATTACTCATAAACCACTAACGAAAAATATATTTGTAGCTCGGATTCAAAAACTAGAGACATGAAGCTACAATTTCTTTTTTCAATGAGCACCGTAAGACCATTTTCTTCGTAGTTACAGCCTGTTGAAAATCACCTAAAAATTTGCAACTTTTTTTTTATATCCTTTAATTGTTGCGTTTAGTATATTATTACTAAAGTTTAGTCGTTCTGATTGAGGTTAGGTAGGTTAGGTGAGGTTAGGCTAGAAATTAGCCGAAACAGCGCGCGCAAGTGTCACACGAAATGTGATGAAAGGTGGCACCGTGGCGGTAGCGCGGTAATTTTCGATGCGTGCGTTCCCGAATAATGCGTTTGCCGTCAAACAAAGTATTGTATTAAGTAAATTAATTAAATATTGAAAGTATGTACTTCAAATAAAATCTATATTGTGACAAAAATATATAAAAACATTATGTTTAACAATTTTAATTATTGGTCCACCTAGGTCCTGGACCTAGCCAGGGGGGGGTCATGACCCCCATGACCCCCCCCCTGGATCCGCCCTTGTCAGACATCAGCTGATAAGCCATATTATTAGACATACGAGTATAACTTTATAATCTGTGATGAAGATCTGCACCTCGGTTTAGAAAGAAAACCACTTGTTAGCGCTTGAATGTGCAATTTTCTTTTTTATTTGATAGTTAAGCTATTCTACAACAGCAGAAAGCAACTCCTCGCTCCCCTAACCCTATGTTTTCCGTTTTTGCTTTTGTTTTATAAGTACCTACCAAAGATAATTGATTGGTCTCGCTGCGCTCGACTAGATAGGAGCGCTATACAAAAGCAATAGCTCCGAAAACGTGGCAACTTTTTATTGTAGTGTGTGTAAAAAACCGTCACTTTTTATCTCTTTTTACCCAGTTTTATTATATTTTGACACAGCACAGTTTCACTACGCAAACTGGTATTTTATTATGCCTAAAATTTAATAAAACATTCGGCACGAACACATCACAGACAGTTTGCAGTGTGACTGACTCGGGTACGCCGAATTCGGCGTACTATTTTATGCCGTATTTTACAAGTACGACGGGGGTATCTTAGTCGAGCGCAGCGAGACCAATAATTCATCTATGGTACCTACCTACCTGTTAAGGTGTAAACACACGCCAATCTTAAAAATTTGCAGTTTTAAAAAAATATGTTACAAGAAACTGTCACTGCAATTGGTTTGAAAAAAAATATATGTTATACTTAAACATGTGAAGAACAAAATGTATTGTTTAGAATTTCTATCGAAGTAGTAGAAACCCCACAATAAAATTTAGAACATAAGAAGAATTTGACTTATATTGAAATTTGTTTCGAAAACGGTTTATTGCGCGAAAATGATTCCTGCACCGAATAATAAGTCAATGTCATTTAAAAAAAGTTTATTGATTTTTTTATTTTTTTTTTAATGTTGTTTTAATGAAAAGAACAAAAAACCACATTTGTCGGGCCTGTTGAATTGTTTCCACCGCCTCGGAAATCTAAATATATGGAGCTACAGTGTCTCAGTGACTGCGTTGAGGTGTGGATTACGTTTGTGTTTTTCGTGCGGAATTAGTTTGATATATATAAACATTCTAAAGGTCATATCGGTGAAGGTCAAATGGTCAATGTCATTGGCCTTTGTGAATCCCTTAACGCATCAGAGATGTACCCAAGATTTACCTTATCGGGTAAATTGCCTAGATTCTTGCTACATTACAAACTACCTGATAAAGTCGCTGTGGCCACGTGTTCGATCGATCTTCATTTTTGAGTATTTATATGCATCCTTATACCTACTTTTCAAAGTCAGCGCTGGTCGGGATTTAGAAAGCAGGGCACGCTGCGTTTTGGGCAGCCAGCCTCTCTGGTGGCCCCTTAAGACCACCGTGAAATAATAGCATGAGTGCTGGTAGGTCATTTCCCTGTCCCTTCCTTATGCTTATTATTTTTAATCATACTATGGTCCACAGCGCTCTTGCAACACATAATATGGCCACATAATTATTATCAAGCCTCTAAGTTTAGAGCCTCTAAACTTGTGTTTTTTAAGAAGTTTTTGAGGAATTTAAGTTAATATTGTTTTAATAAAATTAATATTAACTGAATTTAGTACCTAATAAATTTAGTTTCCAATTTTTCCAAAGTAATTATTCCGGTATTACCGGTAGGTAGTAGGTATTTATATTTAGGGTGGTTACGATTACGAATATGTACCTACTTAAAGTATGTTGTCCTAGCGACAACGCCCCATTATTACGAGAAATATCCTTATAGATATTATATGTACCCAAAGACTATATAAGTATATCAATGTATGTACCTAAGTATTTTTTTAGAGTAATATTGTATTTAGTTAATTGATTATGTAAATTCCATTTGCATCTCTTTAGTTTAAAAATACACCGATTTTGGCAATGGGTTTCAAATACTATGTCATAGTATATTATATAGTCATTAATACTAGGTATTATAGTACCTACATAGCGTACGCTACGCTTTGCTTGACCCTGATAACGACCCTGTCTGACCCCGCCATCTCAGGCCTCCCGCCTTTCATTTATTTTCTCGTTCATTGTAGTGATGTGCATTAAGTATTTGGGTTTTGTTCGATTTTTTGGATTACGATTCTCTAGTTCGATTCTTAAATCACGATGATATATTTTTTATTACAAAACCCAGTAATAGTTCAGTAATTCGAAATATAAAAATTAATGCCTTCATTTCGAGTCATAATTAATTTTCAACGATACTGTTTAACAGTTTTAATTCAGTTTTCGCTGTCAGTGTCAATTCGTCGAAGGTAAACAAATACTATAAAATTCGTTCGATTAACAAATTATTACATTAGTAGGTATAACTGGCGGTTTCGTTCCGTCTCAGTTAACTCTGCAAACAGAGATTCCACTTACTTGGTATTCTAAAAGAAATTTAGCTTCCTAGGATCTATATCCTGTGCTTATCAGATGTTTCCTGATACGACGTTACGTTAACCACCTACCATCAAGTGTACGGTTAGCTTCTCCGTCAACGTTTATAATAAAAAAATTCTAGCATTACATTAAAAAATGTCATACGTATTATTCTATAAAGTTATAGCAGTATAAAAGCTTTCTCTCTATATCCATAGCTGTAGACTACACTAGAGTGTGTTTCACTCAAGTGAAAAGTATCTTCATATTAAATTTTATCAAAATAGTACAGTGGTTTAGCCATGAAAACCTAACCGGCAAACTGACAGAGATAATTTTAATATTTTACTAATATGCAAGCAATTTTTTCAAAATTATTTATTTGTTAAAATGGTTGTTATCCCAATGAGAGAGATCGAGATTTCGTACATGAATGTAGCGAATTCCAGTAATAAAAATCCTTGGACTCAAACAATTTTTAAATACATAGGTTGCACATTAACAACGTTGATAACGCAACGCGCAACTACATATTCAAAGGACTGTAGGTAGTGTATTATACAATTGAAAGAAAGATGCCTACCTATACCTACCTAACACCTCTCTAAGCTTGATGGCGTTACTGTTCGCATGTTGAAAACGAATGATTTGCAAAAGGGTCATAACTTACTTCATACATAACTTACTTCTTTTTCTTTTTCTTCTTGTCTTCTTTTTCTGGGTAAGGTCTTGGAGAGCTTAGTTCACTTCATTGTTCAAGCGGTTCTTTGGAGCATAAATTTGAATTCATTTTAAGAAGCGCAACAGTGTTGCATTGAGTCTTCTTGTGGGGCAGCGATAGATAAAATAAGCTTTTACATCAAGTATTTAATCTGAGTCATTTATAGCCATAACTAATAGTGCATCTTTAACCAATTTCTAGACAAAAAATATTTGAATCCATTTTATCCTGCAATCACTGCTCAAAAAAAAATATATACATTAATTTTTAAAAGTTACGGCTTAAACTAGGGTTACGGATGAAACTCTAATGAGTTTATGTTTGCACCGGTGTCAATTTGAATGTAACATTGTTTACTATATTAATAAATAAATAAAAAAGCCTGTAGCCGAATCGAACAAATATATCTTGTGAAATCAATTCAAAATCTTCACGATATTCAGAGTCAAACGGGAACATCCCATCCCTATATGCCGCTATCCCTACCATACTTAAATTTTCTTCATTCTTCGCTTCAGTCACTCAATCATCTCATTTTTCGATTCATCATTGCAAAATGCAATGCATTCATTCATTCATTCATTTCATCTTGGGCGGCGGACGGACGACGAAGTCGACGAGACGAGTGTGACAGCTTTGCTAGCAGGAGGAATTGTAGTTTTTTTTTTAATTAATAATATAATATCTGCATTCTGCAACCAATGGACAAAATTAAAATGGAACATGTGAAGGTTTGTTTTATAACGATATACTGTTTTATATTTTTAATTTGAAAACTAATCCTTTGTGATTTTTGTGGAACCACGTGTTCATTTTTAGATTTTTTATAAGTATCACTACCTAAAACGATGTATTTCTATTCTATTTCAAAATAAAATATGTAATTTGATCTCGTATCTATTATTTGTCCAAAAGATTTGAGTACTGCTACTTATTCAACTCAATATTGACACAGATAACATTGTTAGGTTAGGTCGTTCTTCAAACACCTATCGATAACTTTAGTATAGATAAGATTTAATATTTATCAAAATTTACATTTATTTTTACTTCCTAATAGTTCACACCACAATATGATGACAAAAAACACGAGCCGAACATGTGTGTATGATATTAACACGTGATATTAAATGATAGGTCTGATACTATCAAGGATAACCTATCCAATTTTAATATAAAATAAGTACATATTGTTAACATATATTTTTCTTTTATTTTACAGTATCCAGCCACCAAGAGGACAATGACACGAGGTGAGTCAAATTTCAATCTTATCATTTGCCTATGTACTTAAACTTAAATCAAGTTATTAGATTAGATTAAATAGTATTAAAGCAATCGGTTCATTTATATTATAATCATTATTATATCCATATCTGTAGGTACATTTTATCAGTCTATCTCAGAGATTCCCAAACTTTTTTGTCTCGCAGACCACATGGCATGTTTTTTGGGGTTCGGACAAACCCGTTGATTGACTAATACTAGATACACAGTCTCATACAATACAAACCCTAATATGTGGCATTACACTTAACCTGTTAGATAACTCATGCTTTTTATTACAAACTATATAAGAAAAAGTTAAAATTTACATACAGTTTTTACAAAATGAAACATACATTGAGGTTGAAAGAATGTGAAATGCATATGCATCTAAACTTTAGAGGACTAGATGCATAACAGGACTCCTTTGGATCTAAAAGAGTCCTGTTTGTCTCGCAGACCACATGGCATGTTTTTTGGGTTTGGATAGACCCCCTGCTTGGCTAACATTGCATTTCAGCAAATTCATAATGTGTTTTTGACTTATTTCTTATTGTATTATAGTGTCAATGGACTATAATAAGCTGTATTAATAGGTGGATTTTTTTGTTTGATGTTTTTAATGGACTTTGGAAAAGAATTAAACATCCATCATACACACAAGTAAATGTACATTAGATACCGACAAAGTCAAACTGCTCAACTTTGTTCGTGGCTCGCTCGTGGTGGATAACTTTACTCAAAAAAAAAAAAAAAAACCTTAATCTGTGGATTGAAACTCTTGAAGAAATAGTAGCATTTTCTTAATTTCTAGTGAAATTTAAATATATGTCTGATAATACTGATAGCTCATATTTGCTGAACTCGCTCAGTTACCCGTAGTTGTAAAAGTATATGAAGTGGTTGCTTTTTCACTTATTATATCTATAATTGATATTTATTTCAAGATAATACACAATGTTTGCAGAACTTGCATTGACATTGTGTGACAAAAGGGTACTAGGGTTTTCAACTTGTCACTTACTTGCTTATAACATACCTAAAGAATTTTGTTTTTTGTTTATTGCAGGTTGCAAGTGTCTACATAAAGAAAATAGAAGAGACCGGAGAGTCATGTGATCTCAGCCTTGTAAAAATTATTCATCGGAGATGTTAGCAGTGTCAGACATAATGACATTAAGGACATTATGGAGTGGACTTCCATGATCCCTGACCTAGACCTGATTAGGTTGATGAAGACTCGCATACAAGCTGTTGTCGGGGCTAGAGGAGGCAACACCCAATATTGATTTAATAAAATTCTTTTGCTGTTTCATTTTTCTTTTATTTTAATGAGCATCCTCAGTTTTCCTTTCGAAGCCTTTCAGGTTTCTTTCAGTTTTCATTACAAAGTCAAAAGATTAGGCAATATAATAATAATAAGGTCCGCAGCAGCTGGATTTAGTTGCACGCTAGTGTATAAGCAATCTTATATACACAAAAACTTGAAAAAATAAGCCAGAGGCATTAATTTAAAAATCTGATAGGAACCTTAACATTTTCCAGAACATCTATATACTTAATTTAATCCAGGTAATAAACTTTGTGGGTGCCCCAAATTTCATTCCAATCTGTTCAGCCCTTTTTGCGTGACTCGCTTTTATAATACGGATTTATATTTTATATAAGACTAAGTAGCTGTTGTACGCAACTTCGTCGCGCGCACTAGTAGGCTATAAAGCCATGAAATTTTGCACACACGTCTGGTGTCCCAGACAGTTTCAGTAGTTTTTGCGTGAAAGAGTTACGAACATACATCCATACAAACTTTCGCATTTATTAGTACGGATGCTACTCGCTGATATTGTAGCTTTCTATAGAAGAATTTTTAAAATCGGTCCAGTAGTTTCGGAACTTATTCAATGCAAACAAACAAACATCTTTCCTCTTTATGATATTAGTATATAGATAATACTGAATTATATAATTTATAACGCCCTATCTTTAATTACTTAATTAGGTGTCTAAAATCGAAGTTGGAAAGTAGATACCTGCACCAATAGGAAGTCATCGGTTTCGTACGCGGCCGAAGGGAGTCTGAGTCCTTGTCCTTGAGCAAGGACATTTTAATTTTTGTTATTTTTCATATCGCTGGCATTTTTTCCCACTGTGGCTGAACTGATTACTGGTAGATAGCAGTAATCAGTTCGAACCGAGACCCACGTATGATTTTTTTTTTCACACGTGAAATTAATTTATAAGATATTCGAAGATATCCTGCGAATAATAATAAGATTTATATCTGAATCGTCAGCAGTTGCGGTCACAAAATAAGTAATGATCTACTTCATAGGTTCATCGAACAAGGCTTGGGGTAGGTAACTTACCTACCTACTAAAATTTTAACCTTTTATAAGTAGGTTCGATTCCCGGGCTCAACTTTTATTTAGAAAAGGTTATACACTTTTATGGTCTTCTGTGTGTGTGAGAAACAGAGCTGTTTATAAATGCTGTTGTATTTTGGTGAGTGAGTATGAGATGACAAAAATAATAGTAGGTAGGTATCCTGAGTTTCTTTCGGCGTTTCTTCTCGGGATAGTCATGTTGGCTTTTTTCCGAAACCCTGGTTAAATTAAATTTATAATGACGATCATATATTATAAGAGTTTCTTCTAGAAACCTATATAATTGATAAATAAATATTTTGATTTTGATGCCAGAGCCCATCCTATCTTTTTATCCATCTTATCCTTAATCTTAATGTAGGTAGGTACCTAGTCGGCAGCGATAGCCATCTACCATCACATCAAGTGTCTGCCTGTCTGTCATATCATAAAATAAGTCAATTTTTATGACTTATTTTATTTTATATTAATATGGATAAATAGACAAAGTTCCTTTTGGTTTTTGTTGTGTATTTTTCCTGTTGGTTCGTTTGTTATTTTTCCATAATATTATCATTTTAACTGCGGTTTTGCACCCGACGTTTGGCAAGGAAGGCGATACGAAGTATAAAAGGCGAGGATACAATTTGAAATAACACATTCTCACTTCACAGTGATCACTGTGAAGTAGTAAAGTTTTATCATAAAAGTAATTTATAGTTATTAATTTGTGTCAAAATGTCGAGTGTGATCGACAATTTGAAGCTACTTTTTGATCGTCCTAATGAGCCGTTGATCACGACCAAAGGAGAAAGACGAGCTCTTTTCCAACTTACCGAACAATTCGTGGTAAGGTTTTCTTTTTATTTTATAAATAGGTATGTAGTAAGAAAAGGAATAGATTCTTTTGACTATTTTATGCATCGTGGTTAACGGTTAATAAATAAAAATCCAAAAAAATAAAAAATAGATCAAAGATAGTTGATTGGTCTCGCTGCGCTCGACTAGATAGAGCGCTATACAAACGCAATAGCTCCGAAAATGTGGCAACTTTTTATCGTAGTGTGTGTAAAAAATCGAAACTTTTTATCACTTTTGACCCAGTTTTATTATATTTTTACACAGTTTCACTACGCAAACTGGTATTTTATTATGCCTAAAATTTAATAAAACATTCGGCACGTACACATCACAGACAGTTTGTGTGTGACTGGCTCGGGTACGCCGAATTTGGCGTACTATTTTATGCCGCATTTTACAAGTACGACGGCGATATCTAGTCGAGCGCAGCGAGACCAATCATTCATCTATGGTATGTAGTAAGAAAATGAATAGGTAGATTCTTTGACTATTTTATGCATCGTGGTTAACGGATAATAAATAAAAATCCAAAAAATTAATAAACAGATAGGTAATTACTGTAAGTAATAATCATAATTAGGTAGGTACCTAAGTATATATTTTTTATAACGACCTTTTGTTTTTAAAATATTTCAATCAAACATTTTAGCAACACTGAACTAATAGATATTATTTAGCAAATGAAAAGTCTTAATTAAGTAAATTAAGTTAATTAGTTAATTAAGTAAGTTATTTTTAAATTATAATATAGGTATTAAATTTAATATTATTAAACTAAGTAGTTGGAATTTACGGGACAGGAATAAAGAAATAAGGAAATCTAAGAATGTAAAACTTACCAGACCACAATTTTTTAGTTCATAATTATACTTATAGTATAAAGTATAACAATAAATACCTATGTACTAATATAGAATTTATTAATATTTATTTTGTCATTACCTTCCTCATTTAGTGCTCTTTTCATGAATGACTTAATTTTACCGGGTTAAGGAAAGATATTTAATTATATTTTAATGTTGAATTATCTTTTAATTAATTTAATATTGTATTTATTTCAATTTCAAAGAAATTATATAAAAAATATTAGATATACTTACTTAGGTACCTGTATAATATTAGTTTAATCAATACTTAGTACCTACTTAAATAGTTAGGTCTGTTATTATTGTTAGGAAACAAATAAAAAATAGTGTAGGTAAGTAGGTAATTCTGACTGGGGAAAATATATAAAAAACAAGTCCTAAGTAAATGTTGATTATTTAATTTTCAGCCTCAAGGTTACGAAAGTAATGGCATAGAATTGAACAGCCGATTCGGCGAAGAAGCCAATGAAATCATTCCACTGCAAAATCTGGATACAGTACCCAGTTTCCCGAAGGCCAGCCGTTTACCCCAGGATGCGGAATTCTCTCTGTTTTTGCCCATGCACCAGGAGATGGCCACAGAAGTCATTGACGCGTTCATGAGTAATTTTCAAAACTAATAAAATCAAAATCAAAACATTAATTTGTTCATCATATAGTAAAATCTATATTTTAACCGAAATTGTTGCGTAGTCCACAGAACATTAATTTAGTTCACACTTTTTTATGTGCGCTTAAATACAACACTGGTTTGAAAATTTTGTCGAACAGTAGGTATAAGTAATTCAATTATAAAAAATATATTTGTGTAATTTCAGAGGTTCCGGAGAATCAGTTGCAAAGTTTCCTGTCGACATGCGTTTTCGCTCGAGTCAATCTCAACCCCCAACTCTTCAACTACTGTTATTCGGTTGCTCTGATGCACAGGTCTGTTTTTTGATATCTTAATCATGAATATCTTTAAAGCTTCCAAAGTGGGAGGTACATTAGGAGTGTGTGCTCAGTAGCTCATACCGCTTTCTCCTTTCTTCCATTGGACATTCAGACGTACGGTAGGTTACCATCTTCATCTTGTCAAAATTCCTCTTTTACGGACCAAACGTTCTAAAAATTCTTTCATAATACGCACTACGAAGGATTAGAACTCCCTTAAATTAAGGCGTCTGTGTTTCCGATTATAGATTTGTGCTATATGACCTCCATCGTCTTTCCTGCACGGCTAGATTCTGGCCAAGAGCAAACCCATTATTAATAAAAAGTAAATAAAATGAAAAAAGTTACATAATTATTACATACATCATTAATTACACCACTCGATAGCTAGAGGATCAAAAATTTTTTTTGGTATAGATTTAGATGCAGTTTTCTCTAATGGAAAGCGGAAAGAGCGATCAACGAGGAAGGTTTGTGTAGGATATAATTTTAAGAAATAAACTTACAACCGCGCGAAACCGTAAGCGGGCCACTAGTACCTACCTATAATTCGTAGCCTATAACTATGAATTAGGAGCTAGCTCCTATATGGTCCTTATTTTATATACTTACCTATATATAATTATGTCAAATTGCTAGCAATTACAACACGGGTTTTTGAATGAATGAATGAATGAATGACATAAATTACAGGCGTGATACTAGAGCGGTTGAGATCCAGAACTTCGCGGAAACATTTCCTTCGAAGTTTCTAGACTCGCAAGTGTTTACACAGGCGCGAGAAGCTGCCAGAGTCATCCCGCAGAATATTCCTGTAAGTACTACTTTATTTTTGTTTCAATTTGGTACTGAAGGATCCAAAACATTTCCACATTTAACAATATACAACAACAATATCTCGCTGCGCTCGACTAGATAGAGCACTATACAAAAGCTATAGCTCTGAAAATGAGGCAACTTTTTATTGTAGTGTGTGTAAAAAATCGTCACTTTTTACCCAGTTTTATTATATTTTTACACAGTTTCACTACACAAACTGCTATTTTATTATCCCTAAAATTTAATAAAACATTCGGCACGTACACATCACAGACAGTTTGCAGTGTCTGGCTCGGGTACGCCGATTTCGGCGTACTATTTTATGCTGCATTTTACAACTACGACGGCGGTATTAGGTCGAGCGCAACGAGACCAATCATTTATCTATGATGCATACATACAATATAAATATGAATTCCTTGTAACGCACACATATTCTAGGTCAAACCTGCGACAAAGAAACTTCGTTCCAATTAACTGTTTTAATTTATTATTTTAGCGTACACCAATTATAATTCCGAGGGATTACACTGCTACGGATCTAGAAGAAGAGCACCGTCTAGCCTATTGGCGTGAAGACCTTGGTATCAACCTTCATCACTGGCATTGGCACCTTGTCTTCCCATTCACATCTAGCGACAGAGCCATCGTCGCTAAGGACAGACGCGGGGAGCTGTTTTACTACATGCATCAACAGATCATTGCGAGGTATTGTATGGGGCATTTTCTATAAGACTAGCTGTTGCACGCACTTCGTCCACGTAACTTTATATAAAATATAGCCTATGTTACTCGCTGATATTGAAAGAATTTTGAAAATTTTTCACCTACTTACCTACAGCCCTTAAAATCTTTAAACTTTCAAGCTACTCGTAGCCACTGGAAAACATTGTGAAATATCATGAAAAGAATCCCCAATTTGGCATCCACCTTAATCATGGAATTTAAGTTAAGAATCGAAGATTTATCTAAGATTTAATTTTCCATAGATACAATTGTGAACGTCTCAACAATGCTCTGAAAAGAGTGCAGAGGTTTGACTGGGATGGACCAATTCCCGAGGCTTACTTCCCGAAGCTGGACAGTTTGACTTCGTCCCGCGGATGGCCTCCGCGACAAGCCAACATGGTGTGGCAGGATGTGGTCAGGCCGGCTGACGGAATCAATGTCACCATTGCTGACATGAAACGTTGGCGAAAAAATATTGACGAGGCCATAGCTACTGGTCAAGTTATTTTGGTAAGAGTTATAAAATTTAATATTTAACTGAACTATTTTTGAATTGAGTCGCTTTGATAAAGAGAAATGTTGTAATACTTATCTACTTAAATCATAATATTTAATCATAATAGTTTAAATCCCATTATCTGCAGGACTGAACTGCTATTTCTTACATTTCAATTGTACTTAGATTGCTTTGCTCGAGAACTCAAATCTTCGAGTTTTCGTTAAAATTAGTCTCAGAGCAATGATTATATGTATCTATTTATCACTGAACCTCTATTTTAGCCAAACGGATCTACCCAACCTCTCGACATCGACACCTTGGGAAACATAATAGAAGCCAGCATTTTGTCTCCCAACAGAGATCTCTACGGAAGTGTGCACAACAATGGTCACAACATACTCGGATACATACATGACCCACAACACCGTTATCTGGTAAGTCACCGTGATGAATACAATCTTAATAATTGGGTTATAACTGGGCTCAACGTTTTGGTAAAATATACCAAAACGTTGAGCCCAGTTATAGAATGAAAATACATGAGAAAATTTACCATTTCCTTCACTCAATTAACATGGCGTTTAGAATTAGAAAATGCCAAAAACTCTAAAAGGGACAATATGAATCACAATTGAGCGAGACTAGATGACGCCAATCTTCTACTCTGATGATGTCAGAAATGTAAATTTTCAGCCATTTTTGTGTGGATCAGATCAGATTTTGAGTGTTGATTTAAAGGATCATTCTTTGTTATTAAAAGTGGTATTGTTACGAACCTCCCACCTCTTAAAAATGAATTAAGAATTCAAGAGTTAAAGAACTCTTGAATTTTTCTTAAAAATGTTTTATATTTTTTTCATACCTGTAATGTTTAGTAATATATTTAAATAAAACGTTATTAAATTGTAAGATGACTTCTTTAATAAACTTTTGTACATACATAATTAGTAATTACTTTTATATCAATTAACACGTGTTCCATAGTTCTCACACAATGACGTCTGTCCATGCTGTTGCTAACCACAGAGTATATACTTAATATCTATTACATCTCCCTTTCTTTAAAGTAGGTAAATAGGAAACTAAACATAATGTCTTAATTTAAACATAATAATCAAAATGTCTTAATCTAAACATAATAATCAAATATACAAGCTAACTAACAATTAATCAATTGGTGTAATAGTCTGACAAGTAGTTAGGTTTCTTAATTAATCTACCTGCTCGACTTCTGGTTTCACGTTCGGGAAGACCAATGTTTTCATTAACACTATCATTTCCATTTATCAACTTATTATCTAATGTCAACTTATTTTGTACATTTTCTGGTTTACATTCTAAATCTATTGTATAATCTTTATTATTATTATTACAATTATTGGAAACCAATTCTTCATACTCTTGATCCTGACTACTTTTTAAAATTTTCATTTTTTCCTGATTCTTACAGTTAATTAAATATTTTCTATTCCTACACATTACCTGTCCTTTCTCTGTTATAATCTTAAATGAATTAGGTCTTACATCCTTTTTTAACACTTCTGCATAACTATTGGGTTTTTTATTATTACTATCTAACAAAATTACTTTCTGGCCTTTTTCTAACTTAGGTAGTATTTTTGAATGCCTGTCATAATATGTTTTTTGTTTCCAGGCATTTTCATACAGTTTTTTTTGTATGTTTAGATTTTCTCTATTTGGTACATTAAAATTTGGTAATAAACCTTGAATTTTTCTTCCCATTAATAACTCTGATGGCGATTTGTAATTAAATTCTGATGATATAGGTGTAGTCCTATATTCTAATAGTGATAAATATTTATCTTTTCCATCAAAATCAGCCTTTCTAAACAAATTTTTAGTTATCTGAATGTAACGCTCTGTTAAACCATTAGATTGAGCATATGTCGGGCTACTAGTTAAATGATTAAAACCCCAAGTATTAGCAAATTCTTTAAATTTGTAATTTACAAAATTTGTAGCTCCATCACTGTACAAAATTTCCGGTATTCCTAATCTACTAAACACAGCTTTTAATGCTTCAATAGTTGTTTCTGGTCTTAAATCTTTTAATTTTAACACTTCAAAATACTTACTATAATAATCAACCACAATTATATAATTTTTATCTTTATAATGAAAAACATCTGTGCCTAATTGGCACCATGGCTTATTAGGTAATTCTCTAATAAGCATGGGTTCTTTAGTGTTATTTTTTGTATACCTATGACAAGTAGTACAATTAAAGATTTTATTTTCTATGTCTTTTGACATTTGTGGCCAAAACATGCAAGACCTAGCTCTAGATTTACTTTTTTCTATGCCCATGTGATTATAGTGTATCCTTTCTAACATATCAGACCTTAATGAAATTGGTACCACTATACAGTTATTTTTGAAAATCAGATCATTACAAATGTACAGCTGTTCACAAATTGTATAATATGCTTTTAAATTATTTGGAATGTCCTTCACAGTTGGCCACCCGTTCATAATATAGTATTTTAGTTCTTGTAAATCCTTATCTTTCCTAGTTTCATCTTTGAAAATTTGCAACTTTTGTTTTGTTATAGGCAATGTACTGATAACCATTCCTACTTGGGCTTCAATTTCATCTTCCATAATTGTATCATTATTTTTTAAGCTATGTCTAGATAATGTGTCTGCAATTAAGAGATCTTTACCTGGCTTATATTTAACTTTTAAATCATACTTCTGCAATTGTAAACGCATACGTTGCAATCTAAAAGGTATGTCACATAAATGTTTTCTAAAAATAGTTTCTAATGGTTTGTGATCAGTTTCAACTTCTATTTGTTTCCCATAAATATATTGATGATATCTTAAACAACCAAATACAATTGCTAAAAGTTCTTTTTCAATTTGAGCATACATAATTTGTGTACTGGTCATGGACTTGGAGGCATAGGCTACCGGTAATTCATTCTGTAATAGAACTGCCCCTAAAGCATCCTTAGATGCATCAACAGATAATTTTACTGGTTTATTAACATCGTAATATTGTAACACTGGGTCTGAGACTAATATATTTTTTAGTTCACAAAAAGAATCATCCTGCTCCTTGGTCCATGACCAAGGTACCGTTTTTTTAATAAGTTTTCTTAATGGACTACAAACTTGAGACAAAGATGGTATAAACTTGGCTACATATGTAATCATACCTAATAACCTGTGCAATTCTTTAGAGTTCTTGGGTTTTTCCATTTTTGTTATTGACTCTACTTTATCCGGGTCTGGTTTTATACCATCCTTTGTCAACAAGTGACCTAGATATCTTATTTCTGATTTACCAAATATACACTTACTTAGGTTAAGTTGTACACCATTTTCTCTTGCAATATTTAACACTTTAAGTAAACGTTCATCATGTTCCTCTTTATTTTTGCCATACACTGCCAAATCATCGACAAACACTCCACATCCATCCACATTTTGAAATATTTCCTTGTATCTTCGATGAAACACTTCAGGTGCTGAACAAAGGCCATAAGGTAATCTTTTGAAATAATACCTACCGAATGGTGTAGCAAATGTACACAGCTTGGCACTATCTTTATGAAGTTTTATTTGAAAAAATGCTGTTGAAGCATCCAATTTAGTGAATACTTTAGCACCTGCCATTCTACTTGAAACCTCTTCAAAAGTAGGCAACTTAAAATGTTCTCTCATTATACAATTATTCAAATTACTGGGATCTAGACACACTCTTATGTGGCCATCGGGTTTCTTTACAATAACTATATTACTGACAAATTCTGTTGGCTCAGTAATTTCCTCAATAACATCTAGTCGTTTCATTTTTTCTAGTTCTTTTTTCAATTTTTCATATAAAGATATTGGTACTTTCCTGCATCCTTCAAGTTTTCCGACTGCATTTTCTTTTAGTTTTATTTTATACTCTGTTCCACTCAATGTACCAATTTTTTTTTGATCAAACAAGTCTTTGTACTGCTCATCAAGATAATCATAATCCTTTTGGATAATATTTACTTGTTTTCTTACCATTAATTTTTCTTTTATTATTGTCGGATACCCTAAAACTGGTATGCTATGGTGAGGTGTATCCACTACATATATATCCAATTGCACCTTCTTATTATTTATAAAATATCCATTTATTTTCAGCTTACCTATGCAGTTTATCTTTGATCCATCATAGTTACATAGGTTATTTTTAATTGTTGTTATTTCTTTATCTAATCCAAGCTCTTTGAAGTACTTTAATGGTAACACATCAACGTCCGAACCAGTATCGAGCTTAAAATCAACGATTTTGTTATTTATTTGTACTGCCTCAAATAAATCATTTCTTATGGTATTCACTTTTATAGTACCTAATACTACACTTTCCTCGTCTGATGAGTTCTCCATATATCTTATATTTCTTACCACATTTCGACACATTTTTCCATAGTGTCCAAATTTTCCACATTTTTTGCACTTCTGATTGAAAGCTGGGCATTTAAATCCATGTTTATAACCACATCTTTGACATGTCTGCGAAGTGTCCCGGAACTTAGCACTGTTTTCTTTTTTATAATCTGTTAATTTACTTGTACCCGGTCTGTTTTGTTCAAAGTTATCTTTCTTATTCACTGATTCCTTCATATATCCTTTTTGTTCTTGTTTTCTGACCATGTTTATACTTTCCTCTTCTTCTATGTCAAACTGTTTTATTTGTCTTTCAGTTGTTTCATATGATTTACATATTTTTATGCATTTTGCTAAGTCTAGGTTTGATTCTTTCAGTAACTTTTCTACTATGTCCTTTTTCTTTATACCTCTTATTATTTGATCCTTTATCAGACTATCTCTGAGCGTGCTAAAGTTACAACTGGAACTTAATGTTCTTAGACTGTTCAGATATTCATCAAAACTTTCTCCTTCCTTTATTTTACGTCTGAAGAATACATTGCGATTTATGCTCTCATTGCTCAGAGGGATAAAATAATCATTAAATTTTTCAACTACAAAGTCATACTTTTCATTTTCTTTAATGTCAAAGTTATTGTAAATTTCCATACACTCTTCTCCGATACAATGCAGAAATAAGGCAATCTTACCTTCTTCGTCCAATCTTTCACTTGCACCTGACGCCTTGAGATATATTTTAAATCTTTGTAGCCATTTTTTATAGTTTTCTGCTGCATCGCCTTGTAATGACAATGGCGGAGGCGGCTTTAATAGTTCCATTTTATTTGCTGTTCGCTATTCGACTGCGCCATGTAATGTTTAGTAATATATTTAAATAAAACGTTATTAAATTGTAAGATGACTTCTTTAATAAACTTTTGTACATACATAATTAGTAATTACTTTTATATCAATTAACACGTGTTCCATAGTTCTCACACAATGACGTCTGTCCATGCTGTTGCTAACCACAGAGTATATACTTAATATCTATTACAATACCTAAGATATAATATACATATATATGATATAATGACACTTTTCTAGAAATTTCAGCTCGGTCTTATTATTATTATTTCTTCTCATTATTAAAATATACCTCGCATTACAGGAGCAATTTGCTGTGTTTTCTGATGAAGCAACGAACATGCGCGATCCATTGTTCTACCGTTGGCACGCGTGGGTAGACGACGTGTTCCACAGGTTCAAGGAATCACCATCTGTGCGTCCTTACACTCGATCTGAGGTGGGTAATATTCTTGTTTTATACACTGCACCGCAAAGAAAAAGGGTCAGTTAGAAAATCTTCAATGTCTCCAAAAGCACCTGACTTGGCTTTATGAAATAAAAAACTACTTAAATTAAAGAATATTAATATTAAATATTAATTAAGAATATTATTATTTTCCACAAAAAATACATAATATTATGTACTTATGTATTTTTTTGTAAATAATATACTTACATATTATAAATACAAAACATCGATGACTCAGTCAGGTATTATACAAAGGTAAAATGTTAATACATAGACATTTGCCCCTAGCGGGATTCGAACCCTCGACCGTTTGGTTAGCGGTTAGGGTTACTAGCCACTAGACTCTAGACCAAACGTGTTGTCAAAAACGTGTACATTCTGTTTCAGTTGGAGAATCCCGGCGTGCAAGTGTCGTCTGCTAAAATTGAAAGCGACGGCGGACAAGAGAACACCCTGAACACATTCTGGATGCAGAGCGACGTAGACATGTCGCGTGGCCTCGACTTCTCGGACCGTGGGCCTGTACTAGTACGATTCAGTCATCTCAATCACAAGCCGTTCCGTTATGTGTAAGATTCGTTTACGAAACCATACAGTAACTACCTATCTTTCATACATACATACATACTTTAAAAGTTTTAATAAGAATTGAATTTAAGAAGTGAACGAAAAGACATGTGCATAAAGAAAAATTTTTTGGCTACTGAACAACAATTCTATTGAAAATATGAGGTTATAAATATAAATGTCAGAATAAAATATGTACCCATTAATCTTAGATTAATGATTGGTCTCGCTGCGATCGACTAGATACCGCGCTATTAAAAAACAATAGCTCAGTGAATGCGGCAACTTTTTATTGTGGTGTCTGTAAGAGATCGTCACTTTTTATCACTTTTTACACAGTTTCATTATATTTTTACACTATTTAACTACGTAAACTGGCATTTTATTATGCCCAAAATTTAATAAAACATTCTCGTACATATCACAGACAGCTTGCAGTATGACTGGCTCGGGTACGCCGAATTCGGCGTAGTATTTGTTGCTGCATTTGACAAGTACGACGGCGGTATCTAGTTGAGCGTAGCGACACCAATTTTTAAATTTAAGCTATTAATGTTATTTATTGATTGAATTATATTTGAAGTGCAGCACTTTGTTTGCAGCATAAACGTGAACAACACTGGCAACGCTCGTCGCACGACCGTCCGCATCTTCATTGCGCCCAAATTGGACGAACGTAACTTGGTCTGGCAACTCGCCGACCATCGCAAGATGTTCATCGAACTCGACAGATTTGTTGTCCCCTGTAAGTGTTATCCGTGGGCAGGTTTGCCGATAGCTAAATGACGTCACGCGTCGGTAGTCAGTAGGTAGGGTAGACAAAAAAAGACAGGTACCTACCGCTACCAACGCGATGGCGTTGCTAGCGGCAAGGCAAACTTTCCTAAAGATTAGCTTTCTTTAGTCTTATTTTTATCTATATAAACCTCAAGTGTGTGTAGCAAATTTCTACAATGCACGATATTTTAAAAAGGGATTTAATGTTTTTGCTTTCATGTAGATAAGTATTAATAATTATATAGACTATGTGAAGTGAAGATTGGAGATTATAAATAGAACTATATATCCGTATCGATTTAAATCTTTGTATCCGTACTAATATTTTAAATGAGAAAGTTTGTATGGATGGATGGATGTGTGGATGTTTCATGCAAAAACTACTGAACCGATCACCATGAAATTTTGAATACACGTTGTCTGGGACTGGGACACCAGAAAGGACATAGGATACCTTTCATCCAGAATGCGAAGGCACCAGCTAATATATTACCTATATATTTCGCAGAATTAATTTTAGAAATATATTTTTGTAGTAAACGCCGGCCAGAACACGATTACGCGCCAGTCGTCGGAGTCTTCTATCACTATTCCGTTCGAGCAGACCTTCCGCGATTTGTCGGTGCAGGGCTCAGACCCCAGAAGGCCAGACTTGGCCACATTCAACTACTGCGGCTGCGGATGGCCTCAGCACATGCTCATTCCGAAGGGAACAGAGGCCGGCGCCCTCTACCAGCTCTTCGTCATGTGCTCCAACTACGACCTGGACAGCGTATGTACAATTCCTTTACTTCCACTTGACGTTTTGCTATGACTGTAGCTGCTAAAATTTATTTATTTAATACTAGCCGTTGCACGTGACTACGTCCGCGTAACTTTATAAAATATAGCCTATATATGTTACCTACTCCCTGACAATGTATCTTAAAAATAATTTAACTGGAAATCTTGCAGCTAATATATATAAATACGAAAATAATTAATTTATCACTGACATAACTGTGCTTATTCGAAATATCGTTTTAAAATATAAATAAAATCTAAAAATCGTTTTCTAAACCGAGTATAATTTAATAACTGTGGTTTTACGAGTATAATAAGTGCTTCCTGAATACAACTTAATTTATTTTAAGAGGAAAAAAAAATACAGATTTTATTAATTTGTCTCTACTTGCTGCTTCGCATTTCAAAATTTCTTTTCGAAATGCAAAATTTTCTTAACTTCAAAGAATCCGCTGTTTTTCTTTGACTTACCTAAATATTCAAGTTATTAAGCTTTTATTCGCTTATTGATTTTAAATTGGTATTTTTTACAGATTGATCAGCCTGACGGCACACAAATGACTTGCAAGGAAGCGTCGAGTTTCTGTGGACTGAGGGACAAACGGTACCCCGATCGCAGAGACATGGGATTCCCCTTCGACCGTCCATCCAGTACCGCTACGAACATTGAAGACTTCAAGCTACCCAATATGGCATTGACAGATGTTACAATTCGTTTCCAAAATGTCACTGAAATCAACCCTAGGAATCCACGACCTTAGGACCATTATGGAAGCGTAGTTGAATATTTGACAAAAAGATTGCTGTGTTTTTTTTTCAACAAACGAGTACTGAGTAGTGAGTATATCTCTCGAGTACTGAGTATTTCCAATACTGACAAGAGTGAGATGGAGCGTTCTTATTGGATTTTATGGATAGCTGTGATCAAATTCAATAGCAATGCAATAAAAATTATTTTTGGTACTCATATGTTAAAAAAAAAAACGTACTATAGTTGAAGATTGATAATAATTATGTAATGTAAGTATGGACGCGGAAAAAGCTCTCATCAAGTAAAAATTTGCAAACGCAAACCAATTTACACCAACCGGTAAACCGTTGAACCAAAAAAGGGTCATTTTGTTTGCCCCGTGGTCATACTTCATTCCGTTTCATAATTCGCAAATTAAATTCGCAGTTTTCTATTTGTGTCAATGTAAACCACATTTAACACCCGCGGGTAAACCTTTCAACCAATAATGGGTCATTTTATTTTTTGCACTATTAATCAAAGATTTAAATGCTATTAATACACAAAGCATATTTTATTTTTCAGCTACGCTTTTTTAATTATTGATACTTAATTTCGACAACTCGCTTTGAATTTTAGATTCCGATTGCATTTATTAGATATAAAAAAAAAAGTAGGCATCAAACAAAAATGGAAAGGCTAATAGAATAAGTCTTAATATAAGTATATTGTACATAGCTATGTATTAGTTTTACGTTTAGATAATTTGATCCGTCTGTAAAATATTATGTCTAAATAAAATGTAAGTACAATTTGGATATTTTTTTAATTATTATCCTTTTTATAAATAATTAAATCGAAGAAATATAAATGTTTGTGTGCTTAAGAAATAATTTATTTTAAAGTTTCAAGGGCACCTCAAGGTAGCCCAACTCAACATAGAAACAAAAGGATCATCCTAGGCCTCATCCATAGTTTCCAATAGGACCGGTCAGAAGCAATCCACTGTCGACCCGCGACCCTTATCAGCTTAGACAAGTGGTATTCGCTCCGTAACGATTAGATTCGAAAGAATAAAATGTATGGGATGTGTCACGTGATTTAGCGACGGAAAATGTCAACCCCATACATTTTAATGTTTTCGAACTTCGTTATCGTTTCGTTATCGTTTTAAATTGTTACTTTTACTAAGGCCCCTGGGCCCATCTTACGCTGCGCTAGCCTCCACTCAACTCACTCTCTCTGTACTATGTGTCCTGCCCTATGTCACTTCATCATATTGATTTGCCGGATTAAGTAGGTATATGGGTAACTTACATTCGTATACGGATCTCTTCATTTCTACTTTGATCTCGCAGTGTAACCCCGAGCATAGCTCGTTGAGCGACGTTGAACTTTCTTACAAGGCCCACGTTCACCACGTTTCAGCACCATCCATATGCACTTAAATTTGGAGAAGATGATATCACGGAGTTTCCAGGTTTTGCAGAGGGAAATCTCTTTCCTCGTACATTACCGGAAACCGACGTTGGTTCTGTACAAGGCATTAATAATTCCTACTTCGAAACCGGGTATTGTAATAGGAATTATCTTTCCTCGTACATTACCGCCCCATGACGCTGGTTTTGTACAAGGAAAGAAAAAATCCTACTTCAAAACCGGGTTATGAACTTAAGGCGTCAGTCTATCGGTGCAAAACTACGAATCAGAGTCGAAAAAAACCGTGCGCGTGGGGAGCACCTCCGCTGACATCCTGCGTTATAATACTCGTAATTTATCAATAGAATCTTGCTCTACTTATTGCTTTTAATATTTTACTAGAATTTTTTAATTTTATGTTATTGAAAATACCCAATTTTCAACATTTCTAAATATATTATACATGCATTGTTATGCTATAATAGTTAATCCAATAAATAGATACAGTCGGCGCGCTAGCTCCAAGAAATTTTAGAAATGTTAGAAATTTTAAAATGTTAGAAATGTAGAAATTTTAGAAGTTTTAGAAATTTTAGAAAGAGACTTAGAAAGAGAATTTTTTTTAATTTCATGTTATTGAAAATACCCAATTTTTCTAAATATATTATACATGCATTGTTATGCTATAATAGTTAATCCAATAAATAGATACAGTCGGCGCGCTAGCTCCAAGAAATTTTAGAAATGTTAGAATGTTAGAAATGTTAGAAATGTTAGAAATGTTAGAAATGTTAGAAATTTTAGAAATTTTAGAAATTTTAGAAATTTTAGAAATTTTAGAAATTTTAGAAATTTTAGAAATTTTAGAATGTTAGAAATGTTAGAAATTTTAGAATTTTAGAAATGTAGAAATTTTAGAAGTTTTAGAAATTTTAGAAAGAGAAATTTTTTAATTTCATGTTATTGAAAATACCCAATTTTCAACATTTCTAAATATATTATACATGCATTTGTTATGCTATAATAGTTAATCCAATAAATAGATACAGTCGGCGCGCTAGCTCCAAGAAATTTTAGAAATGTTAGAAATTTTAGAATGTTAGAAATGTAGAAATTTTAGAAGTTTTAGAAATTTTAGAAAGAGACTTAGAAAGAGAATTTTTTTAATTTCATGTTATTGAAAATACCCAATTTTTCTAAATATATTATACATGCATTGTTGTGCTATAATAGTTAATCCAATAAATAGATACAGTCGGCGCGCTAGCTCCAAGAAATTTTAGAAATTTTAGAATGTTAGAAATGTAGAAATTTTAGAAGTTTTAGAAATTTTAGAAATTTTAGAAATTTTAGATATTTTAGAAATTTTAGAAACAGACTTGTTTTTTAGAATTAGTTTTAGTTAATTTAGAATATAGAAAAGTTGCTAGCAGATTATCGATATTATTATTGTGAATAAGGTTGTGTTCATTTCATTATTAGAAATTGAGATGATATTACATGATTGAAGACTTTTTTTGAGCGGAAGCCTGTGCCAGGAGCCTTCACTCTTCCATAAAAGCTAGTAATAATATATATACCTAATTTTTTTTATAATTATTATAACATATAATATAATATAATATAATATAATATAATATAATATAATATAATATAATATAATATAATATAATATAATATAATATAATATAATATAATATAATATAATATAATACAGTATAACATATACGAATATAATGCTTATGATATTTGACTTGCATTTCCTTTTTTTAGACAAGCATATCTTTTTCCATTATGACCCAATAATAATATATAATAATATAACAAAAACAAAAACTAACTAACTACCAAAAAGTGCTAACAGAAGCGCAAAATCTCTGAGAGTGAGCGAGACAAAGATATTTGTTCGATCGCAAAAAACATGTAAAAATTTAACACGGAGCACACGTCTGAACGCAACGACCACTCACCGGTCACTGAGGAGTTTGATTGCCGGTATTTTCTTATCAATAAAATAATTACTTTTCTTAATTTTTATACAGAAACCATAGCTTTTTATTGTACCTAAACACTTGTCCTTTATGATAATAAACGTTAATTTCTAATTGTTGTTACGTAACTATGTTAAAAATGAAAAAAAAAAATTAGTGAAAAATTTGATAAAAGACAATATTTAACGTTCTTACTTGAGAACATGAATCAGTTTTGCAAAAAAATAATCAGATAAATTTAAGGACGACCACATAAGAAAACTTCATATCTGAATAGATTTTCTAATTTATCATTAGTTGTTATGTCATTGGTCCGTGAACATAGCTCAACATACTGTAGTGGTACTAGAGCCCACGACCAAAACCATGTGTCATCGTGATACGGCCCAAATCATATATAGTCACTAGCCCTGATGCCCCTGAACGCAACTAGGTATGTAGTAACGATTAAAGCTGCTGTTTCTTCGCGGGGGGCCATGTCTGCTGTGCAAAAAAAAAAAGGCAGGTCGTTGTATCGTTAGACGTCTGCTATTGAAAATGTACATAGGAATTGTTATATAAGTACGAAAAAACCAGTTAGCAGACATATAGGGTGCTGCGTTTGACCTGGGCAAATTTTGACAAGTGTAAAAAAAATGAGCCGACTTGACAATAACTGCCCGGTTCAAATTTTTTTTGAAAGTTTCGTAAAGCTCTCGAGATGACAAAAACACGATTAGCAGACGTTACTAGTGCTGTTTATAACTTCAAAAAGCAAAAACACGTTTCGGAGCCGCGCGGCAAACGCCGCGGCGCTTGGTACGCTCTTGTGCCAGAAGGCTCATTTACTTGTTACGCTCTTGTGCCAGAAGGCTCATTTACTTGTTACGCTCTTGTATTTTGCTTCACTACACCACTGAGATGTATACATACTCGAGAGTGCACTGGTTCCTCAGTCCGGAGCGAAAAACCAATTACCCGAATTAAAAGAAGTCATCGAGGAGGAAGAATCGATATCCGCGAATGGTAATGTTAATATTATTGTCATTGTTGAATTTTCGTAAATAAATAAATAATTCTTAATAATGATATTTGTGTTATAGAAGAAAACGTCGATCACCTAGACGACGTGCGAGCCGATTTCGACGACGACGACGATTGAGAGAAATGATTTTTCCACAAATTTCGTGATAATTTTTTCAATAAATAATATTTTGCATACAATGTGAGTTCCATTTTATGCCATTTCTCCAAAATTCATTTCATTTTACTCCTACGATTTAATGTATGCATTTATTTGTAAAGGGTACTTCAGTCCGTCCGAATACGATTTCGCAATGAATTTTAAGCATCGAAAAGTTGTCTGATAAAGTAGGTGCAGCATTCCATTTGTCTGATATTAATTTTTTCCACATCTCAGTAACCTATTTCACCATATGGAACAGTTAGCAGACGTAAAACGATGATATTGATCCGATTTTTTTTTTTACATTTTCAAAATTCTTTTCAAATGCAATGCAGCAGGATATCTGTCTGGAAACTGGTTCGTTCACATAAACTGGCCAACATTTACTTATAAACATTATTTCCAGACGTATTACGATAATTTTTTTTTTTTGTGTCATTTTTTTTTTTTCAAAGTCATCTTGGTATGAACAGCACTGTAGACGTCTGCTAATGGTTTGTTTCATATCTAAGGATTATAATTCAACTACATACCGGATAGCAGACGTGCAGCGATGACACATGTTGGCGACTTTTGTCCATTTTTCAAAAGTGCACTCAGGTCAAACGCAGCAGGCTACATGTCTGCTGTTAGCATTTTTGGGGGTTTTTTCATCCCAATAATGGGTTTTATAAGTTTTAGCCGTATCACGATGACACAAAAATTTTGGTCGTGGGCTCTGGTACTATAGGGCTTGGCAGAGCTGTGTTTAACTCCATTTTTACCTAATATATACCCTATAAACAAACGCTTAAAAAATACTTAACTATTAACCATATTATAAATTTTTCTTGGTTATAAAAATATTTCTAAGTTTTTCCTAAATTAGTTTGAAAACAATGTTATAAGCAGCGCCAAAAATTCGATGAGAGTCAATTTTTAACGGTCCGCAGCCTTAAGGAATTATTTGAACTCTCCCAATACTAGTTATGAAAGTTGGTTATGTACGGGGAATAAGCGCAAAATTAGCCATAATTAGAATGTAGAGAAATGCTAGTCATGCCACATTATATGGAAGTAGGGAAGTTGCGGTATCAGTGTCTATAGATACCTAATAATTTTAAAGAAAGTACTTACTTCGATGAAAGAAGCAAAGAGAAGGGCATTTGGTACAACACCTCCAGAGTCAACGTCCTGCAGTCCCATTGCATTGCCCATGGTTAGTAAACTAAGACTCTACTCTCGGAATCTAATCTCGGAGATCAGGATCAAAGCTAAATATAGGTCACGCTCTCCCCACTCGGGTCCCTTTTCCATCCAGGCATATAGGAACAACACATCATACTACAATCTCCTGGTTTTGATGGGTCGAACTTACAATGACATGGTGATTGGATCTGAGGTGGACATTGACATATTCGACATTAGGTTCCCTTTGTTCAAGTCTAGATTGGGGCTGGTATTTAAGTAGGCTAATGTTTTATTTACTTTTGTTAATTAGGTGTTAGTTAGTTAGTTTTTAGTTAAGTACTTAGTTGTTATCATTAGTGTTTAGTTAGAATTAAGTTTATCATGTTATGCACTCAATTTAGGAATACAATTTAGCTAATTATTACACACATTTTGTTTTCACGAATTTGATTGTATTCTGTCTTTGTGCTTTGTTTAATAAATAAATAAATAAAAGCTTCACGGGACTAAGCTTAAATTAACTTTTAGACTAATTTCCAGTTTTAGACTAATTTAAGTCAATGTCTGTGTAGGCCGGATGTTTTAAACACTGAGTTAACTCCCCGATTGCGAAGTTTGTGGAAGCATAGAAGATTGCGCTAAGTAGGTACGAAAAGGAAAGAACTTCTTTGATGTATAAATAAGTATAACAAACATAGGCGATTTGGATAACAATGAAAAACATATTATTTGCTTCATAATATAATATTTATTCATAGGTATACACTAACGGGTCAAATTTAAAATCTAAGTATAAATCTAATAATGTACAACTTATTAATTTAAAAGACTAAAGTAAACAACCTTTCCATTTTTTAAATGCTAATAATTGAAGAATATTTATTAAGTATAGTTTATTAATTTTATCAAATCATAGATTATAGAGAGTTACGAGGCGGGATTCCTTGGGTTGTTTTCAGTTGTGTTTTGTAAGCGAATGGTGACGTCTGCCAGTGCCATGTTAGGAAGTTTGAAGTCCTCAATGTTGGTGGCCGCGCTTGAAGGACGGTCGAATGGGAAACCCATTGCCCGGCGGTCTGGATACTTTTGGTCTCTGATGCCGCAGAAACTGGAGGCTTGCTTACAAGTCATCTGTGTACCATCTGGCTGGTCAACCTATAGTACGAGTTATATGGGAAATTAATTTTATTTTAATATTTTATTATTTTAGAATTTATTTAACAACCTTTTAAATCTTTACATCTGTTCGTATATTATGCATGTAAGTATTAGAGTTTATTAAAATATTATATACTTAATAAAATGAAATATTTTACAGTCCTGACACCGTTTCTTAAAGATTGTCTTGCTTTTCAGCACAGACCAGAGCCAGAGCCAACCATTAGGTATACTTATATAGTCTTTGGAGCCAACTATGAAAAGTTCAATTCCAATATATAAATTAATATATTTAAAATTATATTTGCTGATTATTCATTTATTTTCATTTATTTATATTATTACAGACTGCTATATATACCTATTGCTCTAGTGGTATTTTATTCATTTGTAATATTGTGGACTTGGGCGGGCGTCCGTGAAGCCCACTATGAGGTCCCCATCGGAAGATCAGAGCTGTATGTGGCTTGGAGCACACACAGCATAATATCACATAATATGCTGAGTTGGGCATTGGCAAGTATGGTAATTTTGACAACTTATTAAACTTGTATTGTGAAAATTTTTCTTTCTTTCTTCTTTTTTTAATAATTATTCCACTCCACTCCACTCCATTCCATTCTATTCTCCAACAATGTTTCCACTTACCCGGTCGAGGTCGTAGTTGGAGAGCATAACGAAGAGCGTGTACACGACGCCAGCTTCGCTTCCCTTCGGCACGAGCATGTGCTGAGGCCATCCGCAGCCGCAGAAGTTGAACGCGGCTAAGTCCGTCCGCCGCGGATCGTCACCCTGCGCCGACAAGTCGCGGAACGTCTGCTCGAACGGAATCGTCACAGACGACTCGGTCGACTGACGCGTTATATTGTTCTGCCCGGATTTCACTGTAGCAATGAGCACATCATTTTTTAGGACGCCAATAGTACTACTTTCATTGCGGCCATATTTTATATAAGCCACTATCTGTTGCCCGCGAATTCGTCCGCGTTCAAAATGTTATTATAGCCTAATAATTTCTATGCTATGTATTCTATGTTATAATAATTAATATCTTTAATTATTATGTTATTAAAGCCTTTCTCGATGAATGGACGATAAACCACAACACAAAAAGATTTTTTTTTTCGAAACATTTCGAGACGAGACTCAAAAGTGCATACTACCAAATATAAATATGACCAAAGGCAGCACTTATTTTTAGGTGCCGGAGACATAAAGCAGAACAAATTCTATATGTAAACTTAACAAATATAATATCAAACCTCAGCATACATGCTTATGTAAGTAGTATGAAAAATACTTACGTGGAACAACGAATCTGTCCATTTCGATGAACATCTTACGTTGGTCGGACAACTGCCACGCCAGATTTCGTTCGTCAAATTTCGGCGCCAAAAAGATGCGTACTGTCGCACGTCTTGCGCTTCCAGTATTGTTAACGTTGATGCTGAAAAAAAACACCTTATTAAAAATTAATATTCCTTTTTCGATATTAATCTATACTAATATTATAAAGCTGAAGAGTTTGTTTGTTCATTTGTTTGTTTGTTTGTTTGAACGCGCTAATCTCAGGAACTACTGGTTCGAATTGAAAAATTCTTTTTGTGTTGGATAGATCATTTATCGAGGAAGGCTTTAGCCTATATAACATCACGTTGCGACTAATAGGAGCGAAGAAACAGTCGAAAATGTGAAAAAAAAAACGGGGAAAATTATTCATCTTTGAGGGCTTCCGTTGCGTGCGCTGCGAAAACCGTTCGAGATACCCAAATGAATCTCAAATAACTATTCCACGCGGACGAAGTCGCGAGCACCAGCTAGTATAATTATAAACATTCATTATTGATGAGAGCATCGGGTCGACGCTGCATCTAAGAGCTAGGCTGTTCTGATTGGTCCTGTTGGAAAATTATACTCAGCGGAAGCCTATGTCGAGCAGTGTCATTTTTTTTTATTAAATATGGGTTTGCTCTTGGCCAACAACCAGCTGTGTAGCAAATGAGATGATGAATTATAGAAACTACTTTTTAACAAAGATAAGTTATTACTTAAGGCGCTTAGTGCCAAATGACAATTAAGGCAACAAATGGGTACTCTGTTAAGCCTACTCCTCGTTTATGGCTAAACCAAAAAATTAAAAATATATATAAGTAAACATGAATTATCAAAGTTTAAACAACATTTGGTAGGTTCATTATTTTTTCGAATTACGAAAACTTTCCATATTTAAAAAAATAAATAACCAAACAGTATTATTTTTTGGCTTTTTTTTGGCATTCCCTACTACTCCATATACCTAATACGCGTTAGTGCTTTCGACAGCACATAGGCACCTTAAGTTGGAGTTAACTTTGGAGTTATAAAATTCAAATTGAAATGTACTCACATGTAGCGATAAGGTCTGTGGTTGAGGTGAGTGAATCGTACAAGAATTGGACCCCGGTTGGAGAAGTCGAGTCCTCGCGACAAGTCGACGTCGCTCTGCATCCAGAACGTGTTCAAAGTGTTCGCCTGTCCGCCATCGCTTTCCACTTGAACTGATGCCACAGTAACACCAGGATTCTCAAGCTAAAATTTTATTACACGATTTCAGAAAATTTAAAAGCGTAGGAACTGTGTATGGTTCTGACAGTGACAGGGTATGGGGACGTTCAAGTATTACGTAACGCAATCGTAACGTGTAAAACGTTACGATGCGTTACAGGGGCGGAAGGGGGGTTCGAACAACGCGTTACGTAGGTAACGTAGGTAACAACGTCACGTTGTTTTTTTATTTACCTAAATAAAAAAACTGGTATTAAATTCTCCCAAATCAGCTTCTCTCGAGTGTATGTATTATTGTACGTCTTTTTATTATTGTTCTCTCAAGTTGGCAAACCTTTTCGTTGGTAAAAATGGTCGCTTGGCTGTTACGTAACGTTTAGGGAGGGGGGTAGGGTACAAAAACACGTTACGGCGCGTTACATTACAGGGCAGTGAGGCCGTCAAAAATCTTCAAAAATTGCATTACGTAATACTTGAAGAGTGATTACTACAAGTGACAGATCTTAAGTATAAAACAAAACATAACACACTGAAAAGAAATACTTTTATACCTCAGAACGAGTGTATGGGCGCACATAAGCAGACTCCTTGTAACTTTGGAACATGTCATCTATCCAAGCGTGCCAACGGTAAAAGAGCGGATCGCGCATTGTGGTCGCTTCGTCAGCGAAAACTGCGAATTGTTCCTAGAAAAGAGCAAATCCTTTAGTAAACTCATTAGCGAATGTATAGGTAGGTAACTAGCAATATATAGCAAATGCTTACCAAATAACGATGCTGAGGATCGTGTATATATGCAGACATAATATGACCACTGTTATGAAGATTCCCATACAATTCTCTGTTGGGTGATAGCATGCTGGCTTCTACCATGTTACCTAAAGTGTCTATATCCAAAGGTTGTGTAGTGCCGTTTGGCTGAAATAAATAAAAATAAATTAGATAAATTTAAAGTAAGTAAGTACCTATATGAGGTGTTGAGGATGTTTAAAAATGATTGTAAGACTCGGACGAGTTTATTAGTGAACTACATATTAGCCAAAGATCGCAACTTCTTTTGCCTGGGCTTCATTATAAGATATGAATTTATTGTTTTATAAACAAAAACTTATATTATAAACTAAACTAAATACTTAAATGTGTAGGTAACAAACAAGCGTCCCAAATTCCTAGTCCAGTAGTACCACTGAGCACTGAGCATTGGTGGTGTAAGGTTTTTCGCTAATCACCGCAACATTTCTAACTTTTAGCATTTTTATACTCTTACTAAAGGAATTCGTCAGTTCAAAAAGTCAGTTCGAATAATTTACATGTAGGTAGAGACCTACGCACCAAACAATTATAGACCTTTGAAGTTTTTGCAAGTTCATTCGCAAATAGCTAAAAACAGGATCAGCCCAATCAGCGGGAACTAATACCAAATTCAGAGGTTGATAGTTGTTTGATACGGACTACTAGTAGTTCCCTCTGTTAATGAGTAGTCTCAAGTAGTCTGTACTCAAGTACAGTCTTACCAATGTAACGGTGCCAGTTGAGATAGCTTCTTGGACATTCTTCCGCCAACGCTCCATATCATCAACAGTGAGATTAATGTTATCTGCTGATCTTGTAACGGTCTGCCAAGTCATGTTCGCTTGTCGCGGCGGCCAACCGCGGGATGATGTCAAGCTGTCCAACTTAGGAAAGTACGCCTCTGGAATAGGCTCCCGCCAATTGCTGAATTTCTTTACTCTTTTTAACGAGTTGTTTAGACGCTCGCAATTGTATCTGTAAGTGTTTATTTTTAATAATTGTTTAGATTAATAACTGACTAAGTATTGACGTACGTAGGTAAGTATTGAAAAATATACTATGTAATGAGTACTAGCCTCGCAATAATTTGTTGATGCATGTAGAAAAATAGTTCCCCTCGGCGGTCTTTAGCAACAATAGATCTGTCGCTAGAGGTGAAAGGATATACAAGATGCCAGTGCCAGTGATGTAGATTAACGCCTACATCCTCACGGAAATAAGCTAAACGATGTTCCTCTTCTAAATCAGTAGCAGTGTAATTACGGGGGATTATGATGGGAGAGCGCTAAAAATAAAATCAAAACAAAAAGTTAGCGTAAAATTTGCGTAAAAAGAAATGATAAAATAAAAAGGCAACATTTTTTAAAATTAATAATTAGTGACATTGACATTAGTTAATAGACTATAAGTAAAACTGACAGAAAACGGAACATATTTTTTATGAAAATCTCAACTATTATTTTTATATAATATATTATCAAGACACTTTTTATTTTATTATAACCTTAATTTAAAAAAATAATCAAAGCAATTTGAAAAGTGCTGGGGTTCTGTTAAAAATGTATTTATATTTTACGATAACAGAATTTGTGGAACGGAACGTAATATTGCAAAAGTCACGTAGGCCACCGATGTGTAGACGCGCGTGTTTATATATTTACAAAAATATAACCCCAGTTGCTAGAAAAAGTGTCCAATTTTACTATAAAAATTGGTTACATATGTGTTGCGTTTAATATATTATAATGGAGGATTTTCTCAATAACCCGGGAGTTGTCGTTGTTCGTGCAAAACCAGAGGGACAAAGGAAAACTTTCAAACCAAGTATCCGATCTGTAAATAAGATTCCCGATGAATTGTTAAATAATCCTCTGTTGAACCGGGCTTGCGAAGCGTTACCACAGAATTACAATTTTGAAATACACAAGACAATATGGAGAATAAGGTCATTAAATTCAAAGAGGGTCGCATTGCAAATGCCCGAAGGTAAACTAAGTTTCTATTAACTTCTTATTATGTATTTATTCACTTCATATATGTATAGTTTGAAAGACCAGAGCAAATTAAAAGAGAAGACCTACGTTTAGAATTTCGTTTTAGTCAAAGTATGAAAATAATGTTGTTTTTAAATTCCTCTATTTAAATGAAATGTTGTGTAAAAATTTCAAGTAAATCTATTAGCTAGTTTTCGAGTTTTTGAAGGATACACACAATCATAACATTTTTATATTATATAGTTTAAATAAAGATTATAATAATTTTTATTATTGCAGGTTTGACGATGTTTGCAATAACTCTATGTGACATCATAGAAACTTTTACCGAGGCTGACACGGTAATCATGGGTGATGTGACTTATGGAGCTTGTTGCATTGATGACTTCACAGCCATTGCACTTGGTGTTGATCTTCTAGTGCACTATGGACATTCCTGCCTTATACCCATAGACCAAACTAATAATATCAAGGTACTCTATATATTTGTCGATATAAAAATAGATCCATTACATTTCATTGAAACGGTCAGATTGAATTTTCCAAAGAGGACACATCTGGCATTAGTTAGTACAATACAGTTCGTCACAACATTACACTCAGTGTCAAAAACGTTACGAAATGAAGAGTATATTGTGACAGTGCCACAGTGCAAACCTTTGTCTCCGGGTGAAATACTAGGATGTACAGCGCCTAAAGTAGGATCTGATGTTATAATTTATTTAGGCGATGGAAGATTCCATTTGGAAGCAATTATGATAGCGAATCCCAATATACCAGCTTATAAATATGATCCATATGAGAAAAAATTTACTTCAGAACAATATGAACATACAAATATGCAGACAAATAGACAAAATCAGATAGAAAATGCAAAGGGGGCTGGAAGTTTTGGACTCATACTGGGCACTCTTGGAAGGCAGGGAAGCGGAAAGGTCCTCGGTAACTTAGAAAAACAGATTCAAAACACAGACAAGAAATATGTAAAGATACTGCTGTCCGAAATATTTCCCAGTAAACTAAATTTGTTTGAATTAGATGCATTCGTTCAAGTTGCCTGTCCGCGACTTTCTATCGATTGGGGAACAGCTTTTCCGAAGCCCCTACTTACGCCATATGAATTTTCGGTTTGTCTAGGAAATAGTGTGTGGTTAAAAGACGATAGCACATATCCTATGGATTTCTATTCAAATGACAGCCTCGGACCGTGGACTCCTAATTATAAACCGGTATTTTGTTCGGGGACCGATAAGAAATGTGACAATTGTTGTGAAGGTAAAAGCAAGAAATAGATAGCTATTTATCTTTCGTATGTCTATATGTAAATAAATAAATAATCTGTCCATTATCATAATGGAGGTAACTTACTTTTACATTCTCAGGGACAACACGAGCTTTCTCCCTCGCTTGAGTGAAAACCTGCGAGTCTAAGAATTTTGATGGAAAAGTTTCTGCAAAGTTTTGGATCTCAATCGCCTTTGTATCTTTCCTGTGTACAAATTTTTATATGTTTAGTCCAAGGGTATAACCAAGAATGAAACAGCAGATGTAATATTGTCAAGCAATTAAATTTCTACTCAAAGTCAGTTCACTGTAAGTGGTAATAGTACAGGATCCTAAGAGAGGTTGTCCTTCATACCCATCTCTTTACAGAGCTGATGTGACAGAGAAGCATAGCGGCTAGTTCTTTTTTTTAAATTAAGGATATCCATCAATGAGCATATTTCGTTAGGCAATACAGTTGTGATTTAATATATTTAAAAATGAAGTTTTCGTCTGATAAACTGATGGGTGAAGGACAACCTCTCTTTGGATCTTAGACCATAATTTGATATATTAATATGATATAATATAATAGGTAGACTGATAAAACTAAAAATATAATAGGTAGCTTAATGAAACTGTAAATGAAAAATGTATAGGAGATTATGCTCTCGTTGGATGTTTTAATATTTAGCTTTAATTTGTAGCAAATTTATTAGGCAACTATGATCTGTTTTGTAATCACAATGGAAAGTAAAAAAAATGTCCTAATTAATATTGAAAATTAATTCCGCTTACAAAAGCTAGTCAGACAATCAAACTTTTTTTTCTTAAAACAATGTCATTAATTAATTGACATTAATGAATTGAATTTAATACACAATATCATAAAATCAAAAAAATATCTAAAATTGTTTAAAAATCACAAACTAAATAACAATACCAGTGTCTATTTAATTTTAATGTATAAATGGCGTTGGGATTTTTTATTATTAATGTGTGCTGAACAGGCAGATAGTTCATAAGACTTTAGACTTGCAGCTTAAGGGATGTTGCAATGTTGCCATAGATTATGACAAATTGAATCTAGGTTGTCTAATTTTTTGGAGAGTGTTTCACACAAAGGAGATCAATCAATTTTGTATGGCCATCAGTTTTTTATTATCATGGTACATACAAGATAGGTAAGAAGAAATTGTGGATTTTTATGGTAAATATAGTGTAATTTGGTATTTTTTCCCCATTTACAAAAATCTGAAACATTCACAAGAAATCACGGAAATTAAAAAAAAAAAATTAGGTATTACCAAATTCACTTCTCCAAAACAAACAATTGCCTGATTTTGAAGGATTTCCATTGAGGGGCATATTATTTAATTTAACTTTTTAAGCTAATTATGAAATATCAGATCACAATGAATTAATTTTTGTGTACATATGTATATATTTTACAAAAAAAAAATCACTGACCTGTGCATCAGCGCCACCGAGTAACAGTAGTTGAACAACTGCGGGTTGAGATTAACTCTTGCGTATACGCATGTCGACAGCAATATTTGAAGCTGATTTTCGGGAACCTCTGTACAGATTTTGGTTATTAAGTTTATGTTTTAATTACATGTTCGATTGTAATTTAATTGTAAAAAAATACTTAACTAAGTAATTTATAATTTTATTTTTTCATAAAAACAACCCACAATTTATTTAGTTTGTTTTATTTATTCTTTCGCAATTTTATCTTACTGAAAGTACATTATCCATTGTAATAAGAATCTAATAAATTTAAACGAGAAATTATTTTTATCATAATAATAAAATACATTTACAAATGCGAAAGTTTGTAGGTATGTTTGGATGCTTACATGTTTGTTACTCAATCATGCAAAAACGGCTGAATTCATTTGAATTAGTTGTACTTAATTCTATTCTAGTAAAAACGCAATATTACACAAAAAAGGTTTTTTTTAAACTATTAGTTAAAAAAGGTAAACAACTTAATTAATTTACTTTTGTTATAATTTGTTTATTTTTGGATTTACTTAAAATTGACGCATTACACCATATCGAAGTAACGAAATATTATTTAGCTTGAGATAAAATATTTTGAAATAATATGGAACTCACTCATCAGTGTGTCAATGACTTCAGTGGCCATTTCTTGATGGGTCGGCAGAAACAAAGAAAACTCGACGTCAGTGGGTAGCTTCCCGGCTTTGGGAAATCTTGGAACTTGATCCAAGTTTTGCAGAGGGATAATTTCGGTAGCCTCATCGCCGTAACGACTGTTCAGCTCTATACCGTTGTTCTCGTATTCCTTGGACTGAAAATGGTTTTATGATAAAGCATTTATATAAAGGACTAGCTGGAGCCCGCGACTTTTCTGGATGAAAGGTACCCTATGTCCTTTCTGGTGTCCCAGACAACGTGTATGCAAGATTTCATGGTGATCGGTTCAGTAGTTTTTGCGTAAAAGAGTTACAAACATTCATACAAACAAACCTTAAGTACTCGAGGGCAATATATAGACTTGTAAGAAAGACAATAGAACTAGATAGAAATATTTGTTTAAAATGTAAGTAGGAACAAAATAAGTTATGAGTTTGATCTATAATATAGATACTAATATTACAAAGAGGAAAGATTTGTTTGTTTGAGTTGAATAGGCTCCGAAACTACTAAATCAATTTGAAAAATTCTTTCACTGTTGGGAAGCTAAGTATATAATTAGCAAGTAACACTATATTTTATAAAATTACGCGGACGAAGTCGCGTGCAACAGCTAGTAAGTATATTATAAAAATCTTTCTTCAAATTCTTATAGGTATATGTTACAAGGATATGGAAAACATAATATACTTACTACAAACTGCTCCGTTAGTTGAAAAATAGCTTTCTTGTCCCCTTTCGTTGTGATCAAAGGTTCGTTTGGACGATCAAACAGTAATTTGAAACTGTCTATGATGTTAGACATTTTAAATGTTTAAACTATTTTTTTTTAAATTAAATTAAATGTCCACTTCACAATAAATGTGAATTGGAAATAAATCGTTTTAACTTGTTCAGCCTTTTATAGTGTTGAACTGTGTGAAAATTTTTAGGCACATAACCGCAAAGGAATGATAAATGGGCAAGATAAAAAAAAATTGGATTTATTTGCAATATGGGAATATTTTATCTCAAAATATACCCCCCACAAAAATTAAAGGAGCAAAAAAATATCGAAATTTTTAGGTTATTTTCAACAGGCTGTAACTTGAAGACGAATTGTCGTACAGTAAATTTAAAAAAAGCCAATTGTAGCACCAAGTGTCTAGTTTTTGGATCTGAACTACAAAATTATTATTTTTTAATTTTTCTTCGAGTAATCTTGAGAAAACGACCGACAAAAAAAAATTCGAAATTTTGTTGGTTTTTTTTTATCTACGGGGCTGAAAATTTTTTTTTTATCTTAACCATTATATGGACCGGATAACTTGTTCATTCAGCTTCAACTTCCTTTTTTTAAGATTTTGATACGACCGTTTTTCGATGAGATATCATTCTTTGAATGGAAAAGGATCATTTCGACTTTGACCATCAATATTTCAGCAACCAAAGCTCGCGCAGAAAATTCAAGGTGGGTTTTGAAAACTTCAATAAATTTTATACAAGAATTATTCATTGTTTTTTCTAAAAAATATTTATTTTCATACTTTACAAGAATTTGAAAAATCATAAAAAAGGGGCTTTTGATAACTTTTTGAAAAATCAAGCGCTGAATCAAAAATACGGAGAAAATCATAAATGTTAATTTATGCCTCATAAATGCCTTTTACAGTTCAATACACCCAAATACACAGAGTTTCAATTTAATCCACTCAGCCGTTTTTTTGTCCCACTCGATTGAATTTTTTAAGAAATTGAATCAACGCGGACGAAGTCGCGGGCACCAGCTAGTACTTGATAATATCTCGTAAGAATGGGGAGGGGAGTCCGAGAAATCTTATCTTACATGGGAGTAGAGGGCAAAAACTGTCCTTATGTAATTATTGAATGGCTTCACATATACAGACTGATAAGTTAACCATCTAGGAAGAGGTTATTAAAGAATCTATAAGTTACTATAGATTGTTTTGTTAATTATTGACCTAACAACCCATTTCCTGGGCCGACGCACGTTATCAACTAATTAATATACTTACCTAATATTATTAATGTGAAAGTAACTCTGTCTGTTTGTTACCTTTTCACGCCTTAACTACTCAACCGATCATAATGAAATTTTATAATAACATACACGTCAGAGATATAGGAAAGGACATAGGCCATAGGGTACCTTTATCTAAAGAAATGAACGACTGTTCTCGACGAATCATCTAACTAAAATAAAAACTTAACGCATGGCCAGTGTTAACAAGTGGTCAATCGTTATTATTGCTTATTATATATTTTTATTTTTCAACGCGGGCGAAGTCGCGCGCACCAGCTAGTTATATAATTATTATTAATTTAATAATGGATATAGGTACATACTTATATGCGTATGTAGGGTTTCATATTGTGTATTATATACTTGTTCATATTGTTTTCCATGGTAATAAATGTTCATTCCCATTGGCGGAAAACGCCTACATACTTATGAGTGTTAAATTTAAAATCTAATTTTATTTGGGAACATTTTTTCTGTGGGAAATAAGTATTTCTCAATGACATCATAAATAAAAAACACGTCTATCTTTAACATACATTTTTATTATCTGCTAATTTGTCCCAAATTGTTATCTAACCACATCCACTCAACTGACAAAAATGTTACTATTTTTTTTTCCATTTATCCATTTAAATATTCTAATACTAAACATTAAAAATCACAATTTCATTGTACTAAGAAATTAATTTATAAAATATCACTTTTCCGTTAGGAATTTACATGCAAGATCTAAAAACTGTTCCGGTTTTTGACTGTGAACCCAATGTCCGGCACCTTCAACAAATATTAGCTCGGCCAGTGGAAAATATTCCTGGATTTCGTGTAGATCATCCTTACTGTAAAAAAAAATAGAATTATAGTATGCTATGGTGCTATGTGCATAATAACAGCACGTGTGCTGTTGTGTTGTGATTCCGTGACTAAGTAAAGGATGCCAGAGCCCATTTCCCTGTCCCTTCCCAATAGGATCCTTAATCCTACTATGGTCGGCAACTCACTTAGAGTGTCTGTGGTGTTGCTTGTATTATAGGTAACGGTAATGCAGCATAATGCAGTTCTGTTCAGTGAGTAAGGGAATCTAGAACCCATGAAAATATCCCTTCGAATCAGCAGCATTCTCGCAGCACTTGTGGCATTGTTTATGTTAGAGGCGACGTGTAACCACCTACCATCAAGTGGACCGTTATCCTGTGTGTCGATTTTAACATAAAAAAGACAGTCTAAAGAAAATCTACGAATTTTAAATGTCACTGTATGAACATTTAAAAATCAGATCTGGCAACACTAAGATCGCACCTCTGAAAAGGTGCCAGCTACATTTCATTTTACACTGAAAATTGTTTTTCATGTTTGACTTTTCAAACCCTTTGCCACCTGGCGCCTAAAGTGACCGCTATTCTCGCTCTGCCCCAGGGCTGGCACTGAGCCAGCTTATTAATATATTTATAATATTATGCATGATATACATAATGCATAGAATAAATAGTACATTAAATTTACCCAATATAATCTGATAGAGATCCTCCCACAAACAAAGTTGGACCACAATATTGAAGGCCTTTCAGGTTTGATGGGAAATTTGATATATGCGATTGGAAGTTTTCCTTCAGTGCATTCAAATTAACTCTCCAAGTATAAGCTCCTGTATTAGTTTGCACTAAGTTTGTTATTAGGAAATTTCTTAAATTGACATCTGGAGAGATTCCTTTGAGTTGCTTATCAGCTAACTTTCTTGCTTTTGACATGGCAACACCAGGTCGGATAGATACAGCATTCATAGCATCAAATAAATTAACCATGGAGAAAATTTGTGGGCTCGTTTTTACTGGTGATATATCGATGACTAGAAGACTGGATATAAGGTCGGGCTGAAAATTAAGTATAGCACTCATTAGATATTTTGGTAATAAATATGGATAGTATTTTTAATAAAAGAAAGCTTATATTTTTCAATGTCTATTCCAATGAAATCCTACAATTCAACAGGCCACTTGAATGTTTTTTTAGTTTTAGTAAAACTCTAAAAACCTTGCTTATTTATTTTTTGAAGTAAAACACTAGAGTGGAAGTTGGGGAAAAAAAATCCTGACCACCCTAGTGTGACAGTTAAGAAATAGAATTCCTAAGCACTATACTAGTGTGACAGTAAATAAAGTTTCTAGCCACTACACTGGTGTGACAGTTAATAAATAAAACCTACCTACCTAGTGTGACGATCAGTCTGCACCCATAATATAGGTGACATTTATCACTACCGTGATTTGGTCAATACTTATTTGCATAAAAAAATGATAAGAACTTACAACTTACACATAGCAATGACAACACCATAGCTGTGCGTCCTCCCATGCTATGTCCCAGCAGCGATACCTTAGAAAGTTCTAGTTTCTTAAATAGCTTCATAAGATCGTTGGCCATATGGTTATACGTGTGTTGTGATGAATGGCGACTGTCTCCATGGTTGCGAGCGTCGACGCTGATCACTTTTCTTCCAGTTTTCTTGTGTATGGCTTTGCTCATACTATTCCAATTATTCTTTGAGCCTAACAGTCCATGCAAGATAACTAAGGGTGGAGACGAATCTTCTGCTTCAGATGTGCTCTCGTAAGAGGCGTAAGCTAATTCCACCGTATCACCATAATCCGAAATAGAAGCTACACTTCTAGCTGTTTGGAGCAGACTATGACGATATAAACTATTTATTAAATTATAACAACTTAATCTATGAGCTAACATTTTCATGAAAACTAAGAATTTTATTTCAAAGGTTATATTTTTTTCGTTTCGAAGTCTAATCTAATCTGTTTTGTTTTGTTTGACTTTAATTTGACATTAACTTTTTTGATTGGCATTGGCACTTAAAACGTCATCTTCGAACCATAGAACAATTAAATCATAATTTTTTAATAAAAAAGTGGCGCGAAAAAGCATTAAGCACTGACTGGCGTGGCGGGAAAGTTTAAAACTCAGATCCGTGGTTATTAGCGATTCAGGATGGGGCCGTTCTTCGAGCTATACGACTGAACTCGGGCCAAATCCCCTGCGACTGCTGCGACGGACTTTGCATAGGGACTTGTATTGGGTCAAATTACATAAGACAATTCCATTATTTTCATGTAACCTAACGTTTGTAATTTTTTTATCTTTTTCAATATATTTTGCTGATCTTTTTTTACCAGGACAATGGAATGCGTTTCTTTGACATTTAATGTTACAGCTAATTTAACAAAATAACAATAGCCTAAAACATTTGCTAAATTAAGAACAAATAAGTTCAACTTAATTTACATTCGATTGCACCCTATAAAATTTGAGTATAATATTTTGCTAATATAATATTTTGAGAAAAACAATTAAACATTTATAATCACGGTTGTCCCAAATGTAATATTTTGCGAATGTAATGTTTTGCGAATATAATATTTTGAGAATATAATATTTTGCGAATATAATATTATGCTCATAACCCAATAGAACTTTATAATAATGCAGTATTAAAAATCCAATTCAGAATTTAATAAAAAAATGTGCAAATACAATTTACTCATTTATTAACTAGATATTATGAACTCTGTAACAATTCTTTCAAATTCTGGTGGATTCTGCGCATGGACGTTGTGACCTGCTTCAACATATTTTAATTCCGCTTTAGGAAAAAAACCTTTAATACCTGTAATATCGGATTTTCTGTAACAAAAATAATTTTAAATAATATTTATGTAGTAGATCTACCTATACAAAAATAAATAGCACCTCAAAGTGCTTTTGAAATTTGAATATACATATGCCTATTACCTATATCTTTTACCTATGCCTATTGCTAACACAGCCCCATCAGGCCTAATTCTGTACAAAAAGAGTACCTACTACTTCGTACGCAGAAAATAATATTTTTAGAGGTGCCTCCAGACTTTAAGTTTTTCAGTTTGATCTTCCGAGTCGATTTATTACATATGCTAGATCAGCATATCCTATTCGTTTATTCATATCTCATATCTGTCGACATTAACAACAGGCGGATAGGTCATTGCATTTCAGGTAACATGTAAGGATCAATAAAGATATAAGGACGTTCAAGTATTAAGTAACGCCATTTTTTGTCTTCTAAAACGTTACGATGCTTTTCAGGGGGTGGGAGGGGAATCTCTACAGTGTATATTGTACGTCAGATATATCCCATGCCATTCTAGACGTGGGAGCCAAGTGGAGGGAGGCATTTTTATTGTGTTCTCCCATGTTGACAACTGACAACCCTTTTCGTTGGTAAAAATGGTCATTTGGTAAACTTGGTCTTATAAAACAACGTTATATTATACAACGTTTAGGGAGAATACAGAAAAACATTCAGCGCGTTACAACATCTTCATTAATTGCGTTACGTAGGTAAATACTTCAACGCATAAACTTCCATAAGAACATTATGCAAATATATTCATATAAGTACTCACGGAAGATAGTTTGACTTATTTCCACCAATGAAAAGTGTGCGACCGTTATACGTTTTTCCAGACATGTCAGGTGGAAATGTCGCTATATCCGTGAAGTGTCTCTGTAGAGCGTCCAAGTTACACATCCAACCGATACTGTTGTCAGGTCTTTTACCAATGTTCATAAGTACAAAATACATAGAGTCAACGTCATCAAAAATGCCAGAATCCAGAAGCTTCTGTTTAGCAATGTCTCTGGCTTGTACCACGTTGCTTGAGTCTTTGAGTTCAATTGATTTCATAACACTTATTAGCTTAGGAAAGAACTGGTTCAGTATACCTGCTGTCGAAACTGGTGATATGTCGACTACAACCAATCTGTTGACCTTTGAAGGCTAAAATAAATAGATTAAGATATAGTCCCCTTGTTCTATTTAAACTCATCTAGAAATTCTAGAATGCGCATAAAATAGTTCCCGCCCTGATTAGAGACTAGAATCGGTGCGAGAAGTATTTTGTGAGCACAAAAGGGGAAAATAAAAGCATTTCGCTAATAATGTTATTTTTATTGAATTAAGAGAACTGTGTACCTCTTTGTGCAGTGTGTCTCTTTGTGTCTGTCTACCCAGTCTACCTTAAAACGTAGGTACGTGACACTTTTCGGTGTGACTTGACGCTTAGTTTTACGTGCGGTTACTTCTAGTTTGTTTGGCATCATAAAAAAATAATACCTAATCTTAAAAAACTAGAATATTGCAGTCTATGTTAATCAAACTCATTTCTGCCAATAGTAACAAAATCTATACCTCGGTTAAAGCAACAACCATCGCTGTCCTTCCTCCCATACTGTGCCCAATAAGTATTGCATCTTTAACCGATAATTTGTCAATTAAATGTGTAACGTCAGAAGCAAGCTCTCCATACGTATGCGAATTATCGTGACCACTTTCGCCATGGTTCCTCAAATCTACTGCAACGACAGATTTTTTTGTATTCAGCGAAATCTGTTTAGACATGCTCTCCCAATTTCTCTTAGATCCGAGAAGTCCGTGTAAAACGAATACAGGCGTCTCTCCTGATGGATTCTTGCCGTGTATTTTATAAGCCAGATCAACGGCAGAACGAACCCGGCAAGTATTCGGTTTGAACGATTTCAGTATTGAACGACTACATAAATGATGATACATCGATTCTATGCTTACAGTAGTCAATATAGGCGAACTATATAATTGTAAAAGTTTATGTAAAATGAAAAGTGCCCACTTTTCAATTGATTTATCATGTTTTATTGACAGCACAGCACAGATCAACTAAGAGTTACTCTGTGTCACAACATAGATACTTATAGGTAGTATAAAAAAATTAATTTTCTCCGGGATTTTATCATTGACTAGCTGTTGCCCGCGACTTCGTCCGCGTTCAAAATGTTATATAGCCTAATAAAGCCTTTCTCAATAAATGGACTATCATCCAACACGAAAAGAATTTTTCAATTCGAACCAGTAGTTCCTGATAGTTGTATTAGATATTATAATATAATGGCAGGTAGGTATATTATGTTATACTAGATGTTAAAACCCTCTCTATGGATGAAAGGTCCTTTTCTGTAAATAATATATCCCTAATGTGTATGTAAATTTTCATTAAAATCGGTTGAACTGTTAAGGCGTGAAAGCGTAACAAACAAACAAACTTTGGCATATATATTTTTATTATATACTAGGTGGTGCCCGCGTCTTCGCTCGCGTTGAAAAATAAAAAAATATGTATAAGCAATATAACGCTTGACCTTATGTTGGTATAATAAATTGGCCAGGCGTTAGTTTTTTATTTAATTTTAAGTAGATGATCCCACGGGACCAATACTTTTTCTGGATGAAAGATACCTTACCTTGTCCTTCAGACTGAGAGTTACTATCACATTTATAATATTAGTATGGACTTATTTATTTTTGAAACTATTTTAGAATTTATCCTTATGAGAAGATTCTCTTCTAACAATACCTAAATACAATAAAAGTTGGTACAAATACAAAAGTAATAAAAAGACATTTTCAATTAAATTTATTTTTATTTTAATAAAAAGTGTTGTGATTTTCCCGTCTAAAAATATTATTTATAATAAGCAGATTCATATTTTAGAAAAGCAATAGCAAATTCTAGAAATGTTTTCGTGTTGTCTATATGAAGATTGTGTCCACCTTTTAGGATATATTTAATCACTGCCCTTGGAAAAATTTCGCGGATACCGGGCAGATCGTCAGCACTAAAACAGTTAAATATAATTTGAGCATATCATTATTACGCTGATCCCGACAGGATTATGTCAGGTCAAGATGATGCTAAAGGCTTAGATTAAGAGGGATCGCTTGCAGGGTCTTTCCATACAAATGTATTCCCCTGTTTTCTCCCTGGATAATCCTTCTATAGAGCAAAAAGTTTTTGTCATAAAATCTAGGTCTGCTAAAGCTATGTTCCCATCATTTCTTTTTTCGACCAACAACTTTTTTACAATATAATTATTTTATTTTATTATCCATACTTCTATTTTACTCGTCTCCCCCTCCAAAAGCCAAAATGAGGGCGAGACAGAAGCATAGTCTAACCGACGCACGATTTCTGGCTGTATCGAACAGCACCACTCTGCATTTGGGCCGAGAGGGAACCGCCACGGAATTCCAACCGCCTAAGGGGTTGCAGTGAGGCAACCTATATTATGATAATTATTTTAGGGTGGTCTTCTGTCCCTTCGCATGGGTATTGCCTGGGTGTCTCCGGGCAACCCCTTTCTTTGGCGATAGCCTAGCCAGTAATGGCTAGGCTGCCGTGGGGGTGGATCGGACTTCGGAGTTAGTTGCCTCGGCAGAGCCCGGTTCACTCCGCTCACAGTTCAAGGAGGCATCGGAGAGTTTTAGTGGGTATTCCCAGTGCCGCTAACATCAGGTGTTGGGCGACCCCCACATATCCCTACCGCCTAGCCAGCGGTAGGGAATCTGTAAGCGGATTTCTCCTCGTTAAAAAAAAAAAAGGGTGGTCTTCTGTAAATTGAAGTGAAACAAAAATATACGTACGTACGGAATAAAGTCTGACAGTTGTCCACCTATAAACATGGTCGGTCCTAAATATTTCTTTGCGAGTAAATATTGCGGGAAACTTGCAATGCTGTGAAACTGTTCTATGAGCGTGTTCAAATTACACATCCAACCGATAGTTCCGTCTTCCTTCAATCTTATATTGGCGCTCATAGTCCTCATCGTAATGCAGTCCTTAATAACGTCATATAAGTGCTCTCTTGCCTTCTTTCGTGCTGACTTTACATTTTTTATTCCTTGAAAGTCCAAAGTTTTCATAGTTGTCATAATCTTTGGAAATTTCGTCAGTTGTCTTGGACTAGATATCGGAGAAATATCTACCACGATTAGATCGGCTACTTTATCCGGCTGAAAGAGAAGGCCAAGAGAATTTACTTCGCTGTGAGAGCATATTACGAGTAGTCACAATTCCTTAGTCACAGGCTCACAAGAAACAGCGTCAAAATTGGAAAAGCCAGTTTGATTGTCAAAAACCACATTCTTTTATAAAATGCTGCTGGGAAAATAACACGTTGTATGTAAGGTGCAGTAAGATTGCAGTGTGTGTCTGAAAGATGTCTTTGACTCCTATTCTTTTTTTAACATTCGCGCTGCTGCATCCCTCTTGGTGTTGCACAAATACATTTTTGTTCTCTTTTGTCGACCGATAAAAAAAACAGCCTCCGACGAATTTAATTAAAAAGCTAGAATACTCTTTACAGTTTTTTGTTTGAGGTTTTTTAGATTTAACTGTTTTTAGATTTTTAAGAATACTTAAATAACTTCAGATATTGAAAGCCCTAATTATTGAGTCCTTCAACTCATTAATTCATCTCAAACACAATAAAACTGCTCTACGCTATGGTGTCGAGGAGTTGGGTCTGACAGCTTGCAGGATGACTGGAATTTTTGAAAAATGTCGGAAATTTAGATGATGTTTTGTATGAAATCAATAGGGCAACGACTGTCTGGTCAGGGTCAGCTAGTCTTAAATAATAATGGTTAGTACTTAAGTACCAGTAACGTGTGATGAAATGAAATTTAAAAGAGATATTTTAACATATAACTATCGGCCTACCTCCATTAGGGCTAAACACATACAGGTCCTCCCCCCCATACTGTGACCAACAAGGCTTGCGTTCTTAATTTCTAATCTCTCGTACAGATCCAGGACATCTGCGGCTAGTTCCTCATACGTATGGGTTTTCGCATGAGGGCTGTATCCGTGGTTTCTCAGGTCGACAGCAACCACAGTTCGTTTCGTCAAAGTCGCTATGGTTTTACCTAGACGAGCCCAATACTTCTTTGTGCCAAGGAGTCCGTGAAAAAGCAAAACGGGCGGCTCGTCTGAAACATCAGATTCTATAATCTTAAATGACAGTTTAACTGTTTTAATATTGTGTTTTTGATTAAATGAAGAAAAAAATCGTAAGCCACGAATCAGTTTCATTTCCTGTCTAATTTTTATTTAGTAGTTTTGACAACTGTAATGTTGACATACCTACAGACTAGATTAGATAAATGAGTTAAAACCTCTTTTCAAATTAAGTGGTAACGTAGATAGAAGCAAAAAATTGGAAAAAAAAAACTATTTATAAGCCCTGAAACACAATTAGTAAAATTAGTAAATTAATAAGTATAATATCTAACCACACCAGTATGGAAATCTGTATGTTGGTTCCTGTCTTTGTCGCTCTGAACCCCCAACTGACTGTGCTTCTGTCGGTGGTAACACCATTTCCCCTTACTTTGGATTTTGACGGGGATCATGACGTAAAGTTAATTTGAATGTTTTTTACTCAATCACGTAAAAACGCCTAAACGAATTTGTATGAAATTTGGCACACGCATAGTTTATTACTTGGATTAACATATAGGATACTTTTTATCCTGGAAAAATGTTAGGTTCCCAAGAGATTAGCAAAAATGAACTAAAGCGCGTACGAAGTCGCGGGCACAGCTAAAGTACCTACTTAAATAATAGGTACTTCTACATAATTATTTATTTCGACAACTAGGATAATATTAACAAATTGAATCTTTCGACAAACTAAAATCTATACCTACCTAATATTACCTAACAACTTAGGTAAATCTCATACGTTAGCCCTGACTAGACATTAGTGCCCGAGAACATTTAAATTATCACTACATCACCTACATATTATAAAACAAAGTCCTCCGCCGCGTCTGTCTGTCTGTCTGTATGTACGCTTAGATCTTTTAAACTGGGCAACTGATTTTAATGCGATTTTCACCTATTGAAAGAGCGTTAAAGGAGGAAGGTTTTTATATAAATACATCGCAGAAAAAAATCCTTCTCAAGCCGGGGCGACCCGCTATGAAAAAGTAATGAGATTAATTGGTGTTTTAGCAGTAACAACATTGAATTTGAATTCATTTACACTCGATATCCGGTACGCCTGCATTCAGTGGGGTCACTTCAGTGTACGAATGGCGACCCTGGAATAAAGTCAACACAATACAAAATGATACGTTAGTTGGTAGGTAGGTACTTACAAATGTGTCTCGACTTTCAATTATTTATTCATTTTATAGTAGAGGAACACTATTTCGTTACAAGGTATTCCTATTCAAATTTCGGCCGTGTATAATCCCGAATATCCTGTAGGTATACGTATTTATTCAGATTTTATATATTATCTGTATTATATTACTGTTTGTATCTATGTTTATATTATGTGTATGTATCCACACACATTGTCAGATATATAAAGGACATATACCTACTGTTATATACAGTACTGTTCCCTATTGCTGTAAACTTACTGACTGCTAGGATCTATAAGATCTATAGCAAAATAAACTATAGGTACGGAAATATAAAGGTCAGTGGTCGAAACACCCATCGATACAAAGGCACAATAATTTAAAAAAAAATAACGAGTTTCAATTCTTACGAATCCGTAATTTCTTTGCGCATTAGTGAAGTCACATTCTTTAGAGAACAATTGTTAAATGTTTGTACGATATTATTTATTATATAATTTTGCGTTATCACGACGACACATTATAAAGTGCTGTTGTGTTGGCGAGTAATTAAATATTAATTAAAACATTAAATTAATATCGGTTCAGACAAAGGTGTTACGCGTGAAAAGTAGCTTTGTTTCAATCTTGCATTAAACGCAAAGCGGTGTGGTGGTTCGCGGGTTAGCGACCATTATTCAGGTATTCATTCATTCATGTATTTTATTCATAATTCACAAATAAGTACTGTAGTGTTCATTGAAACAAAATATTAAGAAACCAGTGCCGTGTGAGATAAATAGAATTCCAAATTATAAAAATTTTAAAAGTGCCAGTACTAGTTGGTCGGGGGGAAATTTTTTTTTTTTTTTTTATAATTAACGTTTGATCGGTTATAGTATTTACAAGTGAAAAATGTATCTGTATATAAATTTAAGCTGTTGACGTGACTTCGTCCGCGTAACTTTTTAAAATATAGCCTATGTTACTCGCTGATAATAATTTTTCAAATGCGTTCAGTAGTTTCGGAGCCTATTTAGTTCAAACAAACAAACAATCACATCTTTCCTCTTTATACTTAATATGAGTATAGATAGCCTATAATAATATGTTGCCTATATGTTATTCGCTGATAATGCAGCTTTCTATGGATGCAACAATTTTCAAAATCGATCTAGTAGTTTTTGAGTTTATTCATAACATAAAAAAATACCAATCTATCTCTTTATAATTTTAGTATAGACTAGCGATCCGAATTGGTTTCGCACGGAGTTGAAATTTTAAAAATATTTTTTAACTGACGCTTCTCAGCATTATATGCATGCATGCAGCATGCTTTTTTTAGACATGTAGAGAATATTCAAGAAAAAAAATTTAATGTGTTCTTTCAAATAAAAAAAAACAGTGGCATTTCGCGAGTGCCGACAGAAGTGAAAATTTGACGGAGTCGCGAGTTCGATGGTTTTTTCCCATCTCAAAAATTGTTCCTTTTTTAAATTTTTAAATTAATCGGTTACATGGTAACAGTTGCGAGTTTAATGGTATTAATCGGTTACACGATTACAGTAACAGGTCACGAGTTCAATGGTTTTTTCCTATCTCAAAAATTGTTCTTTTTTTAAATTGAGAGTCTTTTTTAAGAGTTCAATGGTATTAATCGGTTACACGATTACGGTAACAGGTCGCGAGTTCAATAGTTTTTTCCCCCATCTCAAAAATGCCCATCGCGCCTAAAGAAGTTTTCGCTTCAAAAATGGCTTCCACAAAGAGGGGGAATAAATTTGAACTCAGTCTGTAGTGTATTTGTATAGTAAAATAGTTGTAATTTATGTACCTACTTAGAATATCGCTAGTTCATTGACCGGACACGCTGAATAATATCCATGACAGGTTTACAATAATTAAGTCACCAAATCCTACATATATCTACTTACTAGCTGGTGCTCGCGACTTCGTCCGCGTGGAATAGTTATTTTGGGAATCATTTGGGTATCTTGAACGGTTTTCGCAGCGCACGCAACGGAAGCCCTCAAAGATGAATAATATTCCCTGTTTTTTTTCCACATTTTCGACTGTTTCTTCGCTCTTAAGTATTAGTCGCAACGTGTTGTTATATAGCCTAAAGCCTTCCTCGATAAATGATCTATCCAACACAAAAAGAATTTTTCAATTCGAACCAGTAGTTCCTGAGATTAGCGCGTTCACACAAACAAACAAACAAACAAACTCTTCAGCTTTATAATATTAGTATAGATTAAATACGTAATATACTTATACTTATGGAATTAACAATACAGTTATTGCTTTATCAATAAAACATATAACATATAATTTATTCACTACTATAGAAAATAATTGAAATTTTAAACATATACTCAAAATACATAGTTTATAGAAGAAGATATCAAGAATGGACTAGAGGCTACGAAGAGACTAGAGGCAACAAAAACTATACAACTCCTTTCTTACTAGCGAGTATAGTATAGTAACTATATCTATATGTAGGTATATCTATATAAAAAATACACGACATAAAAAGAGTTATGCATAACTCTTTTTTTGGAATATTGGGACAAGTAAGTAAGTTCCGCTTAGTGCCGTTAACTCCTCGTTTATGGCTAGACAAAAAAAGCTGGAAAAATATATATGAATTATCTAAGTAAGTTTAGACAACATTTGGTACATTTAAAAAAAAAACATAAAACTTTCAAAAATTTAATAATCAGCTAATAAATATATATTTAGGTAATGCCTACATACTTTAAAAATTTAAAAGTAATAACTAAAATAAAGTGAAAGCTGATTTTAAAATGTAACACCTAATTAATGGCGAGATTGTCGATCGCTGATGACGACAAAAAGAAATTTATCGTTTCCTTTGAAGTTTTATTGCGTACCTATAGCAAGTATAGATTCAAAAAATTGACAAACAGCTAAGTAATTAACGTGTACACAATAATTATATTTGAAGGTGGAAATGTTTTTGGTCTCATAGCGAAGTTATGAGAAACAAAGACATGACAATTAGTGATAAAAGAGAAGCTAATTTATTAGTTAATTTATATTTAAGTTAAGAAAGTTATAGCAAAAAGAAAAAATACACAAAGCAGCCAAAAAATTTATAGGACTGTCAAATATGGGGCATGAACAGATAAAATAAATAATAAAGTAATCGTATCTCAAAATGGAATAGAGAGAATTGTAATCGGAGTGAGAAGAAAAGATAAAATATGATTAAAATTAAATTAGATAAAATTTAAAAAAATAAAACAATTGCTTTAAAACATTCTTTTTGCACTGGCAACTAAGGATTGGAACCCAAATCTTAAATATTTTTTAAATCTTGTAGGTGAGCTCCATCATAGACCTCATATTCGCTACATGGCTCTAGATGCTGGCCAAAAGCTAACCCGCCATCTCTAATAAAAAAATAAAACAAAAATAAAAATCTAACTAAATTTAAAGATGTGAAACATTCAAAGTATGCAAAACAGTTAAATGATACAGTTTGTGATGTCTCGTAAATGATGTGATTTAATTTTTTTATAATTTAAATTTCAGAAAAGAAAGGCACCCTTTCAACATGGGAACTCTAATACACAACATATCTTCGTATTATAATTATGTATTCGATGATCTTCAAGGTAAATATGTTTTTTTTTTTTGGTTTTTTTTTAATTACTTAAGAGTTGGCAGTAACACTGATGGTCCAATTGATGGTAAGTGGATACGGTCGTCTATAAACATAAGCTATGTCCAGGCAGGATTCTGACTTAGCAGACAAGACGTGTCTGCAAAAAATATCAACAATTAAAAAAATTTTCTGCAAAAAAAAACTTAGATAAAAATACAGTGCATAAAAGACAATATTTAAAAAAGTTTGAAACAACAAAAGGATAACAAAAATTCAGGTTTATACAAAAACAAAATACATTTTCTTTAAAAAAATTGAAAATTACTGCACAAAAAACTTTTGTCGTCACAAGTGAAAAAAAAATTTTGCGACAGCTACATTTGTTTTTAGACTTTAATTAACTTTAGTTCTGTACTAACTTAAGTTTTAATCGGATATTTTCATTTATTTTCTCATATTTTACATATAAGTAATTTTAGGAAATCTTCAAATTTTAAATCTGCTCGCTTATTTTCGAGAAGCTATAAAACTTTGCTGCGAAATATTGTTTGTACTACCAGTAGTACTTCTTGGTTGTACTACTGTAACAGAGCGACAGGTACTTAGTTAGGTTCCAACCATTTTTATCCTCAGACGCCTGACGCAAAAATAGAGTGTCATAAGTTTGACGTGTATCTGTGTACCTACGTAATCGACGACGTTGATACATAAAAACAGTGCATCATATCGCTTTGCGTACATGATTAAATTATACCGAGTCATGTTGGGTTAGGGGTTAAACCCTGTATAAAATTTAAATCTAAATTAAGTAATTCCTGTTCGAACTAAAATTTATTCCGTTTGTATTATAAAAAAGAAATATTTTGTCATTAAAAATTAATTTATTTTCTGCTTTTTTTTTACAGAAAAAAAGCAGTATATACATATTATTATAACACTAGTTGTTGCACGCGACATCGTCCGTGTAACTTCATAAAATATAGCCTATATTAGGTACTGGCTGATAATATTAGCTTCCCAACAATGAAAGATTTTTTTCAAATCGGTCCAGTAGTTTCAGAGCCTATTCAATGCAAACAAACAAACAAATCTTTCTTTTTTATACAATTAATATAGATAGCCTATGTTACCCGCTGATAATATAGCTTTCTATTAGTGAAGACATTTTTAAAATCGGTCCAGTATTTTTTGAATTACAAAAATACAAAAAATAAGTACAAATGTTTTCTCTTTATATTATTATTATAATAATATTAATAATGTTCAGTTAATTATTAAGATTAAAAACAAATATGACTGTAGCTGAAAATTTTTATTAGGTAGGTACTGTGACACGAATACTTAAGGAAGAATTTTACTAAAATTTTTTTCAGAAAATAGTAGGTATGTATTTTTTGTAATACTCGTATATTTTTATGCACTACGATATTAGTACTACGATATTAGTGATATTAGTACGGTATTTTTTACTAAAATACGAAAAAAAATATATATTTTATAATAGTAGGAGTTAGTGGGAAAACAGCTTTACCAGCTTCATTGTGGGCAAAATAAAAATACAACAAAATTTTATTTAATATTAACAATAGTTTTAACAATAGTAAGTAATCTTTTAATTATAGATACTTATTATTTTTTTCCTTTCCAGATCCTCGGACGAAAGGTTTCTTTCTAGCCTCAAGTCCGCTTCCCATCATGACAATAATGTATTGTTACCATAGATTCGTGCGCTATTGGGGTCCTGATTTTATGAAAAATCGTGAACCTTATCAATTGAAGAATTTAATAGTACTCTACAATATTATACAAATATTCCTGTCGGGATTCTTAACATTCCAAGTAAGTTATAAATGTTCTTAAATTTTTATATGATTATATATATTTAATATATTTCTTTCACCAACTATAAGTAAAGTGTTGATTACTTAGATTAATGATTGGTCTCGCTGCGCTCGACTAGATACCGCGCTATCTAAAAACAATAGTTCCGTAAATGCGGCAACTTTTTATTGTAGTGTGTGTAAAATATCGACACTTTATCACTTATAATACCAAAACTTTCCACGAGAACCACTCTATCCATTGGTGAAAACAGCATGAAAATCGGTGCAACTGTTTTTGAGTTTATAGCGAACAGACAGACAGACAGACGCGGCGGAGGATTTTGTTTTATAATATCTAAGGATAAATGTAATCCGAACCGTTACGAAAATTTCAACTTAAGAGACATGAATGTCATTTAGAAATTAAGAGAATTCATGCTCTGTTCCGCAACAGTTAGTACCTAAGTAGTAGGTTGTCATTAGAGGCAACGTGACGACAAAAACCAACAGATTGCAGAACAATGCCACAATTATAGGCATTTTGTAATAGGTGCGTATTTGTAGCGTTATACATTTACGTCGTTGACTTATTTAGAGGCTGTAAACACGAAACTTCTATATAACTATTCCTCAATGATTAATTGCCTTGTTCCCCGTACATTCGGCGTCCATACTTTTTGATTTGATCCAACCAGAACCGTTCCACTTGCGAAACACGAGGCGCGGGCGGGGGTTTCATCCCTTCGTGGTTGAAGTTCCTCGGTCACGCACGAAGTGTTACAGTTCCACCTTCCTTGTCCGAACTGCTAAGAAGTGGAACTCATTGCCTGCGTCTGTGTTTCCCCAAAATTATAACCTCGGGGTCTTCAAACGTAGGGTGAATGGGCATATACTAGGTAAGCGTGGTCCATCTTCGGCCGCATCTGCACCTAACATCAAGTGAGATCGCGGCCAAGCGCTGCCTTGACTTATATATATTAAAAAAAAAAACATAAATTCTGTCTAAACAGTGGGAAGAAAAGACCAAAGTCTATACAAAAAGAGCTACGCAAAATCGCCTGCCTATATGACCTTTATAAGATGTGTTTCTGAGAGTGTTGCATCAGCTCATGGGTATACCTCTCCCGAATCCTGAGACGAAGGTTTATTTGATTAACTTTGTCAATAAACAATAAAAAAACAATAAAAATATTATAGTTAAACGTCATTCATATTTTTTAACACACAATGTGAGTTATCACGAGATTAACACCTTTTCTAAGAATTAGCCGAATGACAGGACAGAAAATTATCACTAATAATAATTATGAAAATAAAAAGTCATAAGTTAAAGTCATAAAAAGTCTGTATAAACTTAAAAATATAATATACTTAATCATAAGGTTTTTTTTTTCAATAAAAACAAACTTCGAACGAACATCCTAATAGCGATAAAGTTTGACAGAATACTCTAACCATCTACTATTTAGTTTGTGACTCTAACTAATACTAGTACTACCTACTTATAAGGTGAAGGTTGTTAAGTTTAAATTAAATACAATAAAAAAACGATTAAGGCGATATAACAGTGAACAGGGCAACTAATTTAAATTTGTATATTACTCCGATTGACATTGAAAAATACTTTTTAATTTCTTATTAAAATAAGTCAAAACTCGAAGTAGAATACTTGACAAAAATATAATACTAATTGTATGTAGGTATATGAAATACTAATCAATAAAATTTATTATAAATTTAATTAATTAAGTCCTACTTACCTAAGTAATTTGATCCCGTACACAAGCTACTTTCCAGTTTTATGGGACAATGTAAATATTATAACTTTTTATGTAGGTATAATAAATAAATAAATAAATAATGTATGTGTTTGTGTTTGTGTGTGTGTGTGTGTGTATGTGTTTATTTGTATCTATTGTTTGTGTGTCTTATCCAACTACTTTATCATAGCCCACACTGTATTTCATTGCACTTTTCTTGTTCCAGTGTTTGTTCTTGGTGTATCTTCCGGGCAACTACAGTATTTGGTGTCAGAAAATAATCCATGAAAACACGCCGCTAGAGCAATTAATCGTATCGCGCGTCTGGCTTTACTATATTATTAAAATAATGGATCTCCTTGATACGGTAATTCAAATTGTATATTTCTACATATATTTTAATCTTTTTTAAATGCAAAATGTATACATAGGTACACACACACATTTATGATAATTAGGCATTTCTTGCGGCATACATGCCCAAAGCAAAACCTAAGTAAATACCTGGATCTCATATATATATACTACGTATGCTAATGTTAAGCTTTCTTAAAATAAAGATAACGCTTGGCAAAAGTATAATGTTTATGTTATTTTATATCTTACTACCCCGCAAATTAGTCAATTAAAATTTTTGGCGTATAAAAAATAGTTTACAACCTAATCTCAGACCTACCGATTATATACAAAAAATTCATTAAATTCTGTCAAACCGTTTCTGAGGAGTTTTGTTACAAACACTGTGAAACGAGAATTTTATATAGCTTTACATGTTTTATATTGCTTTACATGTTTTGTCAGGCGTTATAACATAAAATTATTTTATTTAACTACTGTATCCCACGTTTTCACCCTTCGTTTGATGTTATAAAATAGTCACTACTAAATAAGTTTTTGCTTAGCGTCCTTTCTGCTCTATTACCTACTACTTACTGGTGAAAGTATAACATCAATATGCTTAATACCTATATTTTTACAGATATTCTTTGTACTACGGAAGAAATTCTCTCACGTGTCGTTCTTGCACGTCTACCATCACTTGGGCATGTGCTTATTGGGATACATTGGCACTAAATATGTACCAAGTATGTATTTATTCATTTATTATCTACCTAATACCTAAACTATCTATCTACCTAAACTACCTATATTATCTACCTAATCTACCTAAAGTATGCGACTTCCTACGCATTGTAATTGTTTTTTGTAATGAAATAAACACTACTTAAATGTTAAGGGAAGCTTGCTACAATACATCAGTGAAAATCGCATTCAAAAAGGTTAAGCTATTTTTGAGACAGCGTTTGCAAACGCAAAGACAGACAAAAAACGAATTTATTATAATATTAGCTACAAGCTCCCGGATTCGCCCCGGTTCAATATAAAAACTATCCTATCTTTTAAGTTGGACTAAGTTACACATAGTTACGAAGTTTTATCAAAATCGGGTCAAAAAACGTGACACGAAATTTTATTAATTATTATATATAGAGATGTATTTTTTATAATAATTATATTATACACTTATTTATTACTAATAGTTGTCAATTCAATTTATCTTCAAGTGAATCTCCACATCTAGACATGAATAGAGATTTCTGTTTTCAGTAGATCTTAAAAAAATTAAGTTGCGATATAAATTTTTGTTTCCAAAAATTCATCATTTTAGATGATAGATATATTTTGTGAATGATCAAAATAAATATGGGTACCTACTGGTTAAATAATGCAGTAACTAGGTATAATATTAAGTCGTATTGTACCGTATTAAATTGTTTTAGTTTACTATTAATAAAATCGTAACGAAAAGATAACCAAGCAAGATTTAATATTTTATGTGTAGGATATCGTGTGTGTTTTTGTGTTATCTGCAAGCAGAATAATTTTTTTAATTTTTACCAAATATTACCTACTAGGCATTACCGCCTTCACTCGCTCGTACAGGGTGCCCTTGACCAATAATCTACTTTTAAATGAAATATTTAATTAAATTAAATGTTTCTGTTAACAGGTGGACACGGCATAATGTTGGGATGCATAAATTCGTTCGTGCACGCTGTCATGTATTCGTATTATCTAATATCAATCACTAGGCCTCAGTGGGTGAGAACTTGGTGGAAGAAATACATCACGCAACTACAAATTGTGCGTATTTTATTTTTATTTTCTCCAAAATATAGTTTTTTTTTTAATGAAGAGATCGCCAGTGGCTGAGTTTTTGAGTTTAAAAATAAAAAATATTTATAATTTTGTAATAAATAAATTCAAAAACTAACAAACCGATTTTAAAATTTCATTCATCTATAGAAAGCTACATTAACAACGAGTAACATAGATTAGTTATTTAGATATAGACTATTCTATATAGACAATATAAGTAAGCTAAGTAATTCTTATATTTATTTAACTAATTATAGTGTGTTTTTGCAGTTGCAGTTTCTACTTCTGATTCTCCATTTCGGACACGTGATATTTGAACCGTCTTGTGAATATCCTAAGTGGGTGTCCTTCGTGTTCCTGCCACACAACATACTAATACTGATTTTGTTCGTGGATTTCTATTTGAAGGAATACATCTATAAAAATAAAAATAAAAAAACTAAAGACACGTAACGCTAAATTAAATAGCTGAGCAAATTACTTTTATACATTTGTCATACCAATAATATAATGTTTCTACAAATTGGTGGCCATTTTATTTTTACTACCTTTTCAAATTTATGTAGGTACACCTACATGATACCTATCTACAACATGAGTTCTTTATTATAATTGTATCACAAGCTAAACCCGGCCTCGTTTCGCTGCTGCAAGGGTGTATAGCGCACGCATTACTGGACACTGCTTACATATTTTTTATATTTTACTAAAATAATGAGACGTTCTCGGCAAAATAAAAGTTTTCTATGTAAGTTGATATATAGTGTTCTGTGTAGTTGACACAGCACAAATTAATTTACGAGAAACGTGAGAAAGTAAATGATGTGTCAATGTCATTTTCAATTAGCTAATTGTCAAGGAAAAAGTTACCATTGTCATTGTCAATCAGCAATAACATCAATGTCAAGCATTTAGCAGCATAATATTTTTGTACATACGTTTTGGTTTTGGTGTTTATAAAATTATTATTTCATTTATTTCCTTACATATAATAATTACTAAATAAATTATATTAATGACGTTAAAAGCAATAATGAGTGAAAAAAACGATTGTACCAAACCTGGCCAAGCAGCATTACAGAACATGAAATTACTGCAAAAAGAAAGTGCAGTATTTAAAGTTCCAATATTGCCAAAAAAGAAGAAAACACGTAGTAAAACAGAAGTTTTAGATGAAGATGTTTACGTACAGGTATGTATGAATCTCTTTCTATTGAAATTTTTAGGATGAAGATTTTTTTATTACTATAAGAGGTTATTTTTTAAATTTTATAATAGACACCAACTAAGCTAACAAAGTTGCTGTTATCTTTAACAGCAAAATCCTTTATGATACTAATTGACACCAGTATAAAATTTTAAGTATTCACACACTTGTAAAACATTCAAACTAATATTATAAACGAGAATGTGAGTTTGTTCATCACACTTTCACACCGTAACTGCTCAACCTAACATCATTGGGTACCTTTCGCCAGATCAAATGTATTGTTGCAGAGTTATCATTATCATTATTAAATTAAAGGTAGCAGATCCCGAGACTTAGTCAGTCAAGTCTACTATTTTTCTTTGAGTTTTCCAAAAAGGTGCATCATCATCAAAGCAGTCAGGTCAAGTCCATTGACATGTTTAAGAACTGAAATAATTGACTTTGACAACTAGAACTTAAACTAAGTGACTAGGTATTATATTTTTTTCCTTTTTTTAATTCCAGGGGATAGCAAAGATAATTCAAAGAGATTTTTTCCCAGACTTGGAAAAATTGAAAGCACAAAATGAATTTTTAGAAGCCACAGAAAATAAAGATTATGCAAAGTTAAGAGAAATAACAAGAAAATATAGCAGCAGTAGACCTCCAACAGAGCCATGTAAGAATGTTCATGTTGTGTGACAATTGAGGAGTTATGACACTTATTATGATAGGTAATATAATTTTCTTATTAATATTTCAGATAATTCTCCTGCTACGTTTGATACACCGAATATTGATGGGTCCTTTACGCCAAGTGCGCCCACGGTTAGGGAAGATAGGTTACAAGCTGACATTGAGGTGGAGCCCAAGGATAAAAGTAAAGATGCAACAGACAGCCACACATTGGGTTTGTATTACATTGAGTAAAATAGCCAATAAATACAGCCAACAGCAATGGGATGTAACTTTCAAAGTTATGAATTACTTGAACTTGACTAGCTATTACAAATATTTTATTTTATTTAGGAAAATAAACAATTACACCATATATAGTAAATATAAAGAAAGACATATAGTAGTAGAAGTAATTGTGCAATCAACAACATTTTCCACAAATTGGTACAGAGAAAACTACAAAAAATACATATTTATATACAAAAAAGAAAAAACACTAAAATACAAATACGAAGAAAAAGAGCAACACCATAAACTAAAGAAATTTAACAATATTATTTTTATATTTTTGCGAGCCAGTAGAGAATAGGTCTAAACTTTTATCGTGATACGATATAATATAAATACCAATATAAAGGGGTAAATTTTGTATGTAGGAGATAATCTTCGAAACTACTCTACCCATCTAGAAAAAACTCTTTCACCAATGGTTAGAATAAATTTTCCAACAAATCTTGTATGAGTACAGTGGTAAGTTATCCTTAATTGTTTTATATTTTTTGGTATATAATATAAGTTACGTCATCAATATTACAGACTCATTTCTGGCTCGATACACAAGCGAAGACAATGCAAGCTACGATCGTGTGATCGCTTTAGAGGAGAAGAAGCGAGTGGCCAAACTGACAGATCAGCTGGAGGCGGAAGTGACGTCAGCGGCGCGTGCGCAAGCCGCACTGGAACTGCCCTCCATGGAGCAACAAGCGGACCAGAGCGAGAGACCACTGGAGGTAAGTAAACAACTAAGAATACTCAGAATAAAGCAGCATTCTTTTTTCCTTTTCTGATATTGCAATCTGACGCACTATTGATGAATGCAATAGTTGTATAAATTAATTATGAAAGTGTTTTGTGGAGCCAAGTGACCTGGTTGGCCACATCAAACACTAAGGTTTCTTGCATAGATAAATGATTGGTCTCGCTGCGCTCGACTAGATACCGCCGTCGTACTTGTAAAATGCGGCATAAAATAGTACGCCGAATTCGGCGTACCCGAGCCAGTCACACTGCAAACTGTCTGTGTTGTGTACGTGCCGAATGTTTTATTAAATTTTAGGCATAATAAAATACCAGTTCGCGTAGTGAAACTGTGTAAAAATATAATAAAACTGGGTAAAAAGTAATAAAAAGTGACGATTTTTTACACACACTACAATAAAAAGTTGCCACATTTTCGGAGCTATTGCTTTTGTATATCCCTCTATCTAGTCGAGCGCAGCGAGACTAATCAATTATCTTTGGTTTCTTGTTTCCTGTTGTTCAAATTTGAACTCCTGCTTAATCAGGTCCACAGCTTGCTGATTTATGATTAGATTTAGCTGACGGTCCACTTGATGGTAGGTGGCTACCGTCACCTATAACACAAGCAACGCCACAAGTGTTGCAAGGAAAAATAATAAAAAATCAAAGGGATTTTCCTTATTATTTTATCAAAATTATGAATTTTTATCTAAATTATTTATCAAAATCAAAAAGTAATTGTCAGATACTATAATAAGTTATGTTCTTACTTGTTGCATGATGTCCAGCTAGAGAGTTGGAAGTTCACGGCTCGCAACTACATAATGTACGTGCCATCGGGCGCCTCACAGCCTCCGACCGCGAAGCCTCTCCTCGTGCACAAGAACACGAGGCTGCAAGCGGACCCTTTCGACCACAACAAGGTCAAAGAGACCATCACCGCCAACGCCAGGACTCAGGTAAGTCAGCATTCACCGGGCTTATATGCAGTAATATACTGGGCAGATCGCTTGGCGGCAGTTACCACTCCGTAACAAAAGACTATAATTTCAGAAAAGTGATGATCACAAAATCGGGGTTTGTGCTGTACCGTTGATATAATTAAATAACAAGTCTGAGTTCTGAGTAGCCATTAATCTGAGTAGTCATTCGATTGATAGAGTGTAGAGCAACGCGTCACGTGACTAAGTATGATACTTTTATGGTCTCAATATTGTTTTAAATTATACATTAAATATTTCCCGTACACATGAAATATTAAAAAAAATTTGTACACATTGAAAACTTAACTGATGCCAAAAAAATAGTTGTCAGAATTTTTGTCTATTTGTCTGAGCATTTGTACGCAATAATCTCAGAAACGGCTTAACCGATACATGTATTGTAACAAGCTTTCCGTAACATTTTGTGTTTGTTGTTCCCGTGACGTGTAACAGCATTAACCTGCTGACCAATGGACGTCACAGATGTTAAATTTGACCGGTGTTGTCGTTTATAGGACGCAAGCATATCAGGCAAGATTGGAGTGGACGGTGTGAGTGTTACCACGGTGGGATCGGGCGATGCACAGTACCCGCTGTTAGCCACGCCGTCCCCTCGGCCAGGCGTCGATCACTCGCCCCTCATGACGTGGGGCGAGATAGAGGGGACACCATTCCGATTGGACGGAGGTGACACGCCACTGCCGACGTAAGTAGCGAGCTTTGTTTGCTGAAGTCTTTTTATTTTTATCCACCGACGCAAAAATTTGGTTTTTGACGGTGTGTCCACCCAATTTTTGCGTCTCCCCGCAGCCAAGTCAAAAACTAGAAGTTTCCTAAGAGCATAAAGAAAGAAATGTGTGTCTGTTGCGCGCAGAGTGGGGGCAGGCGCCGCGTACCGAATGCTCGAAGGCGGAACTCGTGAGCGTCTCGCTTTGCAACTAGCGGAGAAGGCAGCGCGTAGTCGTCGCGCCGGCGCCACTACACCGGCTCGGACCCCCTCCCCATACACGTATGTGTTGTATTGTATACTACTGCTATTGCACTATTATAACACGCGCTAAGAAAAGAGACATCTGTCAGGTGATGGTAGGGATTCCGCTCAGAAAATCACTAATGTTATAAATGTGAAAGTTTTTCTGTCTTTTACCCTTTCAAGCATTAATTAACCGATCATCATGAAATTTTGCATACACGTTGTCAGGGATACAGAAAAGGACATGGGTACATTTCATCCAGAAAAAAGTACTGTTCGCAAGGGAGCATCTAAAATAAAAATCTAACGCCTGGCCAAAGTGTTATAGCAACAAGGGATCGTGTGTTATCTTGCTTATATATGTATATATATTTTATTTTACAACGCGAACAAAGTCGCAGGTCAGCAATAAAAGCTTTTTTAATTGATATATGTTTTTTTATGTCGTGTTTGTACAGTTTCAGAAAGAACACTGAAAGACTGGCGAGCATGTCGCCGGCAGCCAAGAAGTTGGCGGCGAAACATTTGTGGTCGCCGCGAACCAAACTGACGCCGAACAATGTCGGCATTCTCCCGACGGGATCTCCACGTCGCCGGAGAATTCCCACTTCCCGAAGAACACCACTCGTGGCGACTCCCGGCTCGAGCAATAAGGTGGCAACACTGACGCCCGCCGACGCGCCGATAGACAACATCACAGACAATCTGCTCCAAATCAACGTCGCCAAGAGACAAAGGATGACAGCGCAAGACTTCTTTCAATAGTACTATACATATCTATGTGTTTGACGAGCCCGTTGGATGAGTGGTAACGGTGTTTGCCTAACGTCTCTGGGGTCCCGGGTTTGTTTCCCGGCGAGGAATTTGGATTTTTTTTTTAAGTTTGAAAGTAGTGTCGGCACTACGCGTTTCGCAGTCATTTGGGCAACCCGTCTGGCGGCAGTAACCACAGTGAAATAATAGCATAATTATGTGCTGTTGTGATTCTATGAGTGAATAATGCCAGAGCCCATTACCCCATCCCTTATCCTTAATCCTTGTATGGTCGCCAGGCGACGGTAGCCACCTACTATCAAGTGGACCATCAGCCTATATGTCAAAATTGAAAAAAAAAACAATAATGGTTTCTGTATACAATATAATTATAAAAAATTAAATTCATTATTTATTATAGAAAAACAGTTTCATTTTAATAATACATTATTTAACATAAAATGTAAGTAATTAATATTTAATTAAACAATTAATATACATATTTAGTAAACAACTTTTATCATATTTTCTATTTTTATAACCTGTTTCGATACAGAGATAAAAGTAGATAAAAATAAAATGGTACTTTGATAATTTATTAAATTATTAATCTCAATACATCATAATACTAAATGGAATATAAAAAATTAGGAATTATATAATTTTTGGCTAATAATTAATTAATTAATATATGTACCCTAACCCATAATAATACCAATTACCAATTTAAAATCCCTGTAAAAATACTATATAAAATAGCTTATTGTCAAATTAGTAGGAAATCGCATTAAAAGCGGAAAACCGTTTACGGTTTTATCGCCAACAAATTGCGCTTTAAAAATCTCATTAGATTTTTAGGTCTTTACACGTAGATGGAAGCAAAAAGAAAGATTCGGTACGTTACTATAAAACTATATAACAAATACTCTACAACTATAATTCAAATATCGAACACGTCTAATAATATGAAAGTCAACAAAATGTATTCAATTTTTTCGAAAAAATTTGTCCGTATTTTAACGTATGTACAGGACAGTGTCTTTTGAGCGACTGAATGATAGAGAGTCCATTGGACTCAGTATATAAGGTCCATGCGCGGACAGTGAGTCCTAGTTGTTCTGTCTTCCTTTTCGCTTCCATGATTTTGTCATTAAACTAACTTATTCTATATCACAGTATATTAAACCAAGATTTGTACCACGGTACAGGCGTCGTATTTATTTTATAATATTCGGCATTTCTGATCGGCTGCGTATCGTCCTTGGGCGATTCGACGAATATATTGACGAAAGACGCTCGAATGCCGAATCTCACGAAAGACAAGTACGGCAAGTATTTCGCGAAAAATATACTCCACCTGTGCTGGAGATTAAAATACATTTTTCCCAAATATGTTGTATATAAGAAACTGACGAAAAACGCGAAGTTTAGATTTAACTTTTCACTGAAAGTTAGTTGTTTGTAGGCCGGAACTTTGTGCATGACTTCGTAGTCCCGATAGTAAAGTAGTCTCGGTGGCATTTCGGGAAGTCCCTCTACGGCTGAGGCACGCATCAAGGTTGTCACGTCCACGCCTTTGACAAATAAAATATTTATCGGTTAACCCATAGAGAAAGCAACTCAATGATTTAAAAATAAATAAACATTATACAAGTATGTAGATACATTATACAAGTCGTATATATCCGGCTCTGGCGAAATGAACACAAAAATAATTGTCGGATGAATTCGACTCTGGCGACTAAAGAGAACGCAGATGCATTAATTTTTTAATCCATTGCAATGGCTAATCAATATGATTGATTTTAATAATTATTCTAATTTGGCCTAAGTTTTAAGTGCAGTTATGGAAGAGCGGGGTGTTCTGATACTGATAAGTATTTTTATACTTAATAGGAGTGCCCCTACACCTAATTTGTACCTAGAATTATGATAAAAGATAATAAATTATTTTGTATGAACTTACCGGTAAATACTTAATAGGAGTGCCCCTACACCTAATTTGTACCTAGAATTATGATAAAAGATAATAAACTATTTTGTATGAACTTACCGCTATCAATCGGCTTTCCCTTAAGCACCTTGCTGAGCCTAGTCTGGAAAGTGATCCGCTCTTGCTCAGTGTACACGTAACCGGGCACGTCGCACACGTGCTTGGCGAAGAATATGGCCGCCTTAATGTTAATGCTCGGCACCACGGACTTCACTCCGTCCAGCATTACGTTGGCCATGTGCTCGAAGTACTCGGGCACGTTCTCGAGACAAGGCGTGTACACTCGGTCCATGAGCTCTTGGCACACCTCGCGAGTCTCCACCACCGAGTTGCGGCATATGTTGTATCTGGTCAATAGGAAAGACCAGTAAAGGGACCGTTCAATACGTAACGCAATTTTTGAAGATTTTTGATGGGGAGGGCAGCGTATTTCCGTTTCCTTGTTCAATAGGAGGACGCGTAAGCTTGAAATCGGGAAGGGTTTGTATTCACATTTCTATCTACAAACCCTTGTTGATTTCAAGCCACTGTGCCCCGAATTGAACAAGGAAACATAGTCATTGAACGAGTACAAATATGTTTACAAACCCTTGTTGATTTCAAGTCTTCGCTTCCTTTTATTGGACAATGAAAAGGCGCTAAGTATTAGTTAACTTTAATAGTTCTATTAGTAGGTACTATTCGGTTAGTAATTCGATAGTAATATCAATAATATATAAATAAGAGTTCTAATCATATAGAACACTAATATATAGATTATATATGGAAATAGTAATATTTTTTTATAACGCAGACGTTATAAAAAATATATAAAAAAAAAACGTTATAAACGTTACGTTTAGGACCAAGTCACCATTTTTACCAACGAAAAGCGTTGCCAACTTGGGAGAACAAAATAAAAATGACATGTTTATCACAATACACTCGAGAGATTCTCCGCCCCCCAAATTGCGTTACCTAATACCTACTGCAACTTTAAAAGTGTCATTTGTTCGGTGATTTTTATCAACCGAACTACTGCTACTAAAAAGTTGCATTAGTTCGGTTAACCGAACAAACAACCGAACTACTGATACTAGACGATAATAACCAGTAAGACAATAAAACTAATCAATAAGACAATAAAAGTGTCAGTGGGTGCCCGGCGTCACAGCGTAATTTATAGCTTTCATAATGCACAAGCATTTATCTCTTCAAGTAGGTATCAGGTGTGAATTGATCCTTAACATAAAAATACTAGTTTAATAAACAAACCTGTCTTCAAGGCCGATCATATATCCAATAACTCTCCAGAAATGGTTATACGCCTCCCAGTCGCCCTCCTCGGTTTGAGTAATGCCGAATTTGTCCGGTTTGAGCATCGCGAGGCCGAAAAACCCAAATTGCGTGAGCGCCACATCCCTTTGTGACACAATACCGTTACCGCGACTCTTGGCCGAGAGTGTGGCGCGGAAATGACGACTTCGGACTGCTTTCAGAGACTTCCACGATCTGTGCAACGAACATAGCTACTTGAGATTTTCGACAAGCTATATTTAAAATTATAAACTAACTTTCTATTGAGCCCAAACACGCTATAGGTATTTGCTGTAAGTTGCTGAGGAGTTTGTTATTCCGCAGACTACTCTATGCTGCAACACCAGGTCAAGGTTACCTTACCATATCATGGCAATACCACAGCATACTTATTTCCTACAATAGGCCGACGCCTTTGATGTTGGGCGATACCGCCGCCTGTGTAAAATTACGGAAGGGTTGACACAAATTAAGTAATATAAAATGTGCTTAAGTACCTTTCTTCATCGTGCAGAAATTGATGAAAGCTTAGTTCTTTATTTATGCGAGATAAAAATTTGCACGCACTTACAGCACATGCCGTATGCACAATTTTGATTTATATAATAAATTAAAATCTGAAAGACGCGATAGCCCTGGAATATTTATCCCAAGCTACTAAGAACGACGAAGTATGCAGCTTGGGCACGTCCCACTGGCGCCTCACCCCTCACGCCCCGCACGATTGCCCTGTCTAGACGTCTCCGTCGGCCTACTGTACGAAATAAGTATGCTGTGGCAATACCATCGAAGTAACAGTATACCAAATTTCACATCAGTCGAACATGGGGAAGTTAGTGAAATCCCTTCGTTAACTAGAAAATGGTCATCAAACGCCTGAAAAGATCTTCATACATTATACTTAGCTAAGAACAATAAATATCCCGATCACGTCACGTTAGCTTTTGAACAAAAAAAAAGGATGAGAATCGGTCCATTCGTTTGGTTGGGAGCTACGAGCCACAGGCAGATACACACTGTTACAATTAAATTGAGAAACAATAAAAATATTTATTTTTGGAATTCCCAAATTGTACCTAAATTGTGGGACATAATGGGAATAGACGAAATGTAACCTCAATAGATGTTGTGTCATTGAAAAAAAAATTATTACAACAATCAAACAAAATTAATAGAGCTGACTTTGCGTAATCATTTTTAAATAATGAATAAGGGGATAGCTAATGATACAAACACTTTATTTGAATGACTTGCACTTTATTCCCAAGGACAATAATCAGCACAAAACTTGAGGTACAGCATAAACGGATATCATTAAGTAACAACTATTATTTTAATGACGCAGAATGAACAGAATGACGCTCCACTTTATGGTAGGTGGCTAGATAAAAATGCTTACCAATAGATAAATAGAAATAGATAAAAATGCTTACCAAAAAATTTATTCCTAAATATAATATTACCTAAAAAAACAAATTGTAGAAAAATTAATTATATAGGTACTTACATAGATCCAGGCTTTAGCTCATGTTCGAACCAAGACAAGGTGTGTAGCAAGGTTGATAAGTATCGCTTGTACGCAGTATACACGGAAGAAGAACGTCTCGAGTCCACAAGCACTTTGAGAATCGATGGCACTGCGAACACAGTGACCAATCCAACCAGCATAGTAGTGGACAAAGCAAACGATTGTGACCAGTAAAACCGGCGAGCTCTGAAGTTAACAAGCGAGAAACAAAATTAAATTAGTGACAACCTGACAACTTAAGGCGCTTGGAATTACCGTCAGCCTCATTGGCACCAAAAATAAAAACCTAACTTTAAAAGTATCGTAAGTATACATAAGTATATTAAGTAGTTAAGTTACTCACTTATTAAAAAGTTTTTCGTCGTACCATTCTGGTAAAGGAAAATCTGTTTTCTCTGGGTTTTCTGTATCAATCGGTTTGTCAAGAGCTTCCTTTGTCAGTATGTTCTCTACAACTTCTTCCACTGAAACAAAGTATTCAATATTGATTTCAAGTGTTTAAAAATTATTGAACCAATGTGCTGCTGAAGAAATTGCTAATTGTAATATAAGTAAAGATACAAAGATAATTTATTGGTCTCGCTGCGCTCGACTAGATAGAGCGCTATACGAAAGCAATAGCTCCGAAAATGTGGCAACTTTTTATTGTAGTGTGTGTAAAAAATCGTCACTTTTTACACAGTTTTATTATATTTTTACACAGTTTCACTACGCAAACTGGTATTTTATTATGCCTAAAATTTAATAAAACATTCGGCACGTACACATCACAGACAGTTTGCAGTGTGACTGGCTCGGGTACGCCGAATTCGGCGTACTATTTTATGCCGCATTTTACAAGTACGACGGCGGTATCTAGTCGAGCGCAGCGAGACCAATCATTCATCTATGGTATTCAATATTGATTTCAAGTGTTTCAAAATTATTGAACCAATGTGCTGCTGAAGAAATTGCAATTTGTAATATAAACAAAGGTAGATATTTATTAATTAAAAGAAAGACATAAACCAAATAGACCACAAATAACAAACTTCCATTTGCCACCTGTGGATGTTATTTTTTTTACTAAGATTAGTAAGAACAATAGAATCTAATGACCATTGAATTTTTACTAGGCACGCTACTAATTTACAATTGTTTTTCGAACGATCAGTCTTGTAAAAAACTAGATCGAGATGGTTTTGCTGAAATTGTTCTTACTCTACTGTTACCAACGAGTTGTTTATTGCGGATGGGTAAGTTATCGAAATAATGATGAATAATCTATACTTCACTAATATTATAAAGCTGAAGTTTGTTTGTTTGTTTGAACGCGCTAATCTCAGGAACTACTGGTTCGAATTGAAAAATTCTTTTTGTGTTGGATAGATCATTTATCGAGGAAGGCTTTAGGCTATATAACATCACGTTGCGACTAATAGGAGCGAAGAAACTGAAGAAACAGTCGAAAATGTGGAAAAAACGGGGAAAATTATTCATCTTTGAGGGAAGCCCTCAAAGATGCGTTGCGCAAGCTCAAGTTGAGTGCGCTGCAAAAACCGTTCGAGATACCCAAATGATTCCCAAAATAACTATTCCACGCGGACGAAGTCGCGAGCACCAGCTAGTAAAATATAAAAATATCTTTCTAAAGTTTTAACATAAGTCTTTTCTTCTAGGTTTCCGATTGGATGGTACCAATTCAAGAACAATTGTAAGTAGACCACTTGAGTTTAAAATTAATACTTAAGTATATCTACTATACATAACATAAAAATATAATACCTACATCGAGTCTCAGGTTATCACTATATATATATAATATAAAAGTTATATATATAACTTTTATATTGATATATATGCAATTTAAATTCGTTGTTTTCTGTAGCAAAGAAAATGTCGAGATATTCCCCGGAAATGAAGAAGACACAAAAATTATTCCCGACGACGCAGAACCTCTGGATAGTACTTTGGGAGAAATGACTAAATACGATCAGTACAATTTGGAACATGACCAATTCGCAGAAGAAACCCTCAAAGAGAAATTAGAAGAGACTTTGCAAAACGCTAGAGCGTCAGTTGAAACACTAAGATCACTTATAATGCGAACTACGAATCGCGAGAAAATATTAAAGGAAGCAATTGCCAACGGCATGTAAGTTGAATACAAATTAGTTTTAAGTTATTCTTAAATTAGCTGCTGCACGCAACTTCGTACTTTATAAAATATAGCCTATGTTACTCGCTGATATCATTTTACTTCCCAGCAGTGAAATAATTTTTCAAATCATTCTAGTAGTTTCGGAGCCTATTCAATTCAAACAATCAAATTTTTCTTCTTTATATTATAAAAAAAGAGGAAGATAAATAAGGCACTTGTTTCGGTCTGTTCCTAGACCTTAGTAACTTTTCGGTGCCTTGAAAATATATTTAGGTATCTATTATATTCAGTAGTTGAAGTTTTTATCCCAGTAGTTACATTTTGTCTGACTGTCCACTTGATGGTAGATGGCTACCGTCGCCTATAACACAAGCAACGCCGTAGCTCTGGGGCTCTAGCCAAGAGCAAACGTACAGTATACAGTAGCCATGCTTCTATGTATTATGGAGGAATTTTTTAATGTTGACACAAGGTACCTTATTTCAGTTCCGGTACAACCACAGCGAAGGTAACTATGATGTCTGGCATGACAAAGGCTTACATAATACGAGACGGTGTCTGGATGCTTTGTAATGGAATAATTCAGAATGGGGTCACAAAAATGTACCAACATGTCCCACCGAGGTGTCTCGGTGAGGAGGTAAGATTTTTATCACCTATCTATACAAAACACCGAATTTTTATGCGATTTTTTTTTTCATTCATTAGTTAGAGAGTTTAGGGACAATGTAATTTTAATTAAATTTATTAGCTAAATATGCTGTTTTACAGATCTGTCGAAATAAGAAATGACCAATGTCTTGAAATCCTTAATAACTATAAAATGTCTTCATATGATTCTTCTTTTCATTTTCTTTTCTTTTCATGCAGTGATATTCAATTAAAAAAAAATATTACAAAAACATTATAAAATCTTCCCTTGGTCTATTTATACTTAAACATTTTTCATAACTAGTTACGAAAAAAGGAGAAGAATTTTTAATAAAATTGAACATTTTGCTGAACAGTTGAATTACTCGTGTATTCCTCGTGTATTGATTGGTATATGTATATTGAAAATGATCTTTGAAACTAACGTTATCGCAATTCTATTATCTAAGTAAACAGATTGATATATTACATTGTACATACCTACATTAATATCTAAGCTCAAAATCACTATAGATATTTAAAATTAATTAATTTATTAATACTGGTCCCGATAACGAAAGTGAATATATGTATGTACCTTATGTATTATCTACTGTATCTATATCTAAGGTAATTTTATTAAAGATGTGAGACATAAAGAAAATATTAGTAGGTTACCGAGGTCAAAAAAATAGTTTTTAGAATTTTAGTCTGTTTGTCTGTGCGTTTGGCACACTTAAAAAAATTGAACTACAGCGCGTACCAAATCGCGGGCACAGCTTCATTGACTTATGTACATTGTTACCTATAATTGAAGTGGGATCTCAAGTGTTTTCGTTGCTTTCAAAATGTTTCAAACTCCTTAGGTATACTTAATATCAATTTTTGTAGATATTTTCAAGAAGAGATCCCTGTGTGTTTAACTCTGTCATCAAATACGATACCATATCGAACAGGAGAAGAGCAGAATATACAGAAGACAACTATCTTTGTTTGAAACCATCGTTCAACAATACGCTTGAACAGTATTTCAGTGTTCCTAGACATATTATAAACGAAACTTGCGACAAAGGTGAGCTAGTAGATTATTGTATTTAGTAGTTATAGAAAACGCATATAACAAAAGTATTTATTTAGCTATCAAATTTATCCTACATCGTCCTAAAAAAAAAGTGTGCAGCGTGAAGTGAAAAAAGCGACAGAAGTGAAAACTTGAACAATTACATGTGTATTTTTTGAATCGTCAGGAAAGTACATACTGTCGGTTACATTACATAACAGGTCGCGAGTTCAACGTTTTAAACTGTCAGCGCCATCTCTGTCCGCATTGATGTATTATTTCAATTCAATTATATGTAGTTTTCGCAAGGATGTATTATTACGTAACATATTATTCTAGTTTGAGTGGTATTGTGTAGATGGCGCAATATCTGAAAATAACTCGCCTAAAGAAATGCTCACTTCAATATATACTGTCTACCTATCTTTCTATCCATCAATTGAACCTGTTACTTCATAAGAATAGGTAAACTTTATAACCATGTAAACACTCTAAATTGTCATACAAGGTATTTGTCAATCAATTTACATGGAACGAGCACTAATGTTAGCCGATGAGATATAGGTATCTAAATTCATCGAAAACCAGATTTACCTACGAGTAAGCTTTGTTAGCATGTGCAAATAGCATTTTCTGACAAACGCACTATTGACTATTGAACTATTCACTGATTTCTGCTTTCAATATGTAAAGAAATCTGTAAATTACTTCATCCTTAACACCTGAGTTTAGTATAACTATAGGTCATAGGTACTTAGTACTCAGGTATTCTACTTTATCCATACTAATCCATATTACTAATTTGAAAGTATACCTACTCTGTCTGTTTCACGCCTTAAATACTCAACCGATTATTATGAAATTTTACATGATACACGTTTTTAGATACCGGAAAGGACATAGGGTAACTTTTATTTAGAAAAAAAGTACTGTATCCGAAGGATCGTCTATAAAATTAATAAAACTAACGCCTGGCAAAAGTGTAATAGCAATAAAAATGTCGGCGTTATATTGCTTGTTTTTTTTTTGTCATCATCATAATCATCATAATCTCAGCCGCAGGACGTCCACTGCTGGATATAGGCTCCTCCATAATTTTCCAATAGGACCGGTTAGAAGCAGCCTGGATCCATCGTTGATCCGCGGCCTTTATTGGGTGACGTCTGTCCACCTTGTGGGTGGACGTCCTATGCTGCGTTTGCTGGTCCGTGGCCTCCACTCGAGAACCTTCCGGCCCCAGCGGCCGTCGGCTCTCCGTATTATTATGCCCTGTCCACTGCCACTTCAACTTACTGATCTCCGCCGGCTTATGTCGGTAACATTCGTACGTCTGCGGACCTCTTCATTTCTAATTCGATCTCACAGTGTAACCCCGAGCATAGCCCTTTCCATAGCTCGTTGAGCGACATTGAGCTTCCTTACGAGGCCCATATTTAGAGACCACGTTTCAACGCCATATTCGTCACTGGCAACACACATTGATCGAAAACTTTTGTCTTGAGACACTGAGGAATTTTGGACGAGATGATGTAATAGTTTTTGTATCCGGACGAAATCGCGTGAACCAGCTAATATAAGGTATAAAAATAAAAAAAAGAACGAAATGTGTACTGGGACACATAGTAGATTTACGACAGTAGGTAACTCTTATTTAATCTTAGGTAGAAGCAGTGGCGTAGCTAGCATGAGTGGCACCCGGGGCGGATATTGTAGTGTCACCCCAAAAATCAATCAAAACTATTAAAATAAAAATGTAATAATAATTTATGTTTTATCAAAATACACTAATATAAACACAACAATTAAAAGATAATTAAAAAAAAATCCAAATTTTTAGGTAATTTTTAACAGGCTGTAACCTCGAAGAAAATGGCCGTACAGTGCTCATTAAAAAAAGGAAATTGTAGCTTTAAGTTTCTAGTTTTTGAATCCGAGCTTCAAATATTTTTCTCGTTAGCGGTTTATGAGTAATCGTCAGAAAACCAACGAAAAAATTTTTGCTCGTGAAATCGCTGTAAAAACAGTAATATTATTTTTTTGTAATGGCACTATAAAACTCTTTTAGAGAATTTAATTGCGTACAACATGACGTCATCATGAGCACTGTACGATGATTAGACGATTTTTGATCGACGATAACTCAGTGGAGTTATCGTCGATCAACCAAAAACCAAAAAGTCGCATTTGACTTTGATAATTAATTACTCGGGCAATAATGGTCGTAAAGAAAATTAAAGAAGGGTTTTGTAAACTGCAAAACATTCCCTACAAGGTGCTTAAATTAGATTTTGATAAAAAAAAATTTGAAACCGAAAATGTTGGCCGAAAAAAAGGTGAAAATCTGCAAATTTAAGAATATTCGGATAACTTGTAATAATTTTGCAAATAATGCAGATACAAAGGATATCAAAGTCAAATGCGACTTTTTCGTTTTGATCGACGATAACTTAGTGACAAATCATCCTATAGAGCTCACGAGGAAGTCGTCAAGTTATAGTGAATTAAATTCTCTAAAAGAGGTTTATAGTGCCATTACAAAAAAGTAGGTATTATTACGGTTTTTACAGCGATTTCAAAACGAGCAAAAAGTTTAGAATATTTTTTTCGTTGGTTTTCTGACGATTACTCATAAACCGATAACGAGAAAAATATTTGAAGCTCGGATTCAAAAACTAGAGACTTGAAGCTACAATTTCCTTTTTTAATGAGCACTGTATGACCATTTTCTTCTAAGTTACAGCCTGTTGAAAATCACCTAAAAATTTGGAACTGTTTATATCCTTTAATTGTTGCGTTTAGTATATTTTATTAGTGGCGGTTATGCAATCTGCCACAGTTTTACGAATTTTTAAATGTGGCACTACTGACGTTCACGGTCGGGTGTCACCCTAGGCGGGTGACACCCGCCTAGGGGTCACCCCACCGCCCCCCCCCCCCCCCCCTAGCTACGCCACTGGGTAGAAGTGAAACTTTAACGGACAAGTTGCCGCCTCTCAACACGCGATATATCGTCTACCCCCTCCATACGGCCGTAACGCTTTATCGTGACAGAAAAAATCCTAATACACCGTCTATTATTAGTTAATAGTGAAACTATTAAGTTTCACTTCAATAGTATACCTAATCCTAATATAAGTATTCTTAGGTACTTATGAGTTTAGTACTTTAGGTAAGTATATACCGTAATACTTATGGATGGTGAACGCGCAGTGACATATAAAACGAAACCGTGAAAAGTGAAAGTAGGTTATTCTTACGAGTATTTTAAGAAGAAAAAACTTATTATTGCTCACGCAGAAACGAGCAACATTTGTTATACACGAGGATTTTTTTTATTTGTTACTAGTTGGCGCCATCAATTATACTTAAGTATATAGTCTTTGGCTGGCGCCCGCGACTTCGCCCGCGTTAAAAAAGTAGCCTATCCTGTGTCCCGTACGTCTAAATTTTAATCTACCAAATTTCGTGAAAATCAGTTAAGGACGGTTAAGTTATTAAGTTATCATAAGTGACAGATTACCCAATAAGTGTACTGCAAGACGTTGGTTTTTGATGGATAACGTATACGCCTCCTTAATTCGTAGAAAGTGATGGAGGAACATACATACATACGTAGGTACACTTACAGATTAATTATTAGTAGGTATTGATTATTACATTTATATCTATATCTACTAATATATTACCTAGTAAGGTAATATTATAAAGCTGAAGAGTTGGTTTGTTTGTTTGGTTGAACGCGTTAATCTCAGGTACCTACTAATGGTTCGAATTGAAAAATTCTTTTTGTGTTGGATAGTCATTTATCGAGAAAGGCTTTAGGCTATATAACATTTTGAAAGCGGACGAAGTCGCGAGCAACAGCTAGTTCCATTATAGTATAACTCCCCGTTAAGGTATAATACCTTGACAACAGTCACTGAACTAGAGTAGGCAAGAAGCGACGTACCTATGTAAATTACTAGGATGTTTTATAAGAACCGGTATTTTTATTGGTTCTATTTTTAAATATGTCACAAGTTAGTGATTCTATCAACGAAAAATAAAATCAGAATAACAAGTTTATTGTAATTTCTGTAGGCAACTTTTTCAAGATGTATACCTAATCTAAAATCTAACCTTAAAAGAGGTTTGATTAGTATCGACCTATTTTAATAAATGAATATTATATTAGGCAGTGGAAAATGTTCTCGAAAACATGCGATTATAATATTATAACATCAGCCTTTTTTAATTTTTCTTTTCTGTTTTTTCAAATTTACTATATATATGGTGTCCTGCAAAAAGCAGGAATGGCAGCCTTGCCAAGGATCTTGCGATAGGGATTGGATCTTGACAAAGGAAGGCATGAGGGTTAGGATACGCGGCGTAGAGGGGGATGTAGGGGCTTTTTGGCCAAAACTCCTAATCAGCAACAATACGACATTTTTTGTTTTGTTTCTCATGATTATATTATTTTTGGACACAAGTAGTGTCCAAAAATAATATTGGCTGGCTGTACCTAATTTTTTCAGTTTCTTTTATCTCAGCTAATTTATTACTCTCGTAGTTACATAAGTAGCACCTCTCAAGAATTCTTATGCTTTCAATATTTATATTGTGTTAAACATTATGTTTCTGTTCTCAGGAGTCGTGAGAAGCACATCCGACAACATGCAACAGTGCGGTATTCGGATATTGGTTGATTACACTTATTATCCGCACAAGGGCTTGTCTGCTAACGACCTACCGTTTGAATATTGTGTACAGAGCAAAGGCTTGTGTAAATTAATTACAGCGTGGCAAATCTCTAACAAAACCATTTCGAATACGGAATTTTTGAAAGATGAATCGAAGTTTGTGAACAATTTTATAAAATCTTATTACCCGTATTAAATTCTGTAATTGTATTTCCAATTGTCCATAGCCATACTTACTTAAATAAAATAAATAGATTTTTTATTGTATAATTATTTGTTCTTTTTTTTGAAAACTAAGTAATCCAAGTGAGCAAAGCTACGAATAAATAATACCTACCTACTCAAAGCAATAATTACGATCTACCTATATACGTAGTTACGTTGTTGTAACTAGTTACTGGGACTTTTTACCAACTCCCATTATTTTTATTTATGCTATGCAATGTAAAACTGTTCTTATTTTATTTTAAACTAACTTCGCCCGCGCAACTTTGTAAATTATATACTAAAACCTTCATCGAGAACCACTCTATCCATTGGCGAAAACAGCATGAAAATCGGTGCAGTAGTTTTTGAGTTTATCGTGAACAGACAGACAGATAGACGCGGCGGAGGACTTTGTTTTATAATATGTAAGGATATTAATTTAATGTACAAATACAAATCGTACAATTCGTTTACGATTTTATTATAATATATAGATATATATAGAATAGATGGAATAGAATAAATAATAAAAAAATATTTTTAATTAGATAAGTGGTAAATTGATTGGACGGAATAACAATCAAGATTTTCCGTAAGATATTCCGTTTTGCTCTTTTCTCAAAATTTAATCCACATACCTACTCAAGGAAAACTTCATAACCTGTTTGCTATAAAAAAATGGATAGGTAATTTACTTGACTAATAAAAAATAAGTGAGCCACGTCAGGCTTACTTTCGTTTAAATGTCCTATAGTATTATTTTAACAAAAATAAAAGACCTGGCACACTTTTGAACGCGACTGTACCTATAGTAAAGTTGAAATGTGAAAGCGCAAATTATGAACATAAATAAACTACCTACTAAGTATAAAATAATAGTGATGTACGAGTTTTGTGGAAAGTATGTCGAGATACATGCTAGGATTTCTTATTCTTTTTTTAATTATTATTTATACGAGTATTACTATACAAATATTAAATGAATAAACAAATTACTTTAGGTATATTTTAAGTTCCATGACCCTATATTCAACTTTAAAAAAACTTTTCGAATATTACTCAATAGTAGATAGTAAGTAGTATATTATCAATATATTAGGTATACTGCTATTGAGTAATATTAGAAAAGTTTAAATATTTAATATTTTCGTGCCAAAAAATAAATTAATAACAACAGAATGATGTTGTAAAAATAATTTGTTAATTAATATTGGTATATTTCTCGTGTATGTAATACAATTAAGTAAATTAGGGTACTGTACCAGTTAAATCCATTGCATTCCGATCTACTGCGTGCGTGTGTTGTTACAAAAAGTTTTAAATATTCTAATAAATGTTCAAGAAATTATCAATGTGTACACTTATTTATTATTAAATTATAAATAAAATTGCATGTTTTATCGAAAATATTTTCTCAACCATGCAAACACAGCACTGAACTACGACATACACCTACACCAGTCCGAATAAGAGTAATGAAGACTATCAAAAAATCGAAATAATACAACCAATAAAAGCTACCAAAAGCTACTACATAAATAAAAGTGTACTGGGCAGGGACCGGAGTTGCCAACCTTACAAAATTCGATTGCTAAAAATATGCATTTTTACAAGAAATAGACACCGCGATTGCTTTGAAAAAATATATATTACACATGTGAAAGACAAATTGTATTGTTTATAGTTTTTGTTGTCGTGATTTAACTTATTGAAAAATATTTTGAAAACGTCTTTGCGCCGAATGAATTTTGCGCCGATTATAAATTAGTCAGTTAAAAAAAATTGTTTATTTTAGCTTTTTTTTTTTTTTTTACTGTTCTAATGGTAAAAATTAGAAACCATAATTACCAGGCCTGCAAGTATTTGATATAAAGGTTGATGTTCACTGCAATTTGAAATTCTAAAAGTACTAAAATAAATTAGCTTAATAATTCAATCTTGTTATAATACTAAACACACTAATTAATCTATTTAATGACATAATTATATATACAAATAAAACATTATAAAAACAAACATCAACCTAAAATACCAAATAATTATAAAAAGAATACCCCGTCTAACAGGTCCTCCTGCGGCATGGACCCTATTATGCTGGCAACGTTACCCCTTGTTATACTGAAAGGTTCATTTTGAACAGTATTAAAAATGTATAGTAGAAATTTCAACAATGAACGCTGGCAATTATATTCCTAACTGTCAAAAATGACAATTGACATTGAATTGAAATCAAATAATAACTTCAACTTCATATTTCATATATGTCTATGTTTCATACAACGAAATAGTATATCTCGGTTTCATATCATTCAAATTCAATTTTGCCTCCTTTTATGCATGCTATAATATAATATGTAAATATAGGGAATTATTTAATTAATAATATGTGTAAATAAAAGCTTAATTAATACTTTAAAAATATCATACAATGAAGTGCCACATTTCTGGCTCTAATGTGAAAGGTGAGGAATTTAAAATATGTCGAAACTTTTATTTTGATTTTAAAAAATCGTGTATCTTTAAATAAAAAGTATGTTATTTTAGTTTTAGGAAGAAGTATACATGCTTTGGCAAGAGTTGGTGATGAATTAGTCTTGGAATCTTTCCCAGATCATATGACGTTTAGAACTTTCAGTTCGGCCGAAACAGCTTACGCTGTTATAAAGTTTCACAAAACCTTCTTTCTGTATTTCAACTACAATTACTATTCAACATTTGACAATGGGGGTTTAGAATGTAGAATATCTATGAAATCTGCACTAAACGCGTTTAAATCACCTGCGCACATGGACAAAGAAGTCGAAAACTTGGAGATAAAATTTGATCCAGAATTTCATAATTTGATATTTCAATCGAAATGTAAACATGGCATTGTGAAGACACATTATGTGTCCATTTTAAACAATAAAACTTTGAATTATATTACCACCAAGGAGTCTGTACCAAACAGGTTTGTATGATAGTTATGGTTCTAAATTTTTATTAAAAATTGAATGGGAGTTCTGAGAATTTTGGTTGGAGCTCTAAGGTCCACTTGATTGTAAAAAGATATAACTTGTCACAGTAATAAAAAAATTCAGCAACAACTAAGTTTGTATATTAATTTACTAAAGTTTTAATCGGCCACTTTTATTTCTTTTTTTCATATTTAAGACAAGATTTAAGAAAAACTTTTAAATTTTTAATCTGTTTGGTTAAAATATTCACGAAGCTACAATAAATCTGCAATATTCATAAGTTATTAGGTTGCACTCATTTTGATAAAAATTGTATTCGGCTTCAGGTTAGTCCTTATTCTTATACCTTTGATACCTGTACCTCGCAGTTCTATCTCATTGTGTTATTTGATCTTGTTTTTTTAAATAAAAAAATATTTTATTTCAGAATTACATCATCTCAGAAGATATTTTTGGAGGCTCTCAGTAACTTCCAGAATACAGACTACGATGTGGCCATTGAAGCGACTAAGGATTCAATTATTTTAAAAAATTACATTGACAATAACATTGATTTAACAAGAATAATAAGGACACAGATAACTTTGAATTGTTATGAGTTTGATAGTTACAATATTGACGAAGAAACAACTATATCTTTCACATTAAAAGAGTTCAGAGCTGTATTGGCTTTCGTCGAAGCTCTAAACTTACCTCTACACATTAATTTCGAAACAACAGGAAAACCGATCACATTTATTGTGAATAATGGTACAGCATTTGAGGCACACTTTGTGTTGGCTACCACGAAACCGGATAATTCAACAATAACACAAAACACAACACAAACAGAAAGAAAGAGAAAAGACACGACCATATATAATTCACCTAGGAAAAAACAGCATGTAGAAAATGGTTCGACGCATGTACAGGATGATTCAGAGTTATTCAATTTTATTGAAAAACCTCCAAACAATTCTATAGTGAATAATAATAATGAAATGCAAAAAGAGAAAGTTTCAAATAAAATGGATGAAACACAGTGCGATGTTGAAAACGATGAAATGGATTGTGATAATATTCCTCCTTCGCCAACGTCTAGAAATAGAATTAAATTAGTATTTAAAAAGTGTTTTGAATTAACCCTAGAACCCAGATGCACTCAGCGTACAATATTAGCGGAGAATTCGGACAGTGATTAAATTAATATATTTTTACCATTAAGGTTTTTTTTTATTTTTAAACTAATACCCTAGTCTCTCGATCCCCCAGGGCCGTGACCCTCTAGTGGATTTGCGCTCAAGATGTTCATTAAATAAAACGCTTTCCCCTGCTGGGTCACGAAAACAATGCTCGAAGCGATTTCGCTTAGCGCTGCAAGTGTCGGCGTAGAGTGCCAAAATGGGATTCAATGACTATAAATAATTAGGTATCCTTTGGGAGCCAAGAGAAATAAAAAAATACTTTAAGATCCCATGGGAGCCAAAATACAAAAAAAATATCCTAGGATCCCATGGGATCTTAGACGTGGGAGCCAAGTGGAGGGAGGCCAATTTACAGCGCCGTGTTGTGACCTCCATGAACTAAACAGCCATTTGTTTTTGATTTTGACACTTGCAGCGCTAAAGCGAATGCGCTTCGAGCGTTGGTTTCGTGGCGGGTCGGTTAACCAGCCAGACATCACCAGACATGCGGGATTCGCCGAATCGCGAGTAGGATAATAATAACATACGCCATACATATTAAAACCTATATATTATTATTTAAACCCTATGAGGAAAAGTTGAAACTGTGTGGCAATGAAACAAATAGCCACATCAAAAATAAATTTTTAATTTAACTCTAAATATGGGAAGTACATAGTAAAAAGCTACGGAATAAAGCATCCGTGACTATTTGACACAGTGCTTGTTTCATTCATTGAATTAATAAAGCTCAATGGTTTCATTTTGGTACACAGTGAGTGCCTTTCGTTTTATTTCTATACACTTAGTGAATTTTTGTTTTTTTTTTTTAATAAGAAACTAGTTTTTGCCCTCGACTCGACTTCGTCTGCACCCCTTTTTTCAGCGCCTGACAGAAATATATGAGCAATATTTTATTCAATCTTTATTGGTTAATACCATAGATTTAGTATTGCTACCGTTCCGTTTGAAAGTACAGGATTTTAATTCCATTTCTACTTGGCTCCTAATATATATTTTTTGGAGCTTTCAGGAAGCTACGTCATTCTCTACTCGTCACCTCTATCGCAATGTCTGAAGACCAAGGTCCAGATAAATATAATGTCATGTACCTATATAAAAATTCTGTTTTATCTATTTCATCCCCCTGTGCCATCCCCATAATACTATACTAGCTGTCCTGCTATACTTGCTTTAAATTATACATAAAAACCTTTCTCGTTCACGCCATTGGTTAAAACCGCATTAAAATCCGATGCGAAGTTTAAAAGTACTTTTATTTTTTGTAAACCCGAGTGATGATGCTTGTTGTAGTAGTACTAGTGATACAACATTGTGGCATTTGTACTACCAGTAGTACTTCCTTTTGTTGCCCATGGTCCCTGTGATAGTGGTTGTACTACTGTAACAGAGCGTACAGAGGGACAGACGGTGGAAAGCGACTTCAGTTTATATTTATACTAGGTTTTGCCTGCGACTTCAACCGCGTCCGATTGCTACCAAACTTCAAAGGATTACCCGCTGGCCTAATCTGAAGATTGTCTGAAAATTTCATCAAAATCGGTTCAGCAGTTTTGGTCCATATCATACATACATACATACATAGACACATTGTTTTTTATATATTTTACTATGCAAGATGAGTGCATGACTCACTAAATTTAAAATTCAAAGTTGCGCTGTGGCCACGTGGTTCGATCGATCGGACCATGTGAACTTTTTTTTCCAGTTGGTTCGATTAATCGAACCACCAGGAATAGCAATAACATATGGTTCGACCGATGTACTTCTTTTGTACCCAATAAATAAATTTAAAAAAATAAAACATTCCGAAATAATACTGCACCTTTACAAAAATTGTATTTATTCAGTAAAAATTATTAGATATTAAATTTACTACTAAATTAGCACTAGTTCTGAATTTGAGAAGCGCGATATCAGTTATACAAGGTACCAGTGAGCTATATTTATTTAAAAAACGATTGCTTTTATTCACGGTAACTAACAATTTACACCATCGTTACAAAATTGATCTTTAATTTTATTTTTACATAACCATTATTACACACTGAGCTGTTAAGCTACGGTGAGCTCACTGCTTTTAAGGTAGACAACAAATAAATAAAATAAAACATCGGATTTACATTATATTATATATCATACAAGAGATCAACCTTTTTATTTTACACACGAAAAGTAGGGTAGTTTGTCAATCAAATGCACATTGCTTCAATGTATAAAAAAAAAAGAAAAATATACACAGTACACATTTCATCAAATGTTATTCTCATCGCAATTAATATAATATCTAGCTAACATGTCTTAAAAAATATTGAAAAAAGACCATCGAAACTCATTTTTAATTATATTTATATATATATAAGATGTGGCAGCTAATACCGTTTAATTACATAGTATTTTATTTTATTATATTTCATTAAAAATCAATTTCATTATAGTCCCCGGCGGCTCAGGAGTCATCGCATCACCAAACACTCACTGTACAAATTAAATTAAATAAAAAAAAAAAATTAAAAAAAATAATATAAACAGGGCACTGTTATTTAGGAACAATCCTCTTGGCTCTTTCTCACACACTGTGCTACCTTTCTTTTAAACTCCGTATAGGACTCTCTCCATTCCTTCTGCAAAAAGAAATAGAATGAGCACACGTGGGCGATTAAGTGGTGGTATGTGGTATGTGATGGTGTTCGTGTCGTTCGCGTCCCGGCCGGCCCCTCAAAAACCCACATTCATCATAACGCTACCAACACACACACTCCTAGAAACAATCCTCTTGACTTCTCCTAACACATCGGGCGACTTTCTTTTTGAAATCCGAATATCTCTCTCTCCATTCTTTCTGCGAATACAAAAAAGAAACAAGGGCCTAGGTGAGGTTTTTGGGTTGCTTCATGCCTTTTTTTATACAAGTTAATTAATTAGTCACACGTTCAAACATAAGGCTATTTGACTGTTTTGCGCTATGTTCCATATTAATAGGTATGTGTAGTCATATTATTTATTTATTTATTAGATATAAGTACACAAACAGATATAATATAGTGACAAATAAAGTGCTTTATCACCCTAAGATTGAACATTCTTTGTATGTTGTAGAATGTTAAGGTCTGTTTTTCTTTGAAAATTCAAAGTGATAATTTCTATTGCTATCTTTATTAGCGATGTCAATCAGCAATTATTACCTAATTTCAAATATAAGCCTTAGCGAATTTTTAAATGAATGGAATTTGTAATCGAAACTGATAAGTTCGCTGGATAAAAACACTTTTCTTATCTGCTTTACATGAAAACTATAAATTACATGTGTATGGATTATTATCTAAATTTCACTACTTAAAAGTGTATTTAACATGTTCAACGTCTATGTCGACTACATTATATTTATATGTATAGTCGACATAGAAAGTCGCCTTTTTGATTCAAAATTTCATTTTATTTATCTGTGTAAAAAATTTTTACTTTGAAAACTCAAGGATGATAAGTTTATACAACATGCTACTTTATAGCAATGCTCATAAAAGTCATATTTTAGTAAAACAATAAATAATAGGTAATAATTAATAAATTATTTTATACTAATAATAGTTGGAACATTAGTATGACTACACATTTTTAATAGAGTCAAATAACCTTATAAAAAAATCACATCATTATTAGTTGTCAATTTATGATATTAAAAAAAATATGACAAATCACAACAACACGATGATATTCTACTTCAGGTAGCCTTATACAAACAAACTTACAAAATATTACCTACACAAGATTCTAGAAACATAATTTATATCAAAGGAAACAACAAATATCTGTTTCAATATAATATAAATCAATAATCAATTAAAAATGTGTCTACAAATATTCAGGTTAAATGATAAATCTCATTTAGGTATGTGTATGTAATTAACATTTTTATATGGGAATGTAAACAAACAAAACATTCAACTAAAAAAATATATAATCACAAGCAATTAAATTATAAGTAATTAGCATTCCACTACAAAAAAAATAAGATTTTTGAAATAAAATAACGACTTACTTATGAATGTCAATTTTCAAAGTCAAAGATTTTATACTACATTCATAATTTATTTATTTTTTAAATTAAATTCACATAAACATTGAATTTATAAAATACTAGCTGTTGCACGTGACTGTCCGCGTAATATAGATGAAAGAATTTTTAAAAATCGGTCCAGTAGACATTACAAACAAAAATACAAACGTTTCTCTCTTTATAATATTAATATAGAATAGACTAATTGGGGTGCAATTTTTATATATATACAACCCTTCCTTGTTTATCCCTCTTTCCACAAGTGAAAACAAAATTAAAATCGGTTCAGCAGTTTAGGAGTCCATAGAGGACAAACATTGATTTTTATAATTATATAGAGATAGATATAAAAAATATATGAGAAAATTGCAGTATTGTATTGAGCTTCAATATACTGTAAACTGAGAGTATTATATCATCACTATTAATTTAATAACTTAAAAAAGGCTTAAAATATTACAATTAAAAAATGCAATTCTGAAATATCTGATTTTCACTCATACTGTACTGTATTGTACTATATACTAACTACACCGCGACTTTCAATAGGTTCGTTCATAATTTAAAGGATTTTTCTATAATAAGTAATATTAGAAATTAGAAATGAAAGATATTTCCTCTATTGCTGATCTATTCACAATAAGCAAGAATTAACAGAAAAATACTAAAACGATAACCAATAAACAGATATAAAGCAAGGCCAACGAGACAACGCAAAGAAAGTGAACAAACAAATCCTGTCATTGGTAATGTAGGTGGTAGTAATATTGTATGTTATTTTGTTTTGAAAATTTTTTTTTTTATTTATTTATTTACACAAGAATAACAATATATTATGGTACACAGTTGAGGTGCACTATAAACTCAGTTGAGTTTCTAGCATACACCTGGGGCCCTAGCCAAGAGCATACCAATGCAAACGTTTCGTTGAGTTCTGACGAATAGAAACGAAATAAAGCCCGGTGATTGGTCAAAAATTTATGTGGGCGTTACAACAACCAATCACCGGGCTTTATTTCGTTTCTATTCGTCAGAACTCAACAAAACGTTTGCATTGGTATGCTCTTGGCTAGGGCCCCTGAATTGTCTACAATGAAGAAAAGTAGGTACAAGAATTAAATAAATAAATAATAATAATTGGGTGTCAAAATAAATAAATAAATATCTTCACAAATTCCACACACTAAGCAACTAATGCTTGTATTATGGATACCAAACAATTGATATACTACATAGATTACTTTTTTTTTGTAAATTCATACATATTATAAATATATATACATCAATGACTCGGATACAAAGGTAAAATGTTAGTACATAAAACTTTTGGCCCTAGCGAGATTCGAACCCGCTAACCATTTGGTTAACAGCTAGGGTTACTAGCCACTAGACCAAACGTGTTATCAAAAAAAAGATGGCTTCTTACACCATGAGGAAAAGAATGGAAGGCCAGGCGCGTTTACAATGTATGCTTTGTCTCCTTGGCTTTACTATAGTTGATTAACATAAGGCCATACTTAAAAAAAAAATAATTCTTACCGCAGCATCAACATTAGCAGGGCTCTCATCATTTGGATCGGCCAACATGGAGATGACACTGATCAAGATTGTCTCTACTGTGTGAACTGGAAGCCATCGTTCCGATGCCTTTTCGTAACCCCATTTATCATCACCGGGCTCGTGTAATATTGATATACATACATCACCATTCTTTTCAACTGAAAAACATAACTATATATGTCAATGTTTTAACTTTTAATTATTGTCTCTAGTTTATCATTTACAATATAACATATCGCAGTTTTTTTTTTTTTTTTTTTTTCTTTATATCAGCAATCGGCCTCCAGAGCCATAATCTGATTTGGTATTATGTCTGTTTAAATTAATCTTGGGGTGATGTTCGCAGGAACATCAACCATAATCTAAACAGACATAATACCAACATATCGCAGTGACCGGTTTTTCTGTGCCTGTGGTACAACCATGTTTGATAGTTTATCCTACTTACACTTAAATCTAAAACATTAAAAATAATTTGAGAAAATAAAGTTGCTTGTCAAGCAAATCATTGACAAGCAACCGAAAATTTTACAATGTGGGGAGGAAGGCTGTGGGTTTATTAATTTGTTTGTTTCCCCCATACATTGATTACACAGAATTACTGCATTATAAATGAAGCATAAAATACGTAATATTCCAATGGCGTTATACAGTGATATTTTATTTTATTGACAACATGACATGCTCTTTATTATATAAAAATACACTTTAAAAATACATCACAAGTAACTATATGTTTACAATACATTTATTGAAATTTTATCTTCACTTTATCATTAGATAGTTTTCAATTGATTATACTCACTATTAGGATGCCATATTTCAGTGACAAATTTCATCCGTGGTGGCCTTAATGGATATTCTTTTGGAAAATGTAAATGTGCTTTGAAGAAACCACCCTCACTGGAAAAAAAATCGATTTACAAATTAGTGAGACCAGTAATCAAAGACTAAAACTTTTTAAATAATAAGATAATAACACATGTTTGGTCTAGTGGTTAGTAACCCTAAACAGTCGCGGGTTTGAATCCCGCCAGGGGTAAATGTTTATGTGTTAACATTTACCTTTGTACCTGAGTCATGGATGTTTGTATCTATAATATGTATTTACAAAAAAAAATAATAGTAATTGATGTAGTATATCAAGTCTCAATAATACAATTCAAATCCCAAATCCCGCTAGGGGTAAATGTTTATGTGTAAACTGTAACCTACTGTATTAAAATACAGTAGGTTCAATCCTTGATAATCCAAACACATCTAGAATTTGAATGAGCCCCCCTAGTGGAACATTAGAAGGATCCTGCAATCGGAATCCTAGTGGAACATCAATCGGAAGAAACTGCAAGGATTCCACATGCTCGAGTTGTGTCAGCTTTAAAGGAATGCTTGGTATTGGAGGAACAAGAAGATATTTCTGTTTCAGAAAAAATGTTATTGCATAAATAGAGGGATAGAGCATTTTCTTTGTCATTAAACACCACTCATCAAAGTACATAATATTCTAGGTTTTTTTGGTGTAATAATACTTAATGATTAAAATTTGCATACACTTTCAATTCTATAAAATAACATATTTTAAATTGTAATACATAATGGTAATGGTTTAAAATAATACAAATGACTTACTAAAGCGTATCTGGAGGTCCAATAATGAGAACTTCCCATCTGTATATGTCATTGTCGTCTATCAATCCAGCAGAAAAGCCTTCTACCGGATTTTTGTTAAGTTCTGAAAAGAAAAAAAAAACTTGGGAAATCAATCTCCATTATAACCTTAACGTAATCCAATCGAGGCACGTATCATCGCACATTTTTACGTATATTTAACTGTACGTGAATCATTGTCAAAGCACGAACCGTAAATACATCACGAATGTCCCAAGATTTTTGGCACTGTAAGTCTGTAGTTGCGTTTAAATATTGATTTTAAATATTGGAAAGTTACACCTATATGTAATGAAAATGGACATGTCTACACCAAATTTAATGTTTATTTTTTTAAATATACTTTTGTAACCACAAAGAGATTCTCAAAATTCGACCTGCTACTATAGTAGCTAAGGTCAATGATTGCACATACGAGCGGAGTCATCGGACGCTCGCATTTGGTGACACACAAAATTAATTTATACAAAAAATATGCTCACCTGCTAATTGCTTTTTTAACAAAAGCGAAGACTGTGGCTCTGACATTAATTACAATTGTGGAATTTACCCTGACGACACGAAACAAATGATTTTTTCACAAAAGATGGCTGGCTGAGTTTTGGGCAGGTTGTGAATTGTGAAACATATGAGTCGCTTGTTTCCGGCTCCTAGGGTTGCCAATAAATAAATATTGCATATGAAATCGAATATTCAGATTGGCAGCAGAGTAGCAAAAATACAAATTGAACTTCAAATAATATCTATGTATTTGAACTCAATTTAAACTTCTATTTAATTAATTAATGTTTTAAAAATAAATAATTTAATAATAAATACAATTACAGGATACCAAATACAATCTTTACGGTTTAAACTTCCTTTAGAATGGTGTACAATAATCTCACTCTATTTTCTAAAATTTCTAAATGTTTGCGCTATAAATCTGAATTAGTTTCATATTTAGGTAGTACAATACAATGGTGAACCTTTAAACGTCTTTTTAATTAGGCTGCCCTAGGGCAGCCTACTTAGAAACTAGCAGCCTAACTGAAAGCACAAATAAAAAAAACTGTGGTTGTTTGTTTGTGATAATACTTACAATAAACTTCATGAAATACTTCTTTGCAAAAAAGGCACTCCTAAATTCTTGTATAAATACCTAGTTAATATTATTTAATATGGTAAAAATTATGAATCTTATTCAAACGACAAAAAATCATTTTGTGTGGTGGTAACATAATACTTTTGTAACTTATATAGGGCAATACTAACAAAGGCACTGTCATTGTTTTAGTGGTGTCAGTCATTGATCTATAATATTCCACATAGAATAATAACCCACATGGATTTATTACTTGCTGATAAAAAGCGAGCCGAACAGGATATGTAGTAGAGAAGCCGTGTGTCCCTTTCTAATAAGATTTTTGTTATGTGAGACAATTTAAGTGTTGTAATACCTACCTGTAATATATAGCGGTAGTTTCTTATAAATATTTTTTTGGATGGACCAATTTTGATACGGCTTTTTTGTTTGAAAGCTCGGGAATGTTCTTAGCCGATTTAAATTTTTGTTCTTAGCTATAATTTACGAAGATCTGTTCAGGCGTTTGAAGAACATCAGCCCATTTCCTAATCAACTGTTACTTGATCTGATGCTGCAGCATCAAGTAGTCTGGAGGACTCCTAACTCTTCAGAAACTTTCAGCAGATATAGCGTGTTGAGCTCAAAAGAAAGCTCAATCAATCGTTTCAGAATTCAGGGATTACATTAAAACAATTTAGTACTTATGATTTTATTTAAAATGTAAATTAACAATATCACCTAAAAGACAATAATTATTAATAATATAGTTATCTATATTTAACCTTCTTTAACTTTCTTATGTTTAGTTTCTTCATGACCATTTCCCAATTCGGAATGACGCCTCTTTTTGTTTTTTCTTTTATTGGCTTTAGTTTGTCCCTCGTGAACGCCATTTTGTATTTTATTTGATTTTACGCCTTTACAACTTGCTACAGTATTAATTAATACAGTAAAATCTAAATTCGTATCAATATGGCAACTTTCATGTATCATTTTCATTGTATTTATTAGTTTTTTCAACAGCACAAAGAAATTTTGTTTTGCTTCATACTCTGTTTCTTTCAATGTACTTAATAATGTACTCTCAAACTTTGCTTCAACATTGGACAGCTTTTTTAGTAACTTTTCTGAAGTGGGTTTTGACCTTTTTAGTGCACGATAGAAACCCGCTATCAATTCAATGCCTTCATTACGTCTGAATTGCCTAACGTTAGTATTAAATATATTATCTATGATAATAGGTATCAAGTCATAGTTGCTTTCCCATTCTGTTTGCAAAACATTATGGAAAAATATAATGGGCAGCAAACAATTGCGATTTTGGAAATAACTTTGTAATGCTTCACTGAAAATATCAAACAGTGGCGAGCTTTTCTTTTTCTTCGGTGATTTTTCGTGAATCTTCTGAGAGCAACTTATAATGAAAGTTGCAAAATGTGTTATCACATCACCAAGTGCTTGGTATAAAAAGTGGGATCTAGAACCCTTCTCGATGAACGATTTCAAATAATCACTGAGCACATTGATATCAACATTTTCTGTAGTGGAGAATTTTCTTATTTTTGTAAGCATCTTTATAGTTTTCCTAACTCTGTGTTCTAACTCATTGAATTGATTGTCTTGTATGCAAAACTCTAGACATCTTGTCAACGGAGCAATCATGGACAGGCAAATATCCATTGCTGGATCTTTTTCTAAGTAAATGTCTATTAGATCTAACACCCTTATTCGGAAGTCTGAAAGAGCTTTTTTATCTTTTCGCTCTTTTTTCGATTTCTTGTTTTTCCCTTGATGAAATTGCCTGAAAGCTTCAGCTAATGCGTCATCCAGTTTTTTACCCTCTTCTTCATCAATCATATCAGCATCAATACTTTCATTATCATCATCTTTACCCACCGTTGTCAAAGCCTGTTGCACAGCTAACCTCAATTGATCAGGCGTTTTCATATCTTCATCTTCATCGTCTAAATCAATCCCATCATCACTTTCCACATCACTTTTCTTTTCATTTTCTTCACCACTATTATCTTTATCATCATCACTTTCACTATCTTCATCGGATGATTCTTCAATGTCCGTTTCATCATCTTGTGCCAAGGGATCATCTTCATTTTCCGGATCTAACACAGAGACAATCTGTTCGATGGATGACGGTGTCAAATACTCCCAAAGCAACCTGAATACGCATTGCACGACCGATCTTAGTATACTTGACTCGGTGGAAAGAATTGATAGTAAAACTTCAATCAATACTTCTATCCATTGCGGTTCATCTTCAGATAAATCATCATGAATCATTTTTTTCTGTCCTTTCTTGTAGTGTTCGTAGCAACTGTTCAATTCTTTGATAGAACTCTTGGCCATTTTAACGTGTACGGGCTCCGAGAACAGGAAAAGACCAAGTTGGTGTAGTAAAATCAAAAACACTTTATCAACTTTAGATAGTGCCACGTTATTCTGAATATTTTGACAGACATTCACGAGCATTTCCCAGCAGTCCATGTTTTCTTTTGGAAATTGTTTTTCCAATTTGGCCCGAATATTTTCTTTAGCCAAAGTAGAGCTTATGAAATCGCTGAGTGAGCACAGTACTGTTACCAAGTTGTCCACATTTGAGAATTTAGATGTAAAGCAACGGTAGAAACAAGTCTTGATGGCGCCTGTAAACAGAAAAAAACAACACAATTTTAGTCTGTTAAACGTTACAAAACGTACTTACCAATAAGAACTTAAAAAAACTGGAAGTATGTCAAAATTCAATGCAAAGAAGCATCCTTGGAATAAAAATTAAAGATAGGGTAAGATTGGAAGACATAAGGAAAAAAACAAATGTAATACCCATTATTAAAACGATAAAGAAACTCAAATGGAGATGGGCAGGTCATATGACTAGAGATCCACATAAATGGTCACACAAGATTACTTATTGGTACCCTAAAGAGAAACGAAAAAGAGGCAGACAGAATCATAGATGGGAGGATGACATAAGGAAGGTAGCAGGAGCAACATGGATGAGAAAGGCACAGGACAGGAAATTGTGGAAGAACTTAGAGGAGGCCTATGTCGTGTGACAGGCAAGGAAGACTAATAAAAGAGAAAATATTTTTATTTAAGTAATATAATGTAGCATGTTATTTTTCTGTATTAGGATTTCTTGCAATTAAAGGCTATCTTTATCTTTATCTTTAAACGTTACAAGAAGCGTCACGTGATGATTCGATTGTCACACAAAATTGGATGTTTTTTTTAATGTTAAGGTCGTCAGACAGGGTGACGGTCCACTTGATGGTAGATGACTAATGTTACCTACAACACAAGCAAACGCCATAGGCGCTGCAGGTGCGATTATGAGCATAGAAATGTTAAGGATAAGTGATAAGGAAGGGTTCACGGTTCAAGGTCCCATACAACTTTACCCTCATTATGTGCAAAGTTTCACTTTACAAAAAAAATGGAGCTAGCTACAAAACTGAAAGTGACAGTATAAGACATTCCCGATAAAAAAAATCAGTGTTCCCTAACTAAAGAACAGATTTGAAATTGGGACATTGGATGTTCCTATCCAAAGAAGAAAAAAACTACAAACGGTTGGCTCATTGTAATCTTGACAGATTGCCAAGTTACAGTGTAAAAAAAGAGGAGGAAAATAAAGAACTATACACAAATAACATACCCTATTCCATACATTTACCCTATTCCACAAAAAAGGTACAAAATATCCAAACTTACCCGATAACTCATTACTGATTGCAACTTTTTCATCACCGCCAATTTTGAAAAAACCAAAACACATTATGAGCTTCATATAAGTCAATTTGAAATCCGTATCGTCCTTTACACTCTCGTGACTGACCAAATACGATAGGAGTTCTGCAGCTTTCAATCTCTCATTATTGTACCAATTCCTCTCTACATCTTCTTTCACATATTTTTTTGAAGAATTTTTCAAAATTCCTTTAAACACTTTACCCATTTTCTTAACTTCCTCTATACCTAGGTCCGCTATGATAGATTTGATAACACTCGTGCCCGTTATCTCTGTGAAGTTAATTTCCCCCGGATTTATTAGCAGCTTTTTGAGCATGGCAACTCTTATTTCACCGGTAACCTTTTCGGATTTCATCACCTTAGCTAAGGTGTTTAACAATTCCTTTTCTTTCTTGATCATTATTTTATTATCGTCCTCAGTATCTTTCTTGTTTCTCACTTTGCTGGCTGTTTGCAGTCCTTTGAACCAGTCCATGAATAATTTGAAGAAATTTCTGCTAATCAATTCGGGCAGTACATCAAAGTTATCGTCCAAGTTATTAAGTATAGTCGTGAGAATGTTGATGGCGACAAGTTCTCGATTTCTGTTGTGTTTTACAAGTTGACTGTCAATGCCAGAGGTCCAAAAAAGTTGTAAATGTGGTGATTTAGCAATATCGATACCAATTTCTGTGAATATTGGATGATTTATCAAACTGAAATCAATCCCGCCCTGAAAGAGAAATAACAATTTATAAATTTCAATACATAAAATTAACTTTTCTCTTAACTAGTATCTCTTAATTCTTGGAACAAAAGAAAGGCTAGTAAAACAGGGGAAAATGTGTGTTATTATTGAAATTATATCATGTAAATTATGAATTATCCTGAGAGGATCAAGGGTAAAGTGAATATGGGCTTTCGCATTCTTTAATATTTTATAGCTTTTGACTGTGACTTTGTCTGCGAAACTTTGTAAATCTATATGCATACATAATATATAAATTTCGTGTCACAATGAATGTCCGGAATAAACTACGACTTCAATGTTTTCATAATTATATCAGGATATTGTTTCAAACTCACCATTAACTTTTCACACAGCATGTGGATATTGTCTTCGCACAAAATTTCCGCATTTCCAACAAGTTTCTTTAACTTCACACTCTCCGGAAATTTCTTGCTAACGACAAGCAGAAAATATAGGGAATCCAAAGTGTGTTCGTTTAGGCTTTTTTTGAACTCATCTTTGATATTTGACCATACAATGGACGAGAACTCATTTTTATCCAACTGAAAAAAAAAAAACACGAAATTTTAGATTTTTATCTACAAATAAAAAATCGTATAATAGGGGAAGCTTAAGTTTCTTCTAACACTATAGAATCCTAGTCCCAATCATTATATCAGAAAATTATTATAAAAAATTTATGAATTATATTATTTTAAAGATATGAAAGTTTGTGTGATTCCAAGCGTAACATTTGTTTCATATTTAGACAATTTCAATATTAAACAAATAATAAATGGAATACAGCAATCATGTTTAACAATGAAACATTTAAATGGAACCAATATTTGACGAAGGCGGGTTGAAAAGGATTTCGCTAATAATAGAAAATAAAACTATATAATATTTATATAGAAAATAACTTTCTATATAAATAGAAAGTTAAAAATAAAGCAAACAAACCCCTTTGGCAAAATCCAATAAAATAAGGTAAGCCACAGTGGTGAGGTAAGACTTTTTCTTGCTAGCATTCAGGATTAGTTTAATAACTTCACATTGGTCTTCTTCTTTGCATTTAAGCATAAGACCGGAACGAAAAATTGCCCCACAAACCAGGATCTGACCAAGAGCGACATCACCAACTTCCTGCGGAACAAAATTATATAATATTAAATTCATATGAAATAAAAGAAGGTTAAGTATGAATATTTGTTATTCTTGGAAAACCAATACCAGCAAAAGCAGTCATATCCATACTAATATTATAAATGCAAAAGTTTGTATGGATGTATGGATGGATGTATGCATGTTGTAACTCTTTCACGCAAAAACTACTGAACCGATCACCATGAAATTTTCCATACACATTGTCTGGGACACAAGAAAGGACATAGGGTACCTTTCACCCAGAACGCGGACGATGTCGCGGGCACCAGCTAGTTTTATTATATTTAGAAGCTATTTTTATGTTATGACTGTGAAGACACAATGATAAAATTACTCAACTTGACTGCTTAATTTAGTTGGTTAAAAACGAAAACTGTGATCATATAGTCTTTTTAACAAAATTATGGAAGTTATCATAGATCAAATTAGACTGTAAAGTACTTTTAATGAATGAATACTTACACTTTTAGAGGAGCCATTGGCATGTAACTCCTTCTTTATTAGGTCAAATATTTGTGTTACAGATATTTGTTCAAATTTACTCAGCAATCCCACCAAAGCAGCAAAAAAACCAGCTCTTTGCTCAGAACTATTTGCACCCAAACTTCTAATAATACGCTTGAGTGTATACTGGAGATCTTTTTCAGTCTGGAGAAAAAATCATAAGAGGCATGGATAAATTTTCATATTATATGAATAATGTCATTGATACATTTAAAAATTTAAATTTAGCAATACATTATGACATACAGAAAATATACACAATTTTTTTTATCTTAGGGTTGCTATACATGTAATCGGGGCGGCACATTTCATTTGGCAATTTTTGCCACCTGGCTTTGCAGACACATCTATATGTATAGCAACCCTTACCAGCATTTTGGGCTCGTAATAAAAATTAATCTACCTATTTGGATCTTGCGAAGTGTTAAAACAGATAAAACTGTTAAAACAGAATTGATTGTCATTACCATAATATGATTTGTATCTCTATATCATGTGTAATGTACAAATTTTATTTAATAATACAAAAATGTTTTAATAGATTAATAACAATTATGTTGTCAGAGTTTAGAGCACACTTGCCGTCTCTAGTATTTGGGAATAAAGTTTGCAAGTGCAAAAATAAAAAAGGCTAAGCTAAGGCCACACTACAAAGAGCCTCGCTTAATGCTGAGAAACAAGCTACTCTCTTAGTGAACAAGTGTATTGGCCACATAAAAGTTGACCTTTGCTATCTTGTACACAAGTGTAGCTCCTAGCATTGCTTCAAGCTTGGCATGTACGTACATAGTGAGTGTTTTATGAGACTCCATAGTCACATTAAAATTTACGATTTAAAGAAAAGGTACTTAGACGGTTAAGAAAGGGAAAAGTAAACACAAAATCACAAATTCTGTGAGATAGAAGGCTCATTCAAAAGAATTCTACTTACCTCATTGCCTTCAAGTTGTGAAATAATTTTAGCTCCTCCGGTTAGCCTTGTGTCATCTTTGAGTCCCTTCAATAAATCAAAAGAATCTAACAAAGAAGCTGTTAAGTTTCCCTGCACCTTAGGTTTAACATCAACAATTTCCATTGTATCTTTCATTTTCAAATCTTCACGTACATATTTTTTATTCCTAAGTTTAGATAAAATTGAGGAAATAAAATGTAGTAAACAGTTAACAAGTAGAACAGAAATGAATACATAAATGTACAAAGTTTAGTGCAATAATCAGCACTGAGTATTTTAAATATTTTTCAAAAACCACGTTAAAATTGCGAATAACATGCGTGCGACAGAAATCAAAAAACCACATGGGATTGGGATGGGATGAGATGTCAATGTCACAGTCAGCAGATCACCAGATCACAATCACATAGACAATTAAGGCAAACTACAGCCAACAGCGACGTCTCACAGGACCACAGAATATACAATATTCTTTCCATATTCTTTCAGTCTTTCTTGTGAGAGACTATAGACTACTACATCATGGAAAGAACCACGAAAGAACCATGGATCTAATATGAGTTTCAAATGCCCCCACTTGACTAAAGTCATCACATCATAGAGTAACTATAATATATACGGAAACATCACATTGAATATGCATTGAATTGAATGGCGAAATTGAGTTGCTGTTGTTAATATATTTTAATTAGTAAACAAATAATAAAAACATGTACAAAAATTACACCATTTTCTCAGACTAAAATCACAGATTATAAAGTTATATGTCTAAAGACTAAAATCAACAATGTATGCACTCATTCCAATTTTCCAAAAATCTGTTCGGCAGTATGTGTGTATTTGATTTTTGCTTTTATGACATATAACTTTATAAAAAAATCGTCCCTACATTATAATTACAAAAAAAGTTATAAGCTGATAAGCTCTCATATAAATAGATTGAATGAATGTAAGCTAAAAAGGCAGTTCAAAAATAAATAAATACTTAATTTAATTAATATTTCACATTGAACTTGAATATCACGACCGAGGTCCATTAGTTTTTATTTTATTTGTTTTTAAAACATCCTGTGGTTGTCAAAATTATTTATTTTCAATTTGAACTTCTTTTATGAATTATATATTTAGTGATATAATTTCTGAAATCAAAATTAAAATATGTTTGTCAATGATTCGATGTAATCAATGTTAAGTAATTTTATAAAATTATTTTATTTACCTATAATATTATTAAAAAATTAAATCAGTGCTGCTATATTAAAAAACCAATGGCCGCTTCTGAAATTGATGCGCGCGCGTTCAGTGTTCCATGTTTCTAAACATGGCAGGTCGTAGTGGATATGATGATGGAAATCCCAGGTATTTAATTCTTCATACTTTAATTTTCTACTATTTTCTCTATTTATGAGAATACTTAAATATTTCTCAATAATAAGTGCACTTTAAATTTGTTTATTTAACATATAAGTATATGTAATTCACTTGTTTTGACATAGCGATAACATTCACTAAACGTGGGATTTTAGAATAAAATAATGAATTCAGATATTATTTACGTGAAAATATTAAATACTGCGATATTTTCAGTGATAATTGCGCGGCGATTGCAGTGTTATTAAGTTTTTATAGGTTATAATTTACAGTGGTGAAATGTTATTTGCAGGGACTTTGGAGGCGGCAGAAGAACGGCTGGTGGCCGCCTGCTACCCTCTGAGCCTCCTTATAAAGCTTACGTCGGGAACCTACCGTCTGGTATAATTCAAGGCGACATAAACAGAATTTTTCCAGTAAGTATCTATACTAAACTGTTAGCGCCAGTTTTATCAGCAATATAAAATTACTTATCTGTTTTACTGTAAACTGATATCTAAAAGAATGCTAAGTCTTTAAGAAAAATAATTGTTTCTTTAAATAAAAAAAAAATAAGAAAACAGTTTAACCATTGGCAGAGTTCATATTCAAAAGTAACTAATTAAGAGAAGCCTTATAACCTTGTTTACAAAGTGTACTGATATGTTGTTAATTTATACAATATTTAATTAAAACATCAGTTATATATTGACAGTTATTTTTAGGTTATTCAATCTTAGAAATAGACTACCAGGGATACTTTATTGTTAAGTGAATATAGTGAAACGAATTATCTATACTAATATTATAAAGAGAAAGTTTGTTTGTATGTAGGAAGTACTTATACAATATAAAAAAATCTTTTAAATTATAGTTGAAGCTATTCACTGTACGATTTTCTCCCACAAACCATACCTCGGCCGATTTATCTTAATTATCTTCTTTCACTTGCCTTCACTCCTAATATTAATATCCTTCATAAATTCATCAAGCGCAATAACATTCACCTAAATAATAAATAAATAGGAATAGCCAAATGACAGCACCTTTTCTAATTTTGTAATAATGGAATGCACACTCGCTTAGTTAGTTTTATTCATATATTTTATCTTTGTTAATATCACTAAACATATCTATTTATTTAAGTTTTTGGAGTTTTATTGATTTTCATATAAGGTCCCCCCGGTATGGAAATTTACAAGCATTACGTTCTTCACAACATACCTACATAAATTCAAATTCAAAATTATGTGTATTAAAGAGTAAACTCCAGTCATACATTGGAGCTGACACAATTTTTTATTTTATTTATAATGATTTTTTTCTTTCTCTTTATTTTTCCTTTCTTTTACTGACTCTGTTCTCATCGCCAGATCCTCTTAACTTCAGTTAAAATAGAATTTCAAGATAGATATAGTCTAATTATTGTGGATCACAAGGGCGAAGCCACAGGCACCAGCTATCTAAAAATAAAAGCCAATGCTTGGCAAAAGCATAAGCATATATAAAGTATAGTCTAAGGCAAAGATATTTTGTCAGGTGAGGTCCACGGAGTCGTGGGCACCAGTTAGTATTTTTTCATATATTGCTAATCCAAGTGAAGTATAAAGCTTTGCATAAATTAGTAATATCTTTTCGTTTTCCGTATTTACATACATTATAAAGTTTTTTTGTACAAACGAACGAAACAAAAGAGGGAATCCCCTAATACAAAAAGTCTTATTCTGAGAGGATTTCCAGTTATTATCAGAATGGTTAGAGAAAGTGGAAATTCCGGCGACCAAAGACAAGTTAGGCAATTAAATTACTACATAATCCGTGTAAAGCGGTAAGCCGTTTTTTGCGCGAAATTTGAAATTCGCGTAAAACCTAAACTGCACATAACGGGTTCGCGTAAAGCGGGGTTTTACTGTATTGTGAAATCTATTTAATATGTATCATAAATAGGTCATTCTAACATTTCCTAACAAAAATTATTACTTATTATCGTGATTAAAGAACATATCAAATTTGTTATTGACAAATCAAGCTATGGTAATGACGTAATTAGATAATGAAATTTCACTCTATCCCAATGTATTTGTAAATTTCTAAAGTATGGCTGGTTGAATAATTAATTAGTAAGTGTAACAGTAATGTCTTAAGTCCTAATTATGACAGTCTTCATAAAAAATCAAAATATTTATTTATCAATTGGGTTTCTACAAGAAACTCTTATGATCGTCATTATAAATTTAAACCAGGGTTTCGGAATAAAAATGCCAAGATTACGATGACGAGTTTGTATTAAGATATACTAGTTGGGATATCAACATTTAATACTAATTTTTATTTTATTGAAATCCTTTTTTAATCATGGAGAACTATCCAATTTTAAAAGAACCTAAAGGTTCCTTGAAGGTCATTTTCTTATCTTCACACATTGAGTACACACAGCTGAATTACAAATATATTTTAGGAGTATGAGAAAAAAATATTTATCTTAATGCTGCACATTGAATTATAACACACTAGTTGGTGCCTGCGATTTCGTCCGCGTTGAGAAATGAAAAAGATAACGTTTTGCACTCTGGTGGTTTACCGTTTGGTTAGAAGAGGCCGTTATAGAAAGATTATAAAAATTATTATAATACAATTTATTTACGATTAACACACAACTTTTAACATAACACAAATTTAACTTAATTAAGAGTATGTACTTATAACTGGTATATATATATATTATATATATACGTATGGTTTAAATGGTTTGTGAGTACTGGTGAAAATGGTTTTTAAAATGAATCGAAAACTTAAAGATAAGCATGAAATGGTGTAAAATTATAAAATTAGTAGGATAAACTAATAACAGGCCAAAATTACACCAAATATATTATAAATAATCTAAAGTGTAGTTTTAATTTTTCATTAATTTTATATTATAATTGATCTTTTTATTTTTCTCAGAATTTGTCTATAAAAAATGTTAGACTGGTGATGGATAGAGAAACGGATAAATTTAAAGGATTTTGCTATGTGGAATTTGAATGCTTGGAAGATTTAATACAAGCAACTGAAATGAACGGAGTGATAATTTTAGAGGGTAAAGAAATAAAAATAGATGTCGCCGAAGAAAAAAGAAATGAAAGGTGAGTACCTGGGTATGTACAATATTTTCTAAATTGGCACATTGAACTGAGAATAGTGGTGTTGCCATTGCAAAATTTTAATTGACCCTGTTAATGTGTTTAAATTAATTATTTTAGTTTATCTCTTTAATGAGACATCTCATATAAAATTTCTCGGTATCTCAAAACAATAGTTTTCGCTCAAAGTGTGTTGTCTGTGATGACATATGACGCTGAAATGTGGTCTCTAACTATGGGCCTCATCAGACAACGTCGCTCAATAATTTAATTGACCCTGTTAATGTGTTTAAATTAATTATTTTAGTTTATCTCTTTAATGAGACATCTCATATAAAATTTCTCGGTGTCTCAAAACAATAGTTTTCGCTCAAAGTGTGTTGTCTGTGATGACATATGACGCTGAAATATGGTCTTTAACTATGGGCCTCGTCAGACAACGTCGCTCAATAAGCTATGGACAGAGCTACGCTCGGAGTTACACTGCGAGATCGAATCAGAAATGAGGAGATCCGTGGACGTACGAAAGTTACCGACATCCCATAGTCTGGAGAGCCGATGACCGCTGGGGTCGGTGGGTTCTCGTCGTATCGGATAATGTGAAAGCGCTCCAATTCCGTGTGGTGTAAAAGTGATGATTGTCTGTCCAGGGGTGGAGGGGGGTTCGACCGCGGGCGGCAGGGAGGCGGAGGCGGAGGTAGGGACCGGGACCGGGACGGGCGCGGCGGGTACCGGCGAGAGGGAGGGCGCGGTATGTACGACCAGTTCGACGGAGTCGACCAGCGTGCGCCCAGGCACCACGGTGGCGGGCTTCATGGTAACACGCATGCCGCACTAACTCCACTTTTCACCTCAGATCAAATGACAACTAAAGATAGGGCCCTGTGAAGCCGGTAAAACTATACGCCTTCGCCGACTACATATATAAACGGTTACACGCACACAAATGTAATCCAAGTACGCTACGACTTATTAAAAATGGCGAAACGCGTAGTAAAACAGTATCTCAATATAGCTTAGAACACAAAACCTCAATACAGTAAATGGCCTACGTATTTATAAAACCGGCTTCACTATTTTATCTGCAAAATTCTGTCTATAGTTCTTATTTGGTCTGAGCTTTTCACCTGCTTTTATGTTCGTCCGCAATTTGGGCTGCACCTTTTGTGCATACTGCTGTCAGATAGACAGAGGTAATGCGTTTTCAAAAAGCATTTCATTTGGGTGCACGCACCTTTTGACCATCCACACTACATAGTTATGGCTAATCGGGCATTCCGATCAAACACGTCTAGAGGCACCTTAATTTTAATGGGATCATCAACATTAAATTCTTTAAAAAACATTTACTAATAGCATCAATGTGTCAATAACATTCTAACGTAAAGGCAATCGAACTACAATTGTTTTACAGTGTGACATAAAATTCATCACCAAAATTCCACACTCTATGCATATACTCATTAAAAACAATAATTAAATAAATAAATTGTCAAAACACAACTGGGCCCTGATTCTGTATGCTAAAACTCTTGTCTTGACAAGGCAAGATACGTTAATGTCATTCCTTGTCTTGTCATGAAATTCTTATGTCTTATGCCCCCAGCTGAGATAACATAATATTATCTGTGTTTTCAGTGGAATAGTCAAATAAATACAATAGTATACTGTAGTTTCTGTGAAATCATATCGTGCCATAGATAATTGTCTTGGGGCATAAGATATAAGAATTTCATGACAAGCCAAGGAATGACATTAACGTATCTTGCCTTGTCAAGACAAGAGTATTTGCCATACAGAATCAGGGCCCTGATGTGACAGTTTATATTATATTTATTGATAACCGATTGCTATTGATGGTTAGACCGCGAGCGCGGAGGACCGGGTGGGCCGGGAGGCGCTGGAGGAGACCGCTGGAGCGAGGCACCAGGGCGCAGCTCGCGCGGTGCCTCCGAGGAGCCCCGCGGCGACTGGGGCCGTATGGGAGGGCGCTCGGGCGGGGCAGTCGGACCACCTCGGGGGGGCGGCCCGCCTCGTCGAAACTTCGAGGGCATGCCTTCCTCACGCCCAGGTAACACATTGCTCGATAAACAAACACTTACTACCTATTCCAGCTCATCATCATCATATCGTGTCCTATTTCACAACATTGATCAATCAACACTCACTACCTATTCCATCTTATCATCAGGATGTCGTGTCTTATTTCACAATATTGATCACTCATGATCATTGATCACTCAACAAACACTCACTACCCATTCCAGCTCATAATCATCATATCGTCTCCTATTTCACAACATTGATCAATCAACACTCACTACCTATTCCATCTTATCATCAGGTTGTCGTGTCTTATTTCACAATATTGATCACTCATGATCATTGATCACTCAACAAACACTCACTACCCATTCCAGCTCATAATCATCATATCGTCTCCTATTTCACAACATTAATCAATCATGATCATTGATCAATCAACAAACACTCACTACCTATTCCAGCTTATCATTAGGGCTCATTTTCATTACTAATATTATAAATAGAAAAGATTTGTATTTTTGTTGTATAAATTCAAAAACTAATTGCCCGATTTTTAAAAATTCTTTCACACATAGAAAGCTACATTATCAGCGAGTATCATTGGCTATATTTTATAAAGTCACGCGGACGTAAGCCGCGTGTAAAAGCTAATAGTGTGCTATAAAAATCTACATAATATGTTTGCAGATACGACAGGCAGACCGAAGCTGGTATTGCAGAAGCGTACTGTGCAAGAGCCGGTCAACTCGCTCGCTTCCACTTCGCAGGCCTCCTCCATATTCGGCGGGGCCAGGCCGCGGGAAGAACGGCTCAAGGAGCTCGCCAACGAGTAAGGGCCCCCCCAAAGGCCGGGGCCCCTTACACACCTCACCGCATACTCTCACTCACCCCTTCCCGTGTGTACATGTATCATCCCGATGAAAAAAGTCCCTTCTCGTTTCAGTGTGCTGTGTTAAATTGTACATTTTTTTGGCACCGTTAACTTTTAAAATATTTGTGTCACAATGAATTGAATGATTTTTTTTTTATTCAAGGCGCTTAAAACTAAAATTATGTTCACAAGTGGATGATAAAAGTCATGCTAAGTTTTGTTTCTTTTTTTTTTTTGACATCTATTGCATAGTCTCGGTAAAACAGTTGTGATTTATTAGGGAGTAATTACGTTTATTCGGTTCATTATATGTCAGCTTTTGTCCATAGAGAAGGAAACGGGTTTTCTATTTACAAAAGCTGAATTGAGCCAGGGGCGTAGCTACCGCCGCATCAGCCATTGCCTTTAGACTAGTCCATATTTGTAACCTCGATTTTCATAACTGGCTACAAACATGGGATATTTTTTTCTTTATATTATGGTGTCTCAAGGCTACAGAGGCCCCCGACGTGTGTAGGCAAAAATTTTATAAAATCTCACTTAAAATTTTATGATGCATTCTTTTGTAAAAAAAAAATACCCTACATTTAGGTACAGTCAGACAAAAAGGCAACTAAAATTATTATTTTTATACGTTTTATACGTCTAGGGCAGGCTACGCCACTGAATTGAGCTGAATAAAAAAAATGTAATTAACTGTCCAAGTTGAGATATATATATGATGATGATCTATACTTTATTTATTGTCTATATAATAGATGTTATAGATAAACGTATGGTGTGCAAATCATAGTATATTTCTTGACTTAAATTCAATCAATCAATGTTTATTTTGCCCCCTTTTAAGTTTATGTGGTACTAAATCGTTTAATTGATTAAATATTTTATTAGTTTTATAGTGTGTACAGAGCTTTTTTTTTTAGTGTACGCTCGAACACATTGCTTCTTTCGATCGATGGAATAACTAACTAAATGCTAGTTTATTTTATATTCCGTTTCAAGCTTTTGTTTGATTTATTATGATAGAAACTCGTATTGTTTTTTGTTATGAAATTCAATGTGTACTGAAAATTACTTTATCGATTTGTAATTTTTGATATAATAATATGTAATTAAACATAATGTAAGGTTTTTTAATTTTATTGTAGCCTATTGTGACGATGATATTGTGTACAACTCGTCGGAAATGTCTTGGCGCCTCGAAAGAATGCAGTACCGCACGATACGGTCGGCAAAAAAAAAGATAATACAAAAAGTTTATTTTATTTTATTTAATATGTCGTTTAAATACAAACATATACTAATTAATTTAGTAAAATTAAATTAACATATTAAAATTTAAAAATATTCATTTTAAAAGCACATTAAAAATTATTGCCAAAACAGTTATTGATAACTAGCTTATGCCCGCGACTTCGTCCGCGTTGAAAAATAAAAGTTATAAGCAATAAAATATCTAAATATATACTAATATTATTATATACTTAAAGCTGAAGAGATTGTTTGGTGGAACGCGTTAATTTCAGGAACTACTGGTTCGAATGGAAAAATTCTTTTTGTGTTGGATAGTCCATTTATCGAGAAAGGCTTTAGGCTATAATAACATTTTGAACGCGGACGAAGTCGCTGGCAACAACTAGTTTAACAATAAAGCAAGAAGAAAATGGAGTAAGCGTAGATATATACGTGCGTTTGCGTTGACGACGGTACTAACGCATTGTTGCGAGGTGCTCACATATTTCCCACGTGTTGTATGAAGGAGTTTCCGCATGGAATTCTCTGTTATATATATATATATATTTTGTTTTTTTTTTCCTTCTCTTCGTCGTTTTAATCTTCAATTTTACAGATGCGATCTATCGAAGGAGGAACTTCGAAAATGTAACTTAGGAGTTGATTTTGAATTAAAATAATTAATGAAGTTTAAATAATAAAAGTAATCCCACGTACATTGATTTCATCATATTAGATATGTATCTACTATAGTGTATACGTGGATAAATAATTTAAAAAAAATTGCAAAATTGTAACGGAACATAGAAAAATAAATAAAAAATTGATTCTTTGTAAACCGAGGGTTTATTTTAATTTGATACCCAGAAACTAGAAATCTGTGATGCCTTACTAAAAGGAATTTATTTAACAAGTAGGATGAGGAGCCAAATAGTTCTGTTGTGACTTGAGTTTACATATATGAAAATTACAAATTTCATATAACTCAAAATTAAAATTGGTTTGCATAGTTATCCTGATGTCCTGACTATCAATGCACTAGTCAAGAAAGCTGAAATTTGGTACATAGGATTATTTACAAGACAAACATGGACGTCTTTCAATGTATAAATGTTGAAAAGCATCGAAAGGGATCTGAAAATTTTCATTACATTAGTAAGGAATTAAACCTATTGAGTTAAATCATCATCATCTCAGCTGCAGGACGTCTACTGCTGGAAATAGGCCTTCCCTATAATTTTTCAATAAATTTCAGTTCTTTTTCATTTTGCTTTTTGTACATACCTAACAGCCTAAACGGTTTGGTCACTGAAAACATTAAATAGTTATTGTAATGGAAAAGCTTAAATACAATCTAAAGAAAATACCAAAAGTATTATTATAAAATGGTTTTTATTCTATAAATCTAAATCTTCATCAGGATCTTCCTCGTCCCAATCGTCGACAGCGTCTGGCTCGTAGAATACTTTGCTTTCTCCCTCTTGTTTACTCATATATGGTAATTTTAATTTGGATCTATCAAGTTTTTCATTTTCTTCCATCTCTATCTTAAATGTTGTCAAATTCTTAGGCAAAGGTTTTTCTGGCTCCTCATCTGTTTTGTTCTCTTTCGCTTCTGGTTTTGACTTTAGCACTTTGTTTTGAATGTCGTAACAGAGAATTTCATCCGACCTCAGAAGTTTCCCGCCTTTCTTTATTTGAAAGTTAACTTTACAACTAGTGTTGTATGAAACAATAGCACTAGCGAAATGCTCTAAATTGGTCTGTATTTTCGATAAGGGCATGAAGCAGTCTTTATGTAAAATTAATATCATTTGTATTACGTTTGAGTCATTTTGAAATTGTTTCAAACGCCTATAACATGCTTCCCAACCTAAATTCAATGCCATTTGATTTACAGAGTCTATTAGGATCGCATGTTTTAATCGAGTACTTTCGTCTTTGATGAGACCATCGTAACATGTGATATTTGCATGCTTTTCAAAAACACGATTCCATACATTTGCTGTTTTTTCCAAGCAACAAAATTTTACACTTTTATCTTGTACAAGTTCAAATATGAGTGGCAATATGTTTTTGTTACAATCATCTTCAATTAATATGATGGGTGCAGTTTTTAATTTGTATAATGTCATGTTTATAACTTCATTATTCAGTGCGCTAGCAAAAATAGAATTAGGATCGTAAATACATAAAAATAAAACTACTATGTATGTATGTACCTGACAATCCTGACATACGTCATAAATAAAAGATAAAATATACAAGGAGGAAAAAACGTAGATATTATGTAGATATTACATGCGTCTTTGACACTGCTGTTGTTGACATTCAATTGACATTGATACGTATAGGCTAGACCACAGACCATTTAGATTACGCACAAAAAAACAGTGACAGTTTTCCATAAAAAAAAAATACGCTATCGAATACGGATTGCAAACTCACACTAGAGCCCTTAATAAGTGTAGTCACACAGTCTACAATAAAATAATGAATTTTTGGCCTACGTTCATTTTTTAGAATTGGAAGCATAATTGGAAGTGAGTGGAATCTTTAGACCTCAGAATAATAACTAAAGCATAGAAGTAAGGCTAAAATAAAAACCAATACTTATAGTGTGTTGCTTCTTACACCAATGCACTGAAGGCATAAACTAAAGAGAGACAAATAATACTATCACTAGATGTTCGTCTGGCTGTTCCGTACCAGAGTGACCTATACAAATTATCCATATATATAAGACGATATTCGGCACAACACTAACATAACCTATACTGTTTTTATCTTTTTCTTAAAATATTAGGTACGTATATTCAAGAAACAGAATTTATTAGTGGTATTTATTATACAAACAAGCTCTCAGTATATTTACTACATGACTGATTATACAAACAAACAAAATCACTTACCGATGGTAACTTATAATCATATCCTCGTTTTGTTTTCTGGACGCATTAGATTTACATCCTGGGACTGAACAAGACATTGTTATAGGTAATCAAAGAATTCACAGATATCTAATTAGTGTTATAATTGATTTGATGCTAGATTTATTATATTTTGATACAGAAACAGAAATCAAGAAACACAAAACAAAAACATAGGTACAGACAGATAAGTAAAGTTGACACATTGCGCCATCATTTTGTTAACGTTAGCCAGCCTCTTTAAATCGGCATCATAAAACGGCACCAAAGTACGAAAGGAACCAAGTTTGACGTTTTAACTAGTTACGCTGATCAAAAATAAGAACAAAGTTTGTATGTTTGTCTCTTTTTGACTTACGGCTTCAATGCATTGGTGTAAGAAGTATTGGTTTTTATTTTAGCCTTACTTCTATGCTTTAGTTATTATTCTGAGCTTTAGACGTATACTATGTCTATGCTTTAGACAATACTATGTCTATGTTTAGACATATAACTTTATAATCTGTGGAGTGGAAGATATTATAAATGAAAATGACAAGGACAATTGGCCAAATGCCAATAGCAAGATGATAGCAAGTATGTATGCAGATGATTAATTATCTTATCAATATCAATTTATTATGCTAAGTTAAAACGTTACATTACATTATCATATTTGTAAAACTTGCTATTTAGTTTGTGCCAATAATATGTATGTAAAGGTTTCGATTCGATGAATGATGATATTTTTATATCAACTTTCTCTGTGATGTGGATACTGCGAGCAAGGTGATATTTATAATTAACTTAAATATTGTCTTATTTTCTATTACTTAATTAATAGAATGTTTAGACGATTCGTACCTTTGAATGGCGTTACATTTACTAGACAAGTTGTTTACGTTCCTAAACATAAACCTCCAGACCAAAATGACATCGCTAAACTGAAAGGGTTTCTGTCTAGACATGATAAAATTCTTATACTTACTGGCGCAGGCATTTCTACAGAATCTGGTAAGTTAGAAAGAAGTCAACTATATTACATATTATGCATCACACTCATTCTACTTTTTTTAAAGATATGCTGTCAGAAATGTATTTTTATTTGAATACAGTTTTATAGAGTGGTATTTCAAAAAAACTGAATGTGAACGCTGAACACATAAATTATTATGCATATATTATGGGATAAGGATTGTTGATAGGTACTTGTTTATAAGGTCTGCAGACTGTACAGACCATCTGACAGTCCACTTGATGGTAGGTGGCCACTATCGCCTATAATAAAAGCAAAGCCACAGATTCTGCAAGTGAGTTGTGACTAGTGGGATTTGGGATAAGGTGCAGGAAAATGGGTTCTGGCATTCCTAACAACTCATCCAATGGGCTTTTCAATTCAAACCACTTAACCAACAGATAAGTGGGACCCTTAACGTTAAGTGTCTTAACAAGTTGTACAACTATTGAAGACATCAAAATTTACATATATAAAAAAAAGTAGATTTCACAATTTTGTTAAATTTACAGGTATACCTGACTACAGATCTGAGGAAGTTGGTCTATATGCGCGAACAAATCACAAACCTGTCCAATATCAGGAATTTATAAAGTATCCAAAGGTTAGGCAGAGATATTGGGCCAGGAACTTCGTCGGGTGGCCACGATTTTCCTCTGTTTTGCCTAACGGTAATCATTATTCTATCAGGGACTTGGAAAAGGTGATTTAGTAAATTTTATGATTTTTATAGAACAATTCATGAAGTATTATAATATTCTTAACGTATTCCCTGTCCAGAGTATTCATTTGGAGTCACATGTATAAAAAATCACAGAGAATCCAGTAATGCACCCAGGCAAGATCTTTCTAAAGAGCTATCATAAGCTAGATCAAGTTCAGATTTGGACCGGAGTTATTGCCCCAGCAGAGCCCGGTTCATCCCTATCATGGGCAAGCAGGCATCGGGGAGTTTTAGTGGCGTATTCCCAGTGCCACTATGATCAGGTGCTGGGCGACCCCCACATATCTCTATCGCCTAGCCAGCGGTAGGGAATCTGTAAGCTAAATTACTCCTCGTTAAAAAAAAGATCAAGTTCAGATTAATATAATGACTGTCAATAAAGGTTGATATATCTAAATGGATTCAAACATATTCATTTTATCTTTATGATAAGGTCGGCAGACAGGCTGACGGTGCATTTGATGGTAGGTATCAAGCGTTGCCTATAACACAAATAATGCTAATAATGATTAAGGATAAGGAAATCTTATCATTGTTCTTTCTTTCTCTTTATTTAATTAGTGGGCTAATTAGGTGATATAACTTTAAATGTACCATTGACAAAGAAATGAATGATAAGTTTACATAAGTGTCTTTAATTTTAGGCAGGAAAAGTCAGTTCAATAGTTACTCAAAACGTAGACAGGCTTCACCATAAAGCCGGGTCCGAAGATGTAATTGAACTGCACGGGAGCGGTTACCTTGTTAAATGTTTGAACTGTTCGTATGAGACTGGAAGAGAAGAACTTCAAGTAGAGTTGTTGAAAAATAATCCCGCCATGAAAAGCAGTTTCACAATGATAAGGCCCGACGGAGATGTTGACTTATTGAAGGTTGGTGATTGATTTGATAAACTCCGAGAACTTTGATTTGATTTGATTAACTTGCACATGATGCTAGTGAGCATTAAGCTTCCCTTAATGAAACTCATCTGAACCCATTCAATTCATTAGTTTATACATATTGAAGTTAGTATATAAATAGGTAGTTACTTAGTAGTTACTACATAATATAATAATTTTAGCAAAAGTACTAAACAAATAAAAATTATAAGTTATCTATACTTCTATTATATATTATAAAGAGATTTGTTTTTTGAATTGAATAGGCTCCAAAACTGTCAATTTGAAAAATCCTTTCAGCAAGTAACATAAGCTATAGGTATAGCCTATATGTTATAAAGTTACGAGGATGAAGTCGCGTGCAACAGCTAGTCCTAACTAATATTATAAATGTGAAAGTGAGTTTGGTATACTTTCACGTTAACTGCTCAACTGATCATCTTGAAACTTTGCATAGGTACAGTCAAAGATACAGAAAAGGACATAAGGTCATTTTAATCCAGAAAAAAAATTACTGTTCCTGAGAAATCATCTAAAAAAAATATTTATACTGCAATGGAAATCCCATACAGATATTTTAAAAACATTCCAACTTTCTTGACTTTTGTTATTAATTCCAGGAACAAGTAGATCAATTCAAAACGCCACTCTGCCCCGAATGCGAAGGACCCCTGAAACCTGATATAGTATTTTTTGGGGACAATGTTCCCAAAGATAGAGTCGAAGAAGTGAGAAGGCGAGTAAGTGATAGCGATGCTGTGTTTGTTTTGGGCTCAAGTTTGACAGTTTATTCCAGTTACAGGATAGTTTTACAAGCAAAAGAGGAAAATAAGGAGGTTGCAATATTAAATATAGGGCCAACAAGGGCCGATGCAATGGTTGATATCAAAGTGTCAACGAAATGTGGTGATATATTACCTGAACTCTGTAATATATGTAGTTGACATTTAAAATGTATGACTTGAAATATAGCGAAATTAAATAGAATAAGTAGTTAGCTATTTTGAATAGAATAGGTATAATTTTGAAATAATTGTTAATGAATTTGTTTGAAATAAAGTATCTGAAAAAAAAAATATCTTGTATTTATTTTACACCACTTCGTCTACCTTTAAAAATGAGATATGACGCCTAAAAATATATATGTAAAGAAACAAAGCCTGATATAATTTTGCTAAGCATTGGATAATTATTTTTATTATAGATATCTTCTTCCCTTAAGAGACACAAAATACAAATACAAAGCAGCGCTCAATACAATACAAGTTAAGCGCTCTTAAAGATAAAAATCTCTTACACAAAGAGATTGTTGTTAGATAAGACATTGTAGGAAAAGAAACATTAAAACAACTTTATGGTATTTTCAGTTTAATTCCAAATTTAGAGATACAAAATTGATACTTACATCATCAACAAACTGACACTTTTCAATCAACAGGCTTATATTTAGAAGACATCAAAACTAGTAAAACATTTACTTCAAATAAGACAAAGCAATATCATTATTAATTACACTATGTATTTGTATAGTGTAAGAGTCATATTACGAAATGATATGAAGAAGAGATCCCCTCTTTATTATTCGACTTCAATGATTTTAAGAGGTGATTACTTCTATAGCAACATTTCACAATTTGAGCCCTAAAAATGTAGCTAGTCTAGTCTGCTTCTATAAATATACACAACAGATTCATGATAGAAAAATGTCAACACTCCAAAGATTTTTTTAAATATATACATCCCAAATAAATAATGTCTAACATAGGAAAAACAATTTAGTCGTTTGTCAAACCAAAATCTGTTATGTTGAAAATTTTTTGATACCCAAAATTTTGAACTTAGTGAATAGTTCACTGGCTTAAAACAACCCTTAATTACTAGATAAAATAATTCAGGAAATTGTGGATTTTGGCTTGACAACGACGATATATTAATTGAAATTAGTATACATTTTAAAAAAAATAAGTTAGCTATCAATTTAATTCGCGAAAAAGACAGATAATTTTAAATCATTTTTTTAATATTTTTAATTACAATACTTTTTTTAAATATTTCAATTATTACATTTAATACAACGTTTTTATTCAGCAAAATAATCCAAATTGATTTAGCATTAAAAAAAAAAGTTTACTTATGAACGGCCCATTTGTTGGTACCAAGAAATAACGAAGGGTAAGGACTAAGGATAGATTCTTGAGAGTTTTTTTTTTCTTTAAGCTTAAAACAAACAACAGCTCAAAACTTGTCTTAAATCAAATTTCACTATTAACCCTTTAACCGCTTGGTTTTGTAGGACTGGCTCGTAATTTTTTTCAAGAGAAAGCATTTCAATGATTTTAAAAGTAAACATTATACAAGTGGAGGAATTTAATTTGTCACAAATGGACACGAAAATAAATGTCCGATAAATCCGACTCTGGCGCCTAAAGGGTTAAACAAGTTATCATTTCTAAGAAACCGAAAGGAGACTTATAGATGTAGGCTAGAGTTAGATTTATTTGCTATTAGGGATAAGATAAATTGTAAATGCCATACGTATGTATCATGTTTCTTAAACATACACACACACACACACACATTTCATAGACATTATCACTCTTACCTAAAAAAAAAATATTTAATCCAATACTTGCTTTCCATAGAATAAACTTCCTAAATTTTAAGCGTTATAGGAAATCAAATATAACGCTTAAATTACCTATAAAATAAACCAATATTTGGAAAAAAAGGGGTTAATATTTCAGTTAAAAAAGTGGTATTTCAGTCTGTTTTGTTGTATTATCATTTAACTCATGTTATTAATTTATTATAATTATAACAAAAAAAAAATTCTCGGTCAATTTGGTTCTGTAGCCACTCTTTCTATTGTAAAAGTATATATAGTACTCAACTAACTTAAACAGCGCTTAGGTCAGTACTATTTTATCTAGTACTTACCTACTCAAGTTTATAATGATAAAAAATACAATGTATAGACCTAAGTGATGACATTTTTACCTAAATATTTTTTTATTCCAAATACATACATACATATACTTACATTACAATTACGGCAGTGACAATATATAGTGATTCAACTTTACTATTTACTATCTTAATAATGTATAAATGAAATTAAGCAAAAAAATAAATAAATATTAAAATCGTACATACATTAATACATTAATTTTAAAAGTTGTACTTATGTTACCGAGGTGAAAATGTAGTTTTTAGAATTTTGTCGGTCTGTCTGTGCGCGGACTAATCTCAGAAACGGCTTAACCAATTTGAATGCGGTTCTCACTGATGTATTGAAGCAAGCTTCCAATAATATTTAGTGTTTGTTTCATTCCAATCGGTTTGCAAACAAAATGAAGTTCAGGGGACTTTGTACCTTCGCAGTACATATTTAGAAAGCAAACATCAAAGGGAAACATAGAAAATAAAATTCACAAATTCACTTTTTAGCAAACAGACAGACAGACAGAAGAATGATGGAAGTTTAAAACAACGAGTTCTATAGCGGTCGGTATAAATAAAGTTATTGGTAGTTTGGACTTTAGTTGTACGTTTGATGAAATATGGCCGAGTCAATTATTTTCAAAATACTGCCATTGAAAAAAAAACACAAATTATAAATTAATTAATTATCTTATTTAACAAATTACTACAGTCTATGGAGTTATTGAAAATTTGTTATTATAACTAACATTGTCAAGTCATAATATCTCGCGTCAAAATCGTCATAATTATTATCTTGAAACAAAAAAAAAAATGTCCGCAAGAATGACCGATTGATGGTTTCTTTATCATTACAATACTGGACATAACTTTGTTATCATAGATAAATGATTGGTCTCGCTGCGCTCGACTAGGTACCGCCGTCGTACTTGTAAAATGCGGCATAAAATAGTACGCCGAATTCGGCGTACCCGAGCCAGTCACACTGCAAACTGTCTGTGATGTGTATGTGCCGAATGTTTTATTAAATTTTAGGCAGGGTGAAAAGTGATAAAAAGTGAGGATTTTTTACACACACTACAATAAAAAGTTGCCACATTTTCGGAGCTATTGCTTTTGTATAGTGCTCTATCTAGTCGAGCGCAGCGAGACCAATCAATTATCTTTGTTTGTTATGTACTTAATTTAAAGATAACATTGTGAGGTCTTGTTTGTTGATTTTAAACATTATTTTTTTTATTTGAATTCGATTTAAATATAATAAAATTAAGGTTATTATAAGGCTAAACATTTTTGGCCGGTTTTGGCGTAACAAACTTTGATCAAAAATGTCCACAAATTACAAACCGTCGAATAGATCTAGATACCGCCGTCGTACTTGTCAAATGCGGGAACAAATACTACGCCGAATGCGGCGTACCCGAGACAGTCACACTGCAAGCTGTCTATGATGTTTACTTGCCGAATGTTTTATTAAATTTTGGGCATAATAAAATGCCAGTTTGTGTAAAAAATATAATGAAACTGTGTAAATAGTGATAAAAAGTGCAAGATGATATTTTATACACACTACAATAAAAAGTTGCCACATTCACGGGGCTATTGTTTTTAGATGGCGCGGTATCTAGTCGAGCGCAGCGAGACCTATCATTAATCTAAGGTAATGCTATAACAAAAGTTGAATTTTCAATGGTTGGCGTGTTCAAATAACAAACTACCCTACATATTATATCGACGGTGAAGTGTCAATACCTTTTTTTTACAAAAAATTACTTAGAAAAAAAGGTTAATTTTATTACAACTTAAATTTTTTTTATAGAAGGTAAAATTAACACGGAATCCATTAATACAGAAGATACTAAGATGGCGAAAAAAAAAAACAGATTTTTCTTTATTTCGTGTCATATGAAAATATGTTATTTTATTTAGGTTTTAAGAGAAAATTTAGGTTTTGACTTTTTCTCTGTCTACTTGAAAAATATTTCGATTCTGATCATTTCAATTAAGTAGATAATTATTTTAATTTGCAAAAGTCGCTCACAATTTTTTTAACTTTCAAAGTAGTGAGTGTACCTCTTAAATATAAATATTAAAACGAACTACAATAATAGATTATTTTTTTTCGGAATTTGATGTACAAAAGAATAGAAATTTCTCAAGACAAAATTTTTTACAACAGATTATATTTATTTGATACATACATATTTTGAGGTCGACCGAAAACATTTTAGCTAAAGTCGGGGTACGAAAACACTCGTCATTTTTCAAATTCGTTCCTTTATAAAATCGTAGACATTAGACATTTTCTTACCCCGACTGTATATGTACTTCAAAATCAATCAAATTTGAAGTCATTCTTAGAAGAGTTAATTTCTCAAAAAATACAAAAAAAAAGTGACATTAGAAGGTATTGCTCTCACTTACCGTCGATTTATGTAATTTCTTATACGTAATTATTTCTTTTACGCTCGGAGATGTATTTTGAGCTCTATATATACGTGTTATACCAGCCAGACATTTAGTTAATAGTAAAAAAATAATTAAGTCGTATTTATTTGAATGATTCCATTAATGTAACAATTTTTTTTTTTGATACGTTTTATATATGATACTCACTTTTTTACCTTGAATGTTAGCAGTGTTAGCGATTTAGCAATCTTTTACAGAGGTTGTTTTGTTTATATATATTTTTTGATTTCACGAAAATTCTACTTTACTTTGACCAAACGCATATATACGCACTCAGTAAGTAAATATATTTGAAGGATTATTTAAAAAAATAAGAACGAATCTTGGCTTAAAAATACATACAGGTCTTTACCGAAATATATAGTGATTTGTAAAGACATAGTAAATTCATACAGTCTCAAGTCTAAACAAAATTAAATATTATAGGACAACCAAAGAGAATTGACGCTAAAAAACCCAAGTCATGACAGAAAAAAGTACAATTTCGCAATATATTCAAATCCGATAAATTTCACTCAAAATACACCCCCGAGCTTTAAAGGTTAAAAATAATAATAATTAAAAAAAAAAACACTGTTATTCTTATAGTAGAGTTCGAAAATCCACTACACTTAGCAGTCTTAAAATCACTTCAAAATGTTTTGTCACTACGATGAAACCGTAATACTATTATTTTTTTTGTCTATCTTATGGAACATTATAAGAAATAATCGGCCTGAGGCTTTTTCGAGGGCACCCCTCGAGCCTCTTGTGGCGCCGCTTCGAATATCGTGAACTCGCGTTGAAGATTCTCGTTCAGTTCTAATATTGCAGCCACATTTCCGCACCTTTAATAGACAAATATTCTGTGTCATTATTAATAGACATATCTGTGTCATTAATGATAGACATATCTGTGTCATTATTAATAGACATATCTGTGTCATTAATGATAGACATATCTGTGTCGTTAATAATAGACATATCTGTATCATTAATATAATAGACATAATATCTGTGTCATTAATAATATACATGCTGTGTCATTAATAATACACATATGTGTCATAATAATAGACATATGTGTCATTAATAATAGACATATGTGTCATTAATAAATAGACATATGTGTCGTTAATAATAGACATAGCTGTGTCATTAATAAAATAGACATATATATGTGTTATTAATAATAGACATATCTGTGTCATTAATAAAGTCCTACCGAGACAGAGTGATTAGATTTTATGATTTTGGGTATAGAGGACAGATTTTTTTTTGTCTGTCCTTGGGTTTTTTTTTTCAATTAACACAAATTCGTATTTAAATAAAAAACACATTTTATGAAGCGTTTGGATCAATCATATTAAAACAAAATGCATCGAGTCCGCACCAAACAAAACCAACTTCAGAGGTTAATAAATAATTGTCTGACACAGTCTATATATAAAATAAAGACATGGCTTAATGACCAGGCCATAAAATAAAATAAAAAAACTCTATTACGATACACAAACAAAGGATGTTAAGGTCGGTACTACAGTGCAGTCGAGAAAAGGCGGGGGGAGATGGTCCAGTGGTCCAGTGCCACACCTCATACCCCGACTGTACTCAGGTCGCCTACTTATAGGTAAACTCCGTGTAGGTAAACAAAATACATAATTATGTCACCTGTAACAGTAGTTGGGAGCGGACCACACTGTGAGCACTGTCTCGTTGAAGTGCCACTTGTATCCCTCCATGACGAGCTGGTGGGCGCGACAGATCATGTCTATGTCGTTGGACACGTTGAACTGGGCGACTACGTCCGACCCGAACAGGTAACCGGCGCCGCGCGGCGACACGCCCCACCCTTGTGTGTCTTAAACATACAACGCAAATTACACTTTAAAGGCTTCGTCAAACAGGAAGTGTACTTAGCGCGCGTAAATGCGCTAAAGCGTCGCGCTATAGCGCTTGCGTTGTGTTCTACTGTAGGTCTATTACACTTTAAAAGCTTCGTCAAACAGAAAGTGTACTTAGCGCGCGTAAAGGCGCTAAAGCGTCGCGCTATAGCGCTTGCGTTGTGTACTACTGTGGGTCTAGCACTAATTTATACTTACTCTTATTAAATTAATTTTTGTATTAGCACCTTACTTCTATGCTTTAAGCAAATGAATAAATCTAAATCTAATGATTGCTCTTGCTAGCGAGTGTGGTCATTATAATAATAATATATTTATTTTAGATAATTAACCATGGCTTATACTAACATAAAAACTGTCTTAAACTCTTGATACAATAATAAATTATAATAATAATAAAATGACAAAAAAGACTCAATATTAATTAATATTGATAAGGAATTGATCAGGGATATTGAAATGGACTTCAATATAAGGGATATATTAATATGTTATTATTCACCTTCGGGATCGCTCCAGAGCAGGTCGCACATGGGTCCGTCGTGTGGCACCTCCTGTTTGCGATCAATTGTCCTTATCTGATCCAACGTTTGTATAGACGGACTGAGACCTCCGTGCACACAGAATATCCGACCGTCAATGATCGCAGACAGTGACAAGTAATCGAATATCTCTGTACAATATCTGAAATTATTATATTTTCATTTATTTTTATGTGCAAAGGATGGTCAAATTTTTATTTTATTTATTTATTTACTAGCTGGTGCCCGCGACTTTGTCCGCGTTGAGAAAGCAATACATCGCCTGATATCGTTATTGCTATTACACTTAGTTACATACATATACATCAGCCTGCCTGTTTTTTATGTTAAGCTCAGCAGACAGGCTGATGATCCACTTGATGGTAGGTGGCTACTGTCGCCAATCGAATCGAACCCGGGACCTCTAGACAGTGTTAAGGCATTTGCATTAAAGCAGTTTTCTCAATTCTGATTTATGTTAGCAGATAAATAAATAAAAAATAACAATAAATAAAATAATTTTAATTTAATTTATTAAAGTGCGGCTCACATAAATAAACTCACCTCCAAACAGTTATAGATCCATATTTCCTCAAACATTCATCATAAAAACCATACACTTGTGTGATTTGTCTGGATTCATGATTTCCTCTTATAAGTGTAATGCGATCTGGGTATCGGACCTAAAAGAAAAAAATAGAAAAGTATGTGTAAAAGTAGAGCAGTAAATCACTTTTAAAAGGAATAAATGATAACATTTAATACAAGAAAGGGAACTAATCAAAACACAATTTAAGTATATTAAAAATATCAAAATATGAAGTAGGTATATATCAACAACTATGCCAAAATAGAAAAGTAGTAGTTTAGTAGTTAAAAAAGATAAATGTTTATATATCTTTAAAATGTAAACACTTTTACAAGTAATTACAAGTACTTATACAAATTGTTATATTATGTAAGCTAAAACAGAGATAATTTATAACCTCATAATATTTTATTTATATGATTATTATTTGACTGTTAAAGCTGCAACTGACTTATTATAATATGGTCCTATGTAATAAAGAATATTATTAATTATAAATATGCAAAGTAAGAAACTAAAAACTAGAAAAATTAGAAAAAAAATATCAGAGTATCTTTTTTGCAATGTTTCCACAATAATTAAACTATTGAATTGATTTCTTCGAGTTTGGATAATTTTGAACAAGAAGAGAGTATAGGCTAACTTATAACTTCTCAAGCAGGCAGAGCTGCTGAAAAAATCTGTAATGTTAACAAACACTTACCTTCAACGCGAGTAACAAAAGAAATGTCTCAACAGAGAAAAATCCACGATCAACAAAGTCACCCATAAACAAATAATTGGTCTCTGGAACATCACCGCCTACTTTGAATAATTCTTTTAAATCATAGAATTGACCATGAATGTCTCCACACACCTGAAACGCAAATATAATTACATTTAATTATCTATATATATAAAAATAACTAGAGAACGGCACTCGTTTAGGTGGTCATTTTTATCTAACCTATTCTTGTACAACTAATTTTCACACTGTACTTGAAGTAATCAAACGTAATGGTCAAAAGCAGAAATGGACTTTACCAGAACTGTGTGTAACAAGAAATGGTTATATCAGTTGAGCCGTTTCTGTGAATGCTATGTGGGCCTGTTCATATTAAAAAGTCTTATTTTCATCATCTTAGCCTTAGAATGTACAATAACTGGATACAGATTATGGGGAATACAATACCTGGAAAATTATGGGGGGGGGGGGGGAGGGGACAGGTCAGAAACAGCACAGATCCAGCATCAATACCTTCGAGTCACACCAGTCTGATCATCAGAATACTAGGCCAAAATAATGAGCACAGATTTACTTTATAACAATTATAACGTAAGTGTCTGCTGAGAAAGAATCTTATTTTGACACAAGCAATGCCACAGGTGCCGCAAGTGCACCTCCGATCGAGTATGTAAGTTTAAGGATAAGGAATTGGAATGGAATCGGAAAATTATAATTTTTTTTGAGATTATTGTTCAGATGTTCATTATGAATAAAAAAGAACTTACTGTTACGGGCGAATCTACTCGTTGGACGTTACTTTCTTCGACGAGAATCTCGCGAGCTTTCGCGCAAAGAGCCTTCACTTCTGCCTCCATAATTATTTCACATCTTTTCAGTTGTTCAATTTGACGATCCAAGTCGCTAGTTTCAGACATTGTTACTAAACAAATAACGGGAGAAAAGAAATTAATAAACTAGTACCATTAAAAAAATTCGTAGAATTGGAAGATTTTGTGGAAATGTAGGACCTTACCTACAAGTGATAAATAAAACTGATAAATCAAAAACTCTTCTTGCACGGTGAAGATTTTTTACAATGCAAATATGTTTTTACAAATTAGAAGCACAAATTAAGAAAATAATAAGCTCTCGGTATGTAACCTATATAACCAAGCAATTCTACAAACAATCACAATCCGCCATTACGTTAAATAAATCTATTTAACAATGAACGAACGAGGACCACAGACTTTTAATGCTTGACAGTTGACTTTTATCCCCGTTTTTTACAATATAGACCACAGAACAAAGCGTACTGACAACTATTTTATTCAATTTTTGAAAATTATTTAAAAAACGTATAAGATAATAGTAACGTGGGCCTCGATCCTACTAGTATGTGAGCAATAATAACATACCATCAAAATTAAACCAAAATCAAAGTTATTCTGACAACATTCTATTCTATTTTTGATCTATATCAACTACTAACAAAAAGATTTTTTTACGTCTTAAGTATTTTTATATACCTACATTTAGGGAGGCTGTAAACAATTTGTAGTAAAAAATTGCCATCGATTTGTGCACATAATTTGTATGACTGTGTTCTCAGATTAAATTATTGAATATTCTATGTCAGATAAGGTATCCCATAAAATGTCAATGTCAAAAATAGCATGACCCGTAGGCATGACCTAAATGTTTTTCTGTAATTTCTATATTCTGTGACAAAATAGAAATTTAGGTGCCTGCCTGAGCAAAAATATTATTTTTATATATTTACATACTACATACACATATTATGATAAACATAAAATGGGTCTTAATATTGTATGCTGTTGCTTCTATTTTAAAACCCGAGAAATATTCTCTAAATTTTGGGTATTTGAACTTCAAGCTACAAGCTACTGTTTGACTTTGAATGGAACCTGCGCGCGCATCGTGTCCGTTTTCAATTTAGACAAAATATATACCTATTTATGAAAATATATACAGATAAAACTACGTACTATTATATGCTATTATCCTATCAAGTCTAGAGACACAACTGCACATTACTCCACATTATTACTCACACAAAAAAACGTAGTTTAGTTCAAGGCTAGCGGCGGCAAAGCAAGCTGCGAAATCGCGTCTATCCAAATTTGTGGCACATTATCGCTTCCCTTTTTCACACAGTATTGATTTCCGGGTCTAGTTGTAGTTTATAACATTTGGGCTTGTGTTGTGGATATTATAAGTAATCTCTACTCTATATATTTTGTGATAAGTATTTTTGAATTTGTGTGTGATTTTAGAGGAAAACATGGGCAACATTCATACTGTGGGACCGAATGAAGCACTGATAGTTTCAGGTATAAGAATATAATAAAATTTGATACGATGTTATAAAGCCATACTTATAAAAATATTTTGTTATGGTTGTGTGAGATTTGAAACCGGGTTCATCGTGACCTTCATTACCTATATAGTTTTTTTTGCGAGTACATACTTACCTATTGTTTTTACGCAAGTTACGTTACGAACCTACATTCATGTTTTTACTTTTATTTTTTGTTTATGCGTTACGTCCGTAGCCAACACCCATAGTTTGTTTGTCTGCTTTATGCCGACCTAATTTAATTTCGAGTTTGTCTGGCTGGTTTATCGAGAGAATAACTGATCTCCTCTATAGCTTACAAAACAAATTATGGTTGTCTGATTTAATAGACATTATATTGTACTTATCTACTTAGGTTATAAAATACTAAAAAATAAATTATGTGAGTATTGTTTTGAATAAACATCCATCTTATTTATATTTAGGTGTTAATGTATGAAAGTTGATGCCCAGGCAAAACTATTGACTATTGAGTTAAAAAAGGTGTTTCCATAACTAACAAAGTTATTAAAAGCCGTATCACAATCAGATCACAATGTGTTCCACTCAGTTCCACTTATTACATTAATCGCTGCACTTTGCTTACAATTTCACAACACAAACAAACCATAATTTTATTATGATTATGACAGGTATTGTGACGTATTAAGTAAAGTAAAAGTATGACAGGTATAGGTATATATCCTTACTCTTTCTATTAATTAATTAATTCCAATTAAGGCGAAGAATCCCGATATGGCCTTGAATGATTTCCCCGCTTGCCCCACGCCACGCCACCCTCTACAAGTGATCGACCGCGAAGAATATGGCAAAGAGTTATGAAGACTGTACTTTACTACAAATACCTGCAAATTTATAATTATTTACAATGTAGGGTTAGGTAATTCAGTAACAATGAAGCGTGTTTTGTAATTTAGGTAGCAAATTATGTTACCTAGTAAAAATTTTTACACGTCTGCGCTACAACGAGGGTTATGTTTTTAGAGTGTATGTTGTATTTCTTTAATTTAAAATTATACTGGTAAATTTAAATTTATAATGACGATCATAAGAGTTTCTTGTAGAAACCCAATTGATAAATAAATATTTTGATTTTGATTTGATTTTATACGAATACTAGGTGGTGCCCGCGACTTCGTCCTCGTTGAAAAAGCTATATATCGCCTGACATCGTTATTGATATTATACTTAGCCAGGAGTTAGTTTCCTTAATTTTAGATAATCCCTCGGTAGCAGTACTTTTTTTCTGGATGAAAGGTATCCTATGTCCTTTCTGATGTCTCAAACAACGTGTATGCAAAATTTCATGGTGATCGGTTCAGTAGTTTTTGCGTGAAAGAGTCACAAACATCCACACATCCATACAAACTTACGGCGGCGGTATCTAGTCGAGCCCAGCCAGACCAATCTAAGATGACTTACCAGCTTAAAATTAAATTTGTTCAGAGTCTGGCGGGCGTCTTAGGACACGGTCGTATGCATTTCCTACACATCTTACAGCACGCATATAGGCTTACCTACTGCCGCCTAGCCAGTTCATATTAAAATATCTTTTTATGTATATCCGATAATATTTCTAGCGGAACAAAGGAGAAGTTGTTTTGCATACCTAATTTTTTGTATCTTACAAGACAGATAAGGTATAATATTTTACAGGCTTATCAATTCACCTACTTATCAAATTCATAAGACCTTTAAGATGTGAGTCAACTTATTTTTAGATATAAACACTAGGTTATACGAGAAAAAATATTAGATAGGTAGGTATATGATTGTGACATTTTGAAAAATAAAAATTTCGTAAATCTTTTTAGACTTTCTTTTTGTATTATGTGTTACTGACTGAATAGTTAGTGTAGAACTATGGTAGTGTGTTCTATGTTCTATCGCATCCGTAAAGCGTCACGTCGTCACGTGACTAGGTTCTATCGTAATAATAGCAAACAATACGAGATTTCTCGTGAAACATTGGTTGAACCATTAATATGCTCCTTTCAAATATTTTTCATCCTGGCAAAATGTGAATGTAATGTAAGGATTTTTCCTTTGCATAATAGAAGAGTACAGTACTACAGTCAGTAAGCCGTCTCCTCTAGTCTTTTATAGACGATTTTTTGGTGTCAAAACTTATCCTCTTATATTTCTAACATGTCGAAAATAATACACTCCCCACAAAAATTAAAGGATCAAAAAAAATATCGAAATTTTTAGGTTATTTTCGACAGGCTGTAACTTGAAGACTAATTGTCATACAGTAAATTTCTTCTTTTTCTTCTTTTAATGTCTTGGCTCCATCAGATTTTCTCCGATGATTTTGCCAGTGTCATTAGTAAAAATAGCAATTCGTAATACCCTTTTTTAAAATAAAAAAGGGTAAAATTGAAATTAAAGTCAAAAATAGCAAATCCCGATACGAGTCAGTCAAGTCAAGTTCAGTCAAGTCATAATTTTGATTAGTTTTCCAATACAGGTCCGTCCAGTCCAAGTCAGTCAAGTCCACAGTAAATTTAAAAAAAACCAATTGTAGCACCAAGTGTCTAGTTTGACACTAGACAATCTCAATTCCTTGTGACACTAGACACAAGGAATTGAGATTATAGTGTTATTAAGTGATTATTTCTTTTTTTTCATTTTATGAAAAAGATTTTCGCTCTAAAAAGTTCGTAATCTATCAAAGATTACGAACTTTTTAGAGCGAAAATCTTGCTCCTTCAATTTCTTTAAAAATTCAATAGAGGGGGACAAAAAAACGGCTGAGTGGATTAAATTGAAACACTGTGGGGTTTTTTTTTTGGGTATATTGAACTGTAAAAGGCACAATTAACATTTATGATTTTCTCCATATTTTTTATTCAGCGCTTGATTTTTCAAAAAGCTATCAAAAGCCCCTTTTTTATGATTTTTCAAATTCTTGTAAAGTATGGAAAAAAAACTTTTTTTAGAAAAAACAATGAATAATTCTGGTATAAAATTTATTGAAGTTTTCAAAACCCACCTTGAATTTTCTGCGCAATCTTTGGTTGCTGAAATATTGATGGTCAAAGTCGAAATGATCCTTTTCCATTCAAAGACCGATATCTCTTCGAAAAATGGTCGTATCAAGATCTTAAAAAAAGGAAGTTGAAGCTGAATGAACAAGTTATCCGGTCCATATAATGGTTAAGACAAAAAAAAATTTCAGCCCCGTAGATAAAAAAAAACCAACAAAATTTCGAATTTTTTTTTGTCGGTCGTTTTCTCAAGATTACTCGAAGAAAAAATGAAAAATAATAATTTTGTAGGTAGATCCAAAAACTAGACACTTGGTGCTACAATTAGCTTTTTTTAAATTTACTGTACGACAATTCGTCTTCAAGTTACAGCCTGTTGAAAATATCCTAAAAATTTCGATATTTTTTTTGCTCCTTTAATTTTTGTGGGGAGTATAATTATACTTTTCGCCATTCACTTCTTGCTGAAGATGCATCATCCATGTAAGATGTAAGTTTAAGTCACGTAAAAGTAGCGTCATTTTATTCAGACCTAAGTCCAACTATGGCATGTCTCACGTGGTTACCGTCTATACAAATAAAATAGCATCATGAAATAAGAAGGTACGTGGGATAAGGAAATGGGCCCTGGACGCTTTTACTCATGTAACCAAAACATATTATAACACCGCTCATTTTACACCTTCACTATATTCCTAGTATTAGTATTAGGTACCAAATATATTGCTTTGTTAGTATTAACAAACCCAGACTGAGAAAATTCTATCATAATTTTATGATGTTGACACGGCTGATGGTCACGAAACAAGTCCATAATGAGGAAGGGTTCTAGCAGTCACAATATGTTGTATCCATAAATCAATATCTTCTCACATTAGCGTTGATCAATACAAATAGCTAAATGGCATTGGGATTAAATATTTTTTAAAGTCCAAATCGCCCATTAAAGTAAAAGATGATGGTTGAATTGTTCAGCGAATTACAATTCTCTTAGATTTGGTTCAGTTTTATTTCGAAAAGCAGTTCGCTTGCTGAAAACAATGATGCTTAAATAAAATAACAGTTTTAAAATTCCCAAGTATTTTTAATCATATCGGCGGCCTTTTCACCAATCATAATTGCAGGTGCATTAGTATGCGCCGCTATTGTTCGTGGTATAATGCTGCTATCGACCACTCGTAAATTGTTCACACCGTGAACTCTTAGCTCTGGATCCACTACTGCTTCAGGATCGGACGCCGGTCCCATTTTACAAGTAGATATCTGATGGTGTAAAGTAGAAGTAACTGTTCTCAATGCGCATTCCCAGTAACGATCACTTCCGAAGAAATGTTTGCAATTAGGAAATTTCTTTGAGTGCAAACGAGCTCCATATTTTTGGAAAGCTGGTGTGTCAACTAATTTAATTATGTATCTTATAGCAGCTATCATAGTGGCCGTATCCCGCGGATCCTTCAAGTAATTGCCATACAATAAGGGATCTTCGAATGGATTGGTTGAACGCAATTTCAAATGACCTTTTGATTTTGGGTGGATTAACATGGGAAGTATCGTGAATGTTTCATATTTCTCCACTGGTTTCAAGTTGTCCTTGTAGAACCAGTCAGCGATACGTATGCCTTTAGCTGCAGTTGAGCCTTCATCAGAAGCTAAAGAAGCGCAGCTTCCTAGTAACTCAATATCAGGGATATCATTGAATTCATCAGATGTGTCAGAGTAGTAACTAAATTCATCTGATATATTGCTTTTTATATAACCAATAGTTTCAACGCCTGCAAGGGACGAGAAGGGCCCATCGCCGTATTGTGCAAATTGCACAACATTATCTACTGTTGAAATTTTTTTCTCTACCAAAGTTAATCTCGTAGTGTTTAAAATGAAAGTTAAAGCTGGGAAACTTATATGATCGTACAAGGTTTCCCCAACTTTTAAGTCTTGTATCACAGGTATATTAAGTGATCTCAAATGTTGTCTGGGGCCGATTCCGGATAGAAGAAGCAGATGAGGTGATTCAATAGGCCCAGCTGAAAGAATTACTTCTTTCTTTGCACGTATTCTGTACATACGTCCGTTTCGATGAAATTCAACTCCTGTTGCAGTTTTTGTGTTGGCATCTATGACGACTTTACTAACTCGACTGTTAGGCAGTATATGAAGGTTCTTTCTTCTTTTGTTATTGTGAAGGAAAGCTTTGGCACTGCTCTGCCTGTGTCCTTGTGACATTGTGGCTTGAATGTAATTGAATCCTATACCATCAGGACTATTGTAATCAACTTTGCGATGTCCAAGCGATTTGGCTGCGTCTAAAAATGCCTTTGAAAGTTTAGACCTGAAAATATATTTAGTAATTTACTTCTGAGTTAATAAAGTATTGATCTCAATCCTTCCTTAATCTTGTTTAAATAGGGTCGAATGTCCTCTCAAGAGGCAGTTCAGCGACACACTGAAGGCATAAAATATGAGACTAAAGAATTCGCTAAATTTGCATTTATAGCTATAGTTATAGCTACATAAGAAATCATATAATTTTGATCTAAAAATGTTGTCTGGATTGGTATAATATAAGAATAATTGAAATTTTCCATTATTTCAATGAGCCCGACAATATCCATACATTCGATTTTACTTCTTGGCGTTTTTTCGAAAGGGAGCGTGATCTCTGTTTGTTGAACGTCTACCTTTTTATGTATATTGTTGATAAAATAAGGTTATGCATACCTAAACGGAACGTCTGACACGACTAATTCTCCACTCCTTCCGTGATACGGTGAATCTGTTAACCCTTTAAGCCGCGCTTGTTCGGACTTCATGTAGTATGGCAATACGTCTTGATATGACCTAAAAGAAAATAATCAAAAATATTCGCATATCGAAGGATACACTAAACCGAGTGCATAATTTAATAAAACATAAAATTATTTCTAAAAGTAACTAATCAACACTAGTAGTTGGTGAAAGAGGCCCTTAATGTTATATTAATATTGTGTATATTTTATGTCTATTGAGTACGTGTATGTTTTTATTTGAATGTCATTTTTTTTAGGTAAGAACGAGTTGATTACCATGTACCTGTTCTGACCTTTATTACCTGACTGTAAGTAGGTAGAATTTAAGTAACTTAACTTATATCCATATTTTAATTTACATTTTAATTTTATTAGAATTCGTCCGTAAACATTTTTTTTTTGTAAATCCCCCGAAGTTTTAAAATCATAACCAACAAAATAAATTGCTTAAGTTATTATAATGTAATCTGGTTCCTTTAGCTAGGGCCCCAGAGGCCCTAGCCAAGAGGAAACGTACAGTCATAAACCCTACTGACGCTACGCTCAGGCTACGCTACGCTTGGGAGAAAGCTTTGTGATTGGTCAAAATTTTATGTGGGCGTTACAACAACCAATCACCAAGCTTTATTTCTTTCGTTTCGTAAGTACGCAAAGGGAGCGTTTGTATTGGTTTGCTCTTGGCTAGGGCCCCGGACTCTTGAAACGAAGCGCTAAGAAAAGAAACTTAACCACTCTTAAATGACTCGTTAAATGACTCCCGTGATGCTCTGAACTATCTTTTCCTATAACAATTAATTATTCTATATTTTTAAAAATATCCTCACCATCCATTATTCCCATCAGCAGCTATATTGTCCCAGTCAGATTGTAGTCCTCTGGTGTAAATCATGTAGTTGACGACACTGCTACCTCCTACCGCTTTGCCCCTTGGCCAGAAGCATCTTCCGCCTTCCATGCCTGAAGGATTAGTCATTTAAATAGTTAATTTTTTGGTGTTGCATGAGAGTTTAGATTCCCTTTGAAATAGTCAAGAGGTTCATCATCATCATCTCGGCCGCAGGACGTCCACTGCTGGACATAGGCCTTCCCAAAAATTTTCCACTAGGACCGGTCGGAAACAGCTGGATCCGCCGTCGATACGCTGCCCTTATGCTCTTCTGTTCACCTTGTGGGTGGACGTCTTGCATTGCGCTTGCCGGTCCGTGGCCAAGTAACTAATATTTCATCTTATGACGACACGTCTGGTCTAGTGGCTAGTAACCCTAGCTGTTAACCAAGCGGTCGCGGGTTCGAATCCCACTACGGGCAAATGTATATGTGTTAACATTTGCCTTTGTACCATGACTCAGGTATATATTAAATATTTATAATATGTTTATATATTTATATTATGTTTTATATTTATAATATGTATGTATTTACAAAAAAAAAGTATTGTATGTAGTATATATCAACTGTCTGGTATCCATAATACAAGCATTAAGTTGCTTACTTTGGAACTAGATGGTGCTGTGTGGAAGTGGAATGTGTGAATATTCATTATCTGTGCCGTGGCCTCCACTCGAGAACCTTCTGCTCCCAGCGGCCCTATGCTCTCTGTACTATGTATGTGTCTTGCCCTATAAGTTACTGATCCGCCGGCTTATGTCGAGAAATATTAACAAAAAATGTTTAAGAAATTCTCTAAGAAAGTAAAAACATATGTTTCGACATATCAATCATATTGTTTCGTATTCGTCTAGGTATTTGTTTTCATGGCTGGTAGATGATTCAAGAATTACATTCCTCACTTATCAGAGTGACAAATATTTAATTACAATAGGTATAGTTTACAATAAATACAATAGTATCAAGATATTACTTGATATTTAATTTATGATAAGAGTTTCGAACTGACATTCACTTCGAAAACTTTGAAAAGTTAAAATCGGTTTTGGTGTTTCTTTACTCAAGAAAGGGTTGATACTTCGTGTGTTAAAAAAACCTGTATAGTCTCTGATAAACTCATCGGTAACTTAATATCATTAAACATTTACCTTTACAAACGTCTGGTTGATGCTCCATCAAATAAGGCCATACGTATTGAGTTTGTTGAAAGAATGGAGCTAATATTGGTACATCGGTGAACAAGGATTCACCACGGCCCGCTTCTAGGAGTAGGACTGAATATTTGCGACCTTCGCTGAGCCGCGACGCTAATACGCACCCGGCTGAACCGGCACCGACGACAATAAAATCGTATTCAGTCAATGGACCTTTGAACCCTGTAAATTAGAGATTCATCGTAGTCATAATAATTATTAATTTTTTTTTGTGGCTGCATTTTTTTTGTTGCTATGGGCTGTTCATGCATATTTACATATATTAGTAGAAGTGACACCTATGACCTATGTTTGTCTGTTAGGTCAGCCAATGTTTCTTGTAGCAAGGTTCTAAAGTTATCTTTCTATGTACAATTCTGTCATTCTTTATTCTAAACTTTTTTTCAATCCGATTTTTATTTAGACAATAAGTTTACTGCTACAGGACTCTACAAAAAAATGTTTGAATGAATTTGTAAATCCCAAATATTTTAAGTAATTAATATCTCAACCGAGTCTTTCGGAGTCTCCAAATGTGTTAGATTGGAATTAATCTGTTAAATATTATTTTAAGTAACAATTAAACTTGAAGGACAACACAATTAACATCCTCGCGTACATGTCGGATAAAAAGATAATTGTAGAATAATCGATGACATAATGAAGCCAGTGAGCCCGTATTGGACTATGTCATGTTGCATATGTCATAGGAATCTATATCTAAATATATAAAATTCTCGTGTCGCAGTGTTTGTTGCCAAACTTCTCCGAAACGGCTGGACCGATTTCGATGAAATATTGTGTGCTTATCGGGTAGATCTGAGAATCGGCCAACATCTATTTTTCATACACCTAAATGTTAAGGGTGGTCCACCCCAAAAATGTATTTTTTATTTTTTCGTAAAACAACGTTTGCAGGGTCAGCTAGTCATTCTAATATATTTTATGTGTTAAAAATTATCTTTATTCTCAAATAAATATAACATAAAAATCTTTTAAGTTTTGTTCTCTTGTGTACTCGAACGAAACTCGACGTAAAGAGCAAAGAAAGTGTAAAAATTATGATCATCACAGAACAATTTAGCGCTTTAGACTCCACGTAACGGGAATATATCAAAACTACCTTGACGATGACACAACTTAGTCTCTATAAAAAAAATTGTAATTATGTGTTTCAGCTCCGACACACGACTGGAGTTTACTCCTTACGAACGATTATAAAATTTAAATTTTCTAACGAGAAAACAACATTGGTCTTTTTTGAAATAATATTGTGTAGATGGCGCAATATCTCTGAAACTTCAGATATTCTAAAATATTAAATAAAATAGAACGTTACTATAACGCATAACATAACGCATTCGTGTGACAATTCTGATTTTACCACCACGGTTTTCATACCACGGGCTAACTCTAACAGAGAGCTGATTTGAGTTGACTACAATGCCGTGAATTTTACCGTCAAAGTAGTAGGTATTATTTTTATATTGATATTAATAATTCAAACTGTTTCCATGTACATACTAACATATTATGTACTGTTAGGATGGGTCATTGTCTTCTAAACTAGGCAGTAAACTTGATTTGTGAGATCCAACCACAATAAATAATTTAAATAATTTAACGCCAGTAACTAACGGGAATGTTTTCATGCATTGTAATTAATTTTTTTTTTGGTTCTTGGTAATACGGCGATCTGTCTCCTATGTGGAACATTAAGCAGTGGATTTTGGTTTTAAATATATTATGCTTAACAAAAACAAAACATTAGGTACATAGAATCTTACCTCTACTAAATTAAATACTTATATTTATTTATACAGAAATAAAAAATATATATACTAGAACAATGAACCTAAAACTAAAAACCTTAAAAAATATAATATAATTACTAAAATATATTATCAAAAGGAGTCCCTTTAGGCAAGGTTCCGAAGATACTGGCAGCATTCCTTATTTGAATCGCTAGACTAATTCTTTGTCCGAGGTAGCTAGCTGCCAGCTCTTCGGTCTCCTGTGATGTCGACTAACCTTTTTGCTATTTCCTTAAAAAGCCTTATAGCGCTAGGACCCCACGGACCAAGGGTCTCGACACCGAATGGGACATTCATTATATGTGTGACAAGCAGTATATGTAACACATTTGGACCTGTTTTAGGAGTGTGACCCTTGCCGCGCATCCTGATCGCATATGTATGGTGATCAACTGATCACCTTAACACATCTTAACATATTGTACGTTTCAAACTGCGTACAGATTAATTTAATCGTCGATTTTTTTTTGTTTTATGTTTTATGCGTCAAACGGGTAAAACTGGTAGGTAGCTATGGCTGGCTACCGTAGACTTATCCTATAACACAAGAAGCGCCACAAGTGCTAAACGTGCGCATCAATATTTTTCATATTGATATGTTCAAAAATCAGATAAATGTGAATTAGGTATTCCAACATTTGGCTACAAACAAACTAGTTATTCGAGCTTAAAATAAAAGCTCACGAAATGTTTGTGCTGTGAAGTGTGGATTGATTCAATTTGATTCAAAAGTTTTATAATTTTAGTTAATAAAAAAAATAATACTGTATAATAAATAAAATTTGCTTACCTTTAGGCAAATCATACTTTTCCCTTGTAAAGGATAATATGTCGGGGTCGTCTCGGTTCAAATTTAAAAATGGTGTGTTCAACATGGTATCAATGATACGATTTCTTGCACCGTTTCGGCTGAATCTCGGTTCCTTGGCATTCTCATCGCAGTATGATTTGTCACATTTGAATGGTACGGCATATTCATTTTCTTCTATCACTTCATCGTCGAATTCTTCAACGTATCCTAATAGGATCGCGTGTTTAATTAGACACAAGAGAAGCAGAATCGCTATGTTATCCATGTTTTCCGGTAAACATGAGGTTGTAGACCTGTTCGTAGCCGTTACCCGTTCAGCAATGAGATTCTCGCCCGTGAGAGATAATATAAATTGGTTTAAAGGCGCGTATAAAAAAAGTTTAAGTGCTAATGATTTCCATATTACGCATATATACAATGCGACGTGTCATTTATCTCCTAGTAGTCTAATAGTATATAATTGTGTTATTCGAACGGAAGTATTTTGGCTCATCATTTGCGATGAAAATATGAGAAATGTGATTCACTAACCGATTCTATGTGTCTATCATGATGACATTAAAAATCCTTTTTAACGTTTAACCTTCAACGATTAAAAAAAATGTTTTTCGGAAGTATATTTACTGATTTTCCGGTGAATATATAATCAAGTGCCTACCTATTATTGTGCAATAGACTGAGATAAGCCTATTTTTGGGCAAGCTAACGTCACGTCGCCTATTCTATTAGTAGGGATAAATGGTTACGAGGGAATAGAGAAATGGAGTCTGGTATCCCTTACCTATGTTATTTTTTAACGGTGGTCCTTTTTTTGTAATGGAATGGTCACTGTCACCAGACGGGCTGCTCAATTTAATGAAACTACGAAATCCAGTGCGTATTATACTCGTACGTAATTTGCACAATTTTCTTTAATTATCCCAGCACATCTTATTCGGGTATCGAATTATCACATCTATACATGGCTGTTTTTTATAAACGTGGCAACTCGTTCTTAAGAAATTTGTCTTGGCAATTATAATATACATGTTAAACAAATACTCTTAATAATAATAATATAATACTCTTTAATAATGAGCATATTCCATTATTTTAGGAAGTAAGTATTGAATATTTTCTGAATACATCGATACGGGGGACTGTTTTATGTATAGGGTACTGTGTATTTAAAATAAGAACACAGTTTTATTTTCGTTTATTTTTATTTTTATAAAACTTTGGAGTCTAGTAATTAGGTAATAATTAATGAAGTAACAAAGAAATAAAGGTTTTCTCAATTTTTTTGAAATATTACTATCAATTGTAATCACACACATCTACTCTATGATTGATTATGATGATAATCAATTTTTTTATCATCTGGTCCATGTATAATAACATCTGCCAGTCTTGATCATATCTAAATTTTTTGGCATTCATTGTAGAGTTTTAACAATTCCTAAATACTTAATAACAGGGCGGATTTATCCTTAAGTACTTAATTCAATTCCTACTTACACCGTACTTATCCTACTTATACTAAAAAAATGTTATTTTATAAAAATATATATGTTTTATATAAAGACTTTATGAGATTCGCTATCGTTAAAATTAAACAAATATATCCATCCCTATTGAAGTTTTCCCTTAATTAAATCTGCTCCTTTCTCGCCAATCATCATGGCCGGTCCGTTGGTATGTGCTGCTATATGTCTAGGTATTATACTACTATCAATTACTCGCAAACCTTCTATTCCATAAACTCTAAGTTCTGAATCGACGACCGCATCAGGATCTGACGGTGGACCCATTTTACATGTGGCTATTTGATGGTGCTCAGTAGTTGTTATTTGTCGTAGAGCACATTCCCAAAATTGATCAGTATTAAATTTAATACCTCTACACTCAGGGAAATCAGGCCGATGAAGTTGGGCACCGTATTTTTGAAACGGGGGAGATTCACCCAAATTTATAACGTATCTAATACCAGCTAATAATGTGGCTACGTCTCTTGGATGTGTCAAGTAATTATTTACTAACTTTGGGGGACTAAACGGGTTTATATCTCTCAACTCTAGACGACCCTTAGATTTAGGATACAATAATAAAGGGAAAGCACTCCATGTTTCCCTTCCAATAATCGAAGCATATGCTGCGTTGAAAACGTCGTCCCTTATTCGCATTCCTCTTCTAACAGCGCCTCCACCGTCTGACACTAATGATCCAGCATTACAAATGAATTCAAGATCGACAACATAATCATGCTCATACGGCACTTCTGTCTTAATAAAACCCAAACCTTCAACACCACCAGGCGATGCAATCACCCCATCACCAAAATGAAGCCATCTTATAATATTAGGGAGGTTCGCTTCTCTTGACTCTATCAAACTAATGTTAGTTGTATTTAATGTGAAAATTAGGCCATCAAAAGATATATGGTCGTATACAGTTTTACCAACGTTTAGATTTTGAATGATGGGAATTTTGAATTGTCTAAGGTGGTCTTCTGGTCCTATACCTGAAAGCATTAATAGTTTAGGTGATTCTATTGGACCGGCCGAAACTATGACCTCTCTTTTTGCCTTAACCACATATCTAACACCATATCGTATGAACTCCACTCCAGTAGCAGTTTTTGTATCTTTATCGATTATTATTTTAGATGCTCTACTTTCCGGCAGTATGTGTAAATTTTTGCGGTTTTTATGTGGATGTAAATAGGCTTTGGCGGAGCTGTGCCGATGTCCCTTCGAAGTGGTAATTTGCACGTATCCAAAGCCAGGACCACTGGCCTCGTTGTAATCAACCGTCGGGACTCCCAGTATTCTACCAGCTTCTAGAAATGCCTTAATTAATCTTGTTCTGAAAAATAAAAAAAATAAATTTGTGAGAGTAACTTTAAACTATTTATATAACTTCATAAATATTTGATCTGGGTAATTTATTACCTAAATGGAGGATTTTCAATTGACACTTTTCCGCTATGACCTTTATATGGGCTTTCATTATTTTCCATCAGGTTCGACTTTTCTAGGCGTATGTAGTAAGGCAAAATATCTTGATAGGACCTATAAACGACAGAAACATTATTCACTATGTGTGTGTAATTGCTAGCAACAATAAGTGCACCTAAAAGTAATTGCTATTAAATAACGCCAGGAGTTATTAATTTTTGCCTTAAAAATATCCAAGACGCGACTATTGCCCTGAAGTATTTTTATCCGAGCTGGTTTAGGTGTCAATCCTGTTTTACAAACCTGCCGGATAACTTTGTTAATGTAATTCATATCACACCGCACTGTTTTGTTCACCAGCAGATTGTACTGTAAATAATACCTTGTCTGATCTATATATATATATAAAAGGCAATGTTTGTATGTATGTATGTATGTATGTTCTTTATGGACTCCAAAACCGCTGAACCGATTTTGATGAAATTTTTAGACAATCTTCAGATTAGTCCAACGGGTAACCCTGTGAAGTTTGGTAGCTATCGGATGCGGACGAAGCCGCGGGCAATACCTAGTTTCTTAATAAAAGTTGAATAGTATTAATTATATTATTAATTATTAATATTAATTATTAACATACGAAAATTCTTTATACTGTTCGTTTGAGGACGGCATTACAGATGTGTGAAGGACGACGTCTCTTCAGATGCTGTACAAAAAGGATTCTTACCAACCGCTATTCCCGTCGTAAGCGATCCGATCCCAATCCTCTGGGCGGCCGCGTGTGTACAGCATGTAGTTTATGACACTGCTTCCGCCGACCGCCCGACCTCGTGGCCACAGACAACGTCGGCCTTCCATTCCTATTATTAACAATATATTATGACATAATACAAGGTCAATATCCTACTAATATCATAAATTCATAAGTTTGTGTGGATGGATATATGAATATGATGTTTGTTACTCTTTCACGTAAAAACTACTAAACGGATTTGAATGAAATTTAACAAAAAGATTACCCTTTTTTGGGATTAACTTAGAGGATACTTTTTATCCTGAAAAAATGTTAGGTTAGCGAGGGATCGTTTGAAAATATACTGTCGCCGTGGTGCCGCCACCGTCTTCACAGCGATAAAGATGTCAGGCGTAATATTATTTATATATTATTTTCTTTTACAACGCGGTCGAACTCGCGGGCACCAGCTAGTATACAATAAATAACATAATACATGGTCAAGTGAATAGGTACAGTTAATCGTATCAATAATAAAGACACGTGGATATGTAAAATAATACTTTGTGGTCGACCTCGACCGTAACCTAACTTAACGTAGTTCAACGTTCTATAATCTAAAGTAAACGATGAGAAAATCACATTGTATTCATGAATAGTTATATTTTTTTTCGGATTGTTAAGATCTGTCTTAAATTTTAAAGCAGTGAAAAAAATAAATTAAGAATGATACTCATTTATTTTCAAGGAAGTGGACCCATTTGTTATACATTATTAATATAATTAATTATTCTAGTTAGACAAAAAACATGCGAATAATCTTACACAAAAAGGTTTATAATTTACTCATAGAATAGCATATTTCATAGCATTTTGGTTTTTCATCTGTAAACACTTCGCGAAATTTAGGTATAGGTCTCTACTTATATCTGATGGTTGATATCATGCTAATATAGTTATAATTATAGTTATATTATGTTAGGCATAATATTATTATGCCTAACATAATATAATTAGCCCTAGCCAAGATGCAAACGCTTCGTTGCGTACTTCGGAAACGAAAAGAGAACGCTTGGTGATTGGTCTGAAGCGTTTGCATCTTGGCTCGGGCCCCATTTATGATCGTAAAGAATCTTACCTTCACACACCCCATGCTGTCGTTCAGTCAAATACTGGTAAGTGTAGTCAGTTCTTTGGAAATATGGAGCGAGAGCCGGCACGTCTGTGAGAACGAACTCTGGTTTTCCAACTTCGAGTACCAAAACGGTGACATCACGGTCCTCGGTCAACCGGGACGCGACAACAGCTCCTGCTGATCCAGCGCCTATGACTATGTAATCATACTCCGCCCAGGGAGAATTTATACCTGATATGGTGAACATTTAAATCTTCAATTTAGACAATAGTTTAATACAATACATTTACAGCTTCGGTCCCCAAGGCAGGGTGCCGTTGTATGGCATACCTCTAGAATCGTCGGTTATGTGGACCAAACGTTGTGACAAGATGTTAAAAAAATTGCGCGTTAAGACCCAACGGACCCAGACATTCGACATCGAAATCATTTTAGTTAGAGCAATTATGACGTTTTTCTTTATTTATAACTATCATAATACATTATTATCAGGAAATTAATACAGTATTTCGTGAAGGCCACGGAGGCCTCATCAAAATACAAAAAAAAAAAACAGAATCAATTTTGTTTATTAATTTAACAATTTTTAAATTATTCTAATAAGTTTATTTATTATATAATAAATTAGGCATAAAGAAAGATATTTTATATCTTAATATGTTATTTACATTGGGTACGTAGGTACGTAGAAATAAAAATAATATCACACTTTAAAATGCAAACAGACCATCGTTAGTTATCAAAAATCAAGTTCCATGCGTATGCGAATTCATTAGGGGGCTTTAAAAAAAGGTGCACACACTTACCCCTTGGCAACGGATAAGAATCTCGCAGGAAAGCAAACAGGTCGAAAGATCCGGTTTGCCACCCATTAGGCGACAAAGCTTGCATTACTGCATCCATCATTACACCGCGAGGTAAATCCTTTGGCCCCGTAATGTTAGACGAGTCTTGGAACTCGGTATACAGTCCTTGCGCTTTGAGATACTTGTCCTTCTGGCTTTTTGTTAATAAAAGCAGAGAAGCTAATACCGGACCCAATACAAACACTAATAAATAACGCATTTTTAATTTTTACGTTCACACCCGAATGTGATGTGCGAATTTTCTCAATTTTTTAAAAGTAATTTAAAGATAAAATTTTAAAACTTATTTCATTAATATTAAAAAAAAGAAAACAATCAGTGTAACAAAATACCAATCCGCGAAGGAGTACTGAATGACAACTCTTTTGGAACTGGCATTTATTAACTCGCAAGAGCAGGTGAAGAAAGTGACCCACCAAGTAAGTAAAAGCAGTGGAATCGTAATGATAATACGGTCGAAAATACAGTAAACGGCAAGAAGGGTCTCGTGTTACAGAATGTTGTGTAAGTTAGTATCTGGTTCAAACAAAATCTGGTAACAGATTATAACCAGTCTGGAGAATGACCTGACTTAATTTTTAAGATTGGTAAGATTGTTATGTAAAAATTAAACAATTTTGATGTGAAATTTTGGTTTATTTTAATTATTATTTTCGTTATATTGTTTAAAACAATGAAGTCCATAGTTATTTTAGGTTCCATGTGCTTTTTATCATATCGGCAACCTTTTCTCCGATCATAACAGCTGGTGCGTGAGTGTGTGCCGAAATAGTCCGAGGTATAACACTTGAGTCCACTACGCGCAAATGCTGTACTCCATAGACTCGTAACTCGGGATCGACCACAGCCTGGGGATCGTTTTCAGGGCCCATACGACAAGTCGCTATTTGATGGTGCAATGTTGCCGTCAGTGTACGTATAGCACACTCCCAATACTCGTCGGAATCAAAAACAATCGCAGTGCATGCACGGTATCGTGCATGGTGCAACCGCGTGCCTAACTTTAAAAACGGTTCCGTTTTAATCAGTGCTTGCACGTGGCGAATCCCAGCTATTAACGTTTTAACGTCTTGAGGGTCTGTCAAATAGTTTCCGTGCATTGCAGGAAAACTAAATGGATTGTTGTCTTTCAACTCTATACGACCCGATGATCTCGGATGCAGTAGCATTATAAATGCACTCCACGTGTCTTTACCTTCTAACTCTCCGAAGGCTTCGTCAAAAACTTTCTCAGATATTCTCATTCCTTTGCGTACAGCTTTGCTACCTTTTAAGCCTCCGTCAGCAATGATGGATCCGCCAATACTTATAAGCTCGATATCTGGTATTGGTTCAATTTCATTTGATATCGGAGTCTTAATGTAACCTATGCCTTCTACTCCACCTGGAGTAGTTAAAACACCATCACCATGTTGTAGCCATTCAATTGTGGCTTTTAAATTTAAATCTCTATTTTCATTAAAACTTAGGTTAGTAGTGTTTAATTCAAATATTAATCCAGGGAAACAAATATGATCATATAAATTACGCCCAACGGGAAGGTCCTTAATAACTGGAATACCAACAGACGACAAATGGTCTTTCGGGCCAATGCCAGATAACATAAGGAGTTGCGGTGAGGCGATCGGACCTGCTGATAAAATTACTTCCTTTCGGGCTTTAACGGTATAAAAGTGTTTTTTGTTAACGTACTCTACCCCGTAAGCGGTTTTAGTTTCGGAGTCTATTAGAATTTTAGTGACTCTACTTTCGGGGAGTACATGCAGATTGCGCCTGTTTTTATGACTGTGTAAGAAAACTTTAGAGGCGCTATAACGTCGCCCACTGCTTTGTGTGACCTGAACATATCCAAACCCTAATGCATCTGGTGCGTTGTAATCTACAGTTGGATGTCCAAGAGTTCTACCAGCCTCCAAGAATGCACCAATAAGTTTAGTTCTGAAATAAAGATTGTTGTTTCAAAACATTATATTAAAAACTTTAAAAGGATTGTCTCGTAAATGTTATGATACATAATTATTATGTTACATACCTGACTGGAACAAACTCTACAGGTAATTCTCCTTCACGTCCTCTGTAAGGATTATTCTCAAAGCCTTTCAATCGGGCTGTTTCGCTTTTAATATAATACTTTAATACATCATTGTATGACCTGAAACGGATTTATAAAACATTTGTTTTAAAACTTCGTTAAACCAATACGTATCGTATTATTATACATTGATTTCTTTATAATATAAAAAAAATAATCAAGGTCGTTAAAAAATAATTTAAAATGCTAAAAGAAATTTCTCTATAAAAAAATTTGAAAGTGACTAATTAAAAAAATATCTTTTATTAACATCTTTCTTTTTACCAGCCATAATTGCCATCACCAGCTATCCTGTCCCATTCCTGAGGTCTTCCACGCGTATATATCATGTAGTTAATGGTACTAGTTCCGCCAAGAGCGTTACCGCGGGGCCAAAAACATCTTTCATTGATCATGCCTAAAATATTTAAGAGTTTAATAATTAAATTTTATATTTTGCAATTTAAGTAGGTCTCTACACATTCTATACAAAAAGACAAGATGCTCTCAAAGAGTTTTTATCAATGGGAGCCCATAAAATTGCGAAGTTGGATTTTAGATGTGATTCTCTTTATGCCTTGATGTGGCTTGTAACTAGATCAATGTAAATCATATCACAGGCGATCACAGATCTTTTTATCTATACTCACCCATGCAAACTCCAGGTTGATGTTCCATATAATACTGCCAAGTGTAATCAGTAGATTGAAAATAGGGGGCCAATGCTGGTATGTCAGTGAGAATCATTTCAGTTTTGCCTGCTTCCAATAACAATACAGTTGTATTGCGGTCTTCACTAAGACGCGATGCTAATACACTACCAGCTGAACCTCCACCAATGATCACAAAATCATACTCTGTTAAAGGTGATTTGAGCCCTGAAATTGATAATTTTAACATAAAATTACGCTGTTCCATACATCCGTAATTAAAATTAAATGAAGCCAGTTAATTAAGTCTTTCTCCATGGTTTTAGCTCTATCGGCGGAGTTGCGGAAGAGGGTACGTCCGACTTCGCAACTTCGCCTTAGGGCGGACGCGGAGGACGCCAAGAGGTTTAGTCGGTAGGTCTTCCCCAATACGATCTCAAGTAACACATAAATTAGTAATAAAAAGTAAAATCCATTTAATTGGTAGAATATTAGATTTTCGCTTTTCCGCGACAATATTTGTCAAAGATGAGGCTGAATAAATCGAGATTGCTATTATTAACAGACTACGAGTATTAATAACATCTGTGTTTATTGGGGAGCGGACACATCTTAACTATTATATTATAAACCAAACTATTATACATTATTAACTAATATTATAATGTACCTATATTATAATATTAGTTAATATTATCATCTACACCATATTAACTATCAAACAGGGAACATGTAAGCATATTTGCATTCTATGTAACTTATATGTATTTATCTAAAGTTTTAAATCTTTGTATTTATCTACATAATCATAAATATTTCTGTGCTTGAATTGACATTATTAGGTACTTATAAACTGGTTGTTTCAAGTCACTGACCGCGTAAAATGTAAGAATATATGGTCATTGACTAGATAGTTTTGATTCAATATCAAATTATTTAAGTAGTTAGGTTCGACATGTGGGACTTAAAATGTATATACACGACACGTGCTTGTAAAACATATTTTTATGATTTTTTCACAATAAAAGTTATCCTAGACTCTCTGAAAATTCCATAGCCTGTATTTATGTAAGTCCCATCGAAATGAGTCAACCGTTTCGGTAATTAGCCTGAATAAATAACCCGTTAATCTTGACACACACCGCCAGCCATAAATTAAAAAAAATAACGAGAAGCCATTTAACAAAGCTTCATTTTTAGTGGCAATGCGCACTGCATTTCGCAGTCTTATTAAACCTGAGAGCGCGTATTGCGTTAGTAACAACCCTCTCACCTCAGATGACCATCGTGAAATAACGTTAGGACCATACCAGACCCTATTCCCCTTGCCTCTCACCTTGTGATTATCCTTGTCCCTATTAAGTGCACCTAGTGCAGGTGCATCCCCCTGGCATAGCCTGTGTTGTATGCATGCATCTATCAAGAAGTGAAAATCGTTTGTTATTTTTTTTGGGAATGTTTTTTTTAAACTTCTATTAGGTATTCTCTAAAATAGATGCTTTAGATGCTAATGCTTCCATTCCACTGTCCTCATCCCTTAAGATAAGAGTCGGCACAGGCACATGTGATGGATTATTCCACTTCGTCCCGGCGGGGACGTTATATGCTTATACTAGCTAGGCCCGCGACTTCGTCTGCGTTCTGGATGATTCTGGTGTCCCAGACAACGTGTATGCAAAATTTCATGGTAATCGGTTCAGTAGTTTTTGCGTGAAAGAGTATACAAACATCCATACATCCATACAAACTTTCGCATTTATATTAGTACGGATATGTTTTGTTTTCAACGCGGATAAGTCGCAAGCACCAGGCATTAACAGTGTCCGCGGTTACGGAACCCCGCGGCGGAGTTGCGGAAAAGTGTTTTAGTAGGTAGGTCTACCCCACTACCATCTCGGGGCGGGAGTCCGACATAACCCATCGGTCTGTCCCCAGGCCGGTGGGTATCCATGATGATTCTCTTGTAAAAAAAAGCACCAGCTTTAAAATAAATAAAGAGAACAATGTGCTTGACTTGCATTGATTTGCACTGCACGTTACAGGTAAATGAACTGTGTTAAACAGTGTTATATTGTACTTGTTTACCAGATGATACGATTAGATTATTTTACGCATTGGAATTCGTACAAGGTTTTCTTTCGTACTCATTAATTAAACATAGGTATCATTTTTATAATACAATCGATTTTATCTACTATACTCGCAACTTTATCTACTATACTGCGTCTTTGTATTTTTTTTTAATATAAAAAAGCACTAGTGTTTTTCAATTCACCATTTTTATGGTAGGTAACAATTATTGAGACTGACAGTTACGAAACTTTATTTTGTTGTATTTATTTTCTTATAGGTAGATATCAAATTCTCGTGTCACAGTGTTTGTAACAAAACTCCTCCGAAACGACTTGATCAATTTTTACGAAATGTTTTGTGTACCTAAATTCGTTAGGTCTGAGGATAGGTTCTAAACTATTTTTTATACCCAAAAAATATTCCTAAATCACAATTAGTCTCTTGATAATAATCGTGCAAAGAGTGTCGTGTTTTGGCGATTTCAAATTATAAATTTGTTTCACGTGTTGTAACCAACTATGTACCTACCTACATGTACAAGTACATTCTTCAAGTTACTTTTGCTTCTGTTAGAATCTGAGGTCATATTATGAAATTCTTGAATTCATACCACTTGCTGACTTTGAAAAAGTGTCACGATAATAACTTTTACGTTCACCACTGCGAATATTATGTCTTCTCATATAGCGGAGTTACAAACAGACGCAGAAAGCGACTTCAAATTATATAGGTACTATGTAAAGATTGTAGCATCTATATAATAATTAAATTTATAAATACGTGACGATACTACCCACTATCTGGATCATCGCACACAGTCATGCGGAAGTTACTGAAAATCTCTTCGTTAACAATGAAAATCTCTTCGTTAACTAGAAAATGGGCTGAAAATATCTTCATAAATTATGGCTTATCTCGTCACCCACGAATTTACAAGATAACTAACTGACCCCGCCAAACGTTGTTTTGCCAAAAAATAAAAAAAAAATTTTTGGGGTGGACCACCCTTAACAATTAGGGTTATGAAAAATAGATGTTGCCCGAGATTCTCAGACGTACCCGATAAGCACACAAAATTTCATCAAAATCGGTCCAGCCGTTTCGGAGGAGTTTGGCAACAAACACTGCGACACGAGAATTTTATATATTAGATAATTAATTGTTGGGTACAGTTATTAACTAAGATAAGAACAATCACGATAACTTCAGCTTTTAAACAAAAAAAGGGGATCCAAATTTGGGAGGATCAAAATCCATCATTTTGGGAGCTACGATTCCACAGACAGATGGACACACACACGTCAAATTTATACCGCCCCGTTTTTGCGTCGGGCGTCGGGGTTTAAGAATCAAATTACTCACCTCCAGGTAAGGGATATGGTTCCCTTAAAAAATGAAAGAAATCTTCACTATGATTAAATGCGGGCGTTTGTAAAACTAAATCTATGATAGGACTCTGCGGAAACGCCCATAATAGTCTTCCATTCCTCTCATTATCTGCCTCTTCTTTAACTCCATTTTCGTAACTGTGTGGTCTGTATGAATTATTTTCGTTCGTAACTACAGAATCGTATGAGATGCATCTCACATTTTTCAACACTAAAAATATTGTCAATAATTTGAACATCACTGAGTTCTTCGGCCACATGTTGTGTTAATTGGAATAAAAAATAAGAAGAATTTACACGATACGACACAAAAAATCAACAAAGATGGTTACCGTGAGAAGGCTAAAGAGGTACTACGACTTCACCGGAACATTATAAGCATTAAGGACGTGTTCCCGGATCTGACAAAAATTAGTTGTTTTTCGGTAAATTTAGCGACCAAATGAAACCAAATCAAATAAAACTAACGGATGGCACAGTTAGATTACTTCTTTATCTGCAAATTCAAAGTTAAAAAAATTAATAAATGTGATTTTTAGTACTGTAAAAACGATTTCTCATCCCCTCTTCACAACAAATTTTACGAAAAGTGGTCGTGTTTAGGATAATTTTTATGATTTTATATTCCTAATTTTGTTTGTTTAAAAATACTGAAGGATGGCAAACATAATCAACTCAACATTAGTAGAAAAAAAATTCCAAAAATATTAAAAAGAACCTCACAAAAAAATAAAAAGTCCCGTCAAAATATTAAAATATAAAATACTAGCTGCTGCCCGCGACTTCGCCCGCGTAACTTAGTAAATTATATATAGAGTCGGATTCTTCATTGCTGAAGGTCGTGCCCGCTCTGAATTGCCTTGGTGGCATCGACCACCAGCTGTTTCCACTCCACCCTGTCCTCAGCCTTTCGCAGAGCCTTCGCGACTGTAAGACCTGTGAGTTGAACAACTTGGTCTGTCCATCGGCTAGGAGATCGACCTCGAGACCTCTTGCCATCCACTTTTCCAACCACCACCAGCTTCTCCAAGTTTTCTGGTTCTCTGCGGGCTATGTGTCCAAAGTAGTTGAGAACTCTTTGATAGCAGGTGGCGGATAGTCTTGTCCGAATCGCAAGCTGTTTGAGGATCGAGCTGTTTGTCCTCTTTGCTGTCCATGGAATGCGCAACATCCGTCTCCAGCACCACATTTCAAAAGCATCTATCTTTTTGCGCTCCAGAGATCGAATTGTCCAAGATTCAGCGCCATACAAGAATATGGAGAAAACCAATGTTCTCACGATTCTTATTTTGGTTTTATTTGAGATTTTTCTGTTTTGCCATATTCTCATAAGTTTACTCATAGCTGACTTGGACATTTGAGTTCTTCTTCGAATCTCTCTCTCACTTCCTCCCTGGCTGGAAACCAGCGAACCAAGATAAATAAATTCGCCGACAAACTGCACGTCAGAGAGCTCTCCCGTCCGCGATAGCAGGTTAGCTCTGTCAACGACCATGACCTTTGTCTTTGTGCGGTTAATTGAGAGGCCAACTAACTTACTCTCATACTCCACCCTTCGAAACAACTCGGCAAGTTCCCCCTCCGAAGATGCAAAGAGTGTGGTGTCATCTGCGTATCTTAAATTGCTGATTTTTGTACCCCCTATTGAGACACCTCCTCCCCACTCCTCCAAGGCTCTCCTCATGATGTACTCGCCGTATATATTAAATAGAATGGGGGAGAGAATACACCCCTGCCGCACACCCTTACCAGGCCTAAACGGCCGTGAAACGACATCGTTTACTCTCACCATGGACACTCCACCCTCATAGAGGTTTGCAATGAGTGCTGTCAAGTGCCTCGGCACGCCCATCTCGAGAAGGATCCTCCACAAACAATTCCACTGTACACAGTCAAACGCCTTGGAGTAGTCAATAAAGCACATCAACACTGGTATATTAAACTCCCGACTTTTTTCAATGATCTGCCTTATATTGACGATCTGTTCCCTCGTGCCGCGGCCCTTGACAAACCCTGCCTGCTCACTCGGTATCTGCCATTGCAAGTACGACTTAAGTCTATCATTAAGAATGTGCAGCATGATCTTACTGGCGTGCGATATCAATGCCACCGTCCTATAATTTCCACATGCTCGAGTTGATCCTTTTTTGTGAAGTGGTACGAGTAGAGATTCCCGCCATTCATTAGGCCATTTGGTTGACCGCCACACTCGATTACACAAACTCAACAAGACTTGGGTGCCTTCATCCTCAAGGGCTTTCAGTTCCTCTGCAAAAATTCCATCCTTACCAACCGATTTGCCGCACTTTAGTTTCCGAATAGCATTCTTTACTTCCGATTCAATGACGTCAGGTTCTAATTGGACATCAGGTTCAAGTTGGACGAGGATTTGATCTTCAATCCTTAAGTCGTTTGTGTACAGACCTTCACAGTAGGTACGCCATCTATCAATCACTTGGTCAACTTCCGTTAACAATTTGCCATCATTATCCTCTATAGCCCAAGTTTTTGGCTTTAGTTCACGTGTTATGTGCTTAATCTTAATAAATAAATCTCTGGTGTGGTGAGACTGTGCGTGATCTTCAATTTCTCGGCAAATCGAGTTAAGGTGACAATTGTAGTCTCTCCGGCACAAACGCTGGACCCTTGCTGATAGCTCCTGGTATCTTTTGCCATCCAAGTCAGATTTACCCTTTAGTAGATTCTTCCTTTCCTTAATAGCTTCCCATGTTTCCTTTGTTATCCATTCTTTCCTGGGGTGTTCTTCAGACTTACTTCGGGAATCTCCTCTCGCCGATACCAATAGATTTTTCACGGTATTCCAGTGTGAGTCAACTTCCATATTGCCATCCAAACTAAAAGCCTTCACTCTTTCCCTGAAGTTTTCCTTGAACATACCCAGCTGGTTCGCGCTTGGTCTTATTTTTGGCTTATGCACAACACGACAACATCTTTTTAGTTTTACTCGTAACTCTGCCACTAGTAACTTGTGATCACTTCCACAGTCAGCCCCTGGGTAAGTTTTTGTACCACCAATGCATGACCTCCATCTTCTATTCACCGCTATGTAGTCAATTTGGTTTCTAGCCCGATCTCCTGGCATCACCCATGTATAGAGCCTTCTGGGGTGGTTTTTGAAACAAGTATTCATTATGGTCAGTGAGTTCTCAGCGCAAAACTGCAGCCATCTTTCCCCTCTCTCGTTTCTCTCTCCCAGTCCATATTTTCCCACCACCTCTCTTAGGTGATCGTCGTCCTCTGTGGAGCCCACTTTCGCATTAAGGTCACCCATCACCACTGTGATGTCTTTACTGGGTATTGTCCTTAGTGTGTCTTCAAGTTGTCGATAGAAAGCATCAATCTCGTCTTCCGACGCTGCAGATGTCGGCGCATACACCACTACCAAACTCATTCGACATGGTTTAGTGTTTAACCTAAGGGTCATTATGCGGTCATTCACTGGGTTGTATCCTAAAACATACCTATCAATATCCTTAGACAGTGAGAGCGCTACTCCATTCCTACTTTCATTATCCGGGCCTGAGTAGTATAGAATGTGTCCCGCCGAGGTTGCGCAATATCCTGAGCCTTCCATGTGCGTCTCCGTCAGTGCCAGTATCTCCAGGCCGTAGCAGACCTGCTCTTGACCAATTATATCTTTCTTTCCTGGCTGGATCATGCCTCGGACATTCCAGGTACCCACTCTAATCTTTTTACGAAGTTGTGCTCGATGTTTTGGAGCTGTCTTATCACCAGTAACATCCTTTCCATACTGCGCCTGGCGAGTCACTGCAGTAAGGCCAGTAGCACATTTCACACCATGCGACCTGGACTCGGCATGGCGCCGGCTTGAAACCGGATTGCATTCCGACACTCTTTCTGTTTGCTGTACTTTCATTGCGGGTTTCTAGGGAAGATAGTGCAGTGGTTTCCCCTTGCCTTCTGCACCGCAGTGTTGTTAGTATTAGGTCAGTGCGTCCTGCTGCCAACGACCGACATCCGAATTGAGTGATCTATATAGATATTCGGACCCCCTTTCTCCCGTATGCTTGTCGACCTATGTCTCCAAAAGGGGTTGGCTACCCTAATCTCAACGATAGGTTGCTCGACGTAACAGGGTTTACCGCTAGTAGGTGGGAGTGGAGTTGGTAAGGAGAGGCTAGGTGGCTGTTCTTCTTTACGCAGCCATATATTGCGCATCACTCACCCTTAAACACCCAGTAAATTATGTACTTATAAACCTTCCTCGAGAACCACTCTACCCATTAGTGAAAACCGCATTAAAATCCGTTGCGTAGTTTTAAAGATCTAAGCATACAAAGGGACATAGGGACAGAAAAAGCGACTTTGTTTTATACTATGTAAAGAAGAAGGCGTCAAAATATAAAATAAGAAGGCGTCAGCTATGCTATGCTCCTTGTTCCTACAAGTTACTTGTTCGCATTCGCATACATCCGAATCGTCAGTTAGTATTATTTCATACTTAGTTTTTTTTAATTATCTAGATAAAAATTTTCTATCCATGCATATTTGATCGTAATTTTTACTTTACTTTAATTATAATCGTAAATAATATTATAATAGTCAGATTTTTTAAATCCCTGAGGTTACATTTATCCTGTAGAGTTTGCTGTAGAGCGACTTCTACGAGATTGTACGATCAATTAATAAAAAAGTTTTTTGAAAAGCTTTTGTATTAAGAATTTTGTCTATGTCTAGCGGAGGGCAATAATAAGTGTCATTTATTTCTTTTATTAAATTTAATTATTTATATTACTTAAACTGTGATAGTTTATAAAACGTTACAGACGATATACTTATGGATATATTTGTAATTCTGTGGCTTATTTGTAATTCTTTAGTTTTATTAAATACGATTATCAGGACTAGCTTAGTTCTCTAATATGTTGAAATCTATAATTAAGAAACGGGTCTTTAAAAATGCGGTACCGGTTTCATTTAACTGGTAACGTTTGTTTTTATTTAACAAGATAAATTATACTAAAAAATAACACTTGAATACTACTTAATTTTACATTAATGTAAGTATTAAACATTTAAGGTACATACACATGCACACAATTAGAAACTTATAAATCACAGGTTAGACAGTCTTCTTATATTATTAAAATTTATAACCGTACAATAAAGACAACTCGATTGTCAACTCCATGTTGCTTTTATCATGTCAGCTGCCTTTTCACCGATCATTACAGCTGGAGCATTAGTATGAACAGATACTGTTCGAGGTATAACGCCTGAGTCGACTACACGGAGACGTTTGATTCCGTGTACTCTCAATTCTGGATCTACAACTGCTTGTGGATCACCGACGGGACCCATACGACAAGTTGCTATCTGATGATGTAATGTTGCAGTAAAAGTACGCACCGCACACTCCCAATATTCGTCAGAGTCGAAAACAAGGTTACGACAAGTAGGGTACTGCGCACGATGTAGACGAGCTCCGAACCTTTGAAACGGCTCTGTTGCTGCTAAAGCTTGAATGTGTCGAATCCCAGCTACAAAAGTGGCCACATCACGTGGATCAGTTAAATAGTTTCCGTGCAAACGTGGATAGCTGAACGGATTGTTATTCCTTAATTCTAAAAATCCAACAGACTTCGGATGTAATAACATTGGGAATGCACTCCAAGTGTCTGTGTTGTCAATCTCTCCGAAGGCGCTATTGAATATTTCGTCAGCAAGCATCATTCCTCTCCTCGCTGCCATACTTGCACCCGGTCCACCATCGGAAACTAGAGAACCACCAATACTAATTAATTCAATATCTGGTACAGGGTCTGGATCATCTGACACAGAAGTTCTTATATAACCTATACCTTCCACAGCTCCGGGAGAACTCGGTGCGCTGTCACCGTATTGAATCCATTGTAAGACATTGTTGATTGTATTTTGTCTGTTCTCATTAAAACTTATACCAGTTCTATTTATAGTAAATATGACTGCAGGAAATGTGATATGATCATAGAGAGTACGACCGACGGGAAGATCGTGAATAAGGGGGATTCCATGTCTGCTTAGTTGTTCTTTCGTACCTATACCGGACAGCATAAGAAGATGTGGTGAGGCTATCGGTCCAGCTGAAAGTATAACTTCTCTCCGAACCATGACATTGTATTTGAGGCGGTTTCTTACATACTGTACGCCAACAGCAGTTCTGGTGTTTTTATCGATAAGGACCTTTGTTACTCTACTTATAGGAAGGATGTGAAGATTTTGACGATTTTTGTTTGGATGCAGGAAAGCTTTTGCTGTGCTAACACGTTTTCCATTTTGAGTGTTTGTTTGCACATATCCAAAACCAAGTTCTTCTGGGCTGTTGTAATCTGTAGTCGGATGCCCTAGTAATCTGCCGGCTTCTAAGAATGCTTCGATTAGAGGTGTCCTAGAAATAATCAAATTTTTTAAATGTTAAAATTTATTTTTAGTAAATGTTTATTTAACTATTTATTTATTTTAGTTGAATATGTGACGAGCCCATTGTACGAGTGGTAAGGGTGCTTGCCTAAGGTCTCAGGGGCCCGGGTGCGAGTCTTGATGTGGTCAACTTTGGAAAGTAGTCGCAGGGAATACTGCGGTTCGCAGGCAATTGCGGCAGTAATCATCCTCTTACAGAATACCACCGTGAAATAAAAGCATATATATTATGTTGTTGCGTTTCGGTGAGTAAGTGAGGGATTGCCTCATTCCTTCATTATCCCTTATCCTTAATCCTTTTATGGTCAACAGCGCACTTGCAGCATCTATGGCGTTGCTTGTATTATTGGCGACGATAGCCATCTACCATCAAGTGGACCATAAGTCTGACCTTGTGAACCGTGTCGATCTTAACATAAAAAATAAAAATATATATGCAAAAATACTCGCATGTGAATACAAACCTGAAAGATACGAATTCGGTATTCATTTCACCAGTTCTTCCTCTATATGGCGAATTCTCTAGACCTCTTAAACTGGTACGTTCGGATTTCATATAGTACTGAAGAACTTCTTGGTACGACCTATAATATTAGATTTTATAAAATAAAAAAAAACTATGAATTTTATTAAAATTTCATGATTTGTTTAATTCTGAATCTTACCATCCGTAGTTACCAGCGGCTGCAATGCGATCCCATTCTTGTGGCCTTCCTCTCGTGTAGATCATATAGTTTATTACGCTGGTTCCGCCTATTGCTTTACCTCGGGGCCAAAAGCATCTGCCGTTTATCATTCCTGAAATATTAACACAACCAATTTTTAAAACACCTCGTATGAAACCTTTGGATAGTTTTGACCAAAATGTACCAAACGTTATCTAACCTAGACATGCGCGTCTACAGCTCATGGTCTATAATGTAAAGGAAGTACCTAAACGTTTATAATGCAAATTAAAATTGTATATTAGTACAATTAGAAAAGAATGCTGATACGCTACCCCAGAAACGGCTGTATTGTAGCAAGTTTCAATACTTTAGTGTTTGTTTCATTCCAATCGGTTTACAAACAAAAAAGTTACGTGCTATTTCGAATATAACGCGTACGAAGTTGCGGGTACTGCTTACTAAATATTAGTAAATCTAATGCCGTCAAGTTTGGTCAATCTATGGTGTTAGATTGCTGTAATGAAAGTTGACATGAAAAACCATTTTATCACCAGAAATTTCCGTTGCTTTCATATTAATAAATAAATCGCCAAGGCTAAACACTTTAAAAATTATCCTCCCAAAGAATGCACTTATATGCTTCAGGGGGGCGAGACCACGCCAACGCAGACCAGTCAACTTTAAAAAGTTCATTTTCAAAGTTGGCACTGTCGGTAATCGAACCCAGGACCCTGTATAATATTGGGTAGACCTATTGACTAAACCTTTTGGCGCCCTCTGCGTCCGCTATCAGGCGAAGTTGCGAGGTCGGACGAACACTCTTCCGCAACTCCGCCGCGACTTGACAATTCCACCTGACCTCTTGCCTCTCCAGTCCTGATGTTTGGTTATCAGCTTCCTGAACTTATTTACTCCTCTGGCTCAGCGACCCGTAGTGGATGTTGGCCTCCGACACCACAAGTCTCCAGCGATCCCGGTCCAGAGCTATCTCGAGCCAGTCAGCTGTCACCAGCTCGCGCAGGTCTCTCTGCACCTCGTCCTCCCAACGGTACTTAGGGCGCCCCACGGGCCTACGGGCTACGGCCTGAACTACCCACTAATATTTAATATAAAGAAATAAAAATATCTTTACATACCTAGACATACGCCCGATTGAGGTTCCATGTAATAAGGCCAAGTGTAATCCGTCCGTTGGAAGTATGGCGCTATGGCAGGAATATCCGTCGTTAACATTTCTGCTTTGCCAGCTTCCAAAAGTAGAACTGTTACATTTGGATCTTCCGTCAACCGAGCAGCCAGAACGCAGCCTGATGAACCCGCTCCCACTATGATATAGTCGTATTCCGATAATGGTGTCTTTAAACCTGGAGATACAATGGAGAAAATACATGTTATTCATTTCGAAAGCAAAAAGATATAATACCTCCTTTGTATAAAAAAAAAAGGTATACAGGTTTTTATGCCCCTTCCTTAGCGTGTCCGAATTAAATCAAATTTATTAGATACTAGCTGGTGCTCGCGACTTCGTCCGCGTGGAATAGTTATTTTGGGAATCATTTGGGTATCTCGAACGGTTTTCGCAGCGCACGCAACGGAAGCTCTCAAAGATGAATAATTTTCCCCGTTTTTTCCACATTTTCGACTGTTTCTTCGCTTCTATTATTCGCAACGTGATGTTATATAGCCTAAAGCCTTCCTCGATAAATGATCTATCCAACACAAAAATAATTTTTCAATTCGAACCAGTAGTTCCTGAGATTAGCGCGTTCAAACAAACAACAACAAACTTTTCAACTTTATAATATTAGTATAGAAATCAGTCCAGCGGTTAGTCATGAAAACGTATGACAGACTATAGAGTGCTACTTACTATACAGCGTGATACATTATCACACATATCACTTTTGCAATTACGATATTTTAGTAGGTATAAATTTTAATGTGTAGTATGAGTATTAGTATGAGTATTTATGAGTAGTAAAATTATGACATCGAGTGAATGTTGTTACGGTGAGTGAATAAAAGGTTTCCAAAGACCCATTCTCTTATCACTTCGTATATGAATACAAAAACATAGATTAGCTGTTGCCCGCGACTTCGTCCGCGTTCAAAATGTTATATAGCCTAAAGCATTTCTCGATAAATGGACTATCGAACACAAAAAGAATTTTTCAACTTCTCGCTGAAGTATTGTCACTTTTGTCTAACTTTGTGTATCTTAAGTATAAGTTCTAAAGTTACAGTTTTAAGTGTGTCGAATATTTATTCTATTTGTTTTCCATTTATGATATTCGTTGTATAAATTTTTGGTCCTTCGAGCCGGATCTGGTGAGCAAATTCCAGAACACTTTCATTTCTTTCAATTTAAACAAAATTGAAAGAAATGAAATATCGACATAATCAAGAACTCAAACCTCATATTATGACAGTCTTATAATATAATTATTGGAAACCCGAAGAAGGACGGTCTTATTATAGTGCGCATAGAATAAAATTCTTATCATCTGCTATATTATATTTGTTATATATAGATTATTATATTTGAGTCAGGTGGTATTGTAACTACCTACTGCTACTTTTTTATTACACGTTTCCTTATGTAGAAAAATATTTGTATTCAACGGTGACCACACAACGTTCTTGGAGTGCCAAATAGAATCCGTCTAATGGAAAAAGGAAACAAAGACTACCAACCATCAACTGTATTCGTATTTTGTCGAGTAATGTTCGATTGCAAAAATAATTTTGCTTAAAGCATGCTTTGCTTGTTGCTTGCAATGCCTTAAGCAATGCTTTAAGCATTGCCTTAAGCAATGCTTGCAAGCATTGCTTAAGGCCTATATAAGCTTTGAACGCGATGATGCAAAAGCGGAGTCTCCTGATAAAGTATTTTATACTAACTAGCTGGTGCCCGCGACTTCGTCCGCGTTCTGAAAGGTACCCTATGTCCTTTCAGGTGTCCCAGACAATAAAGTGATGCAAAACTTTATGGTGATCGGTTCAGTAATTTTTGCGTGAAACTTTCGCATTTATAATATTAGTGTGGTATAGTTTGTACCATAAAAATAGTGACGAAAACACTTCAACAGGGTGCTATAAACAAACAAAAGGTTGGGTTATTTCCTACCTAAATGCATGCCCAATATACATTGTATTGTTGGATACCATTGTTATCATAATGTTTGTAAAGATTCCAGGAAAGATTTTGATACTTAGATTATTTAGTTTGGTAAATCTATAAAATATTAAAAAGTATCAAGATCACTTGTAGTGCCTAACATAGATAATTGTTGTTTACAATCTTTATTGATATGCATTGTTATATTTGAAGTAGGGTCTCAAGTGTTTTCGTCACTATTTTTATGGTACAAACTATACTAATACTGGTGATACAAGCATTAAGTTGTTTACTTTGGAACTAGATGGTGCTGTGTGGAACGTGTGAATATATTATATTATTATTATATTATACAATACATATTATTTCCAAAGTTGACCCCGCCGGGAATCAAATCCGGGTCCCGGATAAGACGTTAAGGCAAAGAACACTAGATCCGTCGGGTCCCGACCCCGACGTAGTCGGATCAGTGGTAAGGGTGTTGCAGATATTTAGTGTGTCTCGAGGTTACGAGGACTTTGAGACTCCTTAACCTTTCGTGACTTATTTTAATTTTTACATTTTTTAAAATTGAAGTTATAATTCTTTCTGCGCTTTGTGTAGCAGGCGCAAATCTATGCGTTATTTCAAACATGACTGATCTATATTTATATATGAGGAATTTTATAATGCGTATGCTCAATTTATGGTTGCCACATAAACCTTTCCATCAAATAATAATAAATTTTGCACCAAGGTCTTAACTAATTGAATGAGGTTACGCTCTAAAATTGTGCAAAAGATTTTTTTTATTTTAGATAAATTTAACTACTAAAACTAATTTGTCCGCACCTTGTACGCACAATACTTTTGATTTTTGATCAAAATTAAATTATTAAACTCAGATGGAAAATTGTCGCTCAACTCCGTATCACGAGAACCGTAACAAATGTAGGTACGTACTGTACTACTGTTTGTCATTTTATATATGTGTTTAGTCTACTAATGAATATAAATATGATTCTTTTCTAATTAATCTTATTAGCATTAATTAATATTAAAATGCAAAAGTTCGTGTAGAAGTTTGGATGTTAGAAAAAAGTCTGTGTGTAAGCTCCGACGCACGACTGGAGCTGGTACTCCTTATGAACGATAAATAAATAATTTAATAAATATAATTAAATATTTAATTTAATTTAAATTAAATATTGTATTGTAGCATATTGTAACATGTAACGCGTAACGTGTGACATGGGACATTTGATTTTACTCCCATAAACCAATTTTTCATACCCCGGGCTTCTATATGAAAAAAAAAAAAAAAAAAAACAATTCACGCGTTAATCTGAATAGATACATATTTTATTTAACTCTTGTTAATACGAGTATATCTGAATCAAAACAAATATTTGATTGATATCTAAAACATGAATGAATCAGAAAAAAAAACCTATCCAACTAGTTAATATCTAACAACTAATAGTTATAATTAGAAGTTACTATCTAACAATGGTTAAAAAATTGATAAGTCGTTGATCTTACCGACCTTGCATACGGTAGTGTTAGGTGGAAGACCTTGTAACATATTTTAGATAGAAGAAAGCCAGTTGCTTGATTAGTGACCGCGATTTCGTACGCGCCGTAGTTTTTGGAAATCCCACAGGAACCTAACATTTTTCCAGGATAAAACGTACCTTACAGTACGAGTAATGGCCTCCTCCATCTCTCTCCACATTTTCCTGTCTCGGACTGTCTTAATCCAGTCGCTGTTCACAAGTTTTTTAAGCTCGTCTTCCCGCCTTTCCATGGGACGTCCTCTTTTTCTTTTTCCGAATTCCGAGGAACAGCCCATGTAGTAATTTTTCTAGTCCTTATGCCTAATTACCCTACTAGAGCTGGACTAGAGAGCTCATCCCAAATCTAAGGCTGTAAGTACGTCGAAGTTGATAGCATCCTGACGCAGGCGCTCAGTGGCCACGGCGTGTTCAATACGTACTTAAATAAAATTGGGAAAGCTGCTTCGGATGAGTGTGAATATTGCGGACAGCAGGACACCCCGAAGCATTTGAGTGCCCACAGTCAGCGGAAGCCAGAAGCAAAGCAAAAGTCGACGTATCACGCCCCGACGGCCTCATTGATGCAATGATTGCGACAAGGGAAGGGTGAGACAGCTGAGCGTCCATGCTTCGCGAAATAATGGCCAAACGAATCAAGTATCTCAATAGAACGCCAACGATTTTAAACTTTGCGACTTATACTGAAATGTCAGCGCCCTTTCGAAAAAATGCCACAAAGCCTACCGAAAGGGTTGCCAGTGGAATTAGTCCGTAGGTCACATTTTCTACATTGTCCAATAGAGTCGCGCATACTGATGCAACACTAGGGGCATCATAATATGTATGATGATTTCCTCCTCCTACATAAACAAAAAAAAAACCTAATTATTCTAATTAAGTTTTTTCCTGGACGAAGCGGAAAGCGGGTCGCTAGTGTCCTATATAATAATAATTTAAAGTAAAACTTACCATTCGGCAATGGATACTGGTCCCTCAGGAAGTCGAATAGGTCTCCTGGATTTTGCGGTTCGTAATTGGGCGCAACTGATTTCATGATCAAGTCTATTATAGGATTTTGACGAAACGATCTTGCAATTCTCCTGTTAGGATGTGTGTAGGAGCTGGATTGTGATTCATTCTCAGCTGTTTTCACAACACTGACTGTGTTCACTTGAAGACAAACCAGTAATATTATTGTACACAATAACTTTGTGTTTTTTGCCATGTTTTTTTTAAGCTGTAAAGAAAATTTAGCAAAAGAGGTTTATTATATTATCGAATACATTTATTTAATTAATTAATTAAACAGTAAGACAAGTTGATAAATTTTTTTTAAATCAATAAATAAAATAGATGTTGTAAAGATGTTTCGCAGTAAGAATCACTGCTAAAATGTGAATTAATTTATTAGCACATATATATATTTGCGTCTAAACGCGTGGCAGTGAATAAGTCTAAGTCATAATTAATTAAAAGATTTATTTTAACGAATTCGTCTATTAAATGTTTATGACAGTAATAAAATACTGTTACTTTTTAAGCAGGATTTTTCAATTAAGACTCACCTTACGTCTCACAAGTCACTGAACTCTTTTCACAAGTTTTATCCGCACTAAGGCTTTTGAAGCACCTTATAAACTCTATCAGATATATTTTTTTGGTTTTAACCAGTTTTAACCACCAAGGACCTGAGATTTTATATGCATTTCATAACAGATTTTTTTCTTTATTTAATCGCGTTTGAAGGACATTCTATCACATATTATTTTGATAATTAAAACTTGTTTTATCGATTTCGTCCGCACCCAAAGGATCTCAGGTTAAGAGCTACGAATAAATAATACTTATTCGTAGGTTAAGAGATTTATTTATTTATTTATTCGCGTTTAAAGGTAAGGTGCGCGCACCGATTGCACCAACGAGACTACCTTATAAAGCACGTGTCCGAAGTACGCAGTATTTCCGAAGTTTTTAGATATGTAGAGTGAACGCAATGCACCCATTACGTTTCGTAGTTATCAAGTCACTGCAATAATATTACACCTTGACTCGAATATAAATTTGAGTATAGTGAAATTGGAACTACAACCTGATATATTTTAATAGATACTTTTACTAAGTTCGTCAGCTCCAAATGTTAGATTGTTTTGCAATCATTTCTTGCAACAAAATAATTATTATATTGTTGCAACGAGCGAGTGGTGTTGGTGGGCAGTTTTGGTGATTTCGATTTAATGAGATTCGTATATGTGCTGTGACGACTTAATTTACTTCTTACAAATTCGTTAGTAAGAAATTATTAATTTATAATCGGTAATAAAAACTAATATAAATATATTAATAAAAAACAGAGACGCGCTGAGCGAAGAAGAAAGTCGTGGCTCAGGAATATCAGAGAATGGACTGGAATTGCCTCGGTCGAGCAGCTGTTCCAGTTGGCTCTTGACAGGGACCGGTTCAGGAGGTTGACGGCTGACCTTCAGGACTGAAGAGGCACATAGAGAGAGAGAGAGAGAGAGAGAGAGAGAGAGAGAGAGAGAGAGAACAGTACATAATGCATTCACGGAAAATATGATCGACAGATCAGGATATAATCTGTCAGTATCGGAATCTGTAAATTTCATACAAGTCAATTTCAAATCAAGTCAAATTTTGAACGTTCTTTGCTGTATTTTAGGCCACTACTATACTAATAAAAAATACTAATTCTTAAAGAGAGAATATTTGTATTTTTGTATTCTTGTTTGTAATGAATAAGCTCAAATATAACTGAACCGATTTAAAAATACATTATCAACGAGTAATATAGGCTATATTTCATAAAGTTAGGCGGACGAAGTCGCGTGCAACAGCTATTAATGAATAATCTTAGGATTAATGAATAATCCTAGGTTTTCTAGAAAAATAAGTTTAAAAAGGACTGAGTAGGTATTGATGTTAATGGAAAAAAATACTAAAGGCCTAATTGTACAACTACTTTAATTCAATAGTTGTCGTTAATAAACAATTTTGTTCAATTAGTTTAAACAATTTACAATAATGTGGAAAAAAAAGGAAATTTTGTTGATTCTTCGGTTTTGTCGCTAATTGCATTATTAGGTCTTATTTATCTCTTCACTTAATTACTTACACTGTATTTTATTTTGTCCAAATAGACTAACTAATAGCACAGATAAATAAGTACTTTACAAGTACCTATAGGTAAGTACTATTTATCTTTCGATTTCCCTAATTTACCTATTTCTTCATACTGTACTTTAATTTTCCTTTTTTTAAACTATAAAGCCGAAGACTTTTTTTTTCTATAAAACCCAATGTGTGCCAATCGCCTACTATGATTTTATGCAGGTGTCATGTCGCACGCAAGAAAACAGCGAAATTGAGTCGCTGCAAGAAAATAATATGCGCGCGAGATGATCACGCATCATATATTAAAGTTTTAAGTTAGCTATTCGCACATTTCGTACGAAACAAAATCGTGTGAGATGACAACTAAACCTATTAGTTATGCTAATAGGTACCTAAAATATTTTAAGCAGGAGTGTTTATGTACTTACCTTATCCATTAAACATCGTCATTGCAATCCATGCACTGCATCAATGCAATGCAATGTCACATGTCACACGTTACGCGTTACAGGCTACAATATGCTTCAATACATATTAATATAATATATTTATATTTATATCCATTGATATTTATCTGTGAATTGAGAATATTAACAAACTAATAAAGCTAACAAAATGCATTTATTTACCCTCATTTACTAATAGCCATGTATTTTAAAATCGTTCGTAAGGAGTAATCTCCAGTCGTGCGTCGGAGCTGACACACTTTTTTGAAGACTATTTTTTTTTAGTTCGCCCCAAAAACATTCTAAGGACCGCGAACCGATTCTGAGTATTAATTTATCGATTTGAACAAAAAAATAAGCAGTGTGTTTTTTATTGCTGATTAGAAACTAGTTATACATGTACATGTTAGTTAATTAGTTGGTACTCTATGGTTGTACGTGTTAATGCTGTTAGAAACATCTATCATTTTTTTACGGATTAATACCTACAGTTATTTCTTTAACGTAATTGACAGTTATACATTTTAATTCAAAACTTTAATCAGGGGGTGTGTAAGAATGAACTCTTGATGGAAGCATCATTCTAGACAGTTAGTTTTCTTGCAACCATTTACTTTACAAATTAAAAAAATATATATATATTTTTACGTTATGGTCGGTAGACAGGTTGACGATCCACTTGATGGTAGGTGGCTAAATGTTGCCTATAACACAAGCAAAACACCACAGGACATTAAGGCTACCACCCTAACCACTCACCCAACGGGCCCGTCAATTTGAGCTCTGAACTAACTTAGACTTGAATAGTAAAGTATTTGCTTAAAATATCTATTTTAAAATATAAAAATATGTATTAATATGTAGTGTAATGCCAACGAAACTGTTATGTTGTGACTAAGTAATTGTAATATATTGGCAGACATAATAAAAATTAGCATTCAATGTTAGCAGCAGCGTAGTACGCATGCTGGTTCGATGAACTCTCGTAGCTTTAAAATGGTTTGAAATTAGAATCACGCAATTTTTTTTTTGTTAAAAATAACTATAATTTATGAATATAAACGTATAATACCTGTTTTGAAACCATGCTCAGGGTTACACTGCGAGATCGAATCCGGAATGAAGAGATCCGTAGACGTGGAATTATATATTATTATTATGATGGGATTGGTAGCCATTTCTGAGATATAATAATGTTATGAAGGTTTGGATGGAATGAAAAAAAATAATTTCAGTATCTATTAATTGCTAAAATGCAGATTGTTGTAAAGCTTAGAAGAAATAAGTTCAAATTGGCCAGCGGCAGAGTTTCTTTGCTTTAAAAACACAGGAGCGCCTAGCTAGTAGTAAGTTGGCGTGTTATTGCGTTCATATTTTCAACAGGCGTTAAAAATATTTTCCCACAAATTGGATAGCACAGCTTAGAAAAAGCTATATATATCGACATAATGAAAATTAAATGTACAATAATAGCGTCATAAAAGACAAATTAGGTAATTTATGTAATGAAAAACGGGTAAAAAAGTTTCAATGCGTTTGTTTTGAAAATATGTCTATCCAAAATGAGAGGCTGATATGATTGACATTCCAAACAATTTTATAAGACATACAAAATAAACTTAATTTTGGTAGTGACGAAAATAAATCAATTTTAATCATTCTTTTATTTAATAAATTATATTTATTAATCCTATATAAAATTTAAGCTAAAAATTTGGTATAGGTGGTATGTATTATATTTTATCATATTATTGTGACTGGTTTTATTAACAAAGTTATGTTAATAAGTAGATTACATACTTATAATATTATAATTTTATAAATTACATCACAGACTTTTATTAATTAATTATTGTTTATAACATTACAGCTAGAGTGTCATTAAATTTAATACGTAGGTAAGATACATAATATTTAATTTTTACAAATGCACTATTTTAAATAATATCAATAAGGTGTTCGTAGAACACCCCAGTCTTGTTTAATTAGATCTGCTCCCTTCTCAGCTATCATGTAAACTGGTGCGTTTGTATGACTTGAAGGTATCTCTGGTATTACACTAGCGTCTATCACCCTCAAGCTTTTTATACCATGTACTCTAAGTCTGGGATCCACAACAGTCGTTGGATCGTCTTCGATGCCCATTTTACAAGTGCCACTTTGATGATAGATTGTAAATGTAAACATTTGAGCCTGACAAGCAAAATATGCGTCACTCCCAAAGGGTCCATGCTTGAGACATTCCTCTATTGGAACATCGTACAGTTTCGTTCCCAATTTCCTCATGGCCGGCTGCCGTGATATGTCAATGGCAACCTTTATACCTTCAACAATCTTCTGTAAATCTTCAGGATAATCGAAATAGTTTGGAATCAATACCGGATGAGCTTTTGGATTCCTATTTTGTAACATGACTCTTCCTTTAGACTTTGGACGCATCAACATGGGAAAAACCATGAATAAGTCCAATTTGCCCAATGGGCTATAAGTGTCAGTAAAAATCTGCTCGTCGAAGTTAAAATTACGTTTTAACAATGGATCGGCATTCAAACCGCCTCCTATGAACAAAAGTTCAATATCTGGCCAGCCAGTAGAGTTAAATTTATCTTTTAAATTCATGAACACAAGCGCTTCACAACCACCAGGCACTGAAAGGGGACCGTCATGTGTTTTCATCCACTTAAATACAAATTCCAAATGATTTAATATATACTCCGTACTCAAGCTTATATTTTGTTCTCGCACCAGAAATTGTACACCACCTGCGGCTATATGATCCATTAAGTTATATCCTACAGGTAAGTCTTTTATGACAGGTATTCGTTTGGATTCTAAATGGTCCTTAGGACCAATCCCTGATAGCATTAATAGCTGAGGAGTATTAATCGCTCCTGCAGAAAGTATTACCTCTCTTTTTGCCAATATCTTAAATCTCCTGTTACGTTTTTCCACTTCAACGCCTATAACTGTTGTCTGTGTTCTGTCAAAAATTAGTTTTGTCACCATGCTGCCCTTAGAAACGTGAAGGTTATTTCTTTGGTTAATGGGATGTAAATATGCTCGGCTAGAGCTGTGACGAGTTCCATTCTTCATGGACAATTGTAAAAACGATACTCCTGAATTATCAGGTCCATTATGGTCACCGTATTTAAAACCCAATTCTTGTGCTGCTTTGACCCAAGCTTTTGATTTAGTCGTTCGAAAAGGGGCATGTTCAATATTTAAATATCCTTTATAACCGTGGTATGTTGGATTATCGAAGGAAGGAATGTTGAAGTTTTCAATTTTTTTGAAGTAGGGCAATACGTCGTCCCATCCCCAGCCTTCGTTGCCCATGGCAACCCAATTTTCATAATCTGGGGGCGCTCCTCTATTGTAAATCATATAGTTTAATACACTCGAGCCTCCCATTACTTTTCCACGAGGCCAGTGGCATTGATGATTGTCAAAACCAGCACAGTATCTGTTCGAGGGTCGTGTCTTATAGGCCCAGTTGGCTGTCGTAAACTGCAGGTAATTGGCAACAATAGGAACGTCCATGACAAAATTTTCGTTGACTCCTGCCTCTATTAGTAACACTTTCCACTCTGGCACTTCTGTTAAACGATTCGCAAGCACACATCCCGCTGTACCAGCACCTACGATGATAAAGTCGTATTCCGAGAGCAGGTTCGTTTCATCAGATGGTTCGTTGTCTAGTTGATTTGTGCCTTCGCTCAGAAATCTCATGAACGACGACACTGGACTGGAGAATCTTGTGTCGGTGGGCAGCACCAGCAATACCATGAACAGTATGACGGTGCGAAGAGGCGGCGTATACAGATGTCCCATCTGAAATCAAGGGTAAAGAATCTTTTAATAAATTTCAAAAAATAGGTTTTACATTTTTTAATAGGGCGGAGTTGTTTATTTCTTTCTTTATTCGTACAAACATCGTATAAACATCAGTATATGAAAAATAATATTTCCCAAATTGTTTAACATTCGAATTGAGTAGGTACCTACAACATTGTTTAATTACGATTAAAAATATTAAAAAATAAAAATCAGGCACCTGCTTAAAATTATTTCTAATAACTTTTTAAGAATGTTGATTTTGAACTTGATAAATAATCAGGAAAATATATTATGTTTCTATCATTTCCATAACTGTACCTAACAATTATTATCATATAAATTCGTGGGTGCCGAGATGGGAATAAATCAAGAAAATAAGGCGACTTTAATGGTTTAAGGTCAATCACATGATAAAATTTTTATCATGTGAATAAAACTAGAACAATTTTTTGCCATCATAATATAAATAAAAACTGTAGTTCTGTGGCGTTTCATGCGTTATAGGTGACGAAAGCCACCTACCATCAAGTGGACCGTCAGCCTGTCTGCCGACCTTAACATAAGGAAATAAGTAAAGGCTAGGCGGTAAAGTAAAGGTATTAAGGTAATTGCAGAACATTCTGCAATAGAACATAGCGTGATTGGGAATTTTAATAAGGTAGGCAGCAACCTTGATATGCCTTAGAGTACAATTGATGTGAGGTTATTTTCCTCTCGTACACGATAGGTAGGTCGCTCGCTTTGCTTGTGCATTATTAAGTTACAATGCATCTATATCAAACGCATGGACTTAATTGATAATTGTAGCGTATATTTTAATTTTATAATTGTCGTGTAATTTGCAATATTGCCAAGTTATTAATTCACAATACATGTTTGCCTCACTGTATTATCACAGCATATTTATTTCATACAGTAGGCCGACGCCTTTGATGTTGGGCGATACCGCCGCCTGTGTAGGTATTTAAAAATTACGGAAGGGTTGACACAAATTAAGTATGTAATATAAAATGTGCTTAAGTACCTATCTTCATCGTGCAGAAATTGATGAAAGCTTAGTTCTTTATTTATGCGAGATCAAGATTTGCACGCACTTACAGCACATGCCGTATGCACCATTTTGATTTATATAATAAATTAAAATCTGATAGAGGCGATAGCCATAGAATATTTATCCCAAGCTACTAAGAACGACGAAGTATGCAGCTTGGGCACGTCCCACTCGCGCCTCACCCCTCACGCCTCACCCCTCACGCCTCACCCCTCACGCCTCACCCCTCACGCCCCGCACGATTGCCCTGTCTAGACGTCTCCGTCGGCCTCACAGACCATAGTACTTTGTCTGTGGTCGGCCTACTGTACGAAATAAGTATGCTGTGGTATTATCATCATCATACTAACAGGTGGTACCTATACATACTCGGTAGCTTAGCGTGCAATATACATTGTTACGAGATTTTAATGTTCACAATATAATTAATTTATAGGTACTTGATACTGAGGTATTTTAAACTTGACCTCTTGGCTAAAAAAATGACACATGAATTATTTACATAGTCATGTACTAAGCCTGTGAAGAGCCCCTTGGACGAGTGGTTAGGGTGTTTGCTTTAACGCTCCGTCTCAGGAGTCCCGCGTTCTATTACCAGCAGGCAAATGTAGCAGGGTCAACTTTGGAGGTGAACGGAGGCGCTGAGGGCCTAGTGCGAGTTTTACACTATTAAACGCGACGAACGCGTAAAAGTCAATTTGTATGGGAATAAAGCAGCGCTTTTTATTGTGGGTCATTCGACTCTGAAGAAAAATTATTTTGCTTTTTTTTTAACTAACAATTTTCTTTTGATTTTCTTAAGTCGAGCTGCTTACAAGGTTTTAATAAAATTCACAATAGTAGAGCCCAAAATAATAAGGACATTTTGACTTTAAAATTGAGACAATTATAATTGTGTTGTTGTTATTTACGTAGTTATGTACGCGTAATTAACCTTTTTCTTATGTAATGTCATTCGACTCTAAAAAAAAAATATTTTGCTCAGAAACATTTTTATCTTTTATTTAAATCGTTTCTCTAAAGTCGAGTTTTGCGGTCAGAAGATTAAAGAAGATGACGACGTGATATTATGGAATTTTTCGTCCATTTTCCGGTTTCAAGTTCCCTTTAAAACAATATAAAGCCGAACTACCGCTGATAGACCTACTGACAAAGTTTTCCAGGAATTAGGCCGAGAGATGGTAGACATTTCCGGGTAGGTATTTGAGGCAAGCTGAAAACTTGTCCTATGACTCTTCTATAATACCCGAACACAGAACTACAGACCTGGCTGAAGAGTAGCGGGTTTAAATAAACCCTAACATTTTCAAAGTTGCGATTTATTTTTGAAAAAAATGTCCTTGAGGCAATCTGAAATTTTTATACTTTGAAATTGAATATTTAACGAGTAAAAAAAAATAAGCCTGATTATTTAGTCGCGTCTTTTACTTTGCTTGTAAAACTGTTTTAAAAAAAATTCGAACAAATGTATTTGAGGCAAGTTGAAATTTTCACAGGATATTAATATGTATTATGTATGTATTATGTATATTATGTATAATTAAAAATGAATACAAAAATGTCTGTCTGTACAAAAATACAGGTGATCAAGAAAATTACGTATGCGTGTGAGTGCTATGTATATGTAGTAGCTAGGTAAAATGCGTGTATTTTCTCCATATCTCAAGCTTACTCAAAGATTTAGGTTTAAAGATTCATCATTTACCTAGAAAATTCCTAGTCCTTGTCCGGGCATACTTTATATACAATACATACCTATTATTTCTATATTTAGTTTCTAAATATAGAATATATTTCTATATTTACATTACTAATATTATATTTATATTAGTTATATTATTTCCTGAAGTAGGTATTATAATTTTTTAAAGTTCGTAATAAAATCAATTTATTGTATTTTTTAAAATGTAACTCGCCATTGCCTTAATGGTAAATTAGGTCAGAGAAATGTTACCTTGTCGAAGTGTATTCACGAAATAAATATGTATTCATTGTAAATAATTTTGCGGCCCTGACCATGGCCGAAGTAAGAGACGCCAAGAAACAGCCTGTGTTTCAATCTAGTCACGATTTGAATCAAGGCCATTGACACTGACAATTAGTTTTTCCATTGCACTGGTAACTATATTATATATTTCTATACGTATTATTATAAATTGAAGTCACTACCTCTGTCTGTCTGTCTGTCTGTCATATCCGTCTCCTTAAATCACGCAACGAATTTTGAAACGATTTTCACCATCAGTCTGATAATTTTTCATGGAAGGTTATATAAAAAATAATATTTAATAATTAATAATATTTTTTTTAATTTTAGCAAAACTCAATTAAGTTTGTATGTAAGCAGAAAAAGACAATAATTTCGCATAAATAAATTTGCATAAAATAAATCCGAAAAATAAATTTGCATGGCTTATACGATACGCTAAACCTTAAGAAATACATGACTCCCGGTGACGGTTCCAAAGTCCCTTACGGACTGAACCATACCCATCTCGAGTTGGAGTTTTAGTGCGGTAAGAATCCCACGTAACCTTATGCCAGTTGCATTGCATGCGGCATCTGTCATAAGGTACTTACTTTTTGAAAGTTTTTTCGCTCGTAAAAAAAAAACAGAAATACTTAAAAATTATTATGTAGGTACTAGAGAATTGTAGTTCTTCTATAATCCTATGGAAAACTCCGCGATGGCATATCTCAATTTTTTTCATTAAACTTTGTCTAATTTCTACATATCGCGCTGATTGCGACCGCGTTCAACGGTTCGATTTCGATTTCGATAAGGTTTTCACTAATGGAAAGAGCGATCATGAGGAAATTTAGTGTTTGTGTACACAACTTGCGGAAAAAAATTGCACCCGTGCGAAGCCAAACGCGGATATATCATAATTAACCACAAAAGTAAAAAAATTGTAAATATTATTAGAATAACAACAACAAAGTCTGCTCGTTGGGTGACGTATTGCATGTTCTTTTTGCTCTAACTAAACCTTTGCGGGTTTTGATTACGGCCGGCGATAATTTTTTATTATGAGAAAACGTATGTGTATAAATTGTTGTAAAAAATGTATGTTTGTTGGGTTGGATTTGTTTTTTTGTAGTAAAAACTTCTTTAGGCGAGTTGGCCATTTTTGTTTTGTTTTAAAAATGCGAAAAAAATATTGAACTTGTTACCATAACCGTGTAACCGTAACGTAACCGACACCTCTGTTGACAATTATACATTGTATATTGTCTACACAATACCACTGAAACTAGAATATGTTACGTAATAATATAATACATCCTTGCAAAAACTAATTAAATCGAAATTAATTTAAAAAAAGAACAATTTGAAATCGGAAAATACTATTGAACTCGTTACCGTAACCGTGTAACCGGCATATATACATATATTGTAAAATTTCTTGACTATTCAAAAAAATACACACGTAATTGTTCAAGTTTTTCACTTCTGTAGTCGGCACTCCCGGAGTGCCACTATTTTTTATTTGAAATTTTAATAATCCTGGTCCGACTGTATATTTTATAGATTTCCATTGTTAAACAGTAGCGAGTCAGAAAGGCACTAAAAATGGCTTATGCTCCGCTCGCACGAAGAATCTGGCACGAATAATTTATTCCCCTTTGCCACTAAAAAGTATGCTCTACTGCCACGAATCAAAACTTTTAAAATAATTTCCCCTTTCGCACGAATACATATGCTCCATTGCCACGAGACACGAGACTACCCCAAATTTGTACAGTTAGACATAAAAATAAATAAATTTTAATTCCCAACAATATAATTACAAAAATTATGGTAAAATTTTATAATTGTGAGTTCACGATGGCTCAATAAATGAACATATGTAATAAAATATTGTTCTGACGCACAGTGGGTCTGACGGGCACTTAAAAGTGGGTCTAACGGGCACTTTTATTCAGCGGGTCAAAACTTGCGGGTCCAAAGGGTCCGAAGCCTGTTTTTTTTTTTTATTTTTTTTATTTTAACTAAGTTGATAACATTTAGCATTAATAAACGTAAGGTATTAAGAAGAGACGTAAACTTGTAGCCATAGTTTATACCTAAGTAGGAAGGTCATAAAGACTGAAAGACCTGACTCTTGATTACCTACCTTATATGTCTGTACTGCAATTTCCGCATCAAGACAATAAACTAGCTCTGTTTTTAATTTCCGTTTGATTCAAACTAAACTTAACATAGTAAAAATTTAGCTTTACAGCTTGAGCTAAGTGTGTTGTAGCTTTTAAAGCTAAAGTGTTGTAGCGACAAAACTGCTTTATACTGCTTTTTTTAATTTTTAACACAAACGAAGTAGCGAGCACCAGTTATTATTTAATAATTTAATTCATTTTTGGCACGTTCAAAAAAGATTTTTTTTTTAATCTAGATTACAAGCCTGATAGTTTTCCTGTTTTCCAAAAAAGTTCTATTATTAAAAAATATGTATATCTAATACAGTAAGCGACTATAATATATGATATATCGCCTAACGTTAAAAATGCTTCGTAGGATTAAAAAACTGTCTTGCACCGTCCGCCTGCGGAGGTGATCTAGATAGATATAGATATAGATAGACAAAAACTTCAAGCAATCAGTCTTTATTATTTGTGAAGACCCTTTGTTAAGTATTAATCAAAATATTAATTATTTAACAAAAAAAATGTTTCTTATCTTCCTGTGGTAATGAAGATGTTATTTACGAAAAATGAACGTACAACATATTCATTAGCAATAAGAGAATAATTAAGAGCTAAAAACTATATTATTGTAATATTTGTAATTGTAATATAAATTTTATTATTAACCATTGTAATATTATTTTTTAATTGTGTTTAGACTATACCTCAAATTCTTAATTTTAGACCAAAGATACTTATTTAACTGTAATGTCTTCAAAACTTCAAAACTGCAGCAAAAATGTCTTGTTAGAATTATTTTTTTTGACTAATTTAATTAAACACTATTGTTGATGATTTTAAATTGAATCAATTGGTGGAAAAATTTACCTTTTGATATTTTATGTAGTAGATTACAAATTTTCCGAATACACAGTAGGGTTTATTGATAAGTCACTTCACAAATATCCACAAGTCCATGAGAATCTATATAGTATTATCGTAAATGTTTTGCTCGTGTTTGAGTTAGCTCCAGCGCGCATGATCGTCGATCACAGTCTGGACACCACTATATCGGACACTGGATGCCTTTAAGGATTTCGTCTGTAGTTATACTCGAGGAAATCGACGCACGCACAAACCTTAGCAATGACGTCATGACGCGTTTGCACTATGCGGTGCCGGATTTATTTTTTTCCACTAATGATAAATAAATTGTAATAAATTGATATTTTTTTTTTGTTAGTAACATTTTTTAAACTCGTTAATGATATTGTTTATTAAAGTCTAGTCAGTGAAAAGAGTTGTGATTTATTTTGGATTATAGATTTCAAAGTTTCAAAGGGACCTAGGGTGTATAAATTCTTATCAGTTTAGAAAAAAAAAATGTCGAGATTAATTAATAATAAATTCTCTTTAAAAACTAATTTTAAAAGAAATCTAGTCATCTAACTTTTGTTGGAAACTGACTGGCCGGTATCGTGTTGAGATCAGCCTGAAGCTGAAGAGTTAGTTAGGTTGGTCGAATACAAGTAGGATAAAAAAAAATTTGCATTTAGCCCAAATTCTGAATTCTGCATTTGATAGCATTTGAAATCCCAAACAAGGATTTTTTAACACCACACGTTAGTATAAACGTTAAGCGAAAATGAAGCAATAGTAATAGTCGAAGTGTGTAAGCCTTTATAAAATTTAAATTAAATGGCTGCTCAGCTTAGGCCTATTTTATCTTACTTGAATAAAATAATAAGTAAAAGAAGCTCTTATTTGGTCTAAGGGCGATGACCTCAGACCATTTACCATAACCCGGATTTGCGATCTCACTTCTGACGTGATACATAGTAGGCAACATTTCATGCCACTATGGCTTACACTGCCTTTACGTTGGGATTGAGTGATAACACATGAAACGCCATTTCAGCGTTATTTCAGTGATTTTAAATAATTTGCAATGAACATAAGGAACATAATATAACATAACATTAAACCACATATAACGCCCGAACAAATATGTAAAGCAATAAACGCCTAACATGAAGGTACTACATTGACGCCTGACATAATACTTTTGACAAGCTTTGGATAGTTGTTTTCAGATAACTTGTGCCCGAAGCTTTATTCGCATGGAAAATTTAGCCTATGTCCACCCTGAAATTCTGTTCTAACTATTGATGAAAGATTTTTTTAATCAGATTTAAAGAGATGAAAAAAAAAAAAACAAACAAACATACTTTACCTCTGTATAATATTATATTAAAGTATTCTAGCTGTTGCACGCGACTTCGTTCGCATGTTTTTTTTATAAAGTATAGCCTATGTTGCTCGCTGATTTATTAATTCGCTGATTAGAATTTTTAAAATCGGTCCAGTGGTTTTTGAGTTACAAATGTTTGTATGTACAAATATTCTCTCCTTATAATATTAGTATAGATGTGAAGGTTGTCAAGTAGGCTGACTGTGTAGGTACCTGACGGTGACAATGTCTATGAAGACGAGCAACAATAGGGGGATGCCAATGCGCTGGTGAAATTGACATTAGATACTCAATAACACACTGCATGCTCAGCTACAGGCCATGTGCTTTTCTTTCACATTGTGACATTGGTCCCATTGGTCTTACGTAAGAGGTTACGCCCTCACATAAGCGGAATAATATAATTAACTAGCTGGTGCTCGCGACTTCGTCCGCGTAGTATAGTTATTTTGGGAATCATTTGGGTATCTCGAACGCTTTTCGCAGCGCACGCAACGGAAGCCCTCAAAGATGAATAATTTTCCCCGTTTTTTCTACATTTTCGACTGTTTCTTCGCTCCTATTAGTCGCAACGTGATTTTATATAGCCTTAAGCCTTCCTCGATAAATGATCTATCCAACACAAAAATAATTTTTCAATTCGAACCAGTAGTTCCTGAGATTAGCGCGTTCAAACAAACAAACAAACAAACTCTTCAGCTTTATAATATTATAGTATAGATTGATTTTTTTTACAATTATTGTTTCTTTGGCTTTGTTGTGCCAGTTATTAATGTATTTTGTAATTAATTTGAAATTATCATCACCACAATCGGTGACGTTATGTCATTGTTTATTTGTGAACTGTTAAGTGGTTGAGTTGTAAACGGATGCACATTAATTTAGTACTGTCAAATTAAGCCGAATATGAAGAATCAGGGGAAATAATTCGTGGAATTTTGAAAATTGGTACAGTTATACCTTGCGATATCCAGATGAACATACTAAAAGTCCTCAAGGGTGTGTGCTGAGCTGTGCTGAGGGTGTGCTGAGCCCCCTGAGAAGGCCGGCGTACCTCCACTTTCGGGTACGCCGAGGTTCTGAGAGGGAGCACAGGCCTCCCCGTGCTGGATAGCTGTGTGGCGGGGCACTGAAGACTTGTACCAACAACGTTCCCGCGACCCTGCCCACTAATGGCCGCGTTAATAGAAAGTCGTTTTAGCCGGTAGAACTCCGGCATAACTCGGCAGTACCTCCTACACTGCCGGGTATCCAAGAGGATTTCCCAACGTTAAAAAAAAAAAGGGTGTAGGAGCCCTTTTTTATACCCTCAGGAATGGGGGAGGGGGATACCTGTGTTAAAATATAAACCCGTGTCACAAATTTCAGCTTTCTAGACTAGTCACAAATTTGGCTGTGTGTTTATTGTCAGTCAAGACAAACAATTTTATAGGTAAAGTCGGGGTACGAAAATCTTCGTCCGTTTTCATTCCTTTATCAAAATCGTAGACTCTTGGTACCTTTTGAATCTAAAGCACTAAGCGCTAACGACATACGTTTGAAATTAAATTTGGCATGACTGACAATTGCTCTGGTGCAAGCAAATTTCGACTTTGAGGTGACGAATCTTTTCTTACCCTGACTGTACCTATAGATACTGAATTAACATTTAATTTAACCTTGATTTTTTTACACCTTCACGAGACGGTTTAATAATATAACATACATTCCTGAGAAAGGTACTTGCTTGACCGGTCTGACAGAGGGGACGATCGGACAACGAACTGATAACAAAAGTGTTCCGTGTTACCCTTTTAAGAAAAAAGTATGAGTTAAACAAATTTTAAAGTAAAAAAAAAAAATATTTTTTCATAATCCGTACTAATTCGTACTAATATTATAAATGCGAAAGTTTGTATGGATGTTTGTAAATCTTTCACGCAAAAACTACTGAACCGATCACCATGAAATTTTGCATACACGTTGTCTGGGATGGGACACCAGAAAGGACATAGGGTACTTTTCATCCAGAACGCGGACGAAGTCGCGGGAACCAGCTAGTTAAATATATTTTTAGTCGCTGTTTCGCACACTGGTTTTTATCGGTTCACATCAAAGCCAAAACACTCCGTTTTTGCTTCGGAAGTCGGGGACTAAAAATAGCACCCACAGTTTTATTTTTACTCTGCATACAAATTTATTGTTTATTGTGGTTTAAAGAGGTAAAACCCCAATGTGATGTCGTGACGTCAAGAAATCGTATTTTAATTTTAAGCTGAGTGAAGAATTATATGAAAAAAAAATTTATGACAATTATTGTTTTTTTTTATTGTGACGGCATCGTTATGTTCTTAACCTTTTAAAGTTCTTGATCCAATAACACAGTGAGAAGTGGCCTATATTACAAGCAACGTCACTGGTGCTACAAGTTCGCTGCCGTCCATAGAAGGATTAAGGGTAAGGGAAGGAGGTAAGGTAAGGGAAGGGAGAAAGGGTTAGGGAAATGTGCTCTGACATCCCTCACTCACTGACCGTAACATAACAGCAAACCCGCTGTTATTTCAAGCTGGTCTTCTGCAAGGGGGTGTTTACTGCCGCCAGACAGGGAATGCCCAAATGACAGCGTGCGGGACATGGTGGGTTTGCAGATTATCTGCACAGAATCAAGAAGGCTTCCAGCCCGGACTGCTTGTGCGGGCATGGTGTAGCGGAAACCGTTCCGCATCTATTAGTGGACTGCCCCAGGTTCGTGCTGGAAAATGACATTGACATGAATCTAAGTGCGGATAATCTGCACAAAATTGTAGATAACAAATATATTATGTTTAAAAAATGCTGGACTTATGCCACTTTTTTTTATCATAAATTTGTTCATTTCTTTATTTTCGTAATTCACAAAAAAAAATTGCCGGCCTTCTTTCATTAAAGCTAGTTAGAGAGGTTTAGAGAAACTACTCGTAGCTGCACTGTTCTATAATTATAAAATTAATTCTCGAGAATCGGGTACAATGTGCATAAAACTTTGGAAATGACCAATGCAGTTTCCTCATTGTTGCCTTGATATTCGTTTCTGAATTGGCAGACGTAGTATGGACGTCATCAACAGAGAGATCGCAGTTACTGCTACTTTATCTGTCTTTTGTACTACCACACTATAGTTAAAATTTCAAATAAAAGGCATCTAACTAAACATCGAACTTTTAAAAATATATTACCTATATAATTTCATTTATGGTTTTGTTAAATTAAAACACAAAACTCATAATATTCTTTATTGAATTAGACCAATTTTTTAATTATATTACATATATATAATATGATATGAGACGTTCTTTTAGGAAATTATGGGGGAGAACTATGTCTGACATTGGACGTTCTATTGATGAGGACTAAAATAATAATAATATTATAGAATCAATTGTTATATATTCTTGAACAGCCATAATACTTACCTGATTGATAATAAAATAAAAGAATCTGAATATTAATTTGACCCAGAGTTGACAGAAGTTAAAATTGTCATTTTTATTTCATCTATACTAAAGGCTTGTTCAAACCGCAGAGTTCAAAATCCCGAGGGGTATGCGGATACCGCGCTGTCCAAACTAGTTTCGCGGCAACTGCGGAAATCCCATACTAAATACCGCGCGGAATATCGCTTGGGCGCTTGGGTATGACCGCTACCCACGGCGGTAGCGGCTAACTCTGCGGTTTGAATATGCCCTAATATTATAAAGAGAGAATAATTGTATTTTTGTTTGTAATGAATAAACTCAAAAACCGCAGGACTAATATTATATTATAAAGAGAATAGCTGTGCAGGCGACTATGTTACACGCTGATAACGTCCAATAGGTCTTTGATATTCATTACAAACATACAAATCTTCTCTCCTTATAATATTATTAGTTAGTATAGATGTTTTTGTATTTTTGTTTGTAATGACAAAACTCAGAAACTGTTGGACCGATTTTAAAAATTCTTTCACCTTATCAGCTACATTATCGGCGAGTCACATAGACTATATTTTACAAAGTTACGCTGAAGAAGGTCGCTTGCAATAGCGGTGTTTAATAAAGCTTCGATCGTTTTATTCCGCAATAATAGAATTACGCATAGAATTTGGCGGTTGAAATTTCTCGTTCATCCTTGCTCACCACAGACATTCTATGTCTGTGTTGCTCACTACTACTAAGACTTGTGTATAATGTTTTTTCAATGGCAACATTTTGCGTGATCTGAATACGGATCGATGGTCACTTTGACCCTAGCATCGACCTCCAGAGCTAGTGAAGACATAGAGTGAATTATAATAGATCAAAGTCAATAGAAAATGATTCAACATTGTCTCTATTGACTTTGAATTATTTATGAACAGATACAATATTAAAAACATTTATTGATTTACTAACTGGCGCCCGCGACTTCGTCCGCGTGAAAAAAGTAGCCTATCCTGTGTCCCGCACGTCTAAATGTTTATCTAACAAGTTTCATGAACATCAGTTCATGAAGAGTTATGGAGGAACATACATACATACATACAATACCTGCATTTTCAAATTTATTATTAGTATTGTGTTAATTTTTTTTTTATTTGTTAAATCATTTTAATCAATTACAATATAATTACTAAGTACATATATGAATTTACAATATTTACAAACTATAACTAAATAAATTATACCTAAAAACAAAATTCAATACAAAAATGGACCCCGCGGCATTGTACCGAGGACGCTGGCAGCATTTCCTCGTTGAATGGCCAAACTAATACGTTGGCCGAGGAAAGCGCCAGCTCTCCGATCTCCCGTCGCATCAACAAGCCTCTTCGAAATGTCTTTGAAGAGGCCCATTGCTTCAGGGCCCCACGGACCGAGTGTCTCAACGCCGAACGGTATGAGAACATATTCCGCGCCGAGACCACTATATTTCAGGATTTTACCCCTTTCAGCCGCCTCTGCTGCGGCTGCTACCTTTGTAGATGTTCCATGGAGATGCGAAGGGGCGAGTGTCTACACAGGTAGCATCCCACACCAGCACTCTACCCAATCTCCAATTGATATTGATATCAATTAGTATTGATATTGAATATTGATTGATATACCTTTTGCTCAAATCTTAAGGAGTACTTTTGTGACTAGCCCGCTAGATGAGTGGTTAGGGTTAAAGAATGAAAATAATAAATGAAAAATATATGACTGTATAAAAATATATATATACAGTCACGGTATTAAATCTGACGCCATTGTCGCCTTGGCTGTATATAAAAATATATCAGATATATACAGCCAAGGCGACAATGGCGTCAGATTTAATATTTCTATATTTTTATATGTTAATCCTGGTAATAAACTATGTGTGTACCAAATTTCATCCAAATCCGTTTAGCCATTTTTGCGTGAAAGAGAACAAACATCCATACATAACATACATACATTTCGTATGTAAAATTTTATGTTTCTTTCCATAGTAATAGTAATATATGCTAGCTCTTGTGAACAACTTCTTCAAAGCAAATATAAAAGAACGACTCTAATTACCTATACTTAAAATTAAAAGACGTTTCTTATTTATAGGGCGAGGTGTAGGTAATATTTTTCATGGGGAGACAATGACTACAGCAATTTACACGTAGTTACCAGTAAACGACGTGGGAAATGGAATAACGCAGTTTCCGACGACCTTCAAATAAACATCACTAATACTACATACTAGCTGGTGCTCGCGACTTCGTCCGCGTGGAATAGTTATTTTGGGAATCATTTGGGTATCTCGAACGGTTTTCGCAGCGCACGCAACGGAAGCCCTCAAAGATGAATAATTTTCCCCGTTTTTTCCACATTTTCGACTGTTTCTTCGCTCCTATTGATCGCAACGTGATGTTATATAGCCTAAAGCAATCCTCGATAAATGATCTGTCCAACACAAAAAGAATTTTTCAATTCGAACAAGTAGTTTCTGAGATTAGCGCGTTCAAACAAACAAATTCTTCAGCTTTATAATATTAGTATAGATAATGCGAAAGTTTGTGAGGATGGATATTATATGGATGTTTGTTACACGTTCACGTAAAAACGACTCAACGGCTTTGCAAGAGATTTGGCAGACACATCTCTGTATATAATTATAAAAACTAGCTGGTGCCCGCGACTTCGTCCGGGTTCTGGATGAAAGGTACCCTATGTCCTTTCTGGTGTACCAGACCACGTGTATGCAAAATTTCATGGTGACCGATTCAGTAATTTTTGCGTGAAAGCGTAACAAATAAACAAACAAACTCCATTCACATTTATAATATTAGTAAGGATTACGTGTCACGTTGTTTGAGGCCAATGAACTCCTAAATTACTGAACCGATTTTGATACAGTTTAGTAACTATGTGTTATTTGATCCAACTTAAAAGATAAGATATTTTTTATTTTGAACTCGGGCGATGACGGGAGCGTGTAGCTTATATTTAACAATATAGATAAATGTAGTATATCTGGGGGGCTTGGGGCATTAAAGCCTCTACCATAGACATAATCGGAGACTTATATTTATACTGCTTTTATTGAATAGTTTTAACCACCGACGCCCGACGCAAAAGAGGCGTGCTATTAGTTTTGTCTGTGTGTCTGTCTGTGGCATCGTAGAAAGCAGATGCGGTCGAGATGCTGCAGCATCAAGTGGTCTGCAGAACATTCAAATCCTCAGCAATTTACTGCAGAGATAAGCAGCAGATATAGCAGAGCAGATAGATATAATTTACAGCACGTTCTTGCTCACATTTAAGAATGTTTAAAGGGATTACTTTGTAAATTTATTTATAGCTTGTTTTGATGACACAACTTCTTTAATCCTTAACTTATTCAGATAATTAATTTAAAAGGACACCCGTATAATATTTTGTTAAAAATATTCGTCCCCACGGAAAGTTTTCAAAGCAATTAATAGGTTGAGTTTAATCATAGTATTTTTTTTTCGTCATACAGCGTGGAACATAACCAGTTTTTAGATTAATGGGTTTTCTTTATAGTGTTTGTGTTAATCTTTGAATTAGATTTAATTTTTACTTGTGTGTGTATCGGGTATTCCCTTAGCACTTGGCTAGCACATTGATTGTTACTTATGTCAGATATCACGTACAAACCCTTCCCATATTCCTCTTAACATATGTTACCTTTACATATATTCCAGCATCTTAAGATCCCTTGCAGCAAATGACTTGGAACTTGATTGCAGTTACCCAATCTCATACAGAATGACTGTGCTTGCTTGTGTTGCTTGCTGTCTTCGTTGTTCTGATAATTTAACATATTATTCAATTAAAATAGTAAAATAAGTATTTCAACTAAATTTGTTTTTGATCTCAGCCGCAGGACATCCACTGCTGGACATAGGTTTCCCCCAAAATTTTCTATTCAGGTCAGCCTTGATCTAAAAAGTAGTCTGTATGTATTCTGTAGTCGGTTATTACATGTTAATATTACATTTTTATGTTTAAGTGTTAATTTTACTGTTACTTAGCATACACTCGCGAGCAAAATACTTGCATCACTTTTTCATTTTTCGTCTGCAAAGCATAACTTTGTAAAAGGGATTTATTTTTTAAATATTTTAATGAATTCCTATTTTTGGACATCTAAGCACTACAAACATCTTTCTAATGCGTTACATTATCAGTTTTCATTTGGTACCACAATTTTCAGATCTTGTCAAAGATTAACAAAGTTATTAAGTGGGCACGAAAAAATGAAAAGTGATGCAATTATTTTGCTCGCGAGTGTATAGTATCTTAATTATTCATATTAAATTACATGTATGACATCATATGACCTCATGTAAATTTTGACGCCTTAATCTGCTGTGTTCAATTAAAAATATATATATCATATAACACTAGTCGCCCTTGTTAGCAACTGGCAGACTTCAGACAAAGATATCTCTGTCATGTAGGTATGATTTATTTTTTGTTTATGTTAAAGTCGACAGACAGTTTTACGATCCACTTGATGGTAGGTGGCTACCGTCGCCTATAATATAACATACATTACACACAGCACCATCTAGTTCCACACTAAGCAACTATAAACTTGTATTATGGATACCAGACAGTTGATATACTACATAGATAACATTTTTCTTTTGTGTAAATACTTACATATTATATATACAAACATCCATGAGTCAGGTACAAAGGTAAATGTTAACACATAAACTTTTGCCCCTAGCGGGATTCGAACCCGCGACAGCTAACAGCTAGGGTTACTAGCCACTAGAGCAAACGTGTCGTCTAGGTTAGGTTAGGTTCTGCAAATGCGTTGCCTACCATAAGGGATTGGGATAGGGAGGAGATAGGCTCTGGCATCCCTTACTCACTCATCGAAACACAACAGTACACATAATACTGTTATTTCACGGTGGTCTTTTGCAAGAGGGTGGTGACGCCGCCAGACGAGCTGCCCAAGTGACCAAGTGACTGCGGAACGCAATGTGCCCTGCCACTACTTTCCAGATCCAGACCAAACTTAAAGTTCATTTCCAAAGTTGACTCTGCCGGGAATCGAACCCCGTTTCCATTTCTTATAAAAATTTATCGATTCTTGTTTATCGTAGTATCGACAATTAACTATTATAATATATAACTTACATCGATACCACAGATTATATTATAATCTGTGGTATCGATGTAAGTTTATAACAAATATTCAAATACATATAGCTTTATCTAAAACAGTACACGTGTTTATTATAAAATAAATTATATAAATTTATTTATAAATAACTTTATCTTAATAATTTTTTTACTTTATCTTATTTTTTTTATTTATAAATATTAGTTCTATTTATGCAATAAATTATCATCTTAGTCACATAAATACCTACGGCTGCGTTCGTCGTTATCATGTGGTCATAGATAGAGTTTTTGTGTTGATAAACATACTAAAAATATCCCCGATCTCGATCAGTGAAATAGTTTTGACGTATTTATACTAAAAAATTCTAAAACCAGTTTGTTATAAATAAAAACAAGAAAAATTGGTTTGGTAACTTTTAAAGTTTCTTTATTAACATATTTTTATTTTTTACATTATAAAGCTGAGAACAGACTTAATGACTACGGAAAATTCCGAACCTTTTTTTTAGGAGAATTTGGTTTTTGCTGTTTTGACGCTTTAAATTTGCTTCCATAGTATGAGGCTATTCAGAAAACTGTTGATAATAAAATCTGGGTTACAGATTGATGCTGTAGCTACATATCTATAATTTAATTACACCACTCGATAGCTATAGGATCAAATTTTTTGGTACCTACATAGTTTCGATTACAAATTCCTTTCATTTCAAAATTCGCTAATTTGAAATAGGTATTGATTGATTACTGATTGACATAATTTGTCATCGCCAATAAAGATAGCAATAGAAATTGTCACTTTGAATTTTCAAAGGAAAACAGACCTTATTCTACAACATACTCGAGTACAAAGAATGTTCAATCTTAGGGTGATGAATCACTTTATTTTTCGAGTTTACATTAATGTGATACCCACAATACAACTGAATATTGGCAAATTACCAGTAGTTACTTTATCGTAATTGAATTTTGAATTTAAATTATTACATAACATTTCTGGCAGTGGAAAACAAATAAGTTATAATTATTGTAATTTTATTTATAACATTAAGATACTATATAGGCACATAATAAAATACGGTCTACCTATATTTAGAAGCAAACGTCAGAGCAAAAACCCAAACGGAATATTTTCGCTCGCCGCAAAAAGTATAGGAATATTTTATGCGAGTTCTTTTATTTTTTGCCCTTCTATCGATGGATAGCCGAATAACACGATGTTGTGGTTTTTTTTATTATTAAAATACTATTATAGTTTATAGTATACTCATTCTAGATTACAATGTATGGGGATATCGGCAAAATTTATAATTTTGTTTTACTACCGCTGTGTTATACCTTTATGTGAGTACATTAAAATACACCCCTCCCCCCCTTGAAACGTGTCCCGTTTTACAGGTTTCCTAAATTTTCAGAAAAACGATACTAGCTAGGACAAAATAGTCAAAGACTAAATTATTCAATACTTAATTACCCACAAATAAGTTCTGACATTCATTTTGATACGAGTTATAGTTTCCGAGGTATGGTGCGTCAAAGTTTACTAAAAATGTTTAACCAGCAAATAATCACAATTTCAATACTCGCGCGCTAATTACGTTCGAGAAATGCATCGTTGCCAGTTTTGGCAGAGCGTGGAACAGTTGCAGAAAACCAAGTCAACTGCTTTGAGGCAAAATTGATTGGAGAAGAAATCCTGCAAAAGACAGTGAAAGGTGGAACCAAATTCGGAGACGTCAAGTTAAAGCGCCTTCATACCGATCTCACATACTAGGAAATCGGTAAAAACAACTGGCAATGGAGATATTATAAAAGTTGACACAACTCAACTATTCCAACGAATTATATCTATCATCCACTCCCCAAACGATTTACGCGACTGTTTTTGTCATGAATTGACGACAGTACCTCCTTCATTGTTTAAAGAAAACGGAGGCATGAGAAAAGAAATCTGTCCTATACGACATTTTTAATAATGTCCCTGAGCTGACTTTGGATAGCAATCGATTTTACGTTTTGGATGGCGGTTGTCTGATTATTAATAACCAGGATGGCTCATACGAGCAAGTAGAAGAAGCAGGAGAAAAATATATTCCTGCCATCTATGGGGCTAAGCCAACAGAAAAATGTTAGAACGAGTTAAGGTACCTACGTCCACTTCAACAAATACGTTGGTCTGACGACCAATACGGTCATATTTTTTTAAAAAGTTTTTACAAATATTTTTTTCGTTGGCCTGTGTAACTTTTTATCACCCATATACACCACAAAGTCACCAGCTCCACAGTCGATACTGAAAATAGTATCATGTAGCTGCAAAAAAGGGTACGGAAAAGATGTGGATGTGTCAATGCTGGATTGCTTTGCTCCGCTATGTGCATAAATTGTCAGGGCTTTAGTTGCTTTAAAAAAACTCGAGAAGTTAATGACGACGAAACTGATTTGTTTTAAATAAATATTGCGATATAAACTCATTTTCTTGTAAAAAAGGATAAATATTATTGTTTCTTGTATTCAATGTATTATTTTTGCTAAGTGCAAATTTTTAGTAAACTTTGACGCATCATACCTCGGAAACTATAACTCGTATCAAAATGAATGTAAGAACTTATTTGTGGGTAATTTAGTAATGAATATTTTAGTCTTTGACTATTTTGTCCTAGCTAGTATCGTTTTTCTGAAAATTTAGGAAACCTGTAAAACGGGACACATTTCAAGGGGGGGAGGGGTGACGCCGGTTGTGGGGGGGGGGAGAGTCGTGTATTTTAATGTACTCACATAAAGGTATAACACAGTAGCAGTTTCAAAAAATTATAAATTTTGCCGTGAAAAAATCTAGAATGAATATTATTAGGTTAATAACATGTCGTAATGTGAGATAAGGATTTCGTTTTTTTCTACTCGGAAGCAAAGACTATATAAGTATATTCTCGGAAGTTGCTCATTTTCCTTATATAACTTACTAGCTTTTGCACGCGACTTTGTTCGCGAAACTTATTGAATACAACCCATGTTACTCGCTAATAATGTAGCTTTCTATAGGTGAAAGAATTTTTAAAATCGGTCCATGAATTTTTTAGTTTATTCATTACGAACAGAAACACAAAAATACAAATTTTCTCTCTTTGTAATTGTTTTATTTTATTTATTTATTTTTATTTTATTCTGAACATAAACGGTCTTACTACAAAAGATTCAATAAGCACTGTTTAAATACGTGCTTAGTTAGATAAGCATTAAGCATTTAAGCATTGGTCAGCGAGCGTTTAAAATGTCCCTACCACAAAACCTTATTTAGCGCTTGTTTTTGTAGACAGTGTTAAAGTACGTGAATGTTATTGAATTATGGCAACCTTGGCAACCATTCATTCAGTCACTCGCCCTGCATTCATGTCGTTTTCATTTTACGCAGATCTGATAGGCGTATAATGATGAATTTTGGTTTTCACAAACTATTATTACGGACTATATTAATGATATCAGCAAATTATAAGATTGGAATAAGGAATAAATTACAACAAATACGTAATACCAAAAAATATTGCGCATAATGGAACGTAACTGACACTGACGTCAAATGTAAAGTTTGATTTCTAGCATCCACCTCTAGCATCACATGGTAGATAATTCTTTATTAAGTAAATAAATAATCTTGTTACCAAAGTTCTTGCTGAAGCGATAAAAATTTTGCGTCATCGTAATATTCAAATGGCAAAGATAATTGATTGGTCACGCTGCGATCGACTGGATAGAGCGCTATACAAAAGCAATAGCTCCGAAAATGTGGCAACTTTTTATTGTAGTGTGTGTAAAAAATCGTCACTTTTTATCACTTTTTACCCAGTTTTATTATATCTTTACACAGTTTCACTACGCAAACTGGTATTTTATTATGCCCATTTTACAAGTACGACGGCGGTATCTAGTCGAGCGCAGCGAGACCAATCATTAATCTATGTTCGAATGGATTAATTCTCTCACTATGTATCATATCTTGAAAATTATCCATGTAATCCATATCCTCCATGTCGATATAATCAATTAAATTTAAAATATCCATACTCATTTATAAAATCAAAAGAAATTTAATATTAAGTAAAAGTATACGCAAAACAAAACGAAATTTGACAGAACACATCAGAGGAAGAGAGGCCGTTAACTAGATAGCTACTCGTTAAACTAGCATCTGGCGGTGGTTAAATTTGAATAATGCTCAAGCATTGTCTAACCCTAAATAATGCCTAGACACTCTTTTGTAGTAAAGTTTTTTCTAAACACGTGTTTTAAGCCTGATTAAAGTGTGTTTAATGTTTTTGTGGTAAGACCGAAAAGGTTCTAATTGTTTAGGCGTAATCAGGGCCAGATTTAGAGGTCGAGAGGCTTCGGGGCAACAGAGGAGTGGAGGCCCCCTGGCCCCAAATTATTTTCCAAATAAAGTGGACAATTTTTTTCAGTCGAGTTTTTCAATAAATAATTTATTGTGGAACCAAGTATAGATTATTTTATTATTTAACAAACATATAAATATAATCGGAAACGAGAAATATCTGAAATTAAATTTTAGCGTTAACGAATGGAATCTTCCGAGCTTTTTTCGTCGAAAAATCGTTGATGATTTCGCTGAAATCCAGTTCCCGGAGTAGATCACTTTCAATACTCAGGAGAGAAAGCTTTGATAGACGATTTTGTCCCATCGTGGTTCGAAGCCTATTTTTTATAATTTTCATTTTTGAAAATGAGCGTTCTCCCGTGCAATTTGATACCATCAAAACCAAATACATTCTCAATGCAATTTCAAAGTTTGGGAATGTAGCTCTGAAATTTTGATCTTCGAGAATTTGGTAGTAAAATAGTTCCGGAGATTGGTCTTTGCCATAGTCCTTTTTGTATGAGTCGATCAAAGATACAAATTGGACCAACTCATTACCAAGACTAGGTTCTAAATCATCCTGATAAACTTTCACCAATGCCTCTGCTGCAGCGTGCAGATTTTCAGCATCCATCTTGTCGATGTGATTGAGAAATCCAAATCTCGAACGTACAGTTTCATAAGCATGCAATCTTTCGGTAAGCGAAACGCATAGCTGGTCGACCACTGGGATAAAGGCGGAAACTTTGTATTTCTCCTTCGGTGACAGATTTGCGTCTTGTGCTTTCCCGTAATCAAGCGGATTCAACCTCACGTTTCTCGTTCTGGTCCTGGTGCGTGATTGTACGTATTCGTCAGTCTGAGATATTTTTTTGGCAGCTTCCTCGTATTTATCGAAATCATTCCTTTTAGATTCCACGAATGATTTCAATGATTCTAATGCACGCATTGCCGATTCAAGAATCATTTGCGGGTCTTGCAACATCTTGTTTGTAGCGTTGAATCGCTCCAAGATATCGTTACAAAAGATTGCGAATAAAGCGGTTTCGAGACTACTCATCTTCTGTAGAAGGTGCGCTGCTTCATTCCTCGCGATGTCTTTTTGCTCTTTATCGGAAGATATGCTGGTTAGAGCTTCTTCGATTTCTGAATAGCCGTCGACTATGGCTTTCGTAGCTTCAGCTCGACAAGACCAACGAGTGTCACTTAGCTTTTTCAAGACGTAAAACTGTCCGCTTTTTTTCTTCGATAATTTCTCGATCAGAATTCCGTATCGTTCTGTACTTGCTGTGAAAAACGTATATAAATTCTGGACGAAATCAAAGAATTGAACAGCTGATGGACAAGAGTTGGCAGCTGCCTTTCCAACTAAATTAAGGGAATGACCACAACATGGTACAAACGCCGATAAATGGTTTTTCTCCAAAATAAGAGCCTGCATCCCTTTGTATTTTCCACTCATGTTTGCAGCGTTGTCGTACGATTGGCCGCGGCAATCCATTATGTCTATTTGATGGTCACCTAAAAATGTGAGTAGAGCGTTTGCTGTGGCTTCGCCAGTATGACCGCAGTTTGGTAAAAAAGTGAGAAATCTTTCTTTTGGCGTCGATCCTTCCATATATCGAACAACTATTGTTAGCTGATCGATGTGAGATTCATCGGGAGTAGAGTCCACTGATACAGAATAGTATTTGGATTTTTTTATCCTGGATACTATTTCAGTCAGGACTTTATCACCCATGCAAGCGATCAGTTCTTCGCAAATCGTGGACGAAAGGTAATTGACATGACCACTCCCTTTGTTTGCATGCGTTTTCAAATGGGTAGCCAGGATTGGTTCATACTCGGCTAACAATTCCAAAATTCCCAGGAAATTTCCATTTCTCGGCGAGCCAACAATTTCATTGTCACCTCGAAAGGCCAATCCGCGTTCAGCAATGAATTTGATCGTACTAACGATAATTTTGAGAATTTTTCGCCAATACTCGATTTGTTGTGCCTCTTGCATTGCTAGCTCTTGGTCGATGCGTCCTGTGACTCTTCCCCGTTGCAGTAAACTCATTACTGATTCCAAATGAGTCTTCGAAATTTCATGTTCACACAGACGATCAGACGCATGCTTCCAGTCACTGAAGCCTTCTCCACTGAGTTTTGTATTTTGAGTGGACATTAATTTACACGCGTAACAATATATTTTCCCCGTAGTTGGAGAAAAGCAAAGCCAGAATCGATTGACGGTCTCTTGATTTTTATTGCGGCGTGTAAACATGTTCTTTGTACATTTCCGAACAAAGTTGGAAGTGTCTCGAGGTTGATCTTGAGGAAGGGAATTCTGCAGCGATACTTGATCGCAATTTTGAAGTTCCGTGGAACCTTTTTTCGCCCAATAATCGATCATTTTCTTTGTTATATTAACAGGCCAAAGACCTATGTCATTTTTGAGAATGCTTAATTCCTCGCTTAACTCTGCTTCTTTTTGAAACTTCAGCCTCCGGGCCCTCAGGATTATCTTGGATATTATCGACATCTCTATTTATTGTTGAATCTCCTGTTGTTTTTTTAGGATCTTGGGGGATTTCTTCTTTATTCAACGACGTAAAAAAACTGGTCAATTTGGGTGTTTTAGCTAAAGATTCTTCGGATTTCTTGACCCCTTTCCTCTTCTGAGAGCCACTGGCAAAAACTCGAGGAGTTTTGTGACGATCACTCATGATTCCACTATAAAAGAAATTAAGAAATGTTAAGAAAACATGCGCCTGAAAAAGCCCTTAACCAATAGGAAAATAGTTCTGGAGATGATAGTCGAGCAAACAAAAATATTAGCAGAAACACAAAAAAGAGTTACGAGCAGTGCACATGGAAAATGGAAAGGATAGAGAAGTTGCGAGCTATGTATCGAAACCTGGCCAGTTATGTGCATGCTCTCAAAAATAAGAGACAAAAACAGGAGTGAATTGAGGAAAAGTATTTCAAAATTGAATGAGCAAGCGTTAATTTACCTTTTAAATATTGGCATTTGATCATGATATTCCAGTCGCCTAAATTATTAAATAATTAACTTACGCAGAACCAAACAAACGCATGATAAACAATAAATCATAACCTCTCCGTAACCGTTTTTTATGTTCTTGTTCTTTGCATATATTTCGTATATTTAAATGTTGAGAAAAACAACTTTTCGTAATTGCACAATCAACTATCACATTCAGTTTGTATTATAGATTACAAGATAAAGATGAAAATACTCACGTCTGTCCGTACAAATTCGAAAGAATTTACATTTGTTGGACAATTTTCGCAAGTTCGTAGCTTCTTGGACGCACGACGCACGTGGCACGTGAATGTATAAAACTCCGGGATTCCCTGCTACAAGCACGCCGTTCAGCGGACACTTGTCGACGCTACCGCTACGACGGAGCGTACAGACAAAAAACGGGGGAAACGGGTACCGCTGTACGCTGTATCGACACGCAAATACGGGGAATAGGCTGCTAAAATCCGCAGAATATACTATCAATTCCTTATCGAATTGGCAACTTTTATTCTATTGTGGATAGCCAGGAACAGGCAAAGAGCTTTTGAAGATTACAAGAAAGAAAACTCACACTTGCCACTTGCAAGGTAAAACAGCGAAAGAAAATTGTCTAAAAGCGAAAACAGCGTAAAAAATAAATAAAATAATCTCGTAAATAAAAAAATTTTTACGAGTGTTTACTAGTTGGAATTTGAATTTTTTTTTTTTTGAACTCTCCATTGTGGGGGCCCCTCTTTCGTGGAGGCCCCGGGGCTGTAGCCCCGGTTGCCCCCCCCTAAATCCGGCCCTGGGCGTAATATATCATTTAATAAGTAGTTGTCAAAAGGGGCGCTAGATGTCGCTAGTTATCTATGGCTATCGGTCTTTTGCCGCACGTCAACCGACTTGTTTATGTTTTAATTCGAATTAATTGTTTGAGGTGTGTTATCATTATAAAAATGTATATCGGGTGAAAGAATATAACATTGTGTGTATGTGCGGTGTTTTATTTATCTTATTTGGACAGGCTTTCACCCAAAAATCTCGAACAATAATATTTGCAAAGATAATTGATTGGTCTCACTGCGCTCGACTAGTAGAGTGCCTATACAAAAGCAATAGCTCCAAAAATGTGGCAACTTTTTTTTTTTTTTTTTAAATTGTCACTTTTTATCACTTTTAACCAACCCAGTTGTATAATATTTTTACACAGTTTAACTACGCAAACTGGTATTTTATAATGCCTAAAATTTAATAAAACTTTCGGCACGTACACATCACAGACAGTTTGCAGTGTGACTGGCTCGAGTACGCCGAATTCGGCGTACTATTTTATGCCGCATTTTACAAGTACGACGGCGGTATCTATTCGAGCGCACCGAGACCAATCATTTATCTATGAATATTTGAATAGACAAATCTGAAATGATAATCATAAATACTTATTGCAGATACAACATGAACTCGTAATATGTTGTCTTCACTGAAAAGTGCCAAATCATACTGATTGGATGAAATTGATGATATTTTTATGATGAAATATATATACTGTAGTTTTTATGTAAATACTACTGATACATTTATAATTCTTGATACCTACGCCATATCGGTTTAGTAGTCATCTCGCACGATTTTATTTCGTGCGAAATTAATGTGCGAAGAGCCCACTTTAATTATTAAATTTTAACAAATCTAATCTAAGTTCTTAAAGTAGGTGTTAAGTTTTATTACATTATGGCACTACTTTTTTTTGCCTTTAAAGTAAGACTTAATTATTAAATATGAAACGATGTTACCTATAACATTACAATAACAATACTAATAGATAAGTTTTTTTACATATTTATGTATTTACACTTATACAATTAAAATCTACGGCTTATACAAATACATTATAACGTAATATACGTTTAAGGCGCTATTAGACTTATTATAAACTTATTACGACCAAATCTCTTACTTACTAAGGTACACAGAATTCGACAAAATTTGAATTTTTATACTAGCCTAGCTTCGTACACGCGGTTTGGTATTTGGTATAACTTTTTTGACTGTAAACCGATTGGAATGAAACAAACACTAAATGTTACGGGAAGATACATTAGTGAAAACTGCATTCAAATCGGTTAAGCTGTTTCTGTGTTTAGCGTGCACATACAGACAAAAAATCTTAAAACATTTTTTTTTTCTACATCGGTAACATAAGTAATTATTTTTTTAAATATTTAATGTACAGACACGGCTCGTTTACCTTTTTTTTATTTATGTATAGATTTTATTAAACCTCTGAAATACCTACTCAGTCAAGATAATACATAGTGAACTAGAGTGAACCTCAATAGATAACATTAAAAATAAATATAAAGCTTTTAAAATCTAACAAAATTCTTATGGAATATTTTCATATTCCATAAGTAATATGGTACATAATTAATGTTTTCACAAATCGTGTTTTTCAGGCAAAGAAAGAGATACGAGTAAGTAAGAGTTTTGGTTTAAATAATTACAGTCGGAGTTCTGTATTTGCCCCTTAACTGATTTTATTTAAATGTTTATTCTATATTTTATGGTAATCCACCAATAACTTTAAAATTATAGCTAAAAAGTTTTTGCACTTTATTACACCTAAGAAATCAGAAGTTCTTCGCATAATATTAAAAAAAAAACATTCTTACATTACTAAAGAAATGACGTTACACCATGAAATTACAATTGGTAACAATTCTTACAAAATCGGTTAAAACCTAAACTATTTTTCGGCCATTGTCATCGTTTCTTACTTAACCAATCTTGTTTTATTAAATCCGCACCTTTCTCACCGATCATGATGACAGCGGCGTTTGTATTGCCGCTAACTATAGTCGGCATTATACTGGCATCTATCACTCTAAGTCCTTCAACACCATATACTCTAAGTCTTGGATCCACGACCGCCTCAGGATCCCAAGATGGACCCATCTTCGTAGTTCCACACTGATGATAAATTGTCATAGATATTGTTCTCACTTGACACTCTATATATTCATCAGACATAAACTTTAAATGTTTACAATTGGGTAATGGCTTCATATACAGCCTCGACCCGAACTGCTTGAATGGAGAAGCGTTAGCTACTTGCGCTGCTATTTTAATTCCTTCCACTAATCGGGCAACATCTATAGGATCCTCGTGATACCTCGGATTCATTATTGGATAATGAAAGGGATTTGAGCTCTTTAGTTTCACGAAGCCTCTTGTATTTGGACGCAATAATAATGGCATGATAGTCCACGCATCTTTATTGGCTATAGGCTTGTATACTGTGTTGTAGATTTCATCAGTGAGTCCTAGAATTTTCCTGACTATTTGTCCATTGTCGGAAGAAAACGATGCTGGGGCCATATGGAACTGTATATCAGGCCAGAGACCAGAACTGTTCGCGAACTTTGTATTAACGAAAGCTATGCCTTCTAAACCTCCCAGTGTGGTCATTGGACCTCTTTCGTTCACAACATAGTTCATGGTGACGGGAAAAGCTTGAAAGCGATTCTGAACGATCGCAACGGGTTTATCGACTAGAAATGTTAATCCTCCAACACCGACGTGGTCTTGTAAATTTTCACCAACGGGTAAATCTTTTAATACCGGGATTCCAATCTCTCGTAAATGATCTTTAGGGCCTATCCCAGATAACATTAGTAACTGAGGACTGTTTATGGCTCCAGCTGATAGGATAACTTCCTTTCGCGCATATACCACTCGTCTTACACCTCGTTTCACGTACTCTACTCCATGGGCCTTCATAGTTACCGGATTAATAAGTACTCTTGTGGCTTGTGTATTTAGAGAAACGTCAAAATTTTTACGTGTACGTATTGGTCGAAGAAAGGCTTTTGCTGTACTGCATCTGGAACCTCGGCGTATAGTGCCTTGAGCAATCATAAATCCGGTCTGGGTGGCTCCGTTCACATCTCTGTTTTCATAACCTATTTCCACTCCTGCTTCTACGAAGGCTGCAACTAATGGCGTTCTCCAAGGTGCTTCCTGTACGGTTAGATATCCTCCCCTTCCGTGGTATTTGCTTTTAGCCAAGTATGGGTTTCTGTTGTCCTCCGATTTGATAAAGTATTTAAGAACGTCATTGTATCCCCAGCCGGGATTACCGGAGGACTCCCACTGGTCAAAATCAAAACGGTTGCCTCGTACGTAGACCATGTAGTTGAGGACGCTCGAACCACCCAGCACCTGAAACATAAAAAATTTGGAGTTAACAAAATGTTGAAACACATTTATTAAATAAAGTACCTACTAATAAAATCATTGTGGGTGGATGTCCTACGCTGCACTTGTCGGTCCTTAGCCTCCATTAAAGAATCTTCCCGGTCGACGGCTCTCCGTACTATGTGTTATGTCTGGCGGGGATTATTCTGTACTTTCGTAAGCGAGTTGTGGTCTCAGAATTAAGTTTTTTCCTAGGCAAAGCTGGAACTTTCTGGGTTACTTTATACAGTTGTTAGTCGTGTTCCTAACACTTTACTCTAGTTCATCCGAACTTTTCTAATTTATCAATGCAAATTTTCAAGTCGAAGGCACGGTGGTTTTGAACAAAATTCTAGTTAGATATAGACTACATAAATCATGATGGGTTAAATTCTTTTACGGTCATCATATTTTTTTTGAAAAGTATATTTCAATTCTTACCTTGCCTCTTGGCCAGCTGCATCTTCTTTTTCTGAAACCAAGGCACGCGTAAGACGTCGGCTCCGTCTTGTACTGCCAGTCGAGCTTCGTTAGTTGAAGGTAGCCGGCTAAAGAAGGGACGTCAGTGATCTCGTTCTCGTCAGGACCTGGAACAGTTTGAATAAAATTTTGTAGAAATTTTTATTGAATTATATTGCTAAGTTTTTTTTTCCTTTTTTTTTACTAATATAAATAAGTGCGGGAGGTGAGTGAAAACAGAGGTTATCGGTGATAGTAATGGAATTATTTAGAAAATATTTATCTATCTTACAAATTTTTTTTTTATATTTTAATTTAAAAATCCAAAGATGCAGAAAATTAAAATATGTCCCAAAATTCAAATACTTGAAAGCTCTAGATACTATAAGAACCTGTATAACTAACCACTGGACTTCGAATCCAGTCCATTTTTAGGTTTCCATAGCAGTACAAGCCTAGTGTCTAGTGTCAAGTGTCCGGAATTATGAAAATATATTATGTATTTTTAAATAAAATTTGAGAATTTATTTTTAAAATGTTTATTTTGGAAGCGTGCTGAGCCATGGCTGAGCCCATCAACTAATAAAACAACGTTTTATTTGTATAAAAATAAATAACAGTAACAGACTATTCAAAAAGGCAGAGCAAACACAAAAGATACTATGCACAGTACAACAGATGGCGCCACTTGTTTGTTTGATGTTAAAAGTTTATTCTAAAACCATCGATGTATATCTAAAACATACTAACTTTCTAACTACAGCTTTTAAGATTGATTTTTTTTTTAAAAGTGACTACTTACCACTTTCCAGTAATAGCACATTCCAATTTTTAACTTCAGTAAGTCTATTCGCTACCACTGCACCAGCTGATCCCCCACCGACGACTATGAAGTCGTACTCCTTCCTCGGTTCCCTGTCTAACACTCTCGCTTCTGGGTCATAAGAATTGTAATTATGATACGTCAACGCCCCAAGCAATAATGGTATCAACCACAGTCCAGTAACGCTGACTGTCTTCAGCGCTGTTGACGCCAAGAGTACGTGTATACCCATCTTGAAATAATTTTACATCGGCACAAATTGTATCACAGTTTTTCAAAGGTACAACGGATATTGCGAGTATCACAGCGCTCTTGAACCCCTCAATGCTTTGGTTTCTTCTACGGGACTAGTTTGTTTTAGTGTTAATTTGTCTGTCTAGTTGCTAGTTTGTTTGTGTTTGTCTGGTGGCTTGCTTCTTCTCATTGGCTTGCTGATGTTTTGCAAAGGTTGCCGATGAGGCCGGAACATGTTATGCCACATCGCTCTCGCCGAAAAAGATGTTGATTTCTCCCGTTGCTCGAATCTGAAACAGTTTATTTCGTTTATTAAAATTTGTTCTAAATAGTTTTTGGTTCGTTTAATTGATAGCTGATCTTGGGAAGAAAATATTCTTGATTGACGCGTATTCGGAGACGCATACCTATGTACACGGACAGAAATCTTAATAATAATCTAAACTAATATTATAAAGCTGAAGAGTTTGTTTGTTTGTTTGTTTGAACGCGCTAATCTCAGGAACTACTGGTTCGAATTGAAAAATTCTTTTTGTGTTGGATAGATCATTTATCGAGGAAGGCTTTAGGCTATATCACATCACGTTGCGACTAATAGGAGCGAAGAAACAGTCGAAAATTTGGAAAAAACGGGGAAAATTATTTATCTTTGAGGGCTTCCGTTGCGTGCGCTGCGAAAACCGTTCAAGATATCCAAATGATTCCCAAAATAACTATTCCACGCGGACGAAGTCGCGAGCACCAGCTAGTATAATAGAAAAAAATTTGGTTAATAACTGAATTTTCTTTCTAGTATTAATAATGTTTTACTTAATTGATATCTTGCAAAATTATTGCAAAATAATATATCAGTATATTACATAGGCCACTACTTTGATTATACTGTAATACATTTTCAGTATTCTCCGGTTATTTTTTACACGAGTGAACGCTATTATTTACACAATAATGGTTTGAATCACGAACGTCTTTCAAATACAGATATTATGCGATACAATGTGTGACGTGTGAAGGAAGAAATTAGTTACACAAGTTGAAATGGTTACGCACAAGATAATTTTTCTTGAGTACCAGGGCATAGATTATGTACTATACTTACTAATTAGTCTTTGAGTGTACTTAACATGCATTTGTTAGGCCGATTACCATGACCGATTACGACTGACTAAATTTTTATGGAATTGTATGAAGTATGGAAGTGTGCGCGGCCAAAAATCAAGAGGGTCATCTTTGTCCGTGGTTCTAACGTTTTATTTGTTTGTTTATTAGACTTTGTAATTTAACAATATTTTCTCTTTGCTTCCCTTGTGTTTGTTTTTGATTATTAAAATTTATTTTAAATTTTTATTCTTATCATTTAGTTTCATTTTACTTTGGAGTATGAGAAAATATCTTGTTATCTATGAGAAAATAAATCGCGATTGTGTAGCTTTTAAATTTAAATTTAATATTTAAAAATATCCTCAATTCAATAAAATAAATTAGCTGCTATGTGCACGTGCACTTGGAATTTATACTCAGTATGTACGCTTAGTGCTCGTAGTGCTCCTCTGTCGCACACATTAAATTTGCTTGCTTGCTCCGATTTTCAAAATTCAAAGCCACAGTTCAAAGCCTTGCTTTGATTCATGAATGGATTTCCGCGGGCAACTATATACTATCGAAGCTATAATTTTAGAATTTATAATAACACGGAGGGATTTTTGACAAGAAGCTGTCTTAGAGTTTTTGAAATTTTATCTTGTTAAATATCTACCATAACTATGTTAACATTTTTTTTTCTTTTACAGGTAATAACCGGATCGAAGCTAGATATTATTGTAAGTCCCCTCTGCAAGTGTTCAAGGAAACTTTATATTACGTTGTCGGTGTTATCAATGCGAAAGTAAGTCGCCAGTAAATACGCTAAAATTGCAAGTCTATTACGTCGGTTTAGTACCGTGGTTTGGTACACGCAATGGTTTTATGAAACCAATAATATTCATTTAAAGTATTGACAAATGTAGTGATTATTTCTGAGTTATTAGGTATCTGATATTTCATATAATTAAACTGTTATCTTTAAATAGTATAATTTGAAGTCATTTTCCGACTATAACCGCCAGTCCGCTCCGCTTCGCTCTGCTCCCCAAATTTATTTCCATGTAAACCTAACATGCTCCTCCTCGCCTTGCTTCGCTCCGCTCCTCGTCCCACCTATTTTTTTTAAAAAACGTAAAGTTTATATGTTTTCGTCCGATTTAAAAAAATCTTTTATTAACAGTTAGAGTAGAATTTCAGGATAGACATAGGCTAAACATTCCATGCGGACGAAGCCGCGGCCACCAGCTACCTAAAAATAAAAATCACGCTCGCTTGTATGTGTGCCATATATATATATATATATATATAATTTTTGAACGCAGACGAAGTTGCGGTCTGCAGCTAGTTGAAATATATTTTCAAAGGAAATTAACACATGGAAACACACGAACATAGAAGCACGAATGAGACTTGTAACTTTATTTTTTAATATACAGAGAGCTTTATGTTCAGTCATCTTGCAAAGAGAAAGCACAGACTCATAACGAACGATATACAGTGTTCTAAAATATAATAATTACCTATATTGGTGCTTATACTTAGTGTTCGAGAAAATATGGTTTTGATGTTAACAGAGTGACAGAGATGCCGAGATGGGAGTAGAGGTTTGCGAGAAAGGGACAATGAATTGAAAACACATTTCCTAGTTGAGCGGAAGATACAATCTTATTCCTATAGTTTACCTCTTGTGCTATTCTCGTGAAAGTGATAGTTTGGATTATCATTGGTGTACAATATTTTTGAACTAGATATCTCGAATATTAGTAAGTATTTATAAATGTAATTGTTTGCGGAGCTTAAAAATTTAATTTAATATAATTTGGTTTTGATAGACGAGTTTTTAAAAATCAAACTTTTATCACAGGTTTTTAAATAAAAATACCTATAAGTATACAAAAATGTAATTTTCGCTGGTTATCAGCGAACCAATGTTCGAGCAATCTCGATAAGGTGTAAACACACGCCAATCCTAAAAATTTGCATTTTTAAAAGAATATGTTAGAAGAAACTGTCATTGCAATTGGTTTGAAAAAAATATATGTTATACCTAAACATGTGAAGAACAAATTGTATTGTTTATAAATTCCATCAAAGTAGTAAAAACCCCACAATAAAAGTTAGAATATAAGAAGAATTTGACTTATATTGAAATTTGTTACGAAAACGGTTTATTGCGCGCAAATGATTCATAATAAGTCAATATCATTTTAAAAAAAGTATTGATTTTTTTATTTTTTTTTAATGTAGTTTTAATGAAAAGTACAAAAAACCACATTTATCAGGCCTGTTGAATTGTTTCCGCCGCCTCGGAACTCTAAATATATGGAGCTACAGTGTCTCAGTGACTGCGTTGAGGTGTGGATTACGTTTGTGTTTTTGGTGCGGAATTAGTATTATATATATAAACATTCTAAAGGTCAAATCGTCAATGTCATTCGCCTTTGTGAATCCCTTAAGCTAAAACATGGTGTAGGTACTACATATCGAGACGAAACACTGTATATCTGCTGTAAGTTGCTGAGGAGTTGGGTGTCCCGCAGACTTCTTGATACTGCAGCATCAGGGCCTGTACTATCACCACTTAAAGCGATGCAAAGACGGATTGAGTGAGGGAGATGTCGCCTTACATCATGTATTGCGCCATCTCGTTTACTCACTCGTTTTTGCATCGTTTTAAGAGGTGATAGTAGGCCCTCTAGTCCAGGTTACCATGTCATGGAAATACCACGCAAGTAACGGCATACCAAACACGCACACACACACACACACACACACACACACACACACACACACACACACACGTTAAACTTATAACACCTGGTTTTTGCGTCGGGCGTCGGGGTTAAAAGTATTCAACGATTACTATAATAAAGTGACGTTAAAGCGTTTCTTTTGTGCCAGCCAACAAAAGGCACCTAGTCATTTTAGATTTGTTTCAGGTCAAAAGTAATTCTATCAGATAAAACATTTGACATGTTAATAATAATAGTTTAGTAATTATATCGAAATAAATAGTTTGTTACCAAACTATTTATTTCGAAGTTTAACACTAGACAAAGGCGAATTATGTATGAAAAGTTAAGCGCCTTGTAATAATTGTAATAACCTACTTAATATTTTTTTTTTTACTTATAAACATATATTTGCGATCCGCCCTCAGTTTCGCACGGATGCATATTTACACAATGAACCTTCCTCGTTTATCACCCTTTCCATTAGTTCCATTACCTTATTGAAATCAGTTGAGTCAGAGATGCATACAAAAGCAGGATTTGCATACCATGTATTTTTTCAAATATTCGTTAAAGTCCGAGGAAGATTCTTATTTATTTATTTATTTCAAAAAACACTTACAGACATTCCATTACAAGTATGAATTTAAATTATAGGAAAGCACAACATTATTAGAGAATAATTAAATTATATTACATTATATTATGTTATAAATGAATCAACAAGTATTATACATAATTATAAATCAAAAACAGCAATAAGCAAGAGAAAAAATCAAACATGTCAACGAGAGAAATAAGAATGTCCGGAAAAATTGCATTCGTGTGAAGCTGAAGGTGGTTTGTTAGTAAATCTATACTAATATTATACTTAAAGCTTTAGAGTTTGTTTGTTTGTTTGAACGCGCTAATCTCAGGAACTACTAGTTCGAATTAAAAAATTCTTTTTGTGTTGGATGGATCATTTATCGAGGAAGGCTTTAGGCTATATAACATCACGTTGCGACTAATAGGAGCGAAGCAACAGTCGAAAATGTGGGAAAAAAAACGGGGAAAATTATTCATCTTTGAGGGCTTCCGTTGCGTGCGCTGCGAAAACCGTTCGAGATACCCAAATGATTCCCAAAATAACTATTCCAAGCGGACGAAATCGCGAGCACCAGCTAGTAAATAAATATTACGAGATCTCATTGTAGAAGCGCCTTTACGTGTTGATGATATCACACCTTGCGGTTATTTTATTGATAGGAAGCGGCGATAGACGCGGGCGTTCGCGACATTACATTTACTTCCTTGTATTAAGTGCATTTTCTATCTCATATTATAGTGTTTTGTTTTATGTAATGAAATAAAACGAAGCTCAAATCACGCTCAGCTAAATAAATGAGCGTGTACCTACCTACTTACTTGTTTATTTGTGGTTTTTATTTCAATTTTATGCAGAAATTGTAAGTTATTTTAAATACTCACGGCAGAATATTTCAAAGCTTTTTATAAAACTATAACGCTTTCATTTACACATAAGCCTATAAAGGGCATATAAGGGGTCTATAAGGAAATGAAGTAAGCTTTCCAGAATAAGCTTATTGTGTCATTTGAATAATATTACGAAAAACTTGAGGGATAGCCCGAAGAATATTAGTCATCCCCACAAAGCTTATTCGCCTGACACAATATTTCTTTCTACCGAGACATAATTTATTTCTTTTGTATAAATCACTGCGTTCGTACCGACCAACCACTGACATACAAACCAACCGACCAACTAATAGATTATGTACATTAATCTTTTATTAATGTGCCCTATTTCTATGTAAATACCTATCATATTACCTACTTTAGCGGGAGCCAAAAATCGGACAATGTGTCTACTCGTGGATTGAAAATGATTGATGGTTACGTCTATTCCTAACCGACTTATAGTGTCGTTATCATATCATAAATTCACTTCACTAGCATAAAATTAAATTACTTATTATCTTGTTTTCTTTGTCTTTATTGCCTTCTGATTTTGATAAATTTTTTACAATTTATTTATTAAATTTCAAGTCAGTTCTATGTATGGCGGAAAATATTCATACATATTAACTTTATATATAATATTTATCTATATTAATATTATAAAGAGAGATTTGTATTTTAGTATGTTTGTAATGAATAAACTCAAAAACTACCTACTCGATCGATTTTGAAAATTCTTTCTCCTATAGAAAGCTACACATTATCAAGCTATACGGAGGAAGTCGCGTGCAACAGCTAGTAATTCTAATAGTAGCCTCTATGCCGGCCGGACTTAAGGGATTCACAAAGGCGAATGACATTGACGATTTGACCTTCACCGATATGACCTTTAGAATGTTTATATATATCATACTAATTCCACATGAAAAACACAAACGTAATCCACACCTTAACGCTGTCACTGAGATACTGTAGCTCCATATATTTAGAGTTCCGAGGCGGCGGAAACAATTCAACAGGCCTGATAAATGTGGTTATTTGTACTTTTCATTAAAACTACATTAAAAAAAAAATAAAAAAATCAATACATTTTTTTAAAATGATATTGATTTATTATTCGGTGTAGGAATCATTTGCGCGCAATAAACCGTTTTCGCAACAAATTTCAATATAAGTCAAATTCTTCTTATGTTCTAACTTTTATTGTGGGGTTTTTACTACTTTGATGGAATTTATAAACAATAAAATTTGTTCTTCACATGTTTAGGTATAACATATATTTTTTTCAAACCAATTGCATTGACAGTTTCTTCTAACATATTTTTTTAAAAATGCAATTTTTTAGGATTGGCGTGTGATTACACTTTAACATAAAAATAAAGTTGGCAACCCTAAGCGCGCGCCATGCCCGCATACTTGCTAGCTTCATTGTTGTAGAAAATTAAATTGAGAGATAACTGTCAACATTCCTATATGTAATAAGTAGTTCATGTAGCAACAGTTCGACATACTTTCTATGTATCAATCATTCAGTGAACGCTTTTGTTACTATGGAAACTAATATAATATTTAATCATAGAGAGATATACCTATCCTCGAAGTTTACCAACCGGGCGCCTCCTTCCACTTGGATCCACAGCTTGGCTACACATGTGGATCCGCGGATAACTTTATCTCCTCTTAAATCCACATGTCTTATCTCTTATCCTTATCTTTGTAGGGATAGATGGAATTGGCGAATTTGTAACATTACACGCGATACTAGTGTGTGTTGAGGTTGTATTATATTGTTAATCGACCTCTATGGTAGATTATTTATTCACCGACACTTGTCTTGTGTCGATTATAGCATTTGTTACGCATTAAAATATAATAGAAAAATATGTCGTCTTGTGTAAAATTGTGTGCTACAAAAAAATATTATTTAAACAGTAACTCAATCGTATATTTTCACTTCTCACATCAAAAGTGTGAACTTTTGAACTAGAAAATTTTGCATAGATACAATATAAAAATATCAAAACGAAATTACTCAGTTATAATTGGTGCACAGCGACTCGAGGCCAGAGCTATTTTATAATCGATTGAACAAATTAGAAAACAATGATCGAGATCGCGGAACAGACACAAAAGAAATAAAATAAAAAATGTGTTAGTCAATTCGTCTTAATTTTTTTTTGCGTTTTTTTTTATACATAAAAACAACACGTGGCAATTATTGAACAATAAATTGATTCGGTGTTATTAGAATATAAGAATTAGAAATATGCAAAAATACTCTGCATGATTTTATTTTTATTTTTAGAAAGACATATTAGTTACCTAATATTTCGTTATTTTATATTTTATTACACTAGTTAACTAGCTATGCGCTCCCGGCTTCGCCTGGGTTCAAAATAAAAACTATTCTATCTTTTAAGTTTGGTTTCAAAATGTGTCTTTTAACTATGGTTTAAATTTAATAAAAAATCTTGTAATCCTGTATTCTTTAGATTTTTTTCTTTTATCACAAAATCCTACTTTTAGTAGTATTAATATAGGTAGCATTTATTAATAATGTAATATTAATAAATAATTGTCGTAGGCGACAATACTCTTTTAAAATCTAAGATTCAGAGCCTGGCACATAGACGCAAAATTGCCAGTTTATGTGTCTTTTATAATGTGTACTTCGGAGAGTGTGCTCAGGAGCTGCATGAGCTCATACCGCCTTCCCCTTTCTTCCATCGGACATACAGACGTACGGCAGGCTGCCATCCTCATCTTGTAGAAATCCCTCCTTTTCGGACCAAGCGATTTGAAACATCCTTTATAATGCGCACTGCCAGGGTTTGGAACTCCCTGCCGGCGTCTGTGTTTCCGAGCACATATAACCCTAATCTTTTCAAGGTTCGAGTGAATAGGCATCTTCTGGGTGAGCTCGCTCCATCTTAGGCCTCATCCTTGCCACATGGCTGGTTGTTGGCCAAGAGAAAACCAGCTCTTATTAAAAAAAATATATTTTACGTTGTTACGAGTATGTCGCAACTTCACTGCGGACCTTTTACTCGATGTTGTCAACCTTTACAAAACTTTTACGATAATTGAATAATAATATAACCTTCACCCGAATAACTTGAGATGTTACCACATTCATTTATTAGCAAGTATTACTTAATTTTAATGATTGATTGTGACGTACTTATATTTAGATATTTTTTTCTCTTATGCCCTCTATTTAGAAAATGTTAAAAATGACTAACATTTTATCGTCGCGTCTGTCTGTATGTATGTTCGCGACTATCTTAAAAAAAACCACTGAACGGATTTTCATGCGGTTTTCAGTAATGGAAAGAGCCGTTATATGGGGAAGGTTTTTATATACCTATTATATAATTTGCAGAAAAAAATTGCACCTTTGCGAATCTGAGAGGGGGTTGCTAGTTGTCTTGTCTTATAAAGTTTAATAATGGTCTTTTATGATTATTATGACACGTTTGATTTAGCTGTTAACCAAGCGGTCGCGAGTTCGGATCCCGCTAGGGGCAAATGTGTATGTGTTAACATTTACCTTTGTACCTGAGTCATGGATGTTTTGTATTTATAATATGTATGTATTTACAAAAAAAAAGTATTGTATGTAAGTAGTATATCAACTGTCTGGTATCCATAATACAAGCATTAAGTTGCTTACTTTGGAACTAGATGGTGCTGTGTGTGAATATATATTTGTCTTAGATCTTAAGACTCTATTTATGTAACGATCGGATAAACTGTGTAAATAAAACTTTTTTTTTATTTAAAAAGCATCAGTAGGTATATCAATATCAGGTAAATACATAATGGATAATAATAGTAATAGAACCATTAGAAATAGTTAATTCTAAAGAACAATTGAGGTATTGTTACTCATAATTTAATTTAAGCAATTTAGTGTTGTTCTGTCTGTCATGTTGTCATTGGTTATTAGAGCAAAACGGGCGTTTTGGTATTTTTCAATTTTATTTCTTGTTCGAAACATATATTATGCGTTTTTCTTAAAATAATGGTAACCAGAGAAACGTTTACAGGTAAAATAAATATAAAAACGTATACATAAATAAATATTTATAATAAAAATTAAGGTAAATAACGGCTTTTTTAACAAGGGTTAAATGCAATTTTTTATATAAATATAAAAAAGATTAATATTATATTAAAAAAAAAAAAAACAAATTTCGTGAGAAGTGGTTAACAAAAGGCCTTTGTTAAAATTTACATTTGGTGGGTCTCTTTATGACCGAATCGGTAACCGTGAAATCGATATAAAATCACTTTATGTTATTATGTGCAGGAGTGACATAACAGACTGCCATTATTTCTTTTTCTAATTTAGGGAAATTTGCAATTTTTGCTGCACCTACTTGCTCCGTGTTTTCGCTTCACCTACTTTGAAGACTAAAATTCAACACCAAAAAAATATTAAAACATCTACCTATCTACTTCTAAATAATCTAATGTAATTTTCTGTTCAATTATAAATAATGCCTAGTTTGTCTTCAAAATGTGCACGCGACGATCGAAGTTGCAACTTGTACGTATATATTTTCTGCACAAGCTCTATAATAACTAACACAATAATTAGAAGTTCTGCTCCAAGCGTGAATTGTAGAATCATTTTTGACTACACGTCATTCACGACTATAATAACACAGTAATATTTAGAAGTTCTGCTCCAAGCGTGAATCATTTATTGAGTAAATGACGTTGCACGTCATTTTACACAGTTGACCAATGTCGTGAGTTCCATATGTAGGCGTATCAAGACATTTCACGTCAAACTCGTCGTCAAAAGATGGGTGAGATATCGTAATAACCTGATTACCGTTTAGTGTTTCACCGGGTGAAGGCCGCGCCGAATTACTTTCACTCTCTATCGAACGCCACACGACGCGACCGGTCGGCACATGCACCACAATACTTGTAAACTTACCGTATGTAATCTTAACAGGGTCGATTGAAAAGACTAAAGTGTATGACCAAACTCGAAGACACTTACTACTACGTCGCGTCTATCAGAAAAAATTAATTGTAGTCACTTTATTATATGGAATGCCATTTTTTTTCGAAGCTATTTTTTGTTTTTTATAACTTTATCACTTATTATTAAGAACGGCTGGACCAATTCGGCATTTCTTTTATATTCGTATACTTATGTGCCAGTAAGGTGCTTATTGAGATAAAAATTTGGAAATTTAGAAATAAAATTGTCAAATGTATTATATAATTTTGAAATCATTGACAGCTTTTAAAATTCGCTTATAACCAGTTAATGACAAAAAGAGGCCATTATTTATTAATTATTTTGCAGCCGAAGAAAACGTTATAGACGCCAAGACAAAAGATAAAAACGTGGTTTAGCAATCAAGGAAAGATACCCCACGCCCCGCCTCCGGTGTGACAGACTTGCGAGAGTTATTTTAGTAAAACATTCCTACTGTTTATTTGTATTGTGTTACCCATCTTCAGTTACAATAAATCAAGTGTGATTGATTACACAGTATGTTATTATGAACGGATTGTTCGGAAAATCATTTCGTTTTTTCATTTGTGGAAATGGACGACGATTTCTTATTATAATATGCATTTAATAATATGTAAAATACATACTTCGCTGTAGTAGGTACCTAGATTAAAGTGTACCTAGATCATTTTTCGATGTTCTAAAATTATATTTTAAATATAAATATATTATCTAAATCATATTTACAGAAGTAAAACATTAGTTTGATGGCACATAACGCCCCAAGCAAAAACGGGGTGTTATAAGTTAACGTGTGTTGGATTGGAATCGTAGCTCCCAATCGGATGGATCGATTTTGATCCTATTTTTTTTGTATACTGTTTGTTACATTAGTGGTGGTATATCAATGACATGTCAAACTTGATCCTATGTTGTAGCATCAAGTAGTCTGCGGGATACCCAAGTTATTAAGGCCTTCCTTAATAACTTGGGTTCCACCAAAAGTTGGGGGTTAGTTTAGAATTTCATTTACATGTAGCTCGTTTTCTTATTGGAATATTATGGAGGAAGCTTATGTTCAGCAATGGACGTCTGATTTCAGACGGTGATGATGATAATGATAGCGTGTTTAGATGTTTAGTCGAATTTATTCCCACATCGCAAGGCTTGACTTAATTTCATTACTACATTTTCCATCTCGACGGCTCTCCTTCGGCGGTAAGTTTTTTAATCTAAATCTCCACAAGGTCCTTGGTTTTTTTATTTATTAATTTTATTTGGTAGAAAACCAGTAGAAACTTAATTTTGTATAACACCTTCTAGGTAATATTTTTTTTTGTGAATAAAACACATTTCTTTTGTTGCCTAGAAAGACTTTTTAATTCTTTTAAAACAAATTTTCATATTTTTTTGTATTGTCTGCCCGTCCGTCCGCGTCGCACAGTGGAAAAGGCAAGTACAGCGTTGCCTAAAAGGAAATGACGTCGATAACAAAAAGAGGTGTACAAAAGTATTTGCTTTGAATACCGCAGCCTAATCGATCTTTTCTCCTCTTGATATCTCATTCACAATAAAAAATTACATGGCCACAACTATTCTTATTTGCTCTTGCTGTCGCCGAGAATAAATTACACGCGCCTCTTACTTTGTTCCGGATCTTTAATATTTCTTGCGTAACTCTATTTGTTCTATATAAAAAGTGGTAATGCAGTCAAAGAGTTTCGGATAATGGTTCTATTAGCAAGAAAGCCGGCGTTTTAAATATTATACAAGACATTGACAAACGGTCGAGCCGAAATGGATTTCAGTAATGTCGAACTAAGTAATAGTAAAGATTTGTTAAGACATATTTTTTAAAGTTTTTTTTAAAAACATAAAAATAATAATAAGCAATAATTATAATTAATATAAAGAATATTATCAGTATGTACTAATATTATAAATGCGAAAGTTTGTATGGATGTATGGAATGGATGGATGGATGTATGGATGTTTGTAACTCTTTCACGCAAAAACTACTAAACCGATCACCATGAAATTTTGCATACACGTTGTCTGGGACACCAGAAAGGACATAGGGTACCTTTCACTCAGAACGCGGACGAAGTCGCTAGCACCAGCTAGTATAAAAATATTTCTCCAATCTTTCTCCATGTTAAATTTTAAGTGTACCAAATTTTTTAAAAAAGGTATCCAGTTTTCGATTCACGTATTATTTACCAATATGCCATTGCTATGTCTGCTCTGTACTATATTGCTGTCATTTTGTAGTAACTGGTTACTTGGCAAGTTATGATGATGGATAGTGTAAAAATACGTGTAATTTGTGAAGAGTATGCACGCATATATAACGCAATGTGATGCGTAATATATTACGAATGCTTAGCGAATACGTTACGGTGACGTTGTTGGCGCACCCTCCAATTGCTAAGTAAGTAGTGCGTTTACTTTTCAAATTATGTTCTACTTAAATACAGTGCCTGTCGCCACTGTTGTGATAAAATACATTCTTTTTTTGAATTTCATTTTTTCTTAAAAATCATAATATTATCAATTATCATGTTCGTCATCTCTTAAGCTTCCAATGTAGTCCAATCACTATATACATTTGGAAAAGAAAGTGAACCGGGAAAGCTAAATTTTTGATATTATGTGGGGCCTTAGCTTAAGTTGAAAAACTCGACCAAGATTTCTTGGTTGCATTTTCTGCCATCTTGAAAAAAGCGTTTAATTCAGTTTTTTAATGTTGGACACGGCCGTTTTATTTAACTGAGCATCATCATACTATAACTTATTATCTATTTATCGAATTACTCAAATAAAATGCAACAGGCACTTATACATTCAAGTAGTTTTTCTATGCACACAATAATTGAACTTTGCATATTTTCTAAAAGATGGTTTGGTCTTGGTTTACAACTGAAAAGTTTATTTGATGAATATTGGATGAACAATAATCCTGGAATTTACCTCAAACATCACGTGGACATGAAACTTTTGGCTTTTCTTATTTTATTTATACTAGCAGTTGCTCGTGAATTCGTCTGCTTAGAATTAATATTTCGCCTGTTTCTTCTACGATTCTGTAATTTATTAATTAATTAAATAATTGATTGATTCTCTATTCAAATTATATTTTTACGATAAAAGCCATTTTTTGTTTGTTTTTAGGCATGACAAAACCAACATACAGACGGTTTCTTTCACATTAATAATGTTAGTTCGGATACGATAGTATCTTACTTCTTATGTACAACTAGCTGGTGCCCGCAACTTCGTCCGCGTTCTGGATGAAAGGTACCCTATGTCCTTTCTGGTATCCCAGACAACGTGTATGCAAAATTTCATTGAAATCCATTCAGTATTTTTTGCGTGAAAGGGTTACAAACATCCATACATACATCCAAATAAACTTTCGCATTTATAATATTATATAGTGTATATATAGTGTACAATGTACATAAATGAAAAATTAGGCGGTTTCGTCCCCGCCGGGGACAATCTCTTGGGGACGAAGTGACGAAGGACGCATAATCCAATTTTACCAAGGATTACCCATTTCCTGATATATCACGCGATGTTACTGAAATTAATATTTCAATTCACGAATTGCTCCACTGACCGTTGCTAATGCAATAATCTCAATTAGTATGATTAATTTCAAAATTGCATGAGATCTGAGCCTCCGAAAACAGGTTTTTGGTTCACGGTTGTTCATGAGTTGGAAAATTAGGTAATTTTGAATGACTGCGCCACTGCAGTCAAATTGGTGACAATTTGAACCAATTGCTCAATTTTTCGAGGCATCATTTATACAAGGCTCCTTTGTGTATATCTTTGTAGTATTATCAAAAGAATTGGCCTTTACATGTATTATTATGTATATGTTTCATTATTTTTTTAAATAATCATATTTATGTTAGATATAGTCATTCTACAATCTTGTCATTCTGAGACTTAGTCATTCTGCAATCTCGTCACTTTGCGATCTTGTCATTATGAGATCTTAGCATAATATAGATGGACAGAATTTTTTGTGTGGACTAATTTTCAATTCTTCAAAATATAATGTTTTTAATTTTTAAAATGTATTAAGAATTTAGAAATTTTTATTACACAAGACAAGAACTATTAGATGAAGTAGGTTCTATCTCTTTGCATTTTGGAAGTATAAATCTGCATTTAATATATAATTTATTTATAACTTATTTATAATTTAATCTGTATTAAAAAACATAGCGCTCATATGGAAGTTGTTGGAGGGGTCTTTATTGATTTACATTTTAAACTTTAAATCATTCGGAACAAGAAACTTATACCTACAATTATGTAATACTTTTAAGAATGCGATTAAGTATCATCATATATTGCTTCCACAAATCAGTCGGAGTGCAAGCGATGATGCATTTTGTGTTGAAACGAAACAGTAAGCCAATTACATAACGGCGCTGCCTGACAGCATTAACTCCTTTCCAATGGCATGATAGTTTTGTAATTGCTGCCCCGCAAGGATTCGCGGTCGCGTTCCACTTTTTCCATTTGGAACTGGCACGCGTGACATCACATCTGTTTTTATTTTTGTTTTAAACTTTTTGGCAAGTAGGAGGGCACACTGCTCCTTGAGGTCATGATCTGGGCTGGGTAGGCAATAATAGTTTAGTAGGGCAGCCCTATTGGCGATAACTGCCCTCCACAAATACAATATTATAGTATGTCTGCTGTTTTCGGTTTCGGTGCACTAGAAAAACTGTTACAAAGTTAATCTGGGTGTGTGTATACGTGTGTCTGTATGTTGCATCGTTAAGAGGCTCCTCCCCGCCATCGATAAGAAAAGGCACTGTTTATTTCCTATTCAGCTCGTTCAAACATAAATCCAATGTAACAAAAAAAAAAAAATGTGATACATAACTTCTTGGTCTATATTTCTGGCAAGTTATTTTTGTTTTAAGTATAATAGTTTACAGGAAAATAAATAAAATTTGAATGTCTTGCTTTGTAACAAAAATAGATTCAACTGGTTGTTTCAAGAAGCGTTTGCAATGTGCCTATAATAAAACGATAGAGTTTCATTTAAACTATAAATGACACAACAATTAGTGTAAATGAAACAATAGTTTTAGAAAAACAAAGGTTTTTTGGTATTTTCGAGTAGCGGGTGCCCTAGCGAGGGCCGGGCGGCAGACGGCTGACAGCCTTCGTACGGGGAACACGTATTGCTGCGCAGCGCATCGCACTTACGTAAAGAAAAAGAAAAATAAACTATTATGATGTGTGAGAGTGACTGACTTTTTTATAATAAGACACTACCAAAGCCAGAGTAAGTATATTTTTGTACATTTTATTAGTATATAATAAAATGTAGTGTAAAACAACATTGAAAATATTCGTCAGTAGCCATAAGATTAGGTACACATAAAAGTATCGGTACATAATAGACCGGGAGTCCAATGCGGCTTTTTTCATAAATTAAAAATAATAATGAAATAGTTTGTTTTTCGTTGAGATTTGGGGCCTTGGTTGAAAGTAAATAGGTTTTTGGAAATTGTACTCCTATAGGCGTAAAAAAGTGGATGAAAATAGAAAATTTCACAAATAATTTCACAATAAATTCAGCCGTTACTGACATGTTTGAATAATAATATTAATGATTATATTATAATGATAAATTCTATGAAAAAAATCTTTAAGAAAATTTAAATACATACATAAAAACTATAGAAAGTGGTACAGTACTTTATTTACGGTATTTTGTTCTATTTTCTTACTTACACCACGTTACTTAGTATTTTTTTATTTCTTTTTTCGAAAATAGTAGTAGTATTTATTTGATTTTTTTTTTCAGTTTTGTATTTCAACTGAAAGTAAAGAGATGACAAATAAGAAAATTGGGAGGAGAATTGTAGACATCTCATACTTTGTGAAACAATTACTGGATTTATGTAATCATGGACCATTAGGCTGCTCAGCTAGCGACATCATATTGACAGGAGAGAAACGATTTATTATTAGTATTGATTGATGATGTTTCATATTTCAAATTGTTTATGATTTTAGGCTGTGGATTTATAAATATGATTAAAAAATAATAATAAAATATTATAATAAAACATGTTTGCGTTCACTAAAGTGTCATCAAATTCCCTTTATTAGAATATTATTGCTGTTGTTGCACGTGTATAGTTAATAAATCGATAGTAAATAATACTCATACATTTATTTTATTACCTTACATTTTATCATAAGTAAAAAAGCTACTGGCTCTTGGACTATATTTTAGTTCGTACGTGTCGCCCGGCATCGCTAGAAACGCTAGCGCTAGAAGTGCAGGGGAGTAGGCAAGTGGGTGGGGTGAAGAGAGCCCAGTTGCCCAAGGTCATTCGGATAGTAGAGAACGTTAAGCTAAATTTTACTCAGCACATCGAGGGTGCCGAGATGGGAATAAACCGTAGCTCTCAATCTCAAACGAATGGACCGATTACGATTCGATTTTTTTTGTATGAAAGCTAACGTGATCGAAACGATTAGATCTGTACAATTTAGCGTTGAAGATGATCAATCCATTTCCTAGATGACGAACGGTTTTCACTGATTTAAATACGTGTACATGTCAATCTAATTATTAGCTTATTAATTTAGTTACCCCCTAACACAGTGAAATCCGTACTAATCCGTACTAATATTATAAATGCGAAAGTGTGTATGGATGTATGAATGATTGTAACTCTTTCACGCAAAAACTACTGAATTGATCACCATGAAATTTTGCATACACGTTGTCTGGGACACCAGAAAGGACATAGGGTACCTTGTACATCCAGAACGCGGAAGAAGTCGCGGGCACCAGCTAGTAATAGCATATTTGTGTGCTGTTGCGTTTCGGTAAGTGAGTAAGGGATGCCAGAGACCATTACCCCATCTCTTCCTTATCCCTTATCCTTAAGGCCTCTATGGCGTTGCTTGTGTTAGGTATAGGCGACGGTAGCCACCCACCATCAAGTGGACCGTCAGCCTGTCTGTCGATCTTAACATAAAAAAAAAATTGTTGATTAGATACAACTTTACTATGAACTATATTGTTTACTGTTTGTTGACAAAGCGATGTCATCGGTTACTTAACATTAGCAACCTCGGTCGCGACACTGCTTTCCAATTGAATGCGCACGCGCAAGCAAGTTGCAACACCGCGCGCCTTATCGACCGAACAAGGACTCGCAAACTAGTCTTCCGTAAACGCGCAGTACTTGTACACAAAGATGGATTTGTTTCTCGCAGTGTCTAGGTCAACACGTGGACTGACTTTCATGTAACAAGAATTAAAAAAAATCTTTTGAAAATAACAAAGTAAGCCATTGGCTATTGTCTTGATGGTTGTTTAATTTGACGACGCCCTCGGATGAGTGGTTAGGGTGCTTGCTTTAACGCTTCGTCTCATGGCTCCCGGGTTCGATTCCCGGCAGTCAACTTTGGAATTGACTATATAAGCGACGGTAACCACCTACCATTAAGTGAACTGTCCGCCTGTCTGTCGACCTTGACATAAAAAAAGTTTTAATAATTTTTTAAAGTTTAATGGAATTTTCAAAAACTTGAGATTGAATGGGTTACAAAACCATATTAATCATAACGCTATTTACACTCAAAACAAAGGTCTATTTTGCATTAGAAACGTATCACAGATTTGTAAGAAGTTCCTCGTGTCTCTTTAGAGACGATTTGCTCTCAACAATAGCCCGCAATTTACATTGAACTGATAAAATCATTATTGTTTACTTCTGTTCGTGAACTATAACAAGAGAATTGTTATGGTTTTTGCAATATTGTATGATATGATAAGTTTTAAGTAACATTTAACTATTACGTCTACTACCTGATATTTGTATAAGGAATCTGAGTGAGAGATTCTATTGACATTTCACTCAGATTTCGAGGGAATATTTCCATCAGATTTTCAAAAAACCTGAGTGAAACAACTGACATACTTCAAACGCATGGTTTCGGTGTGTGAGTATGAGATAACAGAGTTCACATTTTTCTTTCCTTAATCCCTTAAGACTAATCTAATGCACTTGATAAGTTAATTTTACAAAGAAATTATTAAGAATAATAATAATAAAAGGTTAATTTTGATTGTAAAAAAATAGTACAATCAAAATAGCCTTTACGCCTGTTTTACTAAATTCATAAGTCATAATCCTGTCTCACTAGACAATGGCAAGTCTTCATAAATGTACTTGTGATTACATCAACTTTCGTTTTAGTCCATTTACTTTAATGGTATTTTATTACAGCAAGTTATAAAAGAGTAAATGAGGTGCAGTACGCGTTCTTGAATATAAAATTGTGTTTAGTTCCGAATGTTTTGCAAAGGCCGTCTACGTGCCTTGCGACGCGGAAAATTTGTCGACGCCATAAATAAAGAGATTATATTCGAATCTGATGTTTTTTTGACGAAGCCCATTAGTCGAGTGTTTTAGGTGCTCGTCTGAGCGCTCTGTCTCAGGTGTTCCGCGGGTTCTATTCCCGGCAGGGGGGCCAACTTTAGAAATTATTAACTTTTCAAAGTTGGCTCTGGTCTGGATCTGGCAAGTAAAAAGTATACTAGAAAATGTCGATTTTTGTTATATTCAGTAAGCGTCGTCCGATTAATCGGAGCAACAATAAAAAAAGTCCTCGTCAATCGGACGAAGCAGTCGGACCACGCGGTCTCAGGGCAATAGATAAATGTAGTCTTGCCTGAACACGAGAAGATTATCTATATTCCAGAAAATTAAAAACACAAAATTAGGGTTAATCAAAAAAAATAACTACTTTATTCATTGGAATATAATGTCACGCGGTTGTAATAAATTTATTATAACAATAATCAGCAAAAGAAGCGCAGGAAATCCACCCGCAAGGCAGACAGACGGCCTGATGAGATGAGTAATAATCATTTTTATAAATGCGTCAAAGTCATATCACTAATTTTGTTGTTTAAACCTTTGAAACAAGTAAAGTTGTGCAATGAAACTAGCAACTCCGGCGGAAGTAAAATCGAACAACGAGCAATACTTAGGTGGGTTTAAGAAAACGCCAAACGATTTCTTCACATTACGCAAATGTTTACTAATACACATAATGAATTCCCATACAGTACATACAGAATTATGTTTGTTTTACGTTATTGACTATTGACCTGACCTGGTATAGTGTCAAATATGCAGCGACTCGGAATTGAGGGCCAAATTTTCCCGTGATACTCTTGAAATCAATGACTTAAGGTAAGTATAAAAGTAATCACAATTTAAAGACGAAATTTATGGATTGGCATTTCTAGTATTATATTAGTTCTTACACGTATAAACACTGCAATTTTACAAAGATAAATAACATATTATGAAATATTGACAGACGATCTCATAAGGGTCGCGGGTCAACGGTGGAACTAGGCTGCTTCTGACTGGTCCTATTGGAAAATTATGTCGCCCTATGTCCAGAAGTGGAGGTCCTATGGCTGAGATGATGAACATGTAAAAAGAGATAATCTAATTAACAAAAACACATGTCGAAAACATAAGAGGTTGAAATAAATAGCAGCATTTTTTTCTTTCTTTCTTAAATGTGTTGTTATACGATCTAAGCCATGAAATCGCTTGTATTGTAAGTTATAACCATGCAAATGTGGTATTCCAACAAACATGGAAAGCGAAACGAATGACAAGTGTTTAGAACATAATTTCTCCAGATTTTTTGTATGCAGCACAGAAAGTGTTTGGAATTTTGTCCTAACAATCTCTTCGCAAGTTCATCCTTAATTTGAGTCAAATTGTGTATCAAGCCAAATGAGTCAAAGTGTGTATTTTAAAAAAAGATTCATTTTTTTTTAAAAGAGTACTCAACAGAATATGATGTAACAAGTGTAACACGCATTCATAATGTTAACAGGTCAAAAAAACACGTTTCAAATGGTATAGTTAGCATTTCATTTTTTTTGTTACTACTGTGTAAATTGGTCTACGCATTGTGAAGTAATTTACATAATTTTCCTTTTTTAAACAGAGCAATAGTTTTTAGATTATTGTTTACCTATTTCTCTGTCACCATTACGTACGAAGTTATGGTAGTAGATGTACGAGTAGATAACAATAAAATTCTTTCTCTTTCTCATTTTCCATTATCATTAACGATATCAATTATCAATGTAACAGTAATCGTATACAAGTTATTGTGTATAAATTTGCAGAAAAAAAACATTAGTGGCGAAACTGGGGGCGAATCTACAACTTAGGAAATCAAATTTGAGTGCGAAAAAGGGAATAAATATATACATAAAAGAGCCTTAGCAGCATCACCTTTTGTGCTGTGAATCATTAGCCGATCAATGACAAACCAACCATTGATGCTGGCGACAAATTACGCATAATACGGGTACGACTTCAGTATGGGAAAGATGCGTATCGACGGTGAGAAGTCTTTAAAGAGACCAATAACATTCTTTGCGCGTATCTCAAGATAAAATCAAGGTAATTTAGCTGTTTTGTATGGCGATGCGCGCGCTTAAAGAGAAAATTATGGTTTTTTTTATATGCTCTCTGTTTACACCTCTTACTGTCGTTTGGTACACAATTTGTGTCTCACAGGTACTTTGTCTTTTGTCTATGATACAGAAAAAAAAGCTTAATTATTCTTGTTTTCATTTAAATTCAAAAATAGATATTTTTTGTTGTCGATTTTTTACGTTTTATTAAAATTTGCAAGAAGAGTAGGCAGACGGCTGATAATTCAGTTGATGTTTGGTAATTCCGTCGTCTCAGGTGCTGTCAGCCAACTTTAGTAGGATAACCTTAGTAAAATATTTTACTAGACTTTAGATAGACTTTTTACCACCATGACCTATTACAATCTGTAAATTTTGCCCAGACATTTGGAAATCTAAATTTTATGAACCTAACCCATATTGGCTCTGGCATTTCTCACTTACTCGCCGAAAGACAGATTATTTCACGATCTCCTTTAAGGTAACGGTCTTCTGTACGGGAGTGGTTACTGTCGCCAGACGTGCTGCCCAATTTATGACTTCAGAAAACAGTGTGCCATGCCATTACTTAATCACTAAATTCCCACAACCAAGTTACGTATTATAGTTATATATTGGGATATACCTACGATATTTTTTGTTGTTGGATTCCACTAAATTATAATCTAAATATAAATCTAAGAACATAAGCCCTTCCTCGTTAAGTTGCGTCATAACTGCATTGCGTTTGAAATTAATAGTGCATGAAAATGCTTCAGTACTCCTAACTTTTAAATATTATATATTACGACTTTGTAAATACCTCCAGTTAATTTTATAGGTAATTGTTTGTTTAATTATTGGGTTTATATGCGCTCTATTTTAGTTGAGTTCACAGACTCATCAGGTATTTTCTATATACGTTTTCTGCCTGGATTCGTCCCAAAATATACAATTTTTTATAACAATTTTTAGACTATCCCTCGAGATTTTTATCCTGAACATTTTTCCAGTATAAAAAGTAATTTGTTAACCTTGATAATAAACTATATGTATGCCATATTTCATCCAAAAATGTTAAGTAGTATTTGCGTGAAAGATGAAGAAACAAGATGAAGATCCTCACAAATTTTTGCACTTAATTATGACAATCTATAATTTAGTAATATTTTATCTATGCTAATAGCTATGCTGTGTAATGTTTTTGTATCATAGACTGGTGTATACGAAACTTACAATGCTGATTTCTAGTGTGTACGATCTTATTTGTATACATTCGAGATACGATGAGTTGCTTAAAATTTGCCCGGGGCGTAGACCAGCTCTATTGACACACTTGCAATTTTTTAATACCAGTTTGCGATACTTGTTTAGTTATGCAAAAAATTAAACTGTCAATGTTATTTAACGATTTAGTGTAGCATAAGATCTATACCTAAATGAGAATAGGTGGTTACTATCTATCGCCTCCAAGCCGAAATGCTGAACTTACGTAGATGGTCGAAATAATAAAACAAATACCAGAAGCCAATACGCTGCGGCTGCTAATTTATGGTTCGTACATTATTGTAAGGGACCACCACGCGACGTCGCGTTATCGGCCACATCACAATAAGGCCGCTCCACGCGACGTCGCGTTATGTGGCACTTAACGTGTTAGTTAACAATATCAACGCATTTGCAATCTTAGAGGTTGCAAGTGCTTGCCTACCTTGATGGGAAAAGTTAAAGAGGAGATAGGGTAGTATCAGTAGTATGCTCTTCTTGCATCCCTTACCCACTCTCCGAAACTACAGCACGTATGGTTTCTGCTGTCAGACGGCTGTTAGTGTATGATATGACTGCCAGTGCCTAAGCTTGTGCTGTTACTACTTACTTAGAAGATTATTGTTAGTACATATAACATTGTGCGTTTTTATTGGGTATACCCAACCGATCTACCGATAAAAAAATGGTAGAAAAAGTACAACAAAATTAAGGAAGTTTATTCCTATAATTTGATACTAAATAGACCTTCACCTAAGCCCATTGCGGAATCGAACACATGTATGTATAATTATGAAATTCTAGTTCGATCTCAATCCGCCGCGAAAATATTGTAAATTCTTACATTATTTCTGCTAAATTAATAATAGTCTAAATATTATTATTAAATACATTCAAAATATATTATTTTCACGTTGTTCCTAACAAAATCCATGACAAGAAAAAGGTAAATCATCTTACATGGTCTGACGTAACTAGATCGTATCGAAGAGCGTTTAGCCTTTGCATAATCGCTTTAATCGCTTCACGACTATATTTAAAAACAACTTATATAGGTAGTATGATTTCTTTTTGTTTTTATACCCTGACGCCCGAAGTTAAAACGGAGTGTTATAAGTATGATGTGTTTGTTTGAAAGCTGCCGTGATCGAGATCGTTCTTAGTTCACGTAAAAAACAACTGGAATATTTAATCTATGTACATATAAATAAAATAAGAGAAAAAAAGCCTTTATTTGACCAATCTACAAGCTACATTTTCATCTTAGTGTATTTACAATATATTATATACAAGCTGACCCAGCGAACTTTGTTCCGCTTTAGAGGCAATAAATGAGCAGACTTGATTTTATCATGGTCAATTTTTTATTTGGATAATTAATGTAAATTTAAAAAGCAAGTATTTAATTTACGGGAACGTGACGTGGGACGTGACATAAAACGTGGTATAACAAAACGCAACTGAAAGCAATTTATCAGTAAAAACCCGTTCATCCCGTCTACCCGTTAATTTGTTAAAAATGGTATAACAAAACAAAACGCAACTGTCAGCTAAACGTAATCTAATCTATGGTTAATTATGCAATTTATTAGTAAAAAAACAATCTAGCCGTTCATTTGTTAAAAGTGGTATAACAAAACGCAACTGTCAGCTAAACGTTATGTAAATTATGTAAATAAAAAAAATAAAAATAAAAAAAAAGTATCCTATGTCCTTCTCCTGGCTCTAAACTACCTCCCTGCCAATTTTCAGCTAAATCGGTTCAGCCGTTCTTGAGTTATAAGTGAAGTAACTAACACGACTTTCTTTTATATATATTATATAATATAAAATCTATATGTGTACATATACTTACATATAATTTTATAATATTTCAATGCATATAATATAAAAGAAAGTCCATGTTAGTTACACAATTTACGAGTCGAGAACGTCTAGACTGATTTTTATGATCTTTATTGATTTGTTGAATCCTATCGAATTGCCGAACAACTAGGCTGGGTTGCACCATCTTACTTTAACAATAACAAACGCCGCAGCTTCAGTTAAAATAACGGTTAGGCCGAAAATGAGTTGCACCAGTTAACAAATAATCATAACTTGTTAACTGGTGCAACTCATTTTCGGCCTAAAACTCATTTTCGGCCGAAAATGAGTGCGAATTAACTGTAGCTGCGACGTTTGTTATTGTTAAAGTAAAATGGTGCAACCCAGCCTAAGTATTTATGAGTCGAGAACGTCTAGACTGATTTTTATGATCTTTATTGATTTGTTGAATCCTATCGAATTGCCGAACAACTAGGCTGGGTTGCACCATCTTACTTTAACAATAACAAACGCCGCAGCTTCAGTTAAAATAACGGTTAGGCCGAAAATGAGTTGCACCAGTTAACAAATAATCATAACTGGTTAACTGGTGCAACTTATTTTCGGCCTAAAACTCATTTTCGCCCGAAAATGAGTGCGAATTAACTGAAGCTGCGACGTTTGTTATATTATTTCATATATTTAGAGGCGGAGTTGGCCTGGTCAGCTAGTAATATCATAAATTCGAAAGTTTGTATTTTTATAGATGTTTGTTTCTCGATTACGCGAAATCGGTTTTGGATCAATTTTGGCACACATATTACATGGATTATCATATAGTATACTTTTAACGTTTGGTCTAGTGGCTAGTAACCCTAGCTGTTAACCAAGCGGTTGCGGGTTCAAATCCCGCTAGGGGCAAATGTTTATGTGTTAACATTTTATCTTTGTACCTGAGTCATGGATGTTTTTTATGTATTTACAAAAAAAGGTATTGTATGTAGTATATCAACTGTCTGGTATCCATAATACAAGCATTAAGTTGCTTACTTTGGAACTAGATGGTGCTGTGTAGAATGTGTGAATATTTATTAATTTATTAATTTATTTATTAGAAAAAAGCTAGAAAAAAAATCCTAGAAAAAGCTTAGGTTTTCTGTGGGATTTTCATGAAACGATCTACGAAGTTGCTGGCACAGCTATATTCCTATTATCCTATTTTAATTAATATTATAAATGCGATAGTTTGTATGGATGTATGGATGTATGTATGGATGTTTGTAATCTTTCACACATTCAGCATGAAATTTTGCATACACGTTGTATGGGACACCAGAAAGGACATAGGCGCAGACATAGGGTACCTTTCATCCAGAACGCGGACGAAGTCGCGGGCACCAGCCAGTTTGACATAAAACAAGTAGAATAAAGCTCTTAATACTTTCCGCAAACTTCTCGTACGTTAAGAGATTATGTCAGAAACGCGTTTCTGATTCAATGTACTTTCTTTAGGTTAGTAAATACACACATTCCTAGTTTTTCCTGTTTAACTGCTACTGCCTGCCCTATAAGAACATTAGCCGGTCGGACTGGCCCGAACAGGAAGAAAATTAATGATGTCTTTAAGAATATAATTATTGAGGTATTTGAGGTTTTGAAAAAACTGATTCAAATCAGTTGTTTCAATAAATCCAAATTTTAAGATCTCAGGAGACAATGTATTAACTAAATCAGAGAAGATAATAAAGTGTCGGACTCTGGCGGTAGACGAGAAAAAATTTTATAGAAAAAAAATTTCACCCTATCGCCTAGTAGGAATTTTTAATAGTAGGTTGTCATATATTTATATCTACATACTATGCTCATTTATATTTTCGTTTTCATTATAATCTATATATCTATATCTAGACTAAAAAGATTCGTATGTTCGTGATTAATAAACTCAAAAACCACTGGACCGATTAATTTTGAAAATTCACTCACCTATAGAAAGCTACTTTATGAGCGAGTAACATAGGCTATATTTTATAAAGTTACACGTGCAAAGTCGCGTCCAACAGCTAGTATCTAATATTTAGAATAGAATTTATATTTTTCTCTAACATGTTATAAAACATGCAGTGTATAAATAGTATTGTTTTAATATTTTACGCAATCGTGAATGTGCAGTTTGAATGTTGCATACCTAAAAAACAATTTGTGTTGGTAACATTTTTTTTGTATGTATCTGGCCTTGGCATCAATTCGCATGATATTTTGACATAGATTTTGACATTACTATATAATGGTTATAATTATGACGCAACGTCATCATTAAAAATGTTTAATGTTGTTCTTCGATTTCGTAGGCTGTACCGGCTTTTAAGAATATTAGTTTATTAGAGATTGAGATTCGAATGTCAAGATCTTCTATCAGATCGAACGTCTGCAACATTCATGGTATTGAAATGCGACGTCATATCGACATATAGCTGTGCACATTCTTTTTGCCGAAACGTACCAAAAATAAGGTGTATTCCCAGTATACATAATGGGGATTATAGAATTACTAAGTGCTGCCCGCGACTTCGCCCGCGTAACTTTGTAAATTATATACTAAAACCTTCCTCGAGAACCACTCTATCCATTAGTGAAAACCGCATTAAAATCCGTTGCGTAGTTTTAAAGATCTAAACATACATAGGCACAGTCAGACAGACAGCGGGAAGCGACTTTGTTTTATACTATACTAGCTGGTGCCCGCGACTTCGTCCGCGTTCTGGATGAAAGGTACCCTATGTCCTTTTTGGAGTCCCAGACAACGTGTATGCAAAATTTACAATGCCATCTAGGGAATTCTGTTTGAAGCAATGTAGTACTCTAATTCATCTAAAAGTTAACAGATGGCACTACATGTTATAAAATTACGTGTTAATAAAATTAAAGCTGCTGCCCGCGACTTCGCCCGCGTAACTTAGTAAATTATGTACTTAAACCTTCCTCGAGAACCACTCTACCCATTAGTGAAAACCGCATTAAAATCCGTTGCGTAGTTTTAAAGATCTAAGCATACAAAGGGACATAGGGACAGAAAAAGCGACTTTGTTTTATACTATGTAGTGATAGTGATAGAAGGAAGAAAAACGACCTGGGGCCCTAGCCAAGAGCATACCAATGCAAACGTTTCGTTGAGTTCTGACGAATAGAAACGAAATAAAGCCCGGTGATTGGTCAAAAATTTATGTGGGCGTTACAACAACCAATCACCGGGCTTTATTTCGTTTCTATTCGTCAGAACTCAACGAAACGTTTGCATTGATATGCTCTTGGCTAGGGCCCCTGGGCCCTAATTCTCTAACACAACTGGCGATTCCTTACTTCGAAACCGATATGATTACTAATCGATAATCTTCGTAAATTGTTACGATATCTACTAGATTCTGCTTAAAAGTTATTCTCTTACGTATATATAAATGCAATGCTAAGACTAGGATAAGACATTGATGTGTTTTGGCAAGGTCACAAAAGCGTGAAATCATAATTTGCCATACAGAATCAGGGCCCTGATAAGGGCCACGGCTCGACGGTGGATCTAGGCAGCTTGTGACCGGTCCTATTGGAAAATTATTTGGGAGGCCTATGTCCAGCAGTGGGCGTCCTTTGGCTGAGATGAAGATGATTTTGATGATGAAATGTACCTAGGTTGAAAGCTCTCAGAAGGAAAATTATTCAAGGGATAATATTTCTACTTATCGGTACTGGTACATTGGTAGGTGAGGGGAGTACCTAATACCAGTAATACTCCTTATACATAGAACCTAATCTGGACCTAGACCTCTTCTAGAATAGAGAACTAGGCGTTGCTCCGTTCCGAAATACCGCTTTGAGCTGTTCAACTTGTTTATTTAAATAAAAAAAATTAAAGATGTTACAAACGTAAAGATACAAAATAAAAACAAGAAACACGAGAGGTATCGATAGAACGAAATATAATAACGTTAAACTACTGATAATAAATAATCTCTGTTTTTGGACTAAAATTAAAGAAAACATAATAATACTTACAATCATCTCTGATGATTTTCAGGAACAGCTCTCTTTAAAATATTGCTTCGCAAGAAGGCTTCCTGGCCTTCGCTGTCTTCAAATTTGATATGAGTATTAACACACACTTCTTTGTCTACCTTTTTAACACTGATTATGAGTCTTAATAAACACAATTAAACTAAAGACGTGTTTAAGTTCGAAAGTGACGCGTCTGTAATCCTTGCTATAATCGTTCTGTGTCTTTGTTGCAGTTCTTCTCACGAGTTCTCACTATAGATGCACTTTGACCTTGTCTCGACGACTGATCTACAAAGAACTATAAGTTAAGTGTCAATAGACAGACACCTTAAGTAAAAACTAATAATAGGATTTATGCATAAAGATGAGGACAGAAATGTGACTTGATATGTTATTAATTAAAGAGACACTGAAGATAATATAAATGAACTACTTAGCTGGTGCTCGCGACTTCGTCCGCGTGGAATAGTTATTTTGGGAAAAATTTGAGTATCTCGAACGGTTTTCGCAGCGCACGCAACGGAAGCCCTCAAAGATGAATAATATTCCCTGTTTTTTTTTCCGCATTTTCGACTGTTTCTTCGCTCCTATTGGTCGCAACGTGATGTTATATAGCCTAAAGCTTTCCTCGATAAATGGTCTATCCAATACAAAAAGAATTTTTCAATTCGAACCAGTAGTTCCTGAGATTAGCGCGTTCAAACAAACAAACTCTTCAGCGTTATAATATTAGTAAGTATAGATAAGAATTAGGGGTAATGAGTATTGTTTTTATTAAATTTAATATTGTTTAATTAAACTTTTTTTTTAAATATGCTATCGTTGATTTATATAACGTATGCAAATTTCATTAAATTTTAATATTTTTTCGTTAATCTTATTATTTACTTGTTCATTTATTTAGGCAGAATAAGTTTTTTTTTTCGAGTTTCAATTTATGAGGTAATTAATATTTTTAAAAGTAATAATAAACAATACAATTGTTTTCCAAAGTTTTGAATTCTAGAGCAGTTCTGGTATGGAGATTAATTGAATTTGTGGAATAATTTTTAATGCCTATTAGCTGTGGTTCCCGCGACTTGTACTAGACTACAAAAAAGGTACCCTATAGGTATGTTATTTTCCTGACAAAGTGTATGCAAAATTCCATAATAGGTAATTATCAGTTGAGTAATTAACAGTAATAGACAGACAGACAGAGTTACTTTCATATATATAATATTAGTAGGTATATTACAGATAGTAGGAATTCTTCGAACTTACTTAACGGTTCATAAATTAAATGATTACCAGTAAAACTTGTAAGGTATGTTTTTTTGTAGGTATGTAAATGACCTACGTAATGTCTTATAATGTCATTAGTTTCGTATTAACAAATCGTTTTGTTCCCCTCAAATAGACTAATTAAGAGGGAACGCGGATACAGCGAAGTAGGTATTTGAAGAAGCTATTGACTGCGCTCGAACGACTTGTGCGATAGGGAAAAATGCAGCTCAGACCGAATTATATACCTACAAAAATTTAGACTAAATCGAGGTTTCGCATTCCCCTGTTTTCTCCTCTAAAAATGGAGACTATCGAATAATATTTACACAAATATTTTCAAAAAGAACGAATCTATGTGTCCCTATTATTATATATTTTTTTTATCTTAAAAATATTTCAAATTTTATTCTAAGTCGTTTGATTAGGGTGACATAAAAGGGCCATTTATTACGATTTTTGAGGTCATATTTTCTTATGTAATTAGTTGGTGGAAAAAAAGAAATGATAGGGACATAGCTTTAGAAGACCTAGATTTTATGACAAAAAATTTTTGCTCTAAAAGGATTGTCCAGGGAGAAAACAGGGGAATACAATTTGTATGGAAAAACTCTGCTAGCGTTCCCTCTTAAGAGGATTGTGAGGTGCCGATACGCGGCGCGAGTAGGTATTTTCAAAAATGCTATCTGTTTCACATCGCTCTGCCTCCGACCCGTATCGTGCGATAGAGAGAGTTGCAAATCCTGTAGTAAATTGCCTACATTTCCTTAGTGTAATATGCTTTCGGGCGATAACGTTTTTACCCCCCTAAACTTTTACAAAATAAGACAATTTTGATATCATTGGATTCGGTACACCTTAATCTAAGTCTGTACGTTTTTATTTTTTAGTAATTCAGTTTAATTTAATTAAAAAAAATAAAAACGCTAGAGGAAGTTTTTAAGTAAAAAATATAGATTTTTAGATGCTAATAACTTCTTTCGTAAGAAATATTTCTTAAAAATAAAAACGTACGGACCTAGTTTTTCATTATCTCTACAACATTTCCAAAAATTATAAAAATTGGACTATGTTTACTGGGGGGAAAGCGTTATCGCTTTTTGTATGAAAATTTACAGCTTGACAATCCTCTTAACGGGAATGATAAGCCGAATGTTGATGACGAGCGAGGAAGTAATTACCTACCTAAGGTTCAACGCTACAAGTTAAACGTTGAAGACTTGGCACAGGTCGTGGAACTGCAATGAAAAGAATTGTCACATAAAAGTGAATGCGGAAATAGCGATCTTTTTAAACACTAGACACAAAGCTATTTGCAGTTCTGAGAACTGAGATGAAAACATCTCTACTCTGCACTATTTTTTTGTTTCCTTTTCCTTTTCTATATATCTATACTAATATTAAAGTAACGTTTGCCGAATGTTAATGAAAATTGAAAACGTACGATTTTTTTTTTTTTAGTTTTTACGTATGTACGTTCGCTAGTTATATATAAACGAATTTCGAAATTTATTGGGTAGTTTTTTTTTTTAATAATTTTATTGGTCAGTAGCAGATGAGACTCAAACTTAAACTTTTTTAAAGTAACTTGCCTGATGTTAATGAAAATTGAAAATGTAACTTTCCTAATTTTTATTTGCTCGGATTTTTTTTTTCAAATTACCGAATTTTAAGCCAAATTTCTATACTGACATAATGACTGTGTACGCACATACATGGAACGCTAAATGGCAAAAATTTGAATCAATTTGTAACGTTTTTATGTAACTGCAACTAGTTAATCGTGTTTTGTTACGTTAGGTTAGGTAAGTCGTGTAGTTTATGGATAAATGGTACAAATCAATGAGGCTCCATATTTGATAATAAACCAAATGTCAAAGAGATTAGAAATTAATTTGGCTCTGACGGTCGAGATTAATTATTATTTTATAAACGTTCGATTCGATTTTAACAAAACAAAGAACTTTTAATGTTTTTTTTTTTAAAAACACAATCAAAATAATTAAGTACTTTTTTGAAGTGCAATTAAAAAAATACATAAAATATTAAAAAAAAAAATGGTACACGTTGCTGAGGTCAAAAAATACAATTTTTAGAATTATAGTCTGATTGCCTATTCGTTTGTGCACGCTATTCTCAAAAACGACTTTACCGATTTGAATGCGGTTCTCACTAATGTATTGTATTGTAATGTATAGAAAACCTGACTAAGTTTTTCTTCGTATGGGGTGAAGCCGGGAGCGGGTCGCTAGTTTTCTATATTCCACTGATACAAATCATATAGTCCTAGTCGTAAAGTCGAAAATGTGAATTTTTGTACCACTCAAAAATATATCATATATGGTTTGTCTGACTGGTTGTATATGAAAGAAAATCGCGCGTAAAAAGTTGCGGGCACAGCGAGTAATTAAAATTTAGAATATTTTTTATATTATGTACATTCCACTGTATACGAAGGGTCTACACAAAAATATTACATTAATTACTACTGACTGGTGGTTATGAATTTTCGGCGCGTACTTGTCCGTTGGCGCGGCAGGTGCGCGACGCGACTTCGCGTTGTGAACTGTTAGAGACTCTTGCGCAGGCTTCGCGGCCGTTGATGGCGCCTGTCCCCACGCGCTTTACGTTTCGTGTACAAAAAAAATAATAATAATCTTTCACCTAAAGAACTTTTTGGCTTTTGACTTTTGCTCAATGTTTTTTCAACGCTCAATGTTCTAAGTCGTAATCGGCTTATTTCTTTTTTATATTTTATACAATACTAGCTGGCGCCCGCGACTTCGTCCGCGTGAAAAAGTAGCCTGTCCTGTATTCCGTACATCTAAATGTTACACACACTGGGAAGATGAATAAAAAAAAACTTAAGCCTAAAAATACTGGGCCTAATCGGGAACATAATGACCGCTAAAGGAGGCCTTCACCTGAGAGGGGTTCCTGATCCAAAATAAATGAGAAAATATTGTAAATGTACAATTTTTTTTCATTTATTTGATGCAGAAATGAAGTATGCATCAACGAGCTATGGAGAGGGCTATGCTCGGGGTTACTTTACTACGCGAGATCGAATCAGGAATTATTTATCGAACGAAATCGTAAGAAGATCACATTGAACGAGGAATATTGTAAAGAAATTAACGAAAGACTACAACGAAACTATAACGAAAGACACCTACAAAATATTAGTTAGTATTAGTAACTAACTAATAGGCGGATTAGTAAGTTGAAGTGATAGCTTACTGCCGTTAGGCCTGGAAGGTTCTCGAGTAGATATCACGGACCGGCAAGAGCTGCGTAGGGCGTCCACTCACTTCCGTTCACAGGGCAAGGAGGCACCGGGGAGTTTTAGTGGGTATTCCCAGTGCCGCTATGATCAGGTGCTGGGCGACCCCCACATATCCTTACCATCTAGCCAGCGGTAGGGAATCTGTAAGCGGATTAATCCTCGTAAAAAAAAAAGAAAAAAAAAGGGCGTCCACTCACACTCAAGGTAACCCGACGACCTGATAATGGTTGGAGCTGGATCCAGGCTGCTTCTGACTGGTCCTATTGTTAGGCCTTATATAGATTATATAGGCCAATGTCCTGCAGTGGACGTCCTACAGCTGAAATGAAGAAGACGATGATTTTTTTATTATTATTAGATATGGGTTCGCTCTTGGCCAACATTCAGCTGTGTAGCAAGGATGAGTCCTAAGATGGAGCGAGCACACCCAGAAGATGCCTATTCACTCGGACTTTGAAAATATTTGGGTTATATGAGCTCGGAAATACAAACGCCGGTAGGGAGTTCGAAACCTTGACAGTGCGCATTATAAAGTACGTTTTAAAACGTTTTAAATAATTAACTATCTCCTAGCTAGAGTGAGTCCACGTAATACTGGGTGACGAAAACCATTGGGTGTACGTAATTAGTTGCGACACCAACTGGCGTCCTAAATCCTTCGCTTGTGAAAGATGCGCTGTCGCCTTGCCTTACGCACGCCCAGAGTTGACGCTCTTCCTGCTACGTGAGTACAGTCACGAACTTCACCTTGCTTCAATATTCTCCACAGAGGGAAGTCATAAACGTCATCTATACTAATATTATAAAGCTGAAGAGTTTGTTTGTTTGTTTGAACGCGCTAATCTCAGGAGCTACTGGTTCGAATTGAAAAAATATTTTTGTGTTGGATAGATCATTTATCGAGGAAGGCTTTAGGCTATATAACATCACGTTGCGACTAATAGGAGCGAAGAAACAGTCGAAAATGTGGAACAAAAACGGGGAAAATTATTCATCTTTGAGAGCTTCCGTTGCGTGCGCTGCGAAAACCGTTCGAGATATTATACCCAAATGATTTCCAAAATAACTATTCCACGCGGACGAAGTCGCGAGCACCAGCTAGTATGTCATAAAGTCATATGTGCTCACTAAGATTACATTTCATCTCATTTTGTATTTCACTCTTAGCTCATCTTTTTTTATGAACATACTCGTAATATAAAAATCCTTAAATTTAAAATTCATAATGAGTCTATACTCTATAGCGATAAACTTGTTCCGAAATGTTAATTTATTCTGAGGAATAGAAAAAACTGTTTTATTACTTTGCTTCTATGTTAATTTAACAATCTAAAAGCCAATTATAGATTACAAGGTCAAAAAACCCTTTACTCAACACTCAAGGAAGCAAACTCGTTTTCATCCAGAAATCGAAAGTTAGTGCGGTAATGGGGCGGCTTGCGTCACCTAGGCCAACAGCAACCACGGCCCGTGCATACAATGCGCTCACTTTGTTAATATAAAGCTTTCACGGCCTTTGTGTTATTTACGTATTACTGATTCACATAATATAGGTAAAGGGCATACATCATGCTACATTCATGTAAGCTTCTGTAGGTTGTTTTGTAACATATAAAAAATTTTTTGGGGTATAAAAAACACCTCCGTAGCAAAATGTACAAGAAGCAAAATAGGTCGTAAACCTATTCTCAGACCTACCAAGCCGTTTCGGAGGAGTTTAGTTACAAACACTGTGACACGAGAGTTTTATATAGATAGATTTATCAGATTATGGGAATTTTCCTGACATGTCCGCAATTTTAGCTAACATTTTGTCCGTTTACAGGGAAAATTGGAAATTGTCAGAAATCTTAAAAACACATTTCTGATCCAGTTATTAAATAATTATAAGCTGATTGGTGATAATAATACGTAAAATTCCTGAGACCGCTTGGTCCGACTGCTTAGTCCGACTAATCGGACGACTCAGGCTTTTTTTCCTGTTGCTCCGATTGATCGGACGACGAAATTTAATAAGATAGATAAATTTTATAATGGTGGTTCTTTATATTTTGTCCAAAGGACTCTCTATCTTGAGTTCTTATTTTATCTGAACCTCTAAATTTACTCCATTCGCTCGCCGAATGTATGGCCATAATATTATATTCGCAAATTATTATTTGTTGTTTATTTATCACACATTTGACTTTAACAACATTGTATTATGCTTTTGTTTGACTTATTAAAACCTCGTTAAGTATAAAGTGATTAGATATGAAAGCGGATGACTGGTCAAACAGAAGTAGGTAAATTATGATTGTCCATAGTCCGTTTATGCAACAGTAACCAATAGTAACGCGATGCCGACAGAAATGCAACACATAATCCCGACCAAGTTTGTAGAAAACGTAAGGAAACAGCAGCAGAGTGGCAACACGGAAGCAGAGACACAATAATAATAATATGTGGTTTATGCTATGTTTAATCTTTTTTATGTCAGCCACACGACCTTATTTAATTCGCTGCAACTTAACAAACTTCATACTCGCTAACTTTAACTTATTACTCAACTAGCTGAGTGTTCGCGACATCGTCCGCGTTGAAAAAGAAAATATTGTAGGTAACATAACGCCTGACTGATATCGCTGTGACGACGGTGGCGCCATTTATTATTATTTTTTAGACGAACTTAACATTTTTGCAGGATAAAAAGTATCATAATATATGTTAATCCAGGTAATAAACTATCTGTGCGCCAAATTTAAGGTACGCCGGTCATCTCGGGGACTCCCCTGGGGCCCTAGCCAAGAGCATACCAATGCAAACGTTTCGTTGCGTTCTGACGAATAGAAACGAAATAAAGCCCGGTGATTGGTCAAAAAATTATATGGGCGTTACAACAACGTTTGCATTGGTATGCTCTTGGCTAGGGCCCCAGATCCCGGAACTGTCTCGACTACCCTACGAATTAATTTTGTCAATGCGCACGACATGACATAAGTAATAAAATTGATTATACAATACGTGTACGAAAATGCGTTGCGTTGTTTCACATACGGTAGACGTAAAATGTGTGAACGCGATGCGCAGTTCAGTTAGCATTCAGTTCGCATGTCAATGTATTTAGGTTAGTTTAGGAACGTCCATATCGTAGCTCTCACATCGAGGGCACTCGTGGGCAGCGATGCGCGAGCCATCATATTATATAACCAGATTGTATATTTTTTTGTAATTTGATGCAATTGATATTTTTACAATAAAAGGCACATTATGCTGAAAGTCTTCTTTTTTCAGTTTTTTTTTTGTTTCCATCCAAACCTTCAATATATATCTCAGAAATGTCATTTTTTATTTATTGCTGGGACCAATAACTAAAGAGTAATCTTAGAGTTAAATAAATAAATAAATATATAAAAAAGCCTTTAATTCCAAAAAAAATTTTCTTACAGTTATTAAATACACAGTATAAAAAACGCTATTTACTATTTATTTATCTTAGAGTTACATAGTATTAAGAAGAAGCTCGAGTTGGAAAGCGAGTTGGAAGTGTCACTACTGAAATCAAGTTTTGTGAAAATCGACTATAACTTATGAAAATACTGATTCGTTACTCATCCTAAGTGCCACTAAGGACTAACATGCCATAAAAATTCTACAAAACTACTTAATTACTTAACGTAATTAACTGTTAGATTTACATAAAATGTCTAGCTGGGCTAATAAATGCCTGTTGTGTAATGACAGGTGGGGCCTTATTAGTTAAGTGGTCTAAGTGCTAATGATATTGATAAATTTTATTTGTGTTTTAATACGAAAGGCTACTCATAGCATCAGACATAATTATCGGTTTTTGGGGAAAACCCAAAAACTAGAAAATAGTAGGTAAACTCGCCAAATAAAGTTTTTTATCATCCTAAGATTGAACATTATTTGTATGTTGTAGAATGATAAGGTCTGTTTTCCTTTGAGGAAATTCAAAGTGACAATTTCTATTGCTAAATTTATTAGCGATGACAAATTATGTCAATCAGTAATCAATACCTAATTTCAAATTTAAGCCTTAGCGAATTTTGAAATGAATGCAATTTGTAATCGAAACTGATAAAGCACTTTTCTTGTTTGCTTTAACTACATCATTTTTATCTATCTACGTTTATTAGCCTACGTAAGCTATGTAAATTTATTTTTCGGCGAATTTGTTGCATAATATTGTTTTTTTTTTCTTCTATTTACATAAAAAACTTAATTAGATTTTATTTTACATAAGTATATAAAACTATCATCAAAAATTATCAAACTGATGGTGAGAAACGCACCAAAATACGATGCGTGGTTTTGGAGAAGTTTAGCGGCCATTTAAACAGCCAAAACAGTCATACTTCAAAAAAATATTATACTATATAAAAAAGATGTCTGCTTTTGTATATCGGTGCAAATAAGAACTAAATAAAGCTGAATTAAAAGCGGAACCTAATAAATCCACTAATGACGGAATTAAAAGCGGAATAGAGCAAAATATGAGAGATCAATGACATTATAATAGTTCCTCTCGCAAATCTTCAAATATTTACACACGAGGCGAAATCCTTGAACTACAACTAGTATGTTGATTTACTTAATATGTAAAATGGCGCGATGCACATATAACTTGTTCTTTTGTAGATATGGGTATTACAATTGTTGTATAACTTAGGAAACGGTCGGCTGAATTCAAACTAGTTGGTTGCATCAACGAACGCGTCTAGTCGTGTAAGGTGTAAGGCGACTAAGTAAAAACAAAACACGATCTCCTCATAACGCTTTGGTAGGTATTTTTGAAATAACCAGGACTTACCTTACGTTAAGGTCGGCAGACAGGCTGACGTCCACTTGATGGTAGGTGGCTTCCGTCCGGCGGAGTTGCGGAAAAGTTCGTCTGACCTCGAAACTTTGCCTCATAGAGGACGCGGAGGACGCGGAGGACGCTCCGAGAATAGGGCCTCGGCTGTCGTCTCGGACCCACACGCCACCGCTGATGGTGGAATCAACGGGGAACGGGGGGTTTTAGTGGTTATTCCCAGTGATAAAAGTCACTTCACCGGACGAGTCCCACACTCCCCGTCTCCCTCGTCGACGGGGACAGTCGACGAGGGAGACGGGGAGTGTGTGCGTAAATGTCATTTCCCCTCCTAAAAAAAATTAAAAAAATAGGTCTTCCCCAATACTCTGAAATCCCTTACTCACACACTGAAACAAAACTGCACACATCCTGTTATTTCATGACGACACGTTTGGATACGCAAACTTCCCCACAGCCAGCCAGATCCTGCATACCCATGCCACAGCATACTAATTTAGTATACTGTGCTCATGCTGTGTAAAATATAGTATAGTAATAGCAGAATGAGAAGTAGTTTTTTTTTACTCATTAAATAATCGTGGTTTTGACATTATCGTGAATATTCAATTCTCTATGGTTATATAACTTTTATTGCTAATCCCACATGAAATTGCATCAATTTTTATGGTTTGTTCGACTTAACTAGATTAGTGGGTCGCAATTTTACTTCATTATTATTTCTGTCTATTTGAATTTCCAATTATGTCATCTGTCTCTTTTTCGATATATTAAATTAGGTTTAAAATTTTCTTATTAATACCTATCTACATTAAAATAGATACCTACGCAAAGATAAACCATAACAAGATTTTTGTAACAATTATTTTAAATTAAATAGGTCCTATTAACTTGGCATATTTAAATGAAATTGTCTAAATCAAGTAATATTGTAACAGCCTCGCCAAAAATAATTACAAAATAATGAATATTTATTTCTTACAATTCCTATTTTATGGTAACCTCCCAGCAACCTCAGCAAACCTCGCAGTAGTAAAGCCGCCCGTTCTACCTATCCCTACTGAGATATCTTAGTTAACGGTCTTCGGTAGCCTCGAGAATGGGTTGACCGATTTTAATTCCGTCAATGATTTCAAAGTAAGGATACGCCCAATGGAACAATTTATACAAACTTGACCAAATCAACTAATGACAGTCGAAATGCGGTAATTAAAATTGCATCCAGCGCCATCTAGACGCTATTTGATGTACTGTTATCTTGTTTCATCAATCCAACATTAACACGTGACACTTCATTTACCAAAGGCACATAATGTTTCTGATACAAACGAATAGAGGGAGCTACTTGTTATTTTGTCTGATTTTACCGCTAGAGTTCGTTTCATGAAAGAAGTCTCACGCCATGCACGGCATACCGGCCATACAACGGAACTAAAAAATAAATTAGTTACAATAATGTTATTTTTATTTCTGTTTGTATTCTAAAAATTAATAAAATAAAATAATAAATTATGTACCTCAGTGAGCAAATTAATTTATTAATTTAGTTATTTTTTAAGTGGAATTTGGGGGACTTAAAACCAATATGAAAAGGTATATTTTATCGTTCAACATTTTAACATCAAAAACTGATCCCCCTATTGTCAAATAAAAAATATATTATTGAATACGCTAAAAAAATTTACGGGAATGCTAAATTATATACTTTCAAGCTACTTTCAAGTATTGAAATACTTTTTAAAATAGTTGCTTTTGCGTAAATAACAAAACGTATTCATTATGTATAAATTTATTGAATTCTACGTGTTACACAATAATTATCTAATAGACTTGACCCTTACTGAATAATGATAATTTATTTTAACCATTATTACTATTTACAGCCATAAATATAATGTAAAATAGTTTCAATAACATTTTATACACATAGTCAAGTAATAAATCTAAAAAGTACACACGCATTGGTAAACATCAGTTTCTTTTTATTTGAAGTTTTTATTCACAATATCACATCACTGTCATAACACAAGCCAATCTTCTTTTATCATGTCTGAGGCTTTTTCTGCGATCATAATTACCGGAGCATTTGGATTGCCGCTTATTATGGTGGGCATTATACTGGCGTCTACTACTCTCAAATTGGCCACTCCATGCACACGTAATCTTGGATCTACTACAGCTTCTTGGTCGTGCTTCGGACCCATTTTACAAGTGCCAGTTGGATGGTATATAGTAAACGTGAAGTGTTTCAGACTGCACTCCCAATATTCGTCACTGAACAGCACATGATGCTGACATCCTGGTAACGGTATGTTGTGAGGCCTGGAACCGTATTTTTGGAAGGCCGTAGTGTTTGATATTGCCATAGCGATCTTTATTCCCTCGGTCAATACTTTGATGTCTTCTTTGTAAGCGAAATAGTTGGGTTCAATAGACGGAGGATGAAACGGATTGCGACTCTTCAGTTTCACCCAACCGGAGCTTTTGGGACGAAGCAACAAGGGAAGAATAGTCCACGTTTCAGCGTTCTCTATAGGCTTGTAAACGGTATTGTAAACTCTGTCACGTAAGTTCAGAATTCTTCTAATTTGTTCGCCGCCATCAGAGTTTACGGAGCTAGGTGCAAAGTGGAACTGAATATCGGGCCACATACCTGAAGATGGTGCGTATTTTGTGTTCACAAACGCGAGCCCCTCAACGCCTTGAGTTGTCATCGGACCTTTTTCGTATAAAATGTAGTTCATTGCAACTGAGAAAGTTTGAAAACGATCCTTCTTGAATGTTACTGGCTTGTTGACCACAAATGTCAGGCCGCCCAGGCCGACGTGATCTTGTAGGTTGTGACCTACTTTCAGATTTGCTATTACTGGAATGCCATGCTCTTGGAGGTGGTCCGCGGGACCGATGCCGCTCAACATCATTAGCTTTGGCGTGGCTAGGGAACCAGACGACATGATGACCTCACGTTTAATTCTCACCTTTTGCTTTTGTCCATTCCGAATGAATTCAACTCCAAAGGCTTGTTTCTTTACGGGATTTATGAGAATTCGTGTCACTTGAGCTCCAAGCGCTATGTGCAAGTTTTCTCTTTGACGGATTGGCCGCAGGAAGGCCTTGGCCGTACTACACCTGCTACCGCGGCGCATTGTCGCCTGAGTTAACATGAAACCGGTTTGTTTTGCTCCATTTATGTCTCGGTTTTCGTATCCGAGCTCCATGCCGGCCTTCAAAAATGTCACTGATAACGGTGTTCGCCAAGGAGCCTCTTGTACGGTCAAGTAACCACCTTCTGCGTGATACGGTGTGTTAGCCAAATATGGGTTACGGTTGTCTTCAGACTTTAAAAAGTAGGGTAAAACTTGATCATACGACCAGCCGGGGTTGCCAAGCGCTTCCCACAAGTCGTAGTCGTTGCGATTGCCTCTGACATAGACCATGGCGTTTAGAACGCTGCAGCCGCCGAGTACTTTGCCTCTGGGCCAGTTGCAGCGATCTCCGTTCATTGCGAGACAGTAGGAACGATTGTTGGAAGGTGTCGTTTGAAACTGCCAATCCATTTCCGACATTTGCGTGTATCCCGCCAACGCCGGTATGTCGGATATCTCCGACTCGTCTTGTCCAGCTTCGATTAGTAGCACAGTCCAGTTGCCGATTTCCGAGAGCCTCGACGCGACGACAGCTCCCGCTGAACCGCCACCAACTACTACGAAATCGTAGATCGGCAATATCTGAAACATTATATACAGTAAATTATAGCTTTGCATTAAATATTTATATTTGAACTCTACTAACGAGATTGGACAGCTTTGTGTAATCAAAAGACATTATATTTATATTATGCTGGTATTGCTGGTACAGATTATTATATTGCATAATTTTGCTGAATTATTTAATAATATTTTTTTTAATTAAATCTTTAATTTAATTTAATTTTCAATAGGTAGATAATAGTAGTAGAACAGTAGTTAAATAGTATAACAAATGACAATAGTAAAACAGTTCAGTAACTTTTTCTTATTTGTGTTATCAATAAAGAAAACTCATAAATTCAGTTTAAATTAACCAGTTTAAAGTTATCGTTTTTCTTTAATTCAATAAGTGATAAATACACAAAAATACTTACAACATTGACATCCGCTATATGTGACTCGGGGTCGAATTGCTGGTACCTGAAGTACGTGATTCCTAGAGCCAGGAGTGGTATCAGTCCCAGCACAGTGATGGGTGACGGTGCTAAGCTTGCGAGCGCTCCTGCCGCCTCCATATTTAAATTCACAATTCATTTACTGCTACACTAATATTTACAACTTATTCTACTAGTCTTATAATTCTCTTATTTCCTATCTGTCTTCTTCTTTTGCTCCTCCTCGGTTAGAATTTTCGGTGTGTAATTCCTAATTCCAATCTTTTTCTGAGGAGGCACCGCTTCTAATTTAACTTTGTCGACTTCGCTCAGGTAGCTCTTCAAGCGCTCGCTTTTCAATTCGTTTTTGTCGAACAGTTGAACTTTGAATTTTTTCTCCTTTATCTTGACCGGCTTATAAAGTTCCTTGTTGACATCTTTGTAGTGATCGTTCTTGTACAAAGAGGTGCAGTAGTAGTCGCTTTTTGAAGATATATCTGAACGACATTCGTAACTGCTAGAACCACCGCTCCTGTAACCACTGCTTTCCGTCGATGAGATATCGCTTTTGTAGCTACCGGCACTCCTGCGTGCTTTGTGTCTCTTGTAGTCTGTGTCTTGGAAGTCACTTTTTCTGTAGTTGTATTGTACGGGATCTTCGTATTTGTCCCGATATTTTCTGACTTGCGTGACGCTAGCGTGTCCAACGTATGACTGGTCTTGACCCATAATGAAACGCGCGGCTGCGCACCCTCAACGATTGCTCTCTGCAATGAAAGAAATAATAACATTTTAGTATACAATATGCCTGCATTTTGTAATGTTTACTCAAAAGATTTATGTTTGATTTCAGGTAATTTGCTGTAATTTGCGTAGTAACCCAACCATGAGGTATGTTTCTACTACATAGGGCTGTATCATTTTCATTGCCAGTTATTATTTAAATTATACTTCTTTCTTTATACTATAAAATACAGTCGCTTCCCGCCGTCTGTACCTAGTGGTCCCTAGCTTTCCGTATGTACGCTTATCGGCTATGGATGACCCATTAAATGTATCTGTCGATCACGGCACTACTATAATTAAAAAAAAACATACGAGGAAATAAAGAGTTGAGTAGATTAGATTACATATTTTGTTACAGTAGATGCAGATAGACCTGCGGGGCTGTGTGTTTCTATTCTAGGATAGATACTAGATTTAGATTAGATAGGCCTTCGGCCTTGTATTCCTGTGTCAGACCAGTCAGAATGTATGTATTGTATGTTTAAGTATGTTATATACTATGTTAAGCCCACTGGACCCCGCTAAAGGTAGCCAACTAAGCCAACTAGCCACTCACTAGCCAGGTAGCAAGGTAGGTGAAAAGAATTTGCGGTCACAAATAATTAATGCAAGCTTAAATTGCGCTAGGGGTTAGCGCCGACTGGGCTAAACTAAAATATAATAAAATAATATAATATAAAATATAATAAAATTTCTATGAATAATAAAATAACATTTATATAAAATTTATTATAAAAATAAATAATTTAATTAATTTAATCTATATTTAAGTTAGTTCAGTAAGACTCAGATTAAGAGACGTTCAAGCGTCTCTCATTCAAAAATTATTGTTACATTTATTTTTTACCTATCCCTGTTGATATATTTTAGAATGAGCAATCATTCCCAACAAAAAGTAAACAGTGATAGCACGATATAAGCTCGGAAACAGCGACATCTCGTAGTTACTCAGTGAACTACAGTTAGAGGCGACATCTGTTAGAAAATTGTGATCAATAGATTCAAGTAAGTATAAATTATAATTATTGTTATCCAAACTAATCAAAATTACCAACTTTAGAAGCAAAAAGGAAGATACGGTACGGATCTTACAATAGCGTAATTGACAAATCTATTCTATATTGGAATGAACATTGTTTTTTGACACTATTTTATACAACATAATATATAAAAATCACCCATTCCAATTTAGTTAGAATAGATAGATACGTTACCACCCGATACCTGAGAACTCGCCGATTATCCAAACTAGCCACTTTTCAATTTGTAGGAAACCAATTTAGGAACCTAAGTAGTGAACTAGTGATCACACTATACTAAATTGATTTCTAAATCGAAGATATAGAATTGAAAATAGAATCTAAAATCTAAATTGGATCCAATCTGTTCTAACTGCGAATAAACTACACCTTCCGATTTCCAACAAATTGAATAGTGTAATATAATAACCGCTTCTTAAGTATATAAATAAAACAGCATTCATAATTAATGTCATATGTACCTTAGCTGCTGTAACTTTAAAAATCCAGCCATTCTAACTAAAATAATAAGGTAAGTAAGTACTAAGAAGTCTGGTCTCTGGTTGCCTGGGTGGGGCCTGGGCCTGGCGCCACGTAGATGATATTGTAATTAATTAATTATGTAATGTATTAAAATTAAATTTAATGTATTATTTTATTATGGATGGAATGGATGTTGGATGGGAATAAATTTGGATTATGACATTTGTGTTGTGGTTGTGAGTGTGACCTTGTGACGTTTTTTTATGTTATTTATTATAATAAATAATATTTAAAAAAAATAGTATTTAGTATAATAATACTAAATATACTTTTACTTTAACTAATTAAACTTATTATTTAATATTTTATGAAAAGTTTCGGATTCTTTCGAATCTTAACTTTTACAAAAATACACGTTTCGTACGTGAGTGAGTAAGGGAACGAGTTCTTCGCACTGTAATTTAGTACTAAACCGGAGACGACGAAGCGTTAGCGTGATATAACCTGGTTGAACACTGCCATCTAGTGATCACGTTAGGAAACAAGATTGAAACTAGTTACTACTGACTCGTGAGCATAGATGTAATATTTATTTTTGGAGAAACTATTTTGACGAGTTTTGGAATCACAATAATTAATAATATAAATTTACAAACCTACATTTTTTTTAAAACACTTGTTTTATTTCTGTTTTATCTTATTTCTATTGATATAGGTATCTATCTACCTAACCTACAGTTGAACTGATAAGAGATTAGTGCACCCGTGTTTATACAATACCTTGTTCCACATAAAATTCTTTCCGAAAATGTTCATTCATAAAATTAGAACCTATAGTAACGAACGATTTATTAATATTTATTTCGGTAACTTTTAACTTATGAAGTAGCATAACAATGCCACACAATGCAATGGTTTGAGAATTATTATGTATCCTTTTAATTTATTATAAGCAATAAGCAACATTGTGGTAGTAGTAATAGAATAGGTAGGAAGGAAGTTTCGCTCTTTTAAAACCATTATTTTGTTTGTAATTGTAAGTAAAGTTAAAATTAAAAATAAATTAAGAGTATAATAATTACATTACAATTTAGAGATGAATATTCATTTAGATTTTAGACTAGAGACTGGATCTGATCTAGTAGATCACTAGATAGACTAGACATCTCGTTGTTTAGAACTTAGTTATACTTATAATTATAGAATCTAGTCAATTTCAATTCAATTCAAATTTAATTTATAAATAAAACAAATAAAAAAAGGCCAAAAACAGCGTCAGTTATTCGACAAGCAAGTCTGCGATAGGTGACTTGCAAGCGAGTGCAGTAAAATCACAAGATTTCATTAGCCGAGTTCATCACTCGCTGTTCAGTCGAGTCAGTTAAGACCCTTCTGATGGCAATTTGGCATTTCCACTCGCCAAAGTATAGTGAAAAATGTATCGACGAAACGTTAGCGCGATATAACCTACATTGGCAGCGCCATCTGTCGCACAACATTGTCAAGTGGTGATAGATTTTCTTGCTGACCTTGGCGCAGTTTTGTTATTTCTACACATTTAATTTTTAATTTTTTTGAAAGATAATTTGGTGCAGATTTTTATAAATGTAATTCGAATCGATATAATTTATTAAGCTAAATTAGCTTTTAAATTAAGCTACCTATATAGCTTTTTTATGCGATACGTAAATAACTAAGGTTAGAATTGAAGAAAGCATTCTTCAACATATATTGCCAACATTTAATAAAAAAGAGTTAGTGTATGTTGAAATACTATGTATAACAATATTGATTTATATATAGAGTCCAATACCTAGACCTAGTATTCACTACATTGTTTTGTTAATACAGCCTCACACGAGTCACACGTGCTTCTCTCAGATGAAGTCACGTGTAAAAGCTAGTTGAATATTTAAGAAGTTTCTCGTTAATGAATCTTTATAGATTTTTAACTAACTTTTACTGCTCATAAATCTAGATTCTTCAGATTATTTACTGTAAAAAAATTTAAACTAAAAAAAAAAATTTCGGAGATAACTATAGGTACGAGTAGGTACACATATTTTTATTTTGGAGATATTAAATAAGAACAGCAATAAAGTTGCTTACGAAAGTTGCGCTAGAAATTTCACTCTCAAATGTTTGTTGTGTGTCCATTGCATATATGTTAATTGTTATATGCTGTGTGTTGACCACTCGCCAAGTAAATTGTAAAATTACTTTTATACAAATCTAGACCTTATTTTATATAGCGTTAGGATTAAAACTTGAGTAAATGAATGAGTTTGAACACATATTGTAGTTTAGACTGCTCCGATAGTGATCACTCGCACACTCACTTTTGATGAAGGTGTTAGAAAATCTCGTTTCAAATAGGAACTGGTCGTTATTTAACAATTATTAAAGTTGATTTTCAAGTGCAGATTGACTATCGTTTCCGTAAGTTTTAGAAATAAAGGTCCAGCTAATACATAGTACGTAGACTTGACAGCTAGTCAAGTCTACGACTGCCCTAATCCTTAACATGTAAAGTTTTTTGAGTATTAAATATTTAATTTTCTATTTTATGCTAATAATGCCAAACTAAATAAAGATATCAAAAATAAAACAATAAACTCACCCAGCAAACGTTGTTTTGCCAAAAAAATTAAAAAAAAATGTTTGGATTGGACCACCCTTAACATTTAGGGGTATGAAAAATAGATGTTCAGACCTACTCGATAAGCACACAAAATCCGTTTCGGATTTCGGAGGAGTTTGGAAACAAACACTGCGACACGAGAATTTTATATAGGTATTAGATTTTCATAGATTGTACATAATTTTACAATTCAATGAAAAAATAATTGTAAACATTTATTATAATACCTCGAAGGGAGTCTTAAGGTATTATAATAAGTGCTAAAAATAATGCTATTAGATCATGAATAAAAGTTAAAATTTATAGAAATGTCCAATTAGTTACGAGAATCTAAAATCTTAGAATCCCAAACTTTTGTCTAAAACTCAGGTCATAAACAGAACCCAGAAACTACCTATAACGTCTCTACTTTAAAAAGTCTTAATTCACACACACTAATTGCGATTTAATGACGTTTATTAAACTAGGTTTACTCGCAGTAGAGTACCTAGTCATGTTAACATACCACAATAGTTGACGCAAATAAAATACCGGTTCCTTTGGATAAAAAAGATAGAAACTAAGTTTGATTGCAAAACAGGGCACAAAAAAATTGCAGACAACTAACTTCCTCAGTCCGCAATCGCAAACCCTGTCTTTGGCATACAAGTCATATTTGTCGCGAACGAGTTTACGTCCAGAAATGGAAGCTCGCTCAGGCATACAGTTAAGTAGCTCTTCCAATAACGGTCCACGATTATTGAACCAAACGGAACGTGTGAGCCGCGGAACTGTTTATTAATCCATTCATAACATTCGTTACTTGTATAGCAACACAAGTTTTTGGAGTTTCTATAACCCTTAAATATTTTACCTGATTATTTTACCATTTTAAATAGCTAGAGAAATAAAGAAGTTTTTAGCATCATATGCAGATACAGTTTGATACATTTTTTTTAAAGAGAGATATTTCTAGTTATGTTTTAGAAAAAATTAAAAGTGAAATATTCGTTATTAAGCTGCATTTTTATCTATTGTGTTGTAAAAAATTCTAGTTTTATTAACAAAATAGTTATACCTAAGCTTCTTTTAAATAATTGTGAACAAAAGAAAATCCAACCCGAAAACTATGGAAAAGTGACTCTTTTCTGAAAAAATTTAAAATGTTAAATATCTCGAAAACGATTAAATTTTGGACAAAATAGTACATAATAAAATTGTTAGTTTTGATCAATACTAACACCTCTCAATGTATGTACGTCTACTTGCAAGTAACCCTGTATATTATGTCGTGGGCAGATTGTAAAATTGGGCAGATCGTAAAGTATGAAATCAAAAATCTTTCAGTAAAAGTCAAAAATAGGTGTGACGAGGAGCGCGGAGCGAAGCAAAGCAGCAGCAAAGGCTGTTAGGTTTACATGGAAATAAATTTGGGGAGCCGAGCGAAGCGGAGCGGAGTGAGGCGAACCTCTCAGTTTTAACAGAAATATGATCTGCCCAGGAATATCATGATATGCCCAAATATATATATATATATATAAGCCCGTGGTATGAAAATTTATGAGAGAAATCATATAACACAAATCTTTTCAAAGTTCGAGTGAATATTCATCTTCTATCCTTGCTACACAAGAGATGGGTTGACGGCCAAGAACAAACCCATCTCTAATAAAAAAAAAATTAAAAAAAAAAACCAAAATTGTTATACGAATGCGTTATGTTTATGCGTTATAGTTACGTTCTATTTTTTTGAATATTTTAGAATATTATGAAGTTTGTAGATATTGCGCAATGTACACAATATTATTAAACAAATTTTGTCGTCGTGTACGAGTATCGGAGCTGAAACACACTTTTTTTTTGTTATAAGCGGCTCCGGACCTTTGCGACCAGCAAGTTTTGACCCGCTGAATAAAAGTGCCCGTTGGACCCACTGTGGATCAGAATAACATTTTATTATGTTTATTTATTGATTTTTAGTCATATACGTTTAGACCGTCCACTTATTGGTAAGTGTCTACCGTTATAGACTTTGTTCTTTGTGAGTTGGTAACGCAGTTAGAAGCATAGACAGTCAAATCTATACCATAAACAAAATAATATTTGCAAATTTGTGGACAAAATCAAAGTATTTCAAGTGAAAATAAGACGAAAGTAAAAGTTCAACGTGGAAAGTAAAGTTAAAAAGAGAACGTTAAAGAGTTAAAAACTGTTCAATTAAATGATCAAATAAAGATATTGCTACCTGTGAAGGAACATTTAAAAGCGATGAATCGCGAAATCAATATTTAACTTAAGGCCTCAAAGTTAATATTGACTTCGTGAGAGAAGAAACATCTTCAATGTGGATAAATATCCTTTGACTTTTGAAGTTGTTCAAACGTGCAACACAATGATTGTTCTTAAAACAATAATCACAACGCAAAGATTTCACGGTTTGTAGTTGCGGTTCTTGTGGCAAGTTTAGTTCTACTTATTGTTTAAGTGTTCACGAGTTGTACCAGTTCATTTTCTTTACAAAATGAGACAAATTTTTGAATTTCTATTATGTAGTATCTTTAAACGCAATAAATTCATAAACTAACTAGCTAGCGCCCGCGACTTCGTCCGCGTGTTTATCTACCAAGTTTCATGAAAATCAGTTGATTCGTTTAAGACTTATGGAGGATCATAAGTCATACATACATACATACAATACCTACACTTACATATTTATTATTAGTATTGATTAGTATCTAGAAAGTACATATAGATTCCTTATCTCTATCAATCTTAACTGTAATCTTAATCTTAAAATAATTAATTAAGTAAATAAATAAAATAAAAAATAATTTTGCAATTGCAGTCTCAAAATGAAATGAAATGGATGTGGTGTAATTTATTTAATACAAAACATTAAAATACAGTAAAAAAATATCAATTATTACTTAATACTAGGTTCTTCAGTAATAAAGTGTTTAATAGTCGTCATAAATGACAGTTACTTAGTTAAGGTTGGGTAATGCGAGTGCGACAATGCATCACTAAATTGGTTAAGTTGACTTAAGTTGACTTAAGTATTGTGTAACATAAAGTGATAATAAATGAATGCAACACGTTTGTGCGATTGTTTGACGTAATTATTGTATGCTCATCTTTTTGTCTTTGCACGTATGTACTAATTCCTCTTTTAGCTCGAGTCCATTATCCTAATAGTTATGTGGTAACATTTGATGTTGAGAAGGCGTACACGTACAAAAGGTCTGATGAAAATTATATATCTTTCTTAGTAATCATCTCTAATATTTTAATAGATTTATTGCCCGCGACTTCGTCCGAGTTCTGGATGAAAGGTAACCCTATGTCCTTTCTGGTGTCCCAGACAACGTGTATGCACAATTTCATGGTGATTGGTTCAGTAGTTTTTACGTGAGATTTATAAACATCCATACATCCATACAAACTTTCGCAGGGATACAGGAAAGGACATAGCATACTTTTTATCCAGAACAAAAGTGCCATTTCCGGACAATCATCTAAAATAAAAAACTATCGTCTGGTAAAAGTGTAACAGCAATGCAGATGTTAGGCAAGTTAAGTAAAATTCCAGAAAATGAAATTCCCAAAATCAGGTATGTCCAAAGTTACGATATTTATGATTTTCGGAGGCACTTGCAAGTTTACTGTAAATATTCCAGAAAATGAAATTCCCAAAAATGTATGTCCAAAGTTACGATATTTATGAAGTTAAGATATTTATGATTGTCTGAGGCACCTGCAAGCTTACTATAAATATTCCAGAAAATGAAATTCCCAAAATGTATGTCCAAAGTTACGATATTTATGATTGTCGGAGGCACTTGCACGTTTACTATAAATATATATATATATATTATTACTTAACCGCTTAGCCTTCATGAAAAGCAAAAAAAATATCGTAATACATTTATAAATTATAGTGATCGCTTGAAAGGTACTGACATTATGTCAAGGTACACAGGTTTAAAAAACTCAAGTTGTGGGTTAATGATATTGGAAAACGATTTCGATACAAAAGTAGGTACCGCCGCCTGCTTGTTTGTCAAGTTAATTTACAATATCTTTTGCAATTTTCAAAAATAATCGATCAAGGTATTGTCTATATAGTAGGGACAAAATCTCGCTGCAGGTCGAGTCATAAATTATTTTTTGCATAGTAATGTCTCACGTGTCATTTTGCATAGTAACAATATCGAAACGAACGCTGTTAATTACACGTTCCCATAAAGCCTATAAGAGTAAGGGAGAGCGCCTGTTCTTCGCTCTACTCACACGTTTTATTGCCGCGCCTGCAGCGAGATTTTGTCCCCACTATACCTTTATTTTTTTTGCAAGTATAAATCATAAACTTTTTTTACAGCATGGATGAATATAAGAAAAGACTTAATTAAGAAACGAAACATTAAACAGGCAGACGAAAGACATTAAAATTAAACAATATTTGTTCCTGATTACTATCAAAACATCCAGCTGTATCGGAGCGAGCTCACCCAGGAGCTCGCTCCATCATAGGCCAAATCAACCAATCAAATCAAATGCCCGTTCTCTCGAACTTTGAAAAGATTCGATGGGACTGATTGATTGATGATTTGAGTTCCAAATCTTGGCAGTGCACATTATAAAGGATGTTTTCAAGTCAAAAGTATTATACAAGTCTCGGCCGAAATATAAATTATTTGCTTATTATCTAACACATATATTATTAGGTTTGCCTAGATATTTTATATCAACATGATATTAGCATACAAGATGCAATTAAGTTAGCAGCATAAAAAAATGCTGGTCGTTTATTATAAAGGTCCACGGATAGTATCTCTACGTTTTAAATTCTCTTAGAAAGTTTTCCGCTTCACCTACATAGTACTTCGAATATTACTCGATCAACAATTGCTTTATTTCCGGCCTTAGCAGCAGTAAGTAATGTAATGTTAACATTTCTACCAGTAAATTGGAGGATTGTAATCATATTAGGTATACCTATACGATTATATATGTATGTAATGTAAGTATGTAAGTACTCATGAATTACATTGCCTACTGAAGCACGGAACAGAGCATTCAAAGACGTGAAGACCATAATTAAGAAGTATAATGTAGCGTTTGTATTCGTAACATAATTATTTAGGCGAGTGAGCAAAGATTTCATGCAGCGAATGAATTATTAGTTCTGGTTTGTATTCAGTCATGTTCATGTTTACCGTCATTTGTTATTCAGTATTTTTTTTATATGCGATATATGTAAAGATGACATAATACTAATGATAATAATCTGAATTAATAATAATATTTAAATGCGAAAGTTTAAAATGTTTGTCAATCAATCACGCAACAACTTCTGCACGGATTTGAATGAAATTTGGTACACAGATAGGTTAATTAACTAGATACATGATACTTTTTATCCTGCGAAAATGTTAGGTACCTGTGGGATTAAAAAAACGAACAGGTGTTTCTTGTTGAAGCCGCAGGCACAGCTGGTTAAAAATTAATCTATTAGACGCAGTGATATGTTAAAAAGACTTTTTAACATATCACTGATTACACGTACTAATGTTAACTATTTTAATGTTGTGACTCAATACAAAGGCATCTATTTTGACAATTAAAATGTTTTCTCCCTAATGTAGATTAATGCGATTGTTAATTAATTGATTATGATTATATAATGAAACCGCAAATTAAAATCAAACGTGCGTCCATGCACATCCGTCGTCGTAACCGGCCGCCGCAATTGTGCCAAGTTTACACGTATTTGCACTTCACCAATTTCCGATTCAATGCACACCATATTTGACATCTGGATGTGGAGCAGTGGTATGAATTTTTGAAGAGCCTACGTGCACAATGCAGCGTACCAATGAACGTGACCGTCGATTAATCTGTATTGCGAAGCGATAGGGTTCAAATTCGGTTGGAATTTAAAGTAGGAAATGTCGATGTAATTGATTCGCCGTTGTCCACCCACTGCGGAGAAAGCTGAAGATTGTTCGTTCGTTTTGTTTGCCGAGTCAATGGTTAGCTAGCCACTGCGTGTGCGCAGCGCACTCCGTCTGTTTCGTAACTTCGAATTATGGCACTCTCAATTTCTATTGACATGTGCATTTTAGGATCACCTGTCCGTTCCTGTCCATTGCACAAGCATTAGTTTAGCATTAGCATTAGCAGCTTCTAGTGATACAAACATTTTCACAAGCGTTACGCCATGGGAATCGCTTGCCGTATGTGCTTAGTCTGGCGAGTTTATTGTATACTATAGTTAGTTAGTTATTGTATACAAGTTTATTGTATACTATAGTTAGTTAGTTGTTGTATACAAGTTTATTGTATACTATAGATAAACTAATCCGATATATTATTTTTACTATTAGGTAAGAGAAAAACAAAAAACAGTCAGATGTCAAACAAAAAAAAACGGAACAAAATCGGTCATTACATTTGAAGCTACGATTCAACACACAGATAAACAGACACACCAGTCAAACTTATAACACCCCGTTTTTACGTCGGAGTCTAAATATACAAGGCAAGAAGTGTCTCGAAACCTATTATAGGTTAATTTGACCAGTAAATTAACTACTTAATAAGAATTGGTGCCGAGCAACGAAATAGTATATCTCTGTATTCCAGGTCGCTGGTGCCGAGGTGTTAGACCAAAATTGCGTGAAAAAGCATTAAATAAACGCTATTCCAGCACGAGGCCAAAGTTCATCATTACCTTAATGAGATATAATGATATTAAATGGCACGATGATTGCAATGTTGTTTTGTTTACCACGAACGGAAATGCAGCTTCTAATCTCGAGGCTCTACATTAAGAATGATCATGAGAATGCAATATTTGAATTGCAGATGAAACAAGAATTTGGAACAATGGATAATGAATTCTAAATTGAATCACGAACACAATTACCATTGATAATTGAAAACGTTTCTGTTTTAATGTCCTACTAATATTATAAACTAGAGACTCGCTCCCGGCTTCGCCCAGGAAAAATATTAATTAGGTTTTATTATATATTGTGTTTTAACCTATGCACAGAATAAGAAATACAAGTAATACCTTTTTTTTTATAAGAGATGGGTTAGCTCTTGACCAAGAACCAGCCATATGGCAAGGATGAGGCCTAAGATGGAGCGAGCTCACCGAGAAGATGCCTATTCACTCGAACCTTGAAAAGATTAGGGTTATATGTGCTCGGAAATACAGACAGCCGGCAGGGAGTTCCAAACCCTTGCAGTGCGCATTATAAAGGATGTTTCAAAGCGCTTGGTCCGAAAAGGAGGGATTTCGACAAGATGAGGATGGTAGCCAGCCGTACGTTTGTATGTCCGATGGAAGAAAGTCTACGTCACATTTAATTTTAATAAATAGAACAAAATAGGTTTCACAATAGAAACTATCCTATCTTTTAAGTTGGACCAAATTACACATAGTTAAGAAGTTTTATTAAAATCGCGTCAGTAGTTTAGGAGTTCATCGCGAACAAACATGTGACACGTAATTTTTATATATATATATATATATATATATATATATATATATATATATATATATATATATATATATATATATATATATAGAGATACTCTATTAGGTTTGTCGACCGCATTACACGCAAGAAAACCGCACAACGGTATACCTTATAGTCGGATGCGAATCTAATTTTTTACCATAAAGGGAAATAGACAAGATGACAGTTCACTTGATGGTACGCTGGTTTGACTTGATGTCACCTTGGAATATCTTGCACCAAAGAACAAGGAACATGCAGGAACAACGAATGGTTGGGAGAATGATGAAAATAGGAGAACGCCTGGCTAAAGTGTTATAGCAACAAGAGATCAAGCTTTATATTCCTTATATATGTTTTTTTTTATTTTTAACGTGGACGAATTCCCGGGCACCAGCTAGTTATGAATAAATCTTTCTTTTTCTTCTATAAAGTTCGAGTGAAAGGAATGATAAACATAACAATACAGGTTGTAATAATCTAGCCGCAAGTTTAGTGAGAGTTGTTTGACTGATGTGACCTCTGTAAGTTCGTACTATAATATTTTGTCTACAATCATTAAGTAGGTATGTATAGAGCTACCTATTAAGGGGTAAACCAAGGCTAAATCCTGTATGATAAGAGCTTACAAGAAAGTGTCCACGCAATTGGTTTGAAAAAAATATATGTTATAGGTACTTAAACATGTGAAGAACAAATTGTATTGTTTAGAATTTCCATCGAAGTAATAGAAACCCCACAATAAATAATTAGAAACACAGAGACACGTCAAACTTATAATAACACTCTGTTTTTGCATCGGGCGTCGTTAAGCACATAAATGTTTAAGAAAAAAACTATTGTGACTATCAATGTCTGTATCTAAGCGTTTAGCGAATTCTATTGTCTATTATCTATAATCATTGATCGAATAGGCTATTATTTCAAAGTAGAATAATCCGATATTCGGAACCATTATTTTTGTCTGTTGTGTTCTATATTATTTTGGTCTTCCAGTTGTTTTATCGATTTTTCCTTGACTGTCTATATCAGTGGCATATATATGGCTACTGCTGGGATTTATATTGCATTTTAATTACTGTAACTAGGCAATATGGTTAAACGTAATCGATAGTTGATATCGACTTATTAGAAATCGTCGCCGAGTCGGTCAGTGTGTCAGATAAACCAATGTGCGCGAACAGGTCCTGCGTTGGCAACTGGCAATGACCGCGTGCTCTTTATGATTAACAAAACCATTTACAATTTTGTGTCGAAATTGAAGCGCTTTTTTATATTATAATAATTATAAAGCTGAAGAGTTTGTTTGTTTGTTTGTTTGAACGCGCTAATCTCAGGAACTACTGGTTCGAATTGAAAAATTCTTTTTGTGTTGGATAGATCATTTATCGAGGAAGGCTTTAGGCTATAGGTATAACATCACGTTGCGACTAATAGGAGCGAAGAAACAGTCGAAAATGTGGAAAAAAACGGGGAAAATTATTCATCATTGAGGGCTTCCGTTGCGTGCGCTGCGAAAACCGTTCGAGATACCCAAATGATTCCTAAAATAACTATTCCACGCGGACGAAGTCGCGAGCACCAGCTAGTTATACATATTGGAATTGTATGAAGAGAGAAATATTACTAATAATATAAATGTGAATGTGAGTTTGTTTGTTTATTACGCTTTCACGCAAAAACTAACATAACCACCAGAAATAACATAGGGTACCTTTCATCCAGAACGCGGACGAAGTCGCGGGAACCAGCTAGTGATATAATTATATTATAGAAAAAACATATTTGAAATTTTGGTGTAAGTAATATTATAAAATGATGATTTATCGAACGCATACAAAATACGAGAATGTTACAGCAGTAACATAATAAATAAAGTAACGATAAGTAATAAGTATGTAACATAGTTAATAAGCGAGCATCGTTTCAATCTCTTTATATCAAATCTCTTTGATATTTATTGATATTACGCTGAGTTGAGTTACTAGACATACCTTGTAAGGCCCCTAAGATACTAAATGTCTGCAGGATTAATGAACTATATTTCATCTAAATTGTATTCATTAAAAGAGTAATGTAAAGAAATAGAATAAGCCAGAAAGAGATGGCAATAGTGTAATTGAGTGTAAACAACCAGGACGAAAGTGTAAGGAATCCGGATCAACCGGTGGTCATTGAAGTGATCAGTGAACTTGAGGAAAGCAAAACTATTTATATGATGAGATAAAAACAGTATGTATATATTAAAAGTTGATTGGTAGATAGGTATTAGTTCCTTCATATGAATTTAATTTTGTACTGCTGTGTTTTGATGTCTTTAAGGGAATTCTAATAATGTAATTGAACTTCTGAGACTAAAAAGTCCCACCAGTTTAATAAATTCAACTCCCTATTGAACTAGTGGGAATAGACCAAAGTGTTATGAATAATGTTGCATAATGCTTCACAGTTATAATTCGTGATAGACACCGTTATAGACGCAACCGTTATAGACATATTAACATTTAGGTAAATTCAAAGTGATATGTCATTTTAAAGGTTAAAAATGTCTATGACGGTTGCCTTATCCATAAAGTGAATGATACGGAATAAGAGGCATTATGTTCTGTTCATAATCTGCTGTTATCCTTATCATATTTTCTTATTCTAGCCTTTACTTTATTTCTTTTTTTTAAAGAGCTTTGAGATTTTCGGATCTATAGTTACAGTTCCAGATCATTGTGTTGTAAAATTTTAGTGCTTTAATTTGGATCCACGAGATTTGTTTTTAGGTTGCATCAAATATTTATTTTACAACTTGAGACACGAATTCAAAAACTGAATTAAGTTAAAAAAGTCTAGTTAATAGATTAGAGTTAGAATATATTAAATAAGAATGAAATAGTTGTGTAAATAGTGTGTAAATATAATATAGTTTTAATGTAACTGTAACCACAAATTCTATTTATTATAATATAATATCCTTGTATAATATTGCAAAAGTGAAAAATGACAATAATTGGTAAATACGAAGCAATCGTTTGTTCAAACAGTGTTTCATGATTGAACACTTTGAACAGTAGAATTTACGAGTAAAGTGTAAATGTCAGAGTTCACAACACTCTAATTGTTGAGAAAGACTTCAAGAAGCGACTACTTAATAGGGTGGGTCAAGGGAGTTAGAGAAATATTCAGTTTGCTTATGGATTTCGTAACGCGCAAACAAAGGTTAGAAATATAAATTTATTGTAAGCAGAAATAAAGAAATGTAAAGTGTAAAGACGAGACAGGAGATATATAATATATCTCTTAGACGCCATTGAGTTTCTTAATAGTTAATGTGTTAACAAAATATTTATAATACTAGTTGTTGCACGCGACTTCAGCTGTAACATAACAGGCGTTATAAAAACTATCATATTTTTTAAGTTGGATCAAATTACACATAAGTTACGAAATTTTATCAAAATCGCTTCAGTAGTTTAGGAGTTAATCGCGAACAAACATGTGACACCCAATTTTTATATATATAGAGATTATTATTATAATAAATGTTATTGCCAACACATGTCCTTGTTATTCGGTGAATGGTAGATGGTAGGCAATCTGAATTTAAATAAAAATCCATTCTAGGTCAATTTAAAGTGATTTAAACTTACAACTTTCCATGTTAAATATTCTACGCGTGAAACGGTAGTTGGCCATTTAGAATAAATTTTTTGTTAGCCATTGTCTCTGAACCTTTTGTTTTGTTCTCATTTATTATCGTCTTCACAATTATTGGTTTTAAGTAGTTTTAAGCATGGCTAATTTTTAATTTTATATTATCTACGTTTTAATTGTTTAACCAATGACCTGATTTTGACAAAATTTGCTAAAAATATAGTTTGAATCCTCGGAAAGGACATGCTTAGGCGTGAATTTTATATAAAATATATAAAATATTTTTGATCAAATTTATATTTACCTACTACACCATTGACATCGCTTAAACTTTCGCCAGTCAATATCATTAAAATTTGTTCGTCCCTTTCAAAGAAAATAATGTCAACGTCTTCTTATCAGCAGACACGAAGCAATTTATTTTCTTTATATTCATATAAATCTCGACATACATCTAAAGTTGGTGCCTATTCAAAATAAGATTACGTAAGCATACAGTTAAAATTAAAGTTGCAATTACCTCGAAGCCATTGTTGCAATAAAAACTAATGCAACTTTGTAAAGATGGTCCTTTCTGATGATGAGTTTGTTGGAGAAACACGTTCACAGAAATCACTAAAATGACAATAATCAAATTTCACTGCAATTATCACTTTTGTCACACACTATCACCGCGATGATTTGAAATTGGAAACACAGTTGAAGATTGGCCGGTAATAATAGTTTTTTTTTGAAATTAGAATGTTCCGTCTGATAGAAATCTGTTCCGGTATTTTATGTTCGTGATCCACGTGCGATGACGCGGTGTGGTTCGAAGCGAATGCGGTTCCGAGTCCGAGTAGCCGGACCAGTTGATGAGAGTCGCTCTGATGGTCGGTCATTTCTTTCACAGATTTCTTTCGCGTCTAGCTTGGAACACTTTTGAGCCAGTTTTTTAGCAATTTCCAACATTTTGACAATCGAATCGTCATCGTCACTTTTTAATGAAACGCCGATTGTGAACAAGATTGACGGTTTTCTCATTTAGTTTGCAATAGGTAAGTGAGTGTGTGGTCAAACTCAGATGGAGGAGAGGGGGTGAATTGTAGTGTAGTTAGTTTGCCATGAAAGAAATGGTTTGTTTAATTTTTCTGTTACTTGCAAGCATGTACTTTCGCACGAGATCGTAGGACGAGGTTATGCCGTGCATTTAAAAAAATACTAGGGTTTGCGATTTCATTTCTCCTTAAAGAAGAGTCGATCTCCTAGCGCTATAATAAGTTTATGTTAAGGTCGTAAGACACGCTGACGGACCACTTAATGATAGGTGACTACCTACCATCTGTACTTATACTTATGTACCTATATACAAATACAAAATACAAAAATACAAAATAATAATAGGGGACCTCCTAAGAATACTTATATAAGAATCCTATTAAGTATAAGTATACACTTATACTTATCCGTACTAATATTATAAATGCGAAAGTTTGTATGGATGTATGGATGGATAAATGTATGGATGTTTGTAACTCTTTCACGCAAAATCTACTGAACCGATCACCATGAAATTTTGCATACACGTTGTCTGGGACACCAGAAAGGACATAGGGTACCTTTCATCCAAAACGCGGACGAAGTCGAGGGCACCAGCTAGTAAAGACATTAACACAAGTAACTTGACAGGTGCTGAAAGACCGCTGCCGACCATAGAAGGATTAAAGTTAATATAAGTTAAACGGTTTCCAAGTTCATTGACCTTAGATCAGGATAAAATTCTAATACACAGAAAAAATAAAGTTTTACAGCGCTTCTTCCGATTCACCGAATAAATAATAATATTATTTATTCGTCAACCCCTTGATTTTGTATTTTACTTAACACCATAGTAATTTTATTAATCCGATACCAACTTCTTACGATCAACAAAAAAAAACTTATACGGTCTTACTACAAAAGATTCAGTAAGCACTGTTCAAACACATGCTTAGTTAGACAAGCATTAAGCATTTAAGCATTGGTCAGCGAGCGTTTAAAATGTCCCTACCACAAAACCTTATTTAGCGCTTGTTTCGGTAGACAGTGTTAAAGTACGTGAATGTTATTGAATTATGGCAACCTTGGCAAACATTCATTCAGTCACTCGCCCTGCATTCATGTCGTTTTCATTTTACGCAGATCTGATAGGCGTATAATGATGAATTTTGGTTTTTACAAGCTATTATTACGGACTATATTAATGATATCAGCAAATTATAAGATTGGAATAAGTAATAAATTACAACAAATACGTTAGATTATTTATAAAATTTCGTAATACCAGAAAATATTGAGCATAATGGAACGTAACTAACACTGACGTAATTGTCAAATGGGGTAAAATGTAAAGTTTGATTTGTTAAAATTGTTAAATAAAATTTTTATTTGAGGATCCACCTCTAGCATCACATGGTAGATCATCCTTTATTAAATAAATAATCTTGTTACCAAAGTTATATATTCGAATGGATTAATTATCTCACGATGTATTCTATCTCAAAAATTATCCATGTAATCCATATCCTCAATTAAATTTAAAATATCCATACTCATTTATAAAATCAAAAGAAATCTTTAATATTAACTATTAAGTATATGCAAAACGAAATTTGACACAATACGTCAGAGGAAGAGAGGCCGTTAACTAGATATACACTCGTTAAACTAGCATATGGCGGTGGTTAAATTTAAATAATGCTCAAGCATTGTTAAACCCTAAACAATGCATAGACACTCTTTTGTAGTAAAGTTTTTTTTTAACACGTGTTTTATGCCTGATTAAAGTGTGTTTAATGTTTTTGTAGTAAGACCGTTAGGATTTAGGATTAACTAGTCTAACTAAAAAAAAACCACCCGCACGCAGCAACAAATCTCTGCTTTGTTTTCATACCATAAGTTTTTTTTTTTTCATACCATAAAGTATGATATAATCTTATTAATTTCCAAAATATGGTTTGAAAGTTAATGCCTCAATGATTATTTATCATTTGACTTGTATGTGTAAACTAACGCTATCTGTTGACAGCAGCTAAAACTTTGTATACAGCGCCATCTGTTTTTCAATAACGAAATTAAAATATCAAGTAGGTACATAACTAGTATTATGTGTTTGATTTACTCGATAGGTGTCACTTTTACACTCTTAACGGTAGATTTAGGAAAATAATTATGGAGGAGGAAATCAGAGTCTAAAGTTATATAAGTCCAACACTCGGTTTCGCCCGAGATGCTTTTTTTGCTGTAGATTTTCAGTGTTTGATAAAAAAATATTTGATAAATTGAAAGAGAAGAAGATGGCTAGCAGAGAAGAAGAAGAAGCATTGCCGAACACGCGGTACCGTACCGCGTACCTACCGCTCTTGGCTCTGGCATTTTATAAACTTTTAAAAATTTTAAAAGCCTCACCTTAAACAAGTACCTGTGATAAAATACATTATGCTTGTTTAAATACTTACTACTTAGAATTTTGTCTTCTTGTTTTATTTTTATTTTAATCTTTCGTAACAAGTTTCTTTGTTTTCTCTAGTCAAGACAATTTCAATAACTACCTAATTAGCACTAATTATTTAATAAGTCATCTCAATTCAGTGAAAGCTAATTTAATATGAATTTGTTACTGAATATAATTAATCACAAGCCAAACACGCGCAGTCAAGATGCAACGCAATCATAATAATATATATCGTTAATTTTATTCGTAGAACGTTTTTTTTTATTTTTTATAAGAGATGGGTTTGCTCTTGGCCAACAACCAGCCATGTGGCAAGGATGAGGCCTAAGATGGAGCGAGCTCACCCAGAAGATGCCTATTCACTCGAACCTTGAAAAGATTAGGGTTATATGTGCTCGGAAACACAGACGCCGGCAGGGAGTTCCAAACCCTGGGGCAGTGCGCATTATAAAGGATGTTTCAAATCGCTTGGTCCGAAAAGGAGGGATTTCGACAAGATGAGAACGTGGCGAAGTTTTAGTAAAATACCAATTCTAGTTGTTATACCTATATTTAAAACTAGCTGTTGCACGTGAAATGTGCACGTAAAAATTTAAATAATTTAATTATTTTAAATGTAAAATAAAATTCATGGACACACACGTCAAATTTATAAAATCCCGTTTTTGCGTCGGACGTCGGGGGTTAATGAAACAAGATTTCCGCAAAGAAAACTTGTAAGTACAGAGAGCAAATTCGCGTTGAGGTAAATGTATTAATTTAATATTCTTGGCGCCACCGAAGAACAAGAAGCGGCCATAAATTAAATACGCCTCACAACAATTTTTATTTACACATCAACATAACATAATAACATTGAAGTAGATTTCGCAACTGAGACGTATCCGCTTTATTGAGGAAGTGGACCAATGATTTTGTTTTTAATTTACCCAAAACCCGCTAATTAGTATACTTACCAATGTTCTTTTGAGTAATTAATTAAAAATTGCAAATTAACTCGATCCCTTTACGGTTGTGTTATAACGCTTTGTTACGCCTATGGTGGTACAATTAATTAATAGATAAACAAAATATTTTGTAACATGTATTTTTTTAACATATATTTAACATATATACGTCCGCGTCCGATCGCTACTAAACTTCACAGGATTACCCGTAGGAGTAATCTCAAGATTGTCTGAAAATTTAATCGAAATTGGTTCAGCTGTTTTGGAGTCCATAGGGAACATACATACCCACACACGTCGCGTTTTATATATTATATAGATTGAACCAATATTATTTTACCTAAAATTCCTTAAAATTATTGCGAAACCAAAAATTAACATAAAAATATTTCATGTATTCTTCTTGCTGTGCCTCTATCAACCTGGAAAAGTCTTCTATGTTTCTTGTTCGTCGGAACAGCTCAACAGCTCAGCTATCCCGATCCACTCTCTGACGTTCTTCAGCCTCGGATTCTTTCTTCGCCCAGCCTTTCTCTCTCCAGCGACTCGCTATCATAACAAGCTGAAGTGGGTCGTATCGCTCATAGATAAGACCCAAGATTGTGTGAATCTCATGATCGTTATGGCACACAGTGTTTTTCAGTCATAAAAAGAACAGCCAGCCTCCAATTAAATACACTCTTCTGTTTTGATGCCCGAGCAAAAGACACTCGTATCCTTTCAGTTTTATGGTTGTCTATTTATATTATTAGAGTGTTGAAAATGTTAGCTTGCAACACCCAGGATTTTCTCTCGATGGCTGATAGCAAACTTGCAAAAATAGAGATACAAATGTAATACTTTCCTCTGAAGTTGCTTGTGCATCAAATAGGCAAGCTTTTGTTATAGTCAGGCTTCCAACCACTGTCCTTCATAATGGTTCTGCTTCATCCAGGTGATCATGACAAACACTGACATATGACAAATAACTCGTTGATACCGACAGCAACGGCTGTTACGATGACATTGATAGCGAGAAATAAAAACGATTATGATAATGAATTACATTAGTTAAATTTTATGCGAACTGCTTCCCTGTTCCTATTTTTAGCATAGCATAATCTTTTGCTAGTTATTATCGATGATTTATCACACATTTCCAAAGATAATTGATTGGTCTCGCTGCGCTCGACTAGATAGAGCACTATACAAAGCTCCGTAATTGCGGCAAGTTTTTATTGTAGTATGTGTAAAACATCGTCACTTTTTATCACTTTTTACACAGTTTTATTATATTTTTACACAGTTTCACTACGCAAACTTACATTTTATTATGCTCAAAATTTAATAAAATATTCGGCACGTACACATCACAGACAGTTTGCAGTGTGACTATGGCTCGGGTACGCCGAATTCGGCGTAGTATTTATTGCCGCATTTTACAAGTACAACGGCGGTATCTAGTCGAGCGCAGCGAGACCAATCATTCATCTATGCACATTTCATTAACCTACTTGGTGTCTGCATTAGTGATGTACTGAGATGGCATTTTGATTAAACATCACACCCGTCCGAGCCCGAGGCTATATCCGTCCATTTTGTTTACAAGAGCGCACGTAATAATATTATGTAAGTCTTCGTAACGTGAAGTGAGATTATAACACGTGAAGTAGTGGCCGTTATCCCTTTGTTAAAAACTTGTTTGGACGATGGCACACTTTAAAAAAAAAGGTGTTAGCATTTTCAGACCTGTCAATCGCAGTGTTTGTATAGAAATAGGTGAATGCATTCACGACATCACAACTTGATTACGTATTGAGAATTGACTTGTCTACGGCTGGTCAACTAACACTAGATCCTACTAATATTATAAATGCGAAAGTTTGTTTGGATGTATGGATGTATGTATGGATGTTTGTAACCCTTTCACGCAAAAACTACTGAACCGATCACCATGAAGTTTTGCATACACGTTGTCTGGGACACCAGAAAGGACATAGGGTACCTTTCATCCAAAACGCGGACGAAGTCGAGGGCACCAGCTAGTAAAGACATTAACACAAGTAACTTGACAGGTGCTGAAAGACCGCTGCCGACCATAGAAGGATTAAAGTTAATATAAGTTAAACGGTTTCCAAGTTCATTGACCTTAGATCAGGATAAAATTCTAATACACAGAAAAAATAAAGTTTTACAGCGCTTCTTCCGATTCACCGAATAAATAATAATATTATTTATTCGTCAACCCCTTGATTTTGTATTTTACTTAACACCATAGTAATTTTATTAATCCGATACCAACTTCTTACGATCAACAAAAAAAAACTTATACGGTCTTACTACAAAAGATTCAGTAAGCACTGTTCAAACACATGCTTAGTTAGACAAGCATTAAGCATTTAAGCATTGGTCAGCGAGCGTTTAAAATGTCCCTACCACAAAACCTTATTTAGCGCTTGTTTCGGTAGACAGTGTTAAAGTACGTGAATGTTATTGAATTATGGCAACCTTGGCAAACATTCATTCAGTCACTCGCCCTGCATTCATGTCGTTTTCATTTTACGCAGATCTGATAGGCGTATAATGATGAATTTTGGTTTTTACAAGCTATTATTACGGACTATATTAATGATATCAGCAAATTATAAGATTGGAATAAGTAATAAATTACAACAAATACGTTAGATTATTTATAAAATTTCGTAATACCAGAAAATATTGAGCATAATGGAACGTAACTAACACTGACGTAATTGTCAAATGGGGTAAAATGTAAAGTTTGATTTGTTAAAATTGTTAAATAAAATTTTTATTTGAGGATCCACCTCTAGCATCACATGGTAGATCATCCTTTATTAAATAAATAATCTTGTTACCAAAGTTATATATTCGAATGGATTAATTATCTCACGATGTATTCTATCTCAAAAATTATCCATGTAATCCATATCCTCAATTAAATTTAAAATATCCATACTCATTTATAAAATCAAAAGAAATCTTTAATATTAACTATTAAGTATATGCAAAACGAAATTTGACACAATACGTCAGAGGAAGAGAGGCCGTTAACTAGATATACACTCGTTAAACTAGCATATGGCGGTGGTTAAATTTAAATAATGCTCAAGCATTGTTAAACCCTAAACAATGCATAGACACTCTTTTGTAGTAAAGTTTTTTTTTAACACGTGTTTTATGCCTGATTAAAGTGTGTTTAATGTTTTTGTAGTAAGACCGTTAGGATTTAGGATTAACTAGTCTAACTAAAAAAAAACCACCCGCACGCAGCAACAAATCTCTGCTTTGTTTTCATACCATAAGTTTTTTTTTTTTCATACCATAAAGTATGATATAATCTTATTAATTTCCAAAATATGGTTTGAAAGTTAATGCCTCAATGATTATTTATCATTTGACTTGTATGTGTAAACTAACGCTATCTGTTGACAGCAGCTAAAACTTTGTATACAGCGCCATCTGTTTTTCAATAACGAAATTAAAATATCAAGTAGGTACATAACTAGTATTATGTGTTTGATTTACTCGATAGGTGTCACTTTTACACTCTTAACGGTAGATTTAGGAAAATAATTATGGAGGAGGAAATCAGAGTCTAAAGTTATATAAGTCCAACACTCGGTTTCGCCCGAGATGCTTTTTTTGCTGTAGATTTTCAGTGTTTGATAAAAAAATATTTGATAAATTGAAAGAGAAGAAGATGGCTAGCAGAGAAGAAGAAGAAGCATTGCCGAACACGCGGTACCGTACCGCGTACCTACCGCTCTTGGCTCTGGCATTTTATAAACTTTTAAAAATTTTAAAAGCCTCACCTTAAACAAGTACCTGTGATAAAATACATTATGCTTGTTTAAATACTTACTACTTAGAATTTTGTCTTCTTGTTTTATTTTTATTTTAATCTTTCGTAACAAGTTTCTTTGTTTTCTCTAGTCAAGACAATTTCAATAACTACCTAATTAGCACTAATTATTTAATAAGTCATCTCAATTCAGTGAAAGCTAATTTAATATGAATTTGTTACTGAATATAATTAATCACAAGCCAAACACGCGCAGTCAAGATGCAACGCAATCATAATAATATATATCGTTAATTTTATTCGTAGAACGTTTTTTTTTATTTTTTATAAGAGATGGGTTTGCTCTTGGCCAACAACCAGCCATGTGGCAAGGATGAGGCCTAAGATGGAGCGAGCTCACCCAGAAGATGCCTATTCACTCGAACCTTGAAAAGATTAGGGTTATATGTGCTCGGAAACACAGACGCCGGCAGGGAGTTCCAAACCCTGGGGCAGTGCGCATTATAAAGGATGTTTCAAATCGCTTGGTCCGAAAAGGAGGGATTTCGACAAGATGAGAACGTGGCGAAGTTTTAGTAAAATACCAATTCTAGTTGTTATACCTATATTTAAAACTAGCTGTTGCACGTGAAATGTGCACGTAAAAATTTAAATAATTTAATTATTTTAAATGTAAAATAAAATTCATGGACACACACGTCAAATTTATAAAATCCCGTTTTTGCGTCAGACGTCGGGGGTTAATGAAACAAGATTTCCGCAAAGAAAACTTGTAAGTACAGAGAGCAAATTCGCGTTGAGGTAAATGTATTAATTTAATATTCTTGGCGCCACCGAAGAACAAGAAGCGGCCATAAATTAAATACGCCTCACAACAATTTTTATTTACACATCAACATAACATAATAACATTGAAGTAGATTTCGCAACTGAGACGTATCCGCTTTATTGAGGAAGTGGACCAATGATTTTGTTTTTAATTTACCCAAAACCCGCTAATTAGTATACTTACCAATGTTCTTTTGAGTAATTAATTAAAAATTGCAAATTAACTCGATCCCTTTACGGTTGTGTTATAACGCTTTGTTACGCCTATGGTGGTACAATTAATTAATAGATAAACAAAATATTTTGTAACATGTATTTTTTTAACATATATTTAACATATATACGTCCGCGTCCGATCGCTACTAAACTTCACAGGATTACCCGTAGGAGTAATCTCAAGATTGTCTGAAAATTTAATCGAAATTGGTTCAGCTGTTTTGGAGTCCATAGGGAACATACATACCCACACACGTCGCGTTTTATATATTATATAGATTGAACCAATATTATTTTACCTAAAATTCCTTAAAATTATTGCGAAACCAAAAATTAACATAAAAATATTTCATGTATTCTTCTTGCTGTGCCTCTATCAACCTGGAAAAGTCTTCTATGTTTCTTGTTCGTCGGAACAGCTCAACAGCTCAGCTATCCCGATCCACTCTCTGACGTTCTTCAGCCTCGGATTCTTTCTTCGCCCAGCCTTTCTCTCTCCAGCGACTCGCTATCATAACAAGCTGAAGTGGGTCGTATCGCTCATAGATAAGACCCAAGATTGTGTGAATCTCATGATCGTTATGGCACACAGTGTTTTTCAGTCATAAAAAGAACAGCCAGCCTCCAATTAAATACACTCTTCTGTTTTGATGCCCGAGCAAAAGACACTCGTATCCTTTCAGTTTTATGGTTGTCTATTTATATTATTAGAGTGTTGAAAATGTTAGCTTGCAACACCCAGGATTTTCTCTCGATGGCTGATAGCAAACTTGCAAAAATAGAGATACAAATGTAATACTTTCCTCTGAAGTTGCTTGTGCATCAAATAGGCAAGCTTTTGTTATAGTCAGGCTTCCAACCACTGTCCTTCATAATGGTTCTGCTTCATCCAGGTGATCATGACAAACACTGACATATGACAAATAACTCGTTGATACCGACAGCAACGGCTGTTACGATGACATTGATAGCGAGAAATAAAAACGATTATGATAATGAATTACATTAGTTAAATTTTATGCGAACTGCTTCCCTGTTCCTATTTTTAGCATAGCATAATCTTTTGCTAGTTATTATCGATGATTTATCACACATTTCCAAAGATAATTGATTGGTCTCGCTGCGCTCGACTAGATAGAGCACTATACAAAGCTCCGTAATTGCGGCAAGTTTTTATTGTAGTATGTGTAAAACATCGTCACTTTTTATCACTTTTTACACAGTTTTATTATATTTTTACACAGTTTCACTACGCAAACTTACATTTTATTATGCTCAAAATTTAATAAAATATTCGGCACGTACACATCACAGACAGTTTGCAGTGTGACTATGGCTCGGGTACGCCGAATTCGGCGTAGTATTTATTGCCGCATTTTACAAGTACAACGGCGGTATCTAGTCGAGCGCAGCGAGACCAATCATTCATCTATGCACATTTCATTAACCTACTTGGTGTCTGCATTAGTGATGTACTGAGATGGCATTTTGATTAAACATCACACCCGTCCGAGCCCGAGGCTATATCCGTCCATTTTGTTTACAAGAGCGCACGTAATAATATTATGTAAGTCTTCGTAACGTGAAGTGAGATTATAACACGTGAAGTAGTGGCCGTTATCCCTTTGTTAAAAACTTGTTTGGACGATGGCACACTTTAAAAAAAAAGGTGTTAGCATTTTCAGACCTGTCAATCGCAGTGTTTGTATAGAAATAGGTGAATGCATTCACGACATCACAACTTGATTACGTATTGAGAATTGACTTGTCTACGGCTGGTCAACTAACACTAGATCCTACTAATATTATAAATGCGAAAGTTTGTTTGGATGTATGGATGTATGTATGGATGTTTGTAACCCTTTCACGCAAAAACTACTGAACCGATCACCATGAAGTTTTGCATACACGTTGTCTGGGACACCAGAAAGGACATAGGGTACCTTTTATCCAGAACGCGGACGAATTCGCGGGCACCAGCTAGTATACTGATAAATCGATATACTGATAAATAGATATACTGATAAATAGATACACTGATATATTGATATACTGATAAATAGACTAGATAACTATATAAATAACACAAGGAAAACTGTATCTCTCCCTAAATATTATAGTTGCATTCCCAGTAGTTCGGTTGACAGTTCGGTTGACCGAACTAATGAGACTTTTTTTCCCAGTTATCCATAAAACTACATCAGTCGCTACATCTACTTGTTATTTTTTTATATTGACGACTTTCTTATGAACGTGTAGCTGTCTAAATTTTAAATCTTTTAAAGTTTCTGGTTACATTACACGGCTTAGCTTATGCTGACTAAACTCAATTACCTACTTCAGACGTTTATTTCTGATTAAAGTAAGTGCGAATCGATTTAGTAAGAAATTTGTAAGTTTTGAGATTCAAAGGCGTTTCTTTTTTTTGTTTACAAATGTTTTGACTATCAGATCTTCCAATCAGAATCAAAAATAGCAGATTTCGAGTGATATTTTTTTTCCAAAAACTCAAAGGCGTTTTACAGAACACGAAAACAGTAAACGGAATGACAGCTGCCACAAGAAAGAAAGTCATGGTCGAAAAGATCATTTACTTATAGAAAATTTAATTGTTGTTAACCACGCTATTATACTCGTAAAATCTAAAATATGAAACAGTAATTGTAACAGTAAAACGCTCACCAAAATGTTGTGAAATGTTCTTCTCCGAATCTTTCCACGGTTTGTGCTTCACTCACATTTGCGCGTTTTTATTTTCACTGGAAATTGAGAGTGTCGCCGGAGCAGCCGGCGCGCGATTACCACCGATCGCACTGCGCACGAGTCGCGTTGTGTTCTGAACGTGGAACGTAATCACTCCTACCTTCCACGGAGACAGGCCGACTATTTGCCCAGTGCTTTGTTTCATTGCTCGCCCATTGATCAATCAAATTTCGCAAGAGCTCCCTAGGTACTTACCGTCTAAAGAAATCTTTATCGCAAAATATGTGCTTTTATAAAAAGAGGTAAGTAATATTACAAATTTTTTAGAAGTGTTAGGAAATATTTATCTCTGAAATTATTTTGATTGGATTTTATTTAATGTCGCAACGATTTCAATGTGCGTGAAAAGTGTGCGCCAGAAATCCATTCTATCTATATCCATACTGTTCCATATTACTTATCACTTATCACCCAGAAAAAAAGTACTGTTCCTGAGGGATCCGGCGTTATATTGCTTATATATTTTTTATTTTACAACGCGGACGATTTTGTAATTATTGAGCATCGAAGGCATTGCATAATTTTCCCCTACGTAATTTAATTACGTTTTAGCGCTTCTTTTCTTTCTAGCTCAAATCCTAAAACTTCACACTTGGAGCTAAAAATTTACAGTATGACTTTGTCTGTTATAACCTGTTGAAAATAAACTAAAAATTTTGATTTTTTTTTTGCTCCTTTAATTGTTGTGAGAAGTGTATAAGAAAATGTTATTTGGCGTCGTCTACTTATTGAACAACATTTATATCCTATACTTTATATATTGATTCATTAATATTCGATCTATCGAACGAGTAACATAACAACATCATATCGTATTGTTTGACTTTTGGTTGACACGCAAAGAATCTGTGTATATCAAACAACATTGTAACTTCTCTGAAATCGCGTGAGCGGTAACATTAACTAAAATCATTTATTAAACAATTTTACACTTATCAGTATAATGAAATATAGCGCAAACCTATCACCAATCATATTACGATTAAATCGGTACGACTTGACCACACTTGACTGAAGTTTTACACTTTTTTTTGTTAAGCTAATGTGTGGCTTCGTTGAAATTAGATAAGGATGGCTGGTTTTAACATTGTTTCATATTTTTACATAAACATACTGCCATACTGCGTTTCCTAGTCAAAAAATCTTGGTTTCCATTTTCTCTTTCCCTGGCTTGACAAGGAATATTTACCGGTGGTGATAGAGCCATTAGAAGAACTAGGTACTTAATACACATCTTCCCCAACAACAGCATCTTACACAACTGATAGCGCTCTGTGAACTTATAAAAACCTGAAATCTGAATGGTGCCTTCAACCTCACCCCACCCCCTGCACCCTGAGCACACACCCCCACCCCTGAGGACTTTTAGCATGTTCATCTGGTTAACCGCACCGCAAGGTATAACTGTACCAAATAGGTACTTCCCCTGATTTTATTAATTTGACTGCGCTATAAAATATAAACATAGATGCCTCATTTAAAATGACAGTCCCCGAAAATATCAATTTGAAAACGAAAAAATATATGAAAAACACATTTATAAACATGAAAAAAAAAATCTTTTTAAAAAATCTTTCACCAATAGTTAGAATAGAATTTCATAATGGACATATGTAGGCTAAAAATTTACACGCGGGCGAAGCCGCGGGCGCCAACTATCTGAAAATAAAAATACAACGCTTTGCAAAAGTATAATGTATGTATTTATAGGCATAAATTTGGTATACCTATGTACCTAGACCTAGACCTACCTATACCTAGACCTAGACATACCAGTAGCAAAAACTACTGAATGGATTTCAATGAAATTTTGCATACAACGTGTATGCAAAATTTCATTGAAATCCATTCTGTCTGGGACACCAGAAAGGACAAAGTGTACCTTTCATCCAGAAAAAAAGTACTGCTCCCGAGGGATCATCTAAAATTAAGGAAACTAACTCCTGGCTAAGTGTAATAGCAATAACTATGTCAGGCGATATATTGCTTTTTCAACGTGGACGAAGTCGCGGGCACCAGCTAGTATTTGTAATAATTGTAATTCCAGTTAATCTTTATAACTAAATTAATTGGGATTTAATTCTAAAATCTAAGATATAATGTTCTAGACAGTCCAAGACCAACCTTTTTTTTTGTTTTGTATGTCCTTTGTTTTGTATGCGTCCATAATCACTACATAGTATAAAACAAAGTCGCTTTTTCTGTCCCTATGTCCCTTTGTATGCTTAGATCTTTAAAACTACGCAACGGATTTTAATGCGGTTTTCACTAATGGGTAGAGTGGTTCTCGAGGAAGGTTTAAGTACATAATTTACTAAGTTACGCGGGAGAAGTCGCGGGCAGCAGCTTTAATTTTATTAACACGTAACGTAATTTTATAAACTATAACTAACATGTAGTGCCATCTGTTAACAGACTTTTTCCATTATTCGAAGTGAGATTAGATGAATTAGAGTACTACATTGCTTCAAACAGAATTCCCTAGATGGCGTTGTAAATTTTGCATACACGTTGTCTGGGACTCCAAAAAGGACATAGGGTACCTTTCATCCAGAACGCGGACGAAGTCGCGGGCACCAGCTAGTACTTAATAATATAGGTAAGTCTGGTGAAACCGGATAGTCTAACTATTTAAACAGAAAGTTTCGCACTGCAGATCGTACCTCCGATATTTAGATATTGCGTGTACGCATTGTATCTTTCCTCGTGTAATAGGCGAACTTAATTTTGTTATGATATTTCTAGACTCTTTCTTTACTATGTAGGCATTGATGAATACACTAAGACAAGGATTGAACCTCAGCTCAGACCGAACACAATTTTTACTAAAATGTGCGAACCATCGAAATAATGTACTTTGAGCACAACAATTTTTTGTAGTTTCTTAGGGTTAAACGAACAGATGTAAAATTGGAAGGTTATTCTTAATTTTTTTTTGTATTTTATAACTAATTAAAAAAAAAAGTGTTATTAAAGTGCAATATTATAATAAAAATAATAGTAATATAAGTACTTAGAATTTTGACCATAATGGTTTAGGGTTCACTTATGTTAATGTGAATTGACAAAAATATGCAATTACGAAGGTTATGTGTTATATTTTACAAAATTCTAAAAAAGTGGTCAAAGAAAAATAACTATCGTGATTTTATAAAGTTGAATGAAATAATTATTTTCAAAGTCAACCAAATACCCTTTCTGTTATGTGATCGATGACCTACTAAGATAATTATGTGGATGTAATAAATTTTAATGTTATGTCGCTGCCTATAATGTGTGCGCTGATCGCTAAGGTTGATGATTATACAGCAAATTGTCATATTTTTAAGTAATTCAATCTTTTTATTGTATACGAAAAATATGGGGCAGGTTTACGTCCAGTGGTCCGTCCTCTGCTGACTGAGATAATGACAATAAGAAAGTTAGACGTACTCGTACTTAATATCCTATTTAGTATTGTGTGAAATAACATTCAAGTCGCTCCTAGATCAAAACACAGATTCAGAACAGGCCAGATTACTGGCTGCAGGGGCGAAGGAGTCCGGTGATTGGCTCCGGGCCTACCCGTCGCCAAACATTGGCACATTTCTTGAGCCAGACACACTTCGTCTGGCAACGTGTCTTCGTCTCGGGGTTCGTGTCTGTGCTCCACACAGGTGCGCCTGCGGCAGCGAGGTTGACGAGTTGGGTCACCACGGGCTTTCATGCCAGAAAAGTGCCGGCCGTTTCTCCAGACGTGCCTACCTTAATGGAACCAACTGGCATAGCCAGGGACGATGGCAAGAGACCGGACGGCATGTCCCTGATTCCCTGGAGTGTGGGAAGGGTTCTAGTGTGGGACGCTACTTGCGTGGACACACTGGCTCCTTCCCACATTCACGGAACGAGTAGGCAAGGGGGTGCGGCCGCTAAAGCAGCCGAAAAATTAAAGACTGCGAAATACCGGGGTCTCGGTTCCGGATACACTTTTGTGCCTTTCGGAGTCGAGACCCTTGGTCCTTGGGGTCCCAGCGCTCGTCAACTTCTCAAAGACCTCTCAAAAAGGCTTATCGACACCACTGGTGACCGACGAGCTGGCAGCTTCCTCGCGCAACGCATTAGCATTGCAATACAGCGAGGAAATGCTGCCAGTATCCTCGGTACCATGCCGAGGGCGCCCAATTTTATAGATCTTTTTTAGGCTTACTTATTTTTAGATTTTAGTTTAGTTTAGTTTTATTTAGATTAATAATTATATTTTAGTATATTAAATTGTTACATACATATTATTATTTCAGTAACTAGACTTTTTTTTTTATATAAGTCAAGGCAGCGCTTGGCCGCAATCTCACTTGATGTTAGGTGCAGATGCGGCCGAAGGTGTACCACGCTTACCTAGTAGATGCCCATTTACCCTACGTTTGAAGACCCCGAGATTGTAATTTTGGGGAAACACAGACGCAGGCAGTGAGTTCCACTCCTTAGCAGTTCGGACAAGGAAGGTGGAACTGTAACGCTTCGTGCGTGACCGAGGAACTTCAACCACGAACTTCAACCCGCCCGCGCCTCGTGTTTCGCAAGTGGAACGGTTCCGGTTGGATCAAATCGAAGAGAATGGACGCACACTCTCCATGGTCTCCATGGATTGTGATTTAGTATTTTTTTTGAAAAATAACGTTTGCCGGGTCAGCTAGTTTTCTTATAAAATCAATATTCCTAATAAGATCGTAAATGAAAATCGGAAGATATAAGTTACGTCACAATTGCTAAAGGAAAATGTTACAATTTCCATTTAATTTGACTAATTTATAAACCATGGCACACTTATTAAGGCTTCTATGAATATGTAAAGTGCGTTCATAATATATGTACCGTACCCATTGAGTTATGCAATATGATCATTTATACTAATTATAAATTATTATTATACTCAATCTATTCATAACTAACTAAACTTCTTTTCTAGCCGATGATGTTTGACAGTAGATAAAACGTGATATGTTAATTGCGTATTTCTATCTCTCAGATGGATTTATTAGGTCATTTTGTAATGATTTAGCGGTCGGTTGCTGAAATAAATCACAATATATTGAAAATAAATATATTTCTTTATTAGCTTTACTCGCGACTCTGTACCCGTGGTATGCGGAATTAGCGCGTAACTTTTTGGGCCCTGATTCTGTATGGCAAATTATGATTTCACGCTTATGTGACTTTGCCAAAACACATCAATAACTTATATTAACTTATATTAACTTCTAGTAGATATCGTAACAATTTACGAATACTATCGATTAGTAATAATATCGGTTTCGAAGTAATGAATCGCCAAGTGGTGTTAGAGAATTAGGGCCCAGTGTAAAAGTAATCAGTGAAACCCGCATTCAAATAGGTTAAGCCGTCTCTATATTAATATTTATATTAATAAAGTAATTAAATTCTAAAAAAATATTTTTTTTTAATGTATTTTAACACATTTTATATGTGGAAATAGCTATTACGTGTGTAATGTGTGTTTCCGAGCTCAACCCAAATATTTTCAAAGTTCATCTTCTGGGTGAGTTCGCTCCGTCATACTCTAGTACCTACATGGTGGAATTTCACCTCTAGGTATGGCCATATAGGCCTCATCTTCGCTACACAGCTGGACGTTGGCCAAGAGCAAATCCATCTCTAATAAAAAAAATATTACACAAATTTTTTTAACAAATTAAACTTATCAATTTAAGAAGAATTGTTATTGTAATTGTAATTGTTATAGTATTGTAAGAATAAAATTGTTCAGACTTATCGATGTAATTAAGAAGAATTTTATTGTAATGGTATTGTAAGAATGTATAATTGTTCAGATTATTGAAACAGATACGAAGAAAAAAGTACATTGCAGTAACTCTGGTTAATACCATTTCATAGTAGCGATCCGCCCGCGGCTTCGCTTGGAGTTGAAATTTTTCAATATTAGCAAATGATTACGTTATAAAATAAAATAAATATGTTCCAAAGGAGAGCAATCAGTTTTGTATGGTTGTTTTTTAAATGAAGACCGCTGTCTTCTGCCCGCTCCTCTTCGCCTCTCAATCTTGCCAAGCTAAATCTTGATAAGGTGGAGCAAATGGTATTTTCACCCCTTAATAACGCCTGTATAACACATAATATGTGTTACGAGCTTAAAGAAACGTACAAACGGCGCATTTAATATAGTATGCTAAGTTTTTAGTCTATATCTGGTTTTCTAGTTGCTCTATTTATATATCAAATGTGCCATCGCCATGTAATGTAAAATGACTACAGCGAAGACTCGTTGTCGAATAATGCGTGATCGTTAACAAACAGTTATGCAACCTCTTTAATAAGTCTAGTCCGTGCTGGTGGTATGCACGAGGGAAGAGTCTACAATTATATTTCAAACGCAGAACCGTACACGTGCGGTCTGTGTATGACAAATTTTCAAGTAACAGGCAATTAAACATTTGCACGTTATTAATTTACTAGCGGCGTCCGGCTTCGCAAGGATATATTTTTCTGCAAATCTAATATATTATAAAAATTTCGTGTCACGTGTATGTGCGCGATGAACTCCCTAAACTACAGAACAGATTTTGATAAAATTTTGTAACTAAGTGTAATTTAGTCCAACTTAAAAGATAGGATATATAAACTTCACCCCGGGCGAAGCCGAGAGCAGGCCACTAGTTTAAACTTTTCTCGTTTATCTCTCTGTCCATTAGTGAAAACCGTATAAAAATCCTTTGAGCTGTTTAGAAGTAGTTAGCAAAAAATAGATAGACGCGGATACTTTCGGAGACTTGGTTGCAAAATGTATTTCTTTTTTCTACTTACATAAAAACATAATTGGGTTAAAATTATCTAAATTATCTAACTGATGGTGAAAATCGCATAAAAATCTGTTCCGTGGTTTAGGAGGAATTAAATCTAATATTAATATTTTAAAAAATGCCATACTTAAACTGCCTTGTTCTTTTTTTGCAGGTAATGCACAATATGAAGTGTTTATAGCGTAGGCTGTACAACATTCGTCAGTAGTAAGCAGCACTTTACAATGTCCAGTTGTAGGCGCAGTAGAGTGAAAGTAAAAGTGTTTTACTAATACGGTTAAATTTTTTAAATAAGTAATTAATGTGTGCAATGAAAATTTTTGAAGATCTAATGTCTTTGTTATCAAAGATATTATTTTTTATATAAAAAATGAGGTGGTTTAGTAGTCGTCTCGCACAATTTTATTTCGTACGAAAAGCCAATTTTAAATTTAAATATATTTTTAGTAGTTGTCTCGCACACGTTGGATTTTATAGAAAAAAATATGAAAGTACAGTCATGTAAAAACAACCAAAGTAACAGTGTTTACATAAATCAATGTTTACATCAATCAAACCTGTGGTTGGTGGAAGTCCGTATTAAGATCCTTCGTCAACAAGGAAATGCGCTGAAGACCTTTAAGGCCCCGCTCCCTAAACATTATGATTGTTTGCCGTAAAACTGTAAGTAAACCAAATATCACATCAATCTAAAACTTAAATAATATTATATTTTAAACCTTTTTCTAGTCATTGTCAAGACAGAAACACAATTAGTGGAAATTGTCTCGACACTTTTATTTTTTAAAATTGAGTCATTTATTCGATATTTTTTCTTTTATCTCAGAAGCAACTTTAGTTACATATGCAAAATAAATACTCATAGAAAGAAAATGAGGTTTATTAGTTACTAGCTGCTGCCCGCGACTTCGCCCGCGTAACTTAGTAAATTATGTACTTATAAACCTTCCTCGAGAACCACTCTACCCATTAGTGAAAACCGCATTAAAATCCGTTGCGTAGTTTTAAAGATCTAAGCATACAAAGGGACATAGGGACAGAAAAAGCGACTTTGTTTTATACTATGTAAAGATTCTCAAGACAAAATTTACCTAAAACGATTATTATTCTCATAATAAATTAAATTTGATTTGAGACTTACGTCCTTTAGTTCTATGCAAGAAAAACAGAGAAATGGATCATTCGATATTCAACCTTATTCGAACCGTATTTGTGTTTGAAAGAGAATGCATGCGAGTGTTCCTCAGTACCACGCTGTGCGCCCACAGAGAGCGTTTTGGGAGCGTCACCTTAAACGTCTGAAAATATCTTAATTATAAATTAATAAATTATAGCTAGAAACTATCTCGATCACTTAAGCTTTCAAACAAATAAAACTGAATCGAAATTAGTCCATCCGTTTGGGAGCCACGATACCACAGACAAACACACGGATGCACATGTCAAACTTATAACATCCCTTTTTTGCTTCGGGCGTCAGGGGTTAAAAATTGTTAATTTGTTTAATAATAGAAACTGACAACTCATAAGGACTAACTTTCCATTTTGTTTAATCTGATGAACATTTGGTTGAGTGTAATAACGCCTTTATGATTTCCACTAGATTACAGACCATGTGGACACGATGATTCTGATTGCTGTGTAGTGTGACATTACCGATGTAAAGATAAGTATGTAATATACTCGTAGATGTACACAAGTTGCTGTCTGATTACTTCCCTGTAAAGAAATATGTAATGCTTTATTAAATTAAGTGTATATTATGTGTCTGTATATATGTATGTATGTTTGAATTTTACTTTTCTGAATTTCACGGGACCATATTGATAGGTCCATAAGATTTCGAAAAAATTATAAAACTAAATTTTTTTTTTTATTTAAGCACATTAAAATATTCTTTAATTTAGTCATTATTTCATAATTTATTTTATACTTTTGAAGATAAATTGAAGATTTTTTAACCGACCCTTTTTCTTTGCGGTCCAGTGTATTTAAGGCAAGTTGAAATTTTTACAGTATATTATTTACTAGCTGGTGCCCGCGACTTCGTCCGCGTTCTGGATGAAAGGTACCCTATGTCCTTTTTGGAGTCCCAGACAACGTGTATGCAAAATTTACAACGCCATCTAAGGAATTCTGTTTGAAGCAATGTAGTACTCTAATTCATCTAATCTCACTTCGAATAATGGAAAAAGTCTGTTAACAGATGGCACTACATGTTAGTTATAGTTTATAAAATTACGTGTTAATAAAATTAAAGCTGCTGCCCGCGACTTCGCCCGCGTAACTTAGTAAATTATGTACTTAAACCTTCCTCGAGAACCACTCTACCCATTAGTGAAAACCGCATTAAAATCCGTTGCGTAGTTTTAAAGATCTAAGCATACAAAGGGACATAGGGACAGAAAAAGCGACTTTGTTTTATACTATGTAGTGATGATTACTATAGTAGGGACAAAATCTCGCTGCAGGTCGAGTCATAAATTATTTTTTGCATAGTAATGTGCACGTGCAAGCAAAACGCTGTTAATCACTACACGTTCCCATTAAGCCTATAAGAGTAAGGGAGCGCGCCTGTTCTTCGCTCTACTCACACCTTTTATTGCCGCGCCTGCAGATATATTTTGTCCCTACCATAAAAATAAGTATTCTAAAAAAGATAGATAATTTTGGTGGGACTTTCTACCTGCCAGGCGAAAGAAAATATACCTGGAAAGGTGTCTTATTATATTGTGTAACAGTGTAGCTAGACTGAGAAGATAAATCAAGTGAAGCCTCTGTCAAAGCTAGATGACATTGCAAAGTGCTCAAACGCTATCTAACTAAATTATTGATTTGATTGAATCTCCTCAACGGGAAATTGTGCTCTCCTGGAGCTCTCAAGTGAAAGCTGACACAGGCAGGAAGCCAATGAACTCGGCGAGTGTTCACTGCAACATCAAACGGTATTTAATCAATACAGGGGTCTAGGCTCCGCGTATGATTTTGTCCCATTCGGTGTCGAGACCCTTGGTCCGTGGGGTCCTAGCGCTAGGCTATCCTAGGCTTTTCAAGGAAATGGCAAAAAGGTTAGTCGACATCACGGGAGACCGAAGAGCTGGCAGCTATCTCGGACAAAGAATTAGCCTAGCAATTCAAAGGGGGAATGCTGCCAGCATCTTCTGAACCTTGCCTAAAGGGACTACTTTTGGAAATATATTTTAGTTAAGTATTATAATATTATATATTTTTTTAGGTTTTTTAATTTTAGGTAGGTTATATGTAAATATATGCATAATATGTAATATTAATTAATTAAATAAATAATATTTTAATCAATCACATTAAAGGACAAGTACCTAAATATCGGCACATATGTGCTGAACAGAATTACAGCATATGGATAAGGGATAGTGAAATGCTACAGCCCGTAACACTATCCCTTATCCTTAATTTTACTACCGTCGGCAGCGCATTTGAAGATTTTGAAGCACATTGGCGTTGCTATAGGCTATGTGTTATAGGCGAAGTTGGGTTTTATAGATTTTCTTAAATATTTCGAAAACTATGCGGTTTAGCTTTAGCGCAAGTGACAAAGGACATATATAATATCAAATATCTACATTGAAATCATTGAATTGCGAACAAAAATGATCTATAGCATAATCTTGCTTGCTAAAGTGAACGTTTTCAGAATTATGGAGGGTGCAAAGACTAAACTAAAGTAGTAATTGTTTTGTTTATTTCAGTTGAGTGCTTGATTTTGAAAATATACAATACATACACGTACACGTATTTGAGTTTGATTGAGTACAGAAAAAAAAATTAAATTGCAAGAATGAGAATTTTTGTATAGCATTTTTAAAAGTTTGGGATTCTTTCGAATCCTAACTTTTGCAAAAATTCACGTTGAGTTTCACAACGTGTACGAAGTAAGTAAGTAGGTGACGAGTTCTTTTCAATGAAACTTGGTAACGAATCGGAGACTACGAAGCGTTAGCGTGTTATAACCTGACTGTACATCGCCATCTAGTGATGACGTTTGGAAACAATATAAAACGCGAGCAAATAGATGTCGTCTAAAAGTCTTACTAAAAGTTAATAATATCTATGTGTCACAATAATTACCGATTAAATATTGTTAAATTTACATACCTTTATATTTTTTGTTAACATTATCAGTCTATGTCTATCTACTGCTGGATGAAGGCATCGCCCAAGGCTCGTCTCAACGCTCTGTCCTTCGCATTCAGCTGCTTCGTGAGAAGCCTTTTAGGTCGTCTCTCCATCTGCCCAAAAATTATACTACACTAGCTGGTGCTCGCGACTTCGTCCGCGTGGAATAGTTATTTTGGGAATCATTTGGGTATCTCGAACGGTTTTCGCAGCGCACGCAACGGAAGCCCTCAAAGATGAATAATTTTCCCCGTTTTTTCAAACATTTTCGACTGTTTCTTCGCTCCTATTAGTCGCAACGTGATGTTATATAGCCTAAAGCCTTCCTCGATGAATGATCTATCCAACACAAAAATAATTTTTCAATTCGAACCAGTAGTTCCTGAGATTAGCGCGTTCAAACAAACAAACAAACTCTTCAGCTTTATAATATTAGTATCAAAGACTATATAAGTATATTTGGGAGTAATAGATTATTGTCTAAATAGGTGAAGTAGTTTTGATGCAGAACTACTTCACCTACCAATAGTAGTTTGAAGTAGAATTGATGCGGGTTAATCTATAACCGCAGTCAAAATAATTTCATAACAAACACAGTCATGTTGTTCGTTCTTTGTTATTTTTACTGGAAATCAGAAGTAAAAATGTAATAAAAAATTGCGTCACATGCGTTAAGCCTACTTAGGTTATTTCTAAGCACTCAATCCGCATTGTCTTCATTGCATAACTGCTTAGTATTTTGCTAGACGCTTAACCTGAAATCCAGCAACTACCGGTAGTGACGAACAGTAAGTTCGTGACATATACATACCTATGCGTAATAAATCGTTTTCCTTGTTAGTTCAAGATGACTACACACTTGATGTCGAGATTTCGTATAACAATACGTTGATAACAATAAATCAAATCCTAGCTATGAAAAATTCAACCTTAGAATGTATGCGCTCTTTTCTAAAGGTAAATACTTTGTAATGGCCTTTATAACGCGCACTGCTAAGATTTAATTTTGGAACTCCCTGCCGGCGTCTGTGTTTCCGAGCTCATGTAACCCAATTTTTTTCTAAGTTCGAGTGAATTCTTCTGTGTGAGCTCGCTCCATCATAGGCCTCATTTTCGCTACACGATTGGATGCTGGCCAAGAGCAAACCCATCTCCAGTGGCGTAGCTAGGGGGGGGGGCGGTGGGGGCGGTCCGCCCCGGGTGTCACCCGCTTAGGGGTGACACTCGACCGTGAACATCAGTAGTACCACATTTAAAAATTCGTGAATTGTGGCAGATTGCATAACCGCCACTAATAAAATATACTAAACGCAACAATTATAGGATACAAAGAAAGTTCCAAATTTTTAGGTGATTTTCAACACGCTGTAACTTCGAAGAAAACGGTCATAGAGTGCTCATTAAAAAAGGCAATTATAGCTTCAAGTCTCTAGTTTTTGAATCCGAGCTTCAAATATTTTTCTCTTTATTGGTTTATGAGTAATCGTCAGAAAAACAACAACAAAAAATTTTTCAAAATTTTTTGCTTGTCTTGAAATTGCTGTAAAAACCGTAATAATACTTTTTTTGTAATGACACTATATAGCTCTTTTAGAGAATTTAATTTCCTATAATTTGACCTCCTCATGAGCTCTGTACGATGATTTTTCACTGAGTTATCGTCGAAAAAAGCAAAAAAAGTCACATTTAATTTTGATAATTAATTACTCGGGCAATAATGGTCGTATAGAAAATTAAAGTAGGGTTTTTAAACTGCAAAACATTCCCAACAAGCTGCTTAAATTGAATATTAATAAAAAAAAATTTTCAAACCGAAAATGTTGGTCAAAAAAAAAGTGAAAATCTGCAAATTTCAGGATATTTGGTTAACTTGTAATAACTTTGCAAATAATGCAGTTACGAAGGATATTTTCTATAGCTTCAAACTCAATGTGTCTTAAAAAACCTAAAAGTTTCAAGGTGCTGCGATTTATTTTTCTTAGTGTCCGGAATGTTTAAAATTATCGTATATGCTTTTGAAAAACAAGGGCAATTTTTCTTGCTAAAAATTATTATTGCTAAAAAAAACCTTTAAACACAAAAGTTTCAACGCAATAATCCATATTTTTTCATTAGAAGCCTTTAATCATTAAAAAATAAAACAATTTTTTTTTTCGGAAAACATCGTTAATTTGTAGAAAAAGAAATTTAATTTTTATTTTTTAATGATTAAAGGCTTCTAATGATAAAAATATGGATTTATTGCTAAAAACCGTCTAAACTTTTGAGTTTAAACGGTTTTTTTAGCAATAATTTGGTAAGGGATAAATAATAAAAAATTGCCCGTTATCTTGATTTTCAGCAAATACTACGATAATCTTAAACATTCCGGACACTAAGAAAAATAAATAGCAGCATCCTGAAACTTTCAGGGTTTTTTCAGGACACATAAAGGTTAAAAAGCTATAGAAAATATCCTTCGTATCTGCAAAGTCATTACAAGTTATCCAAATATCCTTAAATTTGCAGAATTTTACCTTATCTTCGGCCAACATTTACGGTTTGATTTTTTTTTTATCAAAATCCAATTTAAGCACCTTGTAGAGAATGTTTTGCAGTTTACAAAACTTTACTTTAATTTTTTGTACGACCATTATTGCCCGAGTAATCAATTATCAAATTAAAAAATTACTTTTTCGCTTTGATCGACGATAACTCTAATCATCGTACAGTGCTCACGATGAGTGTAGTTGTACGGAATTAAATTCTCTAAAAGAGTTTTATAGTGCCATCACAAAAAAAATATTACTGTTTTTACAGCGATTTAAAGACGAGCAAAAATTTAAAAAAAAAATTTCGTTGGTTTTTTGACGATTACTCATAAATCGCTAAAGAGAAAAATATTTGAAGCTCGGATTCAAAAACTAGAGACTTAAAGCTACACTTTTCTTTTTTAATGAGCACTGTACGACCATTTTCTTCAAAGTTACAGCCTGTTGAAAATGGCCTAAAAAATTTGCATTTTTTTTTTTAAATTATCCTTTAATTGTTGTGTTTAGTGAATTTGATATAACATAAATTATTATTACTTTTTTATTTTAATAGTTTTGATTGATTTTTGGGGTGACACCGACAATATCCGCCCCGGGTGCCACCCATGCTAGCTACGCCACTGCCCATCTCTAATAAAAAAATACTGCGAGACTGGCGAGATTTGAACATTTGGACACAGAGATCCTATTCTTCTTAAAATTACACTTCTCTACGAATGTTAGGGATCATCATGGATATCTCAACCTTGGAAGCTGCAGCACGAAAGTCAGACTTCGTCCAATTTAAAAAATGCGACTTTACGTCAACACATTGGAGTTTAAAATCATTTGTAGAACTTGGCTCGTTACTACCTTTTACCATTGGTTCCGTTTTAGGCGTACTTCTTATGTGCCGCTTTTGCGCTTGTGACGCAAATTCCATAGTTGTAGTACTTCGATGCTTCTCGGATATAGGTAACTGAACACATTTAAAATTGGAAGGTTTTTCTTAAATATTGCGAAAAATATGAAAAAATACAAATAAAAGTATCCGATTAAAACTTTAGTAGAGAACTTATAAGTTAAGAAAGTTCTGCTGGAAAATTAATTGGAAATATCTATAAAACATAATGTAATCTATGGCGGCAACTCAATGATTTAGAAACACGATAAATATAATATACAAGCTTCTTTTACTGCGATGCTAATGAAAGCGTAATATTACTTCCCGTATATTATTTATCAAAAGATAATTTAATTTTACAACGCAATCACCATCTAACTCAACATAGTATACAATGTATTTTTTCCGTATGTTTTATGATGAGACTTGATTCCACTTTTACTTATACGATTTCTAAGCGACTTCGTACCGTATATTCAAGGTTTCAAACAATATCATGTTAGAATATCCTAGGGAATACACCATATTTAGGTTGTAGGATATAATTAATAAAATTAATAATTTAAAATGCGAAAGTTTCTAAAGAAAATGGATAGATGTTTGTTACTCTTTCACAGAAATGCGGCTCAACGGATTTGGTTGAAATTTAACACACAAATAGTTTATTACCTGGATTAACATTATAGGATACTTTTCTTTCATCTTGTAAAAATGTTGCATTATTTTACCTCAATGGCGCCATCTTCCCCGAAAACACGTACTTCTTATACTCGCACTTGTAACAGAACAGTAGACCCTCAGTTAACACAGGTTATTATTTAAAGTATACTTACAACAGATGGTGCTAATATTGAAAACAGATTTTCATACAAGTTTTTCTTTTATATAATTTTAATTATTATACTTAGGGCCTCTTTCACCATTTCTGAGTAAAGTGTCAAGTAGGCTAACCGCCACTAAAAGTCACCGATAAGAAAGCGTACGAGTTTCGCCATCTCATCTTCGAGCAAGGATAATTTCATGAATTTGAATCAAGATACCTACTCGTAACATTTACTCGCCAATTAACGTTATTTGAAAAGTAACTTATAAACACTTTACTTGTAGTTGGTGAAAGAGGCTCTTAGTCCGTGTTGGACACACGATATTATAACGCCCGACATCTTCATCGCGCGAAGACGACGCGCGGTGGCGCCGCAACAGCGACAATAGCGCCCTCTTTTTATATCTTTAAAAGATTTTTCGGGAACCTAACGTTTTTCCAGGATGAGAAGTATCCTATTTGTTAATACAGGTAATAAAATATTTGTGTGCAAAATTTAATCCAAATGCGTTGAACCGTTTTTGCGTGAAAGAGTAGCAAACATCCATCACATCCATGGCAGGTACACATACCTCCATCCTTACAAACTTCGCATTTATAAAATATTATAACTACTAATAAGTAGGATTGAAAAGTTCTTGAGAAAACATTTATGTTTTGTCCTATTTCTACGCTTTTTTTATATCATGATGTCCATTACGAACACGTATCAGTGATCTCAAATGGTAATTCCGGCCAATGTAAAAAAATACTAGTATAAATTAAACAAATGAAAAGCTTACTTTTTTTTATTAAGTAATTCGACAATTTATTTATTTATTTAACAAATAAAGAAATCAATAAATTCGACAATTTCTTATCATTAAATTACAATTTCTTTGTAAAGTAATTTATATTAATAATTTCTCAATGTGTAATAGAAATCTGTATTTTAAAAGTGAAAATAAAAATATCATTGACGAAGACTCAAATAAAAATAAAAATAAATCACACCAAAAATAACCACTTAGGCTACACCTGGTAGGTAACTTAGTTGAGACTAGAAATTAATTAAAAATATACTTAAATTTTACTATCTATAATTTTGGTTATCTTATAATTTATTATAACTACGGTAACTAACATATGGCTTCACACTGGTTACACAAAATTTTACTAAATTTTCACTCTTATTCGTCATCTGTCTGTCATACAGAGAGGATCCGCTTTTTTACTTGGTACGCCTAACTGTTCAATTTTTGAACATTTTGTCGATCTACGACTTCTCTTTTTAAGCCATGTCTCTTTTATGAAATCTGCACCTTTCTCTGCGATCATTATAACTGGAGCATTTATGTTACCATTAGTAATTGTGGGCATTATACTAGCATCAATTACTCTGAGACCTTGAACTCCGTAAACTCTTAATTGCGAGTCTAAAACTGCCATCGGGTCGCTAGATGGACCCATCTTAGCCGTACATGAAATGTGGTAAATGGTCATTGTATATTGACGTATCAAGCAGTCCCAATATTCGTCTGTATACAATGGCAGATGCCTGCAATTCGGCAAAGGTTTACTATGAAATCTTGCACCAAAACGCTTCATAGCTTTCGTTTCAGCTACGGCCACAGCAGCTTTAACACCTTCACGCAAAACGCCGACGTCATCGGGATGAGTTAAATAATTATGATACATTAGTGGATAATCTAAAGGGTTCTTTGAGCGTAGTTTAATAAAGCCTCTGCTCTTAGGGCGCAGCATCATAGGAAATATGCCAAACACATCTTTGTTGTCAATTTCTCGGAACACTTCGTCGTAGAACTCGTCCGTTAAACCATGTGCCTTCTTCACTTGAGTTCCTCCGTCTGATGGAGTTGAAGCCGAGGTCATCATGAATTCAATATCGGGCCAGTCGTCTGATGAGTTTGCATATTTTGTATTTATAAATGCAACCACCTCTAACCCGATGCTTGAAGTTAAAGGACCGTCTTCTGTTATAGCGTAGCGCAAAGCCGAGTTAATGTTTACTAATCTATTCATAACTAAACTCACTGGGTAATCAATGCGAAAAACTAGTCCGCCAATCGCTATGTGATCTTGTAAATTTCTTCCTACTCCTGGCGAATTATGTACAACGTCAATGCCAACTTCCCGCAAGTGTTGTTCCGGTCCTATGCCAGAGAGCATCAGTAGTTGAGGTGACGCCACTGCTCCAGCCGCAAGGATCACTTCTCTTGTAGCGTAAACTACATTTTTTTGTCCATATCTGAGAAATTCCACACCGTACGCTCTTTTATTGTCCTTGTCTAATAACACCTTAGTGACATGGGAGAAAAGAGCAACGTGAAGATTTTGACGTAATCTGACTGGTCTGAGAAAAGCTTTTGCTGCCGAACATCTCGTGCCTCTTCTCATAGTGAATTGATAGAATGCATATCCTGTTTGCTGTGCACCATTCACATCAATTATGTCGTAACCCATTTCTTCACCAGCTTGTATAAAGGCCGCTCCGAGGGGTGTGTTGTATGGCGCGTCTTGTACCGTTAAGAATCCTCCTGAAATGTACACAAATGTTTGTCATAATTACTTATTTTTATAAGAGGACTGCCGGCAGGCATTGACGGATAAGTAGCCAACACGCTCACCGTGATGGAAACTTAACTGGGATAAATATTAGAGGCAGTTCAATTTCGATCGCGGTCATCAAATCCTAATTTAAAGAAAAACAATTTCTATAATAATTACCCGTAGCGTGATGATGAGAATCCTTAGCTAAGTAAGGATTCCTTTGGTCCTGCGACTTTTTGAAGTAAGGCAACACATCTTTATATCCCCATCCCGGATTCCCCAAGGATTCCCAATGGTCAAAGTCGCGTTTGTTTCCTCGAATGTAAAGCATAGTATTTAGTACTGATGATCCTCCTAGTACTTTTCCTTTAGTCCAACAGCAACGTTTATCTACCATAGCTTGACACGCTGAGTCCTGTGGTTGAGTCCTGGAAAAATATAAAAAAATCCTCATAATATATTATGACACACATCAGTTGGTTTTTCCTATCATATTATGCCGATATTTTTAATGTTCGCTTCTAAATTAATTAGTAATTATTAAATTACTAATTAATCTGTAAGTCTTTTTTAATCTGTTAAAATTAATAATTCTAAACAGGAAGTTTTCACATTAAGCATTGACCTTAGTGTCTGGTTGTACCATATTATTTTTTACCAATGCTTTCTAAACCAGTTTCTGTCAAACCTTATTATGATTTATCATATTCATGTAGAGTATCAACACACATTCCTCTATTCTGGCTGCCTGTTCGTCACATGTCATTTTACAATATTTTTTTTAGCTCTTATTGGTGATCAAAGAGTAACTAAAGAAATGTAGTATAGCAGTTAGTTGTGCAAACGACACTTACCGATACTTCCAATCCAATTTGCTTTTATGTAAATACAAGGAGAGAAGTGGAACATCGCTGATGTCAGTTTCATGGCCTCCAGCCTCTAATAAAAGGACGTTCCATCCCTCGACTTCTGATAATCTGTTTGCCAAAACTGAACCGGCGGATCCACCGCCAACTATTATGAAGTCATATTTCTCTCTAAGGTATTTTTGGTTAAATGGCCTACTTTCGGGATCGACGAGCTCGTAATGGAAATACGCCATAGCCGCCAGCATGAGAGGGATGAATGATAATTTACTGATTCCTGCTATAGTTAAAGCTGACTTCGCAGCCGCAGAAGCGACAGTTATTACTCCCATTGTAGATTGTTTATTGTGCACGCATGTTCAGGATCTGGAATTGCAACAATAAAATATTGTTTGTTACATTTAAAACGAGTACAAGTTAAAATTAAAATTATATGCTAACCCCTGACTTTCTTTTGAGTCCATATGCGCTATATCTGCAGTAAATTGGTGATGCAGATTGCAGTACATGACTACCCCAAAGATTATCTTAATGTGATGCTTCTGCATCAGATCAAGGTTACCATGTCATGGAAATACCACCGAAGTAACAGTATATCAAACTTCATATCTATCGAACCTATGGTAGTATAGTGGGCTGATGATTCCATCCGTTTTTGCATCGGGCGTCGGGTGTTAAATACCTAAGTAGATTCATGTAAGTCCCAACGAAATAGTATATCTCTGTGTATTCAAAGGTCGCTGGTAAGTCCACGATATTATGAAAGAAGTCATTTCATGTAGTACCAATTCGCATGTCAGATTGGTGGTGAACGCTGTTAATATTTTTGGTATACAAACTCCTTGATTGCTTGACCTGATAAATTATATTAACGGCCTTCATTCATACCCAAGTGTTTTGGTCATAATGTTCTAACTAAATTACGAAAACTAAAATTGAGTTCAATTGTTTTTTACCTTTAGTAAATTATTTTTTAAATTGTACTGTGCGGTTTTGAATATCGTGTTCTTAGTTATTTATTGTTATTTTTATCCATATTACGTTTCGAATTATTTCTTTGAGGTGCTCTTAATTGTAATACATTCTCGAAGATATCTTTTCGAAATAAAACAAGAATATTAATGTGAAGGTGCCGAGATGGCAATAAACCGTTTTAACGACAATAATCTGTAAGGAATTTAAGCAGGAATTTAAATTTTCAAAATCATAGAACCATTGGAACATAAAATCAAAATATGTAATTATCAATTGGGCTTCTACAAGAAACTCTTATGATCGTCATCATAAATTTAAATTTACCAGGGTTTCGAAAAAAAAGTCAAGATGACGATCCAGAGAAGAAACCCCGAAAGAAACTCAGGGCCCTAATTCTCTAACACCACTTGGCGATTCCTTACTTCTAAACCGATATGATTACTAATCGATAATCTTTGTAAATTGTTACGATATCTACTAGATTCTGCTAAAAAGTTATTCTCTTACAAATATATAAATGCAATGATAAGACTAGGATAAGACATTGATGTGCTTTGGCAAGGTCATAAAAGCGTGAAAACATAATTTGCCATACAGAATCAGGGCCCAGATAACAACGATTTAGATCAGATGTTACACATCATAATATGCGGCTACTGTAAGACTCGTTTACTTTTTTTCATATTACTCGTCTGACTGATTAATCATCGCTTTCTGGTGTTGCCAAATTTTTTGGGGCTTTCTCGGTTTGCGTTATTTCAACATTTAGCGGCTCGAGCGCCGTCACCCCATATACATTTGCCGGTCAATGAAGGACAACTTTACTTTTCACCAATAGTGATGAAAGTGGGACAGTTGAAGGTTTAGCGTTCAAGTAGGTATGTAGGTAACTGAGCGCACTTGAAGTTTCCATTTTAAACGAGTTCTCTATAGTAGCTTTGAAAATGCTAGCTAACGTAGCGCATGTACACCTACGACTATCGACTAGATAGAGCGCTATACAAAAACGATAGCTCCGTGAATGCGGCAACTTTTTATTGTAGTATGAGTAAAACATCGTCACTTTTTATCACTTTTTACACAGTTTTATTATATTTTACCCCCATTCTACGGTATACCTACTGACTGTGTTTAAACCTTAAGGCATAGATAAATGATTGGTCCGCTGCGCTCGACTAGATACCGCCGTTGTACTTGTAAAATGCGGCAAAATATACTACGCCGATTTCGGCGTACCCGAGCCAGTCAAACTGCAAACTGTGTGCGTGATGTGTACGTGCCGAATGTTTTATTAAATTATGAGCATAATAAAATGCCAGTTTGCGTAGTGAAACTGTGTAAAAATATAATAAAACTGTGTAAAAAGTGATAAAAAGTGACGGTGTTTTACACACACTACAATAAAAAGTTGCCGCATTCACGGAGCTATCGTTTTTGTATAGCGCTCTATCTAGTCGAGCGCAGCGAGACCAATCAATTATCTTTGCCTTAAGGTTAAGCATAATTAGTGAAAGGTTGCCACGTCTATATTGGTTTCAACTATTTGCTTAAATTTATGGATTGCCGTATCAGTATCCGTATTTGTTTGAAGAATATACTCGTAATCTTCATATATTGTTTATCTTGATGAATTCAAAAGTATGGACACAATTTATTTAGCGATATTGGTGTGTGTCAGTCAAATTTTTCTATGAGATTATAGGTATTATGTTTTAGCTTTTAAATACCTAACACTTGTTAATTAAAGTATGTTTTTTGAAATTAATTTAATTTAATAGTAGTGCTGATCTACGCATTAATAAGAAAAATCTTATAGATACAACAAATATAAAAAAAAAGCCAATAAGTCCGGAAATTACATTAAAATCTCTACTAATATTAAATAATATAATATTATAATCAAAACAGATAATGGTCTAGGATAAAACAAAAATAGGTCAAATAAATTTTAAAACTGTTTTATAAAAACGAACGAACGAACGAATATTGAAAATATTAAAAAATAATAATTGATTAAATATAATTTAGAATGTAATGATAATAATGAAATAAAAACTAAATTTAGTTATCCCAAAAGCATCAAGAGTTCTCAAAGTAAGTTCTGTTTAAAGATACAGCCAAAGATACCACAAGCAAGTTGAAAGATTAGAGTTAGCATATATAACAAAGTATTCCTAGTTACCTACACGTGTAAGTTACCTCTTTATTGTTAAGGACATGAAATAATTATATATGTACAGATGCGTACATTTGCGAAATAGTTCGCGCAACGGGTTATGTAATGCAACCGGTTGAAGAATGAAGACGTAATGCCATACGTCGTGCATTGTCATTTGTGATGTGCTATAATATTTTAAATATCTCAATTATTATAGTAATTATACAATAATCCAAACTCCATACTAATCCGTACTTCAGTACTAATATTATAAATACGAAAGCGAAAGTTGTAGGATAGATGTATGGATGTTTGTAACTCTTTCACGCAAAAACTACTGAACCGATCACCATGAAATTTTGCATACACGTTGTCTGGGACACCAGAAAGGACATAGGGTACCTTTTATCTAGAAAAAAAGTACTGCTCCCTAGGGATTATCTATATTTAAGCAAACTAAGTCCTGGCTAAATATAATAGCAATAACGATGTCAGGCGATATTTTGCTTTTTCAACGCGGACAAAGTCGCGGGCACCACCTAGTTACTAATATTATAAATGTGAAAGTAACTGTCTGTCTGTCTGTTACCTTTCCACGTATTGACCACTCAACTAATCGTCATAAAATTTTGCATACACGTTGTCTGGGATACACGCAAAAGGACATAGGGTACATTTTACTAAAAAAAGTACTGTTCCCTAGGAATCATCTAAAAAAAAAAACTAACGCCTGGCCAAAGTGTTATATCAATAAGAGGTCAAGCGTCATATTGCTTAAATATTTTTTTTATTTTTCAACGCGAACGAAGTCGCTGACGCAAGCTAGTATTTAATAAAGTAAGGAATAAATCTCTACAATATATCTACGAATAGTACCTAGTCACCTGTATCTTCCTTCCCGTATTAAATATATATTACATTCTTCCAAGTATCGATAGCTACATATAGTAATTGCCATTCATACGTGTTATGGGAATCGGGTTATTCCTTTGTAAGATATTGCTTCATAGACTATCGGCGTTGTAGTTCATTGAGATTCGAGTTCTCAAGATATGAATCGATTGTGAACCTGTACTCTTTATAATTAACCGTTACTAGATATACTAACTATTGTTTAAATAATCATAAAAAGGTCTGAGAAAATTAAAAACAATATGTAAAATACGCTATCCTTACATATTTTACTAACAAACAAACTCACATTCACATTTATAATAAATGTGAATGTGAGTTTGTTTGTTTGTTACGCTTTCACGGAAAAACTACTGAACCGATCACAATGAAATTTTGCATACACGTTGTCTTGGACACCAGAAAGAACATAGGGTACCTTTCATTCAGAACGCGGACGAAGTCGCAGGCACCAGCTAGTTTTTTAATAAAACAAATCTAACAACTTAATACCATACCTAAAAATATTCCGCCTTAGGAAAACCTATAGGATTTGTAGGTTTTTTATGGACAAGTCTTTTACGTTTTAATAGCTAATAAGAGAGCCTTTTTCCTCTTAAATAATTAAAAATTTCAATAAATGTACATAACGTACTTAACCCAACCGGTGTTTTCCTCAGTGAATATTTTCTAAATCTTCAGAGGAAAAGGGCTCCTTAACGTTCTCTACTATCCGAATGACCTTGGGCAACTGGGCTCTCTTTACCCCACCCACTTGCCTACTCCCCTGCACTTCTAGCGCTAGCGATTCTAGCGATGCCGGGCGACACGTACGAATTAAAATATAGTCCAAGAGCCAGTAGCTTTTTTACTTATGATAAAATGTAAGGTAATAAAATAAATGTATGAGTATTATTTACTATCGATTTATTAACTATACACGTGCAACAACAGCAATAATATTCTAATAAAGGGAATTTGATGACACTTTAGTGAACGCAAACATGTTTTATTATAATATTTTATTATTATTTTTTAATCATATTTATAAATCCACAGCCTAAAATCATAAACAATTTGAAATATGAAACATCATCAATCAATACTAATAATAAATCGTTTCTCTCCTGTCAATATGATGTCGCTAGCTGAGCAGCCTAATGGTCCATGATTACATAAATCCAGTAATTGTTTCACAAAGTATGAGATGTGTACAATTCTCCTCCCAATTTTCTTATTTGTCATCTCTTTACTTTCAGTTGAAATACAAAACTGAAAAAAAAATCAAATAAATACTACTACTATTTTCGAAAAAAGAAATAAAAAAATACTAAGTAACGTGGTGTAAGTAAGAAAATAGAACAAAATACCGTAAATAAAGTACTGTACAACTTTCTATAGTTTTTATGTATGTATTTAAATTTTCTTAAAGATTTTTTTCATAGAATTTATCATTATAATATAATCATTAATATTACTATTCAAACATGTCAGTAACGGCTGAATTTATTGTGAAATTATTTGTGAAATTTTCTATTTTCATCCACTTTTTTACGCCTATAGGAGTAGAATTTCCAAAAACCTATTTACTTTCAACCAAGGCCCCAAATCTCAACGAAATACAAACTATTTCATTATTATTTTTAATTTATGAAAAAAGCCGCATTGGACTCCCGGTCTATTATGTACCGATACTTTTATGTGTACCTAATCTTATGGCTACTGACGAATATTTTCAATGTTGTTTTACACTACATTTTATTATACTAATAAAATGTACAAAAATATACTTACTCTGGCTTTGGTAGTGTCTTATTATAAAAAAGTCAGTCACTCTCACACATCATAATAGTTTATTTTTCTTTTTCTTTACGTAAGTGCGATGCGCTGCGCAGCAATACGTGTTCCCCGTACGAAGGCTGTCAGCCGTCTGCCGCCCGGCCCTCGCTAGGGCACCCGCTACTCGAAAATACCAAAAAACCTTTGTTTTTCTAAAACTATTGTTTCATTTACACTAATTGTTGTGTCATTTATAGTTTAAATGAAACTCTATCGTTTTATTATAGGCACATTGCAAACGCTTCTTGAAACAACAAGTTGAATCTATTTTTGTTACAAAGCAAGACATTCAAATTTTATTTATTTTCCCGTAAACTATTATACTTAAAACAAAAATAACTTGCCAGAAATATAGACCAAGAAGTTATGTATCACATATATATTTTTTTGTTACATTGGATTTATGTTTGAACGAGCTGAATAGGAAATAAACAGTGCCTTTTCTTATCGATGGCGGGGAGGAGCCTCTTAATATATGTATTATGTATTTGAAGCTATCCGTGGTAGCTATCAGTACTAATCAAATTAATGAAAATAAAGGCGACAGCGATTAACATACTTATTACTTATACTGTACAGGCTTGTTCCACCTTACTATTTAAACCATATAAGAAAATATAGGACCTACGTGACCGGAGTCAAGAATATCGGTCGGTAATGTACATTACAAATAGCGTAAAGGATGCTGACCCGAAACATTGCTCAACCGCGTGAATGGCTGCTATGGAAACAAACATTACGGGACCTTTAGAAAGTAGACACACGCCATTATCACTTGACCCATATAACTTCCGAGCCATTACACGATCGGGGATCAAGCAAGAGTGAGTCTCGTCTTGAGTGTTGCACTTTCACAGGATGACCTTCGTTGAATACGTAACACATTCAACGTCAACATTGATGACATCGTAATGAACAATCTTTTGATTTCGTAGCACGATGCTTACTTTTGAGTTTTGTCGATTTTTTTGGGTAATAAGGGACGGTAACGATATATGATGGTATATCGTTACCGTCTTAGTACGATTATCGTACTAAGACGTATTAGTCGTATTAGACTGACAGAAGACTGTCAGTCTGTATAGACCTGTGTGTATCCTGACGTATCCCGGTTTTGGATTGTCATTCTGCCTGTCTATACTAATATTATAAAGCTGAAGAGTTTGTTTGTTTGTTTGTTTGTTTGAACGCGCTAATCTCAGGAACTACTGGTTCGAATTGAAAAATTCTTTTTGTATTGGATAGATCATTTATCGAGGAAGGCTTTAGGCTATATAACATCACGTTGCGACTAATAGGAGCGAAGAAACAGTCGAAAATGTTGAAAAAACGCGGAAAATTATCTTGAGCGGAATCTTTGAGGGCTTCCGTTGCGTGCGCTGCGAAACCGTTCGAGATACCCTAATGATTTCCAAAATAACTATTCCACGCGGACGAAGTCGCGAGCACCAGCTAGTACATAAATAAAGAACTGAATAGTATGGTGCAATTAGCCCTACCTCAACATCCAAAGTAAAAGTATCATTCCGGCTCCAAATTGTACTATACAGTGCACATATTGTTTATTGGTAAAAAGTTACACCATTTAGGGTTTGGGGGGAGGGGGGAGAGGGGAGAGTTGCTTTTTTTTATCAGCTTTTCTTACATATTTCGAAAACGATCCGGTTACTGTGCGATACTTTTACTTTGCATGTTGAGGTCTGGGTCTAATTGCACCATACTATGAAGGGGAAACTTATTATATTGATGCCTACGTCCAGCAGTGGACGTCCTGCGGCTGAGATGATGATGATGATGATAATGGTGGTGATGATGATGATGATGATGATGATGATGATGATGATGATGATGGTGGTGGTGGTTATGGTTATGGTGATGGTGATGGTGATGATATTGATTCGGGTCCAACTCTGCAAAAATATCTTCCGAATTCATTGTATCAAAATTACAATTCGGAGGTCTATGTAATTTATATTTTCGTTAAAGAGTAACTAATTAAGAGTAAATTGATTGTATCAAAGGTGCACGCAATAATTAGAAACTCGTTCAATAATTATTTATTATCTAACTTTATGAAGGTTAACACGAATCGGTCATCCGGATCCGGAGAGGTGGCTAAAATTTCTGTAACGTACGTAATACGCATATACACCAGCCTTACAAGGTATCGTATGACAGTTGCAATGAAGCATGACGATTTGTTTATTGCAATGTATGAAGAGGAAGTAAGTATTCTTGTTCGTATTAATATCTGGCTACGAGAAAGTCAAAGAAGGGGGATTACCCGGGATTTATACTAACTAACTAACTAATGTCGTTTTCAAATATGACTTAATTTTATTTTCTTGTCATTCCCCTAAAATTAATATCTATTCGAACATCCATACATAAGTTTAGCATTTATAATATTCGATTCGTACGATATTACTTAATCTTATTTTGAAAGAGAACTGTTTAAAGTGAACGTCAAGTTATTTTAAAGTAATGATAGACTTTAACACTAGAAGACTGGAGACACGAACATTTACTCAATATTCATACTCTCTTAGTGTAGTGCATACTTGTGATCGTACTTTGTAATTTGGACTTTATTTTACTACTAGCGACTCGCTTCCGGCTTCGCATGGGTGCGAAGCCATGTAAAGTGTGAGCTGCGTCAAGCGAGTACCGGCGTCGCGTCGCCATCGTGCGAGACCGCTTGAATTTGGTTTTCTTGCGCGTAATTTTTAATTTACGATAACTTCTAAGATATTAATTCAAATTAAACGGTGTAATTATAATGTGCATGTAATAATAAATGTAACTAAAGTTTTTAATTTTCTATGATTAATACTGTTTTTGTTTACATGGCTTTTTCCAAATACCACATTTTAGTTATAATTTTTTAAAGTATAGAATGTGTATTAGTATCTTTACTATTACTTAGAAATAGTCTTATTTGGTTTTACTGTAAATGTTTTTAAACATATTTAAAATATTTTGTGTCTATTATTTTAGTTCCGATGAGATTAAATCTATAATTAATTCTTATTATTATTAAGTACATTAGTAAGTAGTTTATAATTTTTTATTATTTCAATTTTAATTATTATAACTAATATTATTATTTTATTTTTTGATATTTATTTTACTTAAATATCAAAAAATTAAATTACAACTCATGAAACACACGATACAGGCTTGCATGCCTAGTGTGTGTTTTCATAGGCAATAAACAATATATAATGTTCCTGTAATTAAATAAATAAATAAAAAAAAATAAAAAAAATAACTAGCCGAGATCTAGTTAAATTTTTTGTTGATTTGTTTACGCTTATTACGAGACGTATCTTTGTAATAAAAGAGAATGCTCGCAAGCATTCTATCAGTAACATTCTATAGGGCATTTTGAACCAATCACTCAATTAACTTGTCAAAAGGTTTGCAAAAGAGTTAATAAATAGTTAATAATAATAGTTATTAGTTAATAGTTAGTTAGTTAAAATTTAGTTAGTAAAAATTTAATTAATCCTAACCCTAATATTATAAAAATGCAAAAGCTTGTATGTTTGCTCCTCAATAATGCAAAAATGACTAAACGGACTTAGATTAATTTTGGCACACAGATAGTTTATTACCTGGATAATCTTCTATAAGTATATATAAAAATCTCGTGTCACAGTGTTTGTAACCAAACTCCTCCGAAACGGCTTGACCGATTTTTATGATTTTTTTTTGTCTTGTAAATTTTGCTACGTGTCTTGTAAAATTTTTTTAATAAATATTTCAATATAAAATATTTGCTTTAAAAAAGTATATTTTCTAGTTTGTTCATATACTTAGTATTAGATGGTTTTTGTCTTTTATAAAATACATTTCCATGTTTTCTCTTATGTAAAACGATCGTAATGTTAGGAAAAACAGTGTTTATAATAACGTGTACCGTCATTATCATCATATGGAGTATGTCTCAATGATAATTAAATACATAAAATATGTCATGTATGTAATATTGTATTAATACTCGTAGCTGGTGCCCGCGACTTCGTTATTGCTATTACACTTAAGCCAGGAGTTAGTTTCCTTAATTTTAGATGATCCCTCGGGAGCAGTACTTTTTTTCTGGATGAAAGGTACCCTATGTGTTTTCTTGTATCCCTGACAACGTGTATGCAAAATGTCATTGAAATCCATTCAGTAATTTTTGCGTGAAATATGTAGTTACAAACATACATCCATACAAACTTTCGCATTTATAATATTAGTATGGAAGTACGGATGTCTCAATAATAATAAAATGGATAAAATATGTGATGTATGTAATATATGTAATAAATGAATTAAATGAACGATGCTAATGAAGCGATCAAAATTGGCTAAATTTATTTGGATACAAAAGATATTTCTAAATAACCTTCAAAAAGAAGGCATTTCGTAATTTAAAAAAACTGATGAGCTTGTGGCTTAAAAAGACTTCACGTCTTTGTGAAACATTTATTTAAATATTTTAATTTTATTAATTTATACAGTAGGGGCATATATTATGATAATAAATTCAGAAATGATCCTTTACCAATACCGATTAGGAAATTAAGTTATTCGCGAGATTAAGGACCTTTTTCACCGTCTCTGAGTAAAGTGTCAATTGGGCTAACCGCCATTTAAAATGACCGGTAAGAAAGCGTATGAGTTTCATCATCTTCGAGTAGCGTTACTCATGGGTAATTTCAATAAAATTGACAGAAGATACTCGTAACATTTACTCGCCAATTAGCATTACTTAAAAAGTAACTAATTAACACTTTACTTGTAGTTGGTAAAAGAGGCCCTTAATAGGAAATTTTGAACATTCACAACAAGGCTGTAAATTTTAAATTTTAGAAGACCAGAATTTACTAGTCTTATAATATTTTTACCGAATATTTTTACCCATACTATACTTGTAGTTGGTGAAAGAGGCCCTTAATAGGAAATTTTGAACATTCACAACAAGGCTGTAAATTTTAAATTTTAGAAGACCAGAATTTACTAGTCTTATAATATTTTTACCCAATATTTTTACCCATACTATACTTGTAGTTGGTGAAAGAGGCCCCAAATAAATAATTTAGCAAATGTCAATTTTAAACGCGAATTCGTTCGCGTTTAAAAAGAAAATGCTAATATTACAATGAGAAAATATTTGTCTTTTTGTTTATAGTGAATAAACTTAATAACTAAGTATTGGACCGATTTTAAAAATTCTTTGACCCACAGAAAGCTTCATTATCAGCTAGTGACATAGGCTCCTTACTATCTTTACTAATATTATAAATGTGAATGTGAGTGTGTTTGTTTGATACGCTTTCACACAAAAACTACTGAACCGATCACCATGAAATTTTGCATACACGTTGTCTGGGACACCAAAAAGGACATAGGGTACCTTTCATCCGGAACGCGGACGAAGTCTCGTGCACCAGCTAGTATTGTTATAAAGTTACACGAACGAAATATGAAAATGGCGCCATATTTATTTATATTTTTAGACGATCTTATGGAACCTAACGTTTTTCAGGTTAAAAAGTATGTTAATCCAGGTAATAAACCATCTGCGTGTAAAATTGCATTGAAATCCGCTCAGCCATACACAGTCATACACTTTCCCATTATTATAATACCTATTAGTAGAATTGTAAGCACCTTTGACCAAAATACATGTCAAGAATATATCGGTTGCCTAGTTGTTGCCTACATTCGATTGCAGCAACAAACAAACATGACCGTATCAGCGAATGTCTTGGCTGGTTAGTTAGCAAATAGGTTTTTGCCTCATAGCTAACTTTGTTTTATTCGAGATCACTTTGTTGGCCTTACTACCTTTTTGTTTGACTGGTCAAGACTTTTTGTCGAGACGCTCAATCTCTATGGGAGTTAATATGATCAGATAAGGGCCCTAGCCAAGAGCATATCAAAGCAAACGTTCTGACGAATCGAAACGAAATAAAGGCCGGTGATTGGTTGTTGTAACGTCAACATAAATTTTTGACCAATCACCGGGCTTTATTTCGTTTTGATTAGTCAGAACGCAACGAAATGTTTGCATTGGTTGGTATACTCTCGGCTACGGCCCAAGGTCTACAGTGTGTAAGAGTTATAGATATTGCGAGCTTCTTAAATACCTACTTATATCGTCACAAAAAATTAACAAACTTCAGAGTGAGGTTCTGCTGGTTTACATATTCATCAAAACTTACTCGTTTTAACTTTGAAATAATGAAATTTAGTCTAGAAGCAAGATTCAAAAATCGTCCAGATGTCAATGTTTATGATGAAAGAATTAAAAAATTTAAATTCATTTAATTAAATAATAGTTTTTTGATGATTTCATTAAATAACCCAATTTTTTATAGGCATCGCGGCCAATGAAGGCTTTTTCAAATGAAATAAGTAATCAAATTTGAAATTTTGTAATTTGTCTTAACTATCTTTTCTAAGTTACATTAAGTTATAAAGTTACTTTTCTATCAAACTTATCCACCTTGACATAATATGTCTAATGTATAAATAACATAGATACCGGCTTTGTACTAAGTAACAAGGAATCCATAGCGAACACTGTTTTGTTACTGTGTATCAAAAAGCAGTGTAAATAAATTATTTTCGATGGTCGTAATTCTTTTTAAATTGCGCCAAGTTGAGAATACGATTACTATAACTGTATTGAAAGAAAAAGTGGTTATGAAATGAGTGCAAGTATGTAAATGGTAAAAATGAGATAACGGGGGTTATACCACTATACGGCTTATACAATGACAAAAATAATTAAAGTAAAAAATGTAGAGAGAGAGCGTAAGTTAATAATAATTAAGTAGGTTTACAATTTCTAATTAGCATTTGGAATTATAAGTATAGAAAAGAAGTTTGTATAAATTGTAGTTGTAACTTATTTTATAACTAGCTGACCCCGCAAACGTTGTTTTGCGAAAAAATAAAAATAAAAAATTTGGGGTGGACCACCCTTAACATTTAGGGGTATGAAAAATAGATGTTGGCCGATTTTCAGACCTACTCGATAAGCACACAAAATTTTATCAAAATCGGTCCAGCCGTTTCGGAGAAGTTTGCCAACTAACACTGCGACACGAGAATTTTATATATTAGACTGCGAAACTTTGTGTAAAAAAGCACTGATTTTGATGAAACTTTTCAGTAATATAGATTATAGAATAACACATATATTATCATAAGAATAACACATATATTATCATCAGAATAACACATATATTATGTAGATACGCAAAAAATTCCGAGAAAAGCCTAGATTTAAAAAAAAAACCTTTAATATTTATAAAACGTCACGGACGAAGCCGTTTGCGAAAGCTAGTAAAATAAAAAAATCACATACCGATCTGAGTATTAAAAGTGTGCAACAATAGTTCACATATATATAGGTATACCTATATCACAATGTATCACAAAACCACATGACAATGCGCAGGTTGTTGACAAAGTTGCGAGCGCGCACGGCGCATATTGGAACCACACTGCGCCGAAGTCTGCGGCAGGCATTATGCAACCCGTTGAACGGTCAATGTTAATAGGTATAGGAGAAGCGGTTAAATTTCAATATATGTTACTCAAGATGCAATGGCAAGTCAATTTCGTAAGTGAAAGAAACATACAAAGAATCACCCTCGGTTCATTTCATTACAACCTTTTTTTTAACGTTTGGAAATCCTCTTGCATACCCGGCAGTGAAGGGGACACTGCGGGGTTATGCCAGATTCCTACCAACTAAAAGCCAAAGACCGTCTTTCTATCCCCCCGCGTGGGATGCCTCGCCACGGCTATCCCACGCGGGGAGCTCTGTGCTCCCTGTCAGATCCTCGGCGTACCCGAAAGTAGAGAGCCGGCCTTTTTTTTTAACGTTGGGAAATCCTCTTGGATACCTGGCAGTGAAGGGGATACTGCGGGGTTATGCCGGATTCCTACCGGCTAAAACCCAACACTGTCTTTCTATCGCGGCCGTTGATGGGCGGGGTCCTGTGGACGTTATTACAAGACTTCGGTGCCCCGCCACGGCTATCCCACGCGGGGAGGTCTGTGCTCCCATGTCAGAACGTCGGCGTACCCGAAAGTGGAGGTACGCCGCGGCCTACTCAGGGGACCTTACGACGGGCTGCAGTCACCCCCAAGACCCACAAATTGCCTGATAAATGAATACAATTGAATCCCAAATTGCCTGAATTTTAAATCGAACTGAACCCTGAATCAAGCAAAAGAGTGTCAAATTATACCTAAGCGTTATTTAGGTCGCTTTCTTTATAATATTAGTATAGATTGCATCCCAGGCGAAGCCGGTAACGGGTCGCTAGTTTAATATAAAGAACTAAAATCTACTGTGTTTACACAGTAAAGTGTGTAAAGTGTATTTCCATTGTTACGATGAACAATGTTGTTGGCCAAGAGCAAACCCATCTCTTATAAAAAAAATTTTCAAAAAGAAAATCAAACACATTTAGTTCCTGTGATGTAACCGTATCTTTAGCTTTTATGATTGATTGTTGAATGCATTTATTGGGCAATATGTGACAACGCTTAGTTAAAGTTGTCTGTGGACAGTTAAATATTTTAGGTGAAATTTTCTATTTAGTTATTGTTAGCGCTCTTTGTGAAACCAAGAATTAATGATTCAGTTATGCACTCCGACCTCTACTTACGTTTTGTTATAATTTTATTTGTGGTCTCAACTTAAATTGGATCTTGAATAACTTAGCGTAGGTAATTAGTGTCAAGGTAATAGCTCTAAAGTAATCTTCATTGTGACTAAATTAAAAAAAAAATCTTTCTAATAAATTTATAAAACCATTAATAAGTATATTTTTTAAAAATTGTGATAATTCATATAAATAAGTGGCTACAGACTTAAACTTCAATCAAATTAAAGCAATAAAATAAACAATATGCAAGTATTCCCATGCAAACTAAATACATCAATGTCAAAAATGTTAAAGTTTTGTGGCAAGTGTTTATAAATAAAGCGCATTGTGAAATATGTAAACTCTATAAATACAACAAAACTGAATCTATCAAAAAGTACGCGACGATTTAGCACATAAACGAATGAGTAATTTCATGGTTGTTCATCCACATTTCAAGGACATCAAACTTACTACATACGTACTAGCTGGTGCCCGCGACTTTGTCCGCGTTGAAAAGTAAAAATAAAGAAATGTTTGTTTTAAAAAAAAAAATTATGTATAGGTAAATTTCGTGAAATGTTTCTTTTTTTTTGTTCTTTTCTTATCTTATTCTTTTATAATTTTTTTAAATGTTTTTATGTAAAAAGGTCATTAGAAAGCTTGACGTATCTCTTGATGCTGCATGTAAGCAACGGCCACCTTATTAGAATTAACGATAAGAGGTCACGAAGTGATAGAGGAATTGGCTCTGGCATCTCATTCACTATAAAGCACAAATGCTAATATTTCACGGTGATCTTTGGTTGTTTACTGCCGCAAGTCAAGTTACCCAATTTATGACTGCGAAACTCAGTGTGCCCTACCACTAACTACTATTACTATCCTAGATATTTATATATCTTATCTTCCACCTTTATTATTAATTTTAATCAATTACTAGTAATTATAAGTTAAATAGAGCGTTTATATCCGCCGACAATCCTCAACGGTCTAGCAGGATGTCTAGTATTTGAAATACATTAAAAATGATTACTATTAAACAATTAATTGATCTGTTTTAGTGTTATTAGTCAGTTTACAAGGCCATAGACATCGAGATTGGTTCAATTAAACTACGTATTACGAGAAAATGATCGGATCTTTACTGCGGCGCTACACTCTCGTCGAGGCATCGCGAGGAACCACGAGTAGAGGGCGAGAATGTACAATGTACAATGTACATGCTACACTCGCTTCGTCTTGTGTCCTTTGTATGGTACATGTGCACGTAATTATAGCGCATACATAAGGCAAACAGCTGCCGTAACTTGTAACGCGTCCATTCTCTCGGCGTTTGCAACCGTCTGAATAAGCAAGAGTGTACAAGGTCGCACTCATCACTCGGCTTCTCGCGCGAGTACTCTCGGCGAGACATGGCGAGAGCTCTCGCGGGAGGGAGAGTGTACAGCCTCCATTATAGCGTGTAATGAAATATTGATGTTCAATCGAAACTTGTATATTACGAAAGCGTATATATTATGACGTCGTGAACTTTAACCCTTTCCAGTGGGCATTATTTTGTATTCTGCAAGTATGCAGAAACGCTTGAAAACCATGGAAGAGAAAAATAAATAAAAATTCTAATGAAATTAAAAATGTACTAAGTAAATCATAGTATGGAAGCTTAGTAATACGGAGAAGAGAGGAGAAACGGCTTATTAATACCTAAATAATGCAATAATTTTACATTACTTACTATTTTTATAAATGTTGTGTTGGAAAATATTAATTAACAGCTCTTTCAAAACTTTTAACAGAAAACAGTTTGGGTGTATTCCTTTTTTTTATGGAAACGGCATGTAAAATAAGTGATATGGTATCGACTTTATAAAAAAAAAAAAAAAAACATAAAAATGCAAAAAATCTCGAAATCGGGAAACTTTTACCTGGACTATTTTTTGACATGTCATAGAGCTTGACACCAACACAAGTTTTTAATTTTAGTAAAGGTAAAATAGGTAAAGTCGGGGTAAGAAAAGGTTCAGGGCAGTTGTTAGTCATGCATGCCAAAATTTCATTTCAAACGTCTGACACTGGTCTGATGCTTAGTGAAAATTGACGCAGGTTTTCGTACCCCGACTGTATATTATACAAATACATATTTAAAAAAATGAATTTTTAAAACTGTAAATTAAACAATAAATTTAAAGTTAAAACGTACCGTTTCTCCGCCTATGTGCTCACTAATTGACGTTTAAACACGCAAATAGCTTCATTTATAATTTTTTTTTAAACATAACTAAATGGTAATTTTGCACTGTGACAGCTATTTAGCATTCAAGCGTCTTCATCATTTTGTAATAAGTAAATGTGATTAGCTTGAAAAATGGCCCTAAGTGCACATTTTTGAGAATTTTTTAAAAACATTTTTAATTATCTGTTAACATTATTTGACTTTATTGTGAATTATTGTGAATCACTACATAGTATAAAACAAAGTCGCTTTTTCTGTCCCTATGTCCCTTTGTATGCTTAGATCTTTAAAACTACGCAACGGATTTTAATGCGGTTTTCACTAATGGGTAGAGTGGTTCTCGAGGAAGGTTTAAGTACATAATTTACTAAGTTACGCGGGCGAAGTCGCGGGCAGCAGCTTTAATTTTATTAACACGTAACGTAATTTTATAAACTATAATAACATGTAGTGCCATCTGTTAACAGACTTTTTCCATTATTCGAAGTGAGATTAGATGAATTAGAGTACTACATTGCTTCAAACAGAATTCCCTAGATGGCGTTGTAAATTTTGCATACACGTTGTCTGGGACTCCAAAAAGGACATAGGGTACCTTTCATCCAGAACGCGGACGAAGTCGCGGGCACCAGCTAGTTTATATATAAATAAAAATGAATACCTAAATGTGTTGCTAAGTTCAAAACTCAAGATCGGCTGAAACAATTCAGGTAATTTTTTATAAAATTTTCTTTGAAGTCCAGAAAGCTTCTTATGAAGCCGGGGCCGGGTAACGCTAGTTCTTTTATAAAAATATACTTAATTCAAGTATTGTAAAATTTCCTACATTTATCTATTCTATGTAGTGGTTTTGCATAGGAAATTGCGTTTCGTAATAATATGAACGACAAACGAAACGTCTCCAAGGTCTGACCCTTGTCTAGTAGTTAAGTAATAAAAAAGTGACGCTTGTCTTTGAACCGCTCGTGTTACGTACATTTTAACATTTTTAACTTCCAGTTTTCAGAGTCTCACGTAACCAGGACACGTGTCTCAAACAAAATTACTACACACTTAACCCAAAAAATAGTTTTTCCAAAAAAAATCTAGACAGTTCGCATTTGGTGTGTGAACTCATGATAGGTCCTGTGTATAGACACTGTGCCTTCACAATATCCTATTTTAATATTATAATCATAGATGAATGATTGGTCTCGCTGCGCTCGACTAGATACCGCCGTTGTACTTGTAAAATGCGGCAAAAAATACTACGCCGAATTCGGCGTAACCGAGCCAATCACACTGCAAACTGTCTGTGATGTGTACGTTCCGAATGTTTTATTAAATTATGAGCATAATAAAATGCCAGTTTGCGTAGTGAAACTGTGTAAAAATATAATAAAACTGTGTAAAAAGTGATAAAAAGTGACGATGTCTTATACCCACTACAATAAAAAGTTGCCGCATTCACGGAGCTATGGCTTTTGCATAGTGCTCTATCTAGTCGAGCGCAGCGAGACCAATCAATTATCTTTGATTATAATATAAAATACTAGCTGCTTCCCGCTACTTCGCCCACGTAACTTTGTAAATTATATACTAAAACCTTCCTCGAGAACCACTCTATCCATTAGTGAAAACCGCATTAAAATCCGTTTCGTAGTTTTAAAGATCCAAGCATACATTATGGACAGACAGACGCGGCGGAGGACTTTGTTTTATAATAATTATGTAGTGAATTAGCGATGATGCGAAAGTTTGTGAGGATGTAGTGGATGTTTGTTACTCTTTCACACAAAAAGGCTGAACGGATTTGGATGAAAATTGACACACAAATAGAAAAAAAAAGAATAGTATCCCGAGTTTCTTTCAGAGTTTGTTCTCAGGATCTTGGCTTTTTTCTTCGAAACTTTGGTAAATTTTATTTTATAATGACGATCATAAGAGTTTCTTGGAGAAACCTAATTGATAAATAAATATTTTGATTTGATTTTGATATCTTATATATAGACCGGAAATAAAGACAGTCAGGTTATTTATATTTTATTAACATTAACAATACTTATGTGTAACTAAAAACTACTTCGTGCTCGCTTTTATAATAATTGTTTTTTTTCTCTTATATTCTAATTTTACATTACACCTTTAATTGAAGATTCATAGTTCATATTTACTGTAATAATGTTTTTTCATAATATTAAAAGCGTTCTCAGCTATTGCTAAAGTTGCTGCCATAGTGTTAGCGCCTGGTATTGTAGGCATAATGCTTGCGTCGACCACTCTCAGCCCTTTGAATCCATGTACTAACAGATTATTATCAACGACTGCAGTTTTATCAGTTTTAGGTCCCATTTTCACAGTACCGACTGGGTGATATAAGGTTGTTCCTAGATGTCGCACGTAACACTCCCAATATGATTTTGTATCAAACGTTAAGTAGGAGCAATCTGGTATATCTATTTTAGCAATTTTCAAGCCAAGCATTTTGAATATTTCCGTTTCTTCGAGCTCATGAACAAACTCGATAGCTTTTATCATCACACTAACGTCTTCGTAGTTTTTGAAATAGTTCGCCTTAATCAAAGGACTGCTCTGTGGATCGTTATCCTGTAACAAAATTTCACCCCTTGATTTCGGATATAACAATGTTGGGTAGATTCCGAGTAAATCGCTATTCTCATTTATCTTCAATATTGATTTTATTATTGGCTCCGTAAATCCAACTCCATTATAATAAGGTTTTAGCAATAAACTTTCGTTTACAGGAAAATATAAATGATGAAACTGAATGTCACTTTGATCATTTCCGTCTCCGGTATTTATAAATCCCATGTAATCTGTTATACCTATATTAGACAATGGACCGGTTCTCGTAAGCATATACTGCAACAGAAACGTAATAATAGATTCTGGTGGTAATTTGATATTCCGATTAGTTCTTAGCAGTAATGGAAAAAAGACATGATCTTGTAAATTCTTCCCGACTTGTAAATCCTCAATACAATCTATATTTCTTTCTCGAAGATGAGCTTTAGGACCGATGCCCGATAACATAAGAATGTGTGGTGTAGCAATGGACCCCGCTGATATAATCACTTCCTTAACAGCGTGCATTTGCATAACAACGCTACTGTTGTGACGTATTACAACACCTTTAGCGATTTTAGCCCGTGGATCTATTATAATTTTTTCTACTCTAGTATTTTTCATTATATGGAAATTTTTCGCTTTCTTCAAATAACTTTTAGCACTATTGTGTCGTTTTCCGTTTTGTATAAGTAATTTAGTCAATCTTGTTCCGACACGAACTTCGTTATTTTCTCTGTCATCGGCTCTGTATCCTAACTCTTGCCAAGCTTTACTTAATATATCATACCAGGGGTTTTCTGTTGATTTGTAGTTGTTTACATTAAGTTCATTCTCAATGCGTTCGAAGTGAGGTAGAAGGTCTTCATAACCCCATCCCGGATTTCCCAATTGTTCCCAGGTTTTGTAATCATTTGGGTGACCTCTTATGTAAAGCATGGCGTTAAGTAAACTGGATCCGCCTAATCCTTTGCCTTTGCTCCACACGCAGCTGCTGTTTACAGATCCCAAGCATCCGGTACCATCGGGTGAGGTGTGGTAATTCCAGTCGTAGTTATTGTGCCTATTGAGAGCTAAAAATGATGGTACCTAAAAAGAGTTTTACTATTTATAAACAGTTATTTTTTAATACATAATGCAGCAAATGAGATAAAAAATTACGTGGTATACGTGCGTGAGTGGTAAGCATTTCGTTCGCTCTAATAATTAGCACTTGACGACAGTCATTAGTGTGAAGGAAAATATCTAATAAAAAGGTGTTTTGTGTTTACAATAGGTGTTTCGAATATAATAGGTTGTTTTTTTATTTACCTCACTATCTAAACCCGGATCATCACCTGCTTCTATCAGCAAGACCTTCCATGAATTGTTGAGTTCACTTAAACGTGCTGCTAGCAATGAACCAGCGGTTCCCGCTCCAACTATTACGAAATCGTAAGAAATTGGTACTGAAAAGGGAATAAAAAGGTAAAGTCTGATTCACGGCTAGATCCAGCTTAAATAATATATTATGTAAAAATTTAGATCAACACTTTTCTGGTTGATTATTTCCTGAGCATTGTCCTTTGGCCACTGAATCCCTTCAAAAATTGAACATTGCGCGGCAACTACAGCAGCTAGTGCCCCAAGGAACAAATTTCCACTTGCACCAGCAAATGCTGATGGACAGGTCGAAGCTATGTTGGCCTGTAATTCCTCCATCACTGTTTACCCGACCTCTGTAATCTATAATATTACAAAAAAAGATACAATTCTTGAAATAAAAAAAAAATTATAAATTATTAAGGCCTTGGAGACTTTTTATTGTTATATTATATTTATTGACTTAATATTAAATTTATTGTTAATCGTTGTGAATTTTATGAATTTTGTACTTACGGAAACTAGGTTTAAACGTCCTCTTCGAACTATGATCTACAAGATTATGTTCCGTGACAATATTCAAGCATTGCTATTATATAGTTACATTCATATTGTAATAGGATATCTTTTAACTTATGTAAATGTATCTGTAAGTACAATTTATTCTCGGGTTCCGTTCTAAATTTAAAAAATGGTGTATGCAAATTAAACCAAATATCTTTTTTAAATATCTATATTTCTAACTAACAGTTGTATTTAAAAAAATAAAATACCAATTATAAAACTCATGATTTTTTTCTTTTTTGGTGCAATTTTTTTTATAATTCGTCGTGTGTGAGCCAATCTCTTTTTATCATATCAGCGCCCTTTTCACCAATCATTATAGTTGGGGCATTAGTGTTTCCTCTCACAATTGTTGGCATTATACTCGCGTCAATCACTCTAAGCCCTTTGCAGTATTTCACTTTAAGTTCAGGATTTACTACAGCTGTAGGGTCATTATCTGGACCCATTTTTACAGTACTTGTTGGGTGATACAAAGAAAATGTTATTTCTCTTGCAATGCAGTCTAAAAATTCATCTGTGTTTTTATTAAAAGGTTTACAGGCATCGAGTTCTACCCAATCTAATTTGAGTCCAGCCTCTTGGAAACTTTTAGTTTTAGCTAATTGCATTGCATGCTGTTTAATTCCATTTATCAAAGTGCGCATGTCTTCAGGATTTTCAAAATAGTTTGCATAGATTAAAGGATGATCGCTAGGATTTTTACTTTTAAGTAATATTCTTCCCCTTGATTTTGGTTTTAGAAGAACATTATACACTTTTATTATTAATTTTTCATCGTTCATTTCAGTAAACTTTTTGTAAAATTCATCACTTAAGTCGTGCAGTTTGTACACATCCAATAAATTCGACAGACGAGGAGTGAATACTAAATAGTGATTTTGCAAGTCCGGACTAATGGCATTGGAATCTGTACTATTGATGAAAGCGATAATTTTATGAGGGCTTACATCAGAAAGTGGACCTTTATTGTGTAGAATGGATTCCGCGAAAGCGCCTATGATATTGGATAATGAACTTAACGATTTGTCACCCGGCATAGAATAGAAAATTGGTACGAATAAATGGTCTTGTAAATTTTCCCCAACAGGTAAATCTGCCTTGACATCTATGTTCATATTTTCTAAATGCTTTTTTGGTCCGATACCAGACAGTAATAACAGTTGTGGTGTATTTATAGCTCCAGCTGCCAATATTAACTCCTTTCGTACTTTGACTACGATGTCCTTGTCATCTTTATTGAGTAGTACTCCATCTACTTCATTAGTGTTAGGCTTGAACAATATTTTTGTAGCATATGCGTTTTTGATTACATGTAAATTACTCCTATCTTTAATGGGGTTTAAAAACGCCCTTGCAGTGCTTTGTCTTATCCCATCCTTTGTTGTACTTAAGCTTCTTGCTGTTCCCATTTGTGATTGTTCATTAACATCATCTACAACACGAAGTCCTAATTCAGATGCTGCATTTATAATTATTTTCTCTATGTCATGAAAATTTTCAGTATTTTCCACAGATAAATATCCGTCTGTGCCGTGATATATTCTCTTTTCATCAGAGAGAGGCGAGGTAAAGTTCTCACTTTTCTTGAAATAAGGTAGGACATCGTCGTAACTCCACCCAGTGTTTCCGTCAGCCGCCCACTCGTCGTAGTCTACTTTATTTCCTCTCACATAAAACATTGCATTTATGCTACTACAGCCTCCTAGTGTCTTTCCACGTGGCCAGGCACAGCCCCCGCTCTTATAGCTACGACAAGCGCCTTTCTGAGGTTGAGTTTTATAACCCCAAACGTCATCAGTATTTAAGTTGTTGTAGAATAGTTGGGGAATCTGAAATTAAAAAAAAAATGGGTGTCATACCAATGTGTTTTTTCTTCGTGCATTCTTCAGGAATCCTTTTTTATCAATTATATCAATATTATTATATGATTATATAATTATTATGTGTAATGATTAAAATTGTTTGTGTTACAATATAGGTTAGTCATACCGTATTGTACACTGATTGTAAAGTCAGTCCTTTCAGTCAGTGTAATAAATAAATAAAACCGCAACAAATTTATTCATAAAATTATCCTTATGGTCATAAAATTTGACGATGTCACTTTAATATTGTGATAACATCAAATGTACCCAGTAATGTACAAGCGCAGTAAAGGATTTAAAACCCCAAAGAGAACTTATAATTTATTATTAACTAGCTGGTGCCCGCGACTTCGTCCGCGTTCTGGATGAAAGGTACCCTATGTCCTTTTTGGAGTCCCAGACAACGTGTATGCAAAATTTACAACGCCATCTAGGGAATTCTGTTTGAAGCAATGTAGTACTCTAATTCATCTAAAAGTTAACAGATGGCATTACATGTTAGTTATAGTTTATAAAATTACGTGTTAATAAAATTAAAGCTGCTGCCCGCGACTTCGCCCGCGTAACTTAGTAAATTATGTACTTAAACCTTCCTCGAGAACCACTCTACCCATTAGTGAAAACCGCATTAAAATCCGTTGCGTAGTTTTAAAGATCTAAGTATACAAAGGGACATAGGGACAGAAAAAGCGACTTTGTTTTATACTATGTAGTGAAGTAACCGTTGAAAAGTCGCGCGGTTAATAGAAATATGCAAATCTTTTTACGAGGAAGGCGATTCTGTAGCAGAAAAATAATGATTTTAGGGAACTTTTACAGAGAAGCGACATATAAATTAGTGGAGAATATACCTTTGAGAAGTCGCTCGCGAAATAAGATTTTACATAAATCCTTCGGATTAACTGAACATTTTTTTAATGTTTTGATAGAATACCTATTATAACCAGCGAACTTGAATATAAAGATATATTATTCGATTATATTTATTACGTATTAGAATGCGTAGTGTGATTAAGAGGTCAAGCGCTGGATACTTAACAAAGATAAGGTGATTACTAGAGGCCTCATTCACCATCTGTCAAGTAGGCTAACCGTCATTTAAAGTCACCGGTCACCAGGTACTATGGAGCTGATATAGCTTTGCTTGTACGGTAAAAATCCCAAACATTAAAAAAATAATAATAAAAAAAATGCCTATCGAAGGATGCACTAAATTGAGTGCATAATTTAATAAAACTTAAAATTATTTCTAAAAGCAACTAATTAAGGTGTAAACACACGCCAATCCTAAAAATTTGCATTTTTAAAAAAATATGTTAGAAGAAACTATCAATGTTGGTTTGAAAAAATATATGTTATACTTAAACATGTGAAGAACAAATTGTATTGTTTAGAATGTCCATCGAAGTAGTAGAACCCCCAATAAAAGTTAGAACATAAGAAGAATTAGACTTATATTGAAATTTGTTGCGAAAACGGTTTATTGCGCGCAAATGATTCCTACACCGAATAATAAGTCCATATCATTTAAAAAAAATGTATTGATTTTTTTATTTTTATTTTTAATGTAGTTTTAATGAAAAGTACAAAAAACCACATTTATCAGGCCTGTTGAATAGTTTCCGCCGCCTCGGAACTCTAAATATATGGAGCTACAGTGTCTCAGCGACTGCGTTGAGGTGTGGATTACGTTTGTGTTTTTCGTGCGGAATTAATATGATATATATAAACATTCTAAAGGTCATATCGGTGAAGGTCAAATCGTCAATGTCATTCGCCTTTGTGAATCCCTTAACACGTTACTTGTAAGTAATTGGTGAAAGAGGCCCTAGGTGATATTAATACGTACTTTCACCGATCAAAACCGAAACACACTTTTGTGATTTGCTTATAGGTTGAAGATGTTATTAGTCATATTTGTTTGAATCCTAAATATTTTTTTGAAGACTTCTGTATTTACTTATCTTGTTTGACGAATTTTATCATGTTTCAATCAATAATCAGCTAAAATAAAGTTCTTAAAGACCACTGCCAATTTTGGCCCTATAAAGTATACGTATACCGTGTGGATAGATTCGTATTATCACTAACTTACCACTGTCGCTAGTGAAGGATTGCCTCCAGCTTCCACCAGCAACACTTTCCAATCCGATATCTCTGACAAACGATTAGCGACCACAGATCCACTGGATCCCGCTCCGATCACGATGAAGTCGTAGTTTGGATCTGAAAATATTTTAATATTTATCTTGAGAATTGCTGAATTACATTTCAAGAAATTTATATTAGCAAAGTTTTTCTTAGCAGTCAACATTTTCATAATCATTTCAACGTCTGTAGACTATCTGTCTGTAACCAGTAAAGCTGGTGATTATGAATGAAGTCTTTGGAAAGAGAAAAGTTGGCCGAAGAAAAGTCGTGGCTGAAGAACATCAGAGAGTGGATATAGCTAACGCAGTAGGGCACGCTGCATTTCGCAGTCATTTGAGCAGCTCGTCTAGCGGAGCAACCATCCCTTTACCACTGCGAAATAATAGCATGTGTGCTGTTGTGTTTTGGTGAGTGAATAAGGGATGCCAGAACCCATTTCCATATCCCTTCATAATCCCCATCCTTAATCTTACAATGGTAGGCAGCGTACTTGCAGCGCCTGTAACAGTGCCTGTGTTATACACTTGGAGCGTCTGGTAGCAGTGCTTGTGTTATACACTTGGAGCGTCTGGTAGCAGTGCTTGTGTTATACACTTGCAGCGACTGTAGCCACCTACTGTCACGTGTAAGTGGACCGTCAGCCTGTCTGTAGAGCTTAACATGAAAAAAAAAACAATTAGAAAAATTCTCGTGTGAATTTTTTACCATCGTCGTGGGGTAAGAACAAACTTTGAGCCTTTACCTACTGGCTGGCGCCCTTATAACTAGATGCAGGCAAATTATACGGTACAACCTAATAATGTATTGGTTGCTATTATTAGTTGCAATATCAATTATATTCTATGTTAGGAGGCAAATGACACAAACCTTCAATAACAGCATTCGTTGCGTCAGGCGGCCACAGATGGTCACCGACCAAGGCGCAATGAGCCGCAAGAAATGTTTGCAAAGTCTGCACGAAGAGGGGACCAGCTACTTGGTAACTACCCAAGACAGTCGAAACGAGGGCTGGATCGCATGGCCACATTATGTTCTGAAAATATGATTTAAAAAATTCTCTTAAGATAAAAACTCGAATTGATAGGTTGTTGTTGATATTGTAGGTACCGATTGAAGGAAGTTTATTCCAGTTTATTCGGATATACAGGGTGGAAAAATAAGTCGGGCCCTGGAGGGGAAACTACCTTAAATCCTTAAGATGGCTCATTTTAGATAAAGGAGACATTCCTTTATTTTTAAAAAGACACAAAACTGCATTCAAAGATTTTCTAAAACTCGCTTGACTCGCCCGGGACTCGAACCAACTAAAATTAAAAAACAAACATTTGCTATTTTATTATACTAATCGATTGGATTATTATTCCGGATAAAATTTCTCTAACAAACATTTGGTCTAACTCTCGTCTGTCGTACAAGATATCCATAAAGAATATCTATTTAGTACTTAGAGATAAATTAGCAAGCGTGTTCATACTACCTTACCTACTTCATACGCAGTCTTTGAATGTTGGAGAGATAAGAGAACTGAATGTTACATGTCTTTTACTTGTTATTTATTTATTTTAACAAAGCACACAGACAGAATACAATCAAATTCGTGAAAACAAAAATACTGTTGAAAGTGAACAGTAAGTACTAGGTAATGTTCATTAAAGAACTTGTGTACTAAATAGGTATTCTTCATGGATATCTTGTACGATAGACGAGAATAAGACCAAATGTTTGTTAGAGAAATTTTATCCGGAATAATAATCCTATCGATTAGTTTAATAAAATAGCGAGTGTTTGTTTTTTTTTTTAATTTTAGTTGGTTCGAGTCCCGGGCGAGTCAAGTGAGTTTTAAAAAATCTTTGAATGCAGTTTTGTTTCTTTTTAAAAATAAAGGAATGTCTCCTTTATGTAAAATGAGCCATCTTAAGGATTTAAGGTAGTTTCCCTCCAGGGCCCGACTTATTTTTCCACCCTGTATATCCGAATAAACTGGAATAAAGTTCCTTCAATCGGTACTTACAATATCAATAACAACCTATCAATTCGAGTTTTTATCTTCAGTCAGACGGACTGCTTCTGATAAAGACAATGTACTAACAAATGATTAAATTGTGATTAACGTGATAAAAATAATTTCCAGCAATAATAATTCCGCCTGAATACAATAGTCTCATTTTGTACTTTGTTTTGATGTTTATTTAACGATGTACTATTAAAATAAAATATTTTTTAAATTAACTTAATATTAATATTTTTATAACATAAACTTCGTTACATTAGAGTAATTTGACAGGCAATTTTCTATTTATGGTTTACGAATTTATGGTGTCTAATGAACGTGAGATAAAAAATGTAATAGGCCTGTATATTATAAGTAAATTTATCATTGTCATTAGGGTGTCTTCTGTACAAATAAATCTATAAACCATAAAATTTGCTCGTACAAATGTTTTTAAATATGTCTGTCCGTTTGCTTGTCTGGGCCAATTTTCGCAACAACTGTACCAATTTGATACTTTTTTTCAATTTAGGGAACTTTAGGGAACTATAAGAGTAAGTAATATTAAAGAAATTAAAACGATAATAAATTATCTTTTTCTCTTTTTTCTACTTATTTTTTTGTCCCAAAAATTAATAAAATAAAATAAAATAGGTATAGATTTTTGCATAATTTGGATTCAGTGTTTTTGTTTTCTACATAGTTGTTTTAAATGTGTTTTTCGGACTATAAGTTGTTTTAATAAAATTAAAATAATTTAATCCTATCATGTAAAAAGTTGATACCACAACATGCAAACAAGGGACGAACCCACTTAATGAATTACTCTTTAAAACCACGATAAAGTTGTTTGCTTTCGTCTTTTTCTGTCCCACTTTTCCCTTTAACTTCAGTACTTAGTACTTACATTGTTAACGATGACTTTCTCGTCCTATGGTATTGTTTTTTTGTTGTTGTTACACTTGAGCTATAAGTATGCCTTCGCAGATTAATTGAACGTCAATATCTTAAGATTCTGAACGCTCACAGTTTAATGCACTCTTAAGTAAGTGCAGTTATACACCGCGACATTCACCGGTACCGACTCTCGCTCGACTGAGTAAAATTCAAGTTCATTCTGCTATAAATTCCTTATGTATATTTAATAGTACATACATGATATGCGATATTGCTTATCTCTTCTATTAATAAGTACCTATTTACTTATCATTTCGATGGCAGCTACGTAAACTATCGTAACCAACAAATTGACGTTTTGTGATTTTCGATCAATAATTCGAATTAAAAATTTATCTTTATTATGATGTATTCAAAGTTAAAATATCTCTTAAAATGACGAATTTTTTTGCCGAATATAATCGTATCTTTCGAATGCGCGCGCAGTAAACTAACGTATTGTCTCATACGATAGAGAAGTAAGTTGGGGCGCTTGTCGTAAGAACAAGATACTATACTTTACGTCGACCGATGCATGTAAGCACGCGCTTCGATTGTGTATAGCTAAAAAAGAATTTAGTACTTGTTTGAATAGAATTGTTTGTGGATATCTTGTACGATAGACGAGAGTAAGACCAAATGTTTGTTAGAGAAATTTTATCCGGAATAATAATCCTATCGATTAGTTTAATAAAATAGCGAGTGTTTGTTTTTTTTTTTTTATTTTAGTTGGTTCGAGTCCCGGGCGAGTCAAGTGAGTTTTAAAAAATCTTTGAATGCAGTTTTGTTTCTTTTTAAAAATAAAGGAATGTCTCCTTTATGTAAAATGAGCCATCTTAAGGATTTAAGGTAGTTTCCCTCCAGGGCCCGACTTATTTTTCCACCCTGTATATCCGAATAAACTGGAATAAAGTTCCTTCAATCGGTACTTACAATATCAATAACAACCTATCAATTCGAGTTTTTATCTTCAGTCAGACGGACTGCTTCTGATAAAGACAATGTACTAACAAATGATTAAATTGTGATTAACGTGATAAAAATAATTTCCAGCAATAATAATTCCGCCTGAATACAATAGTCTCATTTTGTACTTTGTTTTGATGTTTATTTAACGATGTACTATTAAAATAAAATATTTTTTAAATTAACTTAATATTAATATTTTTATAACATAAACTTCGTTACATTAGAGTAATTTGACAGGCAATTTTCTATTTATGGTTTACGAATTTATGGTGTCTAATGAACGTGAGATAAAAAATGTAATAGGCCTGTATATTATAAGTAAATTTATCATTGTCATTAGGGTGTCTTCTGTACAAATAAATCTATAAACCATAAAATTTGCTCGTACAAATGTTTTTAAATATGTCTGTCCGTTTGCTTGTCTGGGCCAATTTTCGCAACAACTGTACCAATTTGATACTTTTTTTCAATTTAGGGAACTTTAGGGAACTATAAGAGTAAGTAATATTAAAGAAATTAAAACGATAATAAATTATCTTTTTCTCTTTTTTCTACTTATTTTTTTGTCCCAAAAATTAATAAAATAAAATAAAATAGGTATAGATTTTTGCATAATTTGGATTCAGTGTTTTTGTTTTCTACATAGTTGTTTTAAATGTGTTTTTCGGACTATAAGTTGTTTTAATAAAATTAAAATAATTTAATCCTATCATGTAAAAAGTTGATACCACAACATGCAAACAAGGGACGAACCCACTTAATGAATTACTCTTTAAAATCACGATAAAGTTGTTTGCTTTCGTCTTTTTCTGTCCCACTTTTCCCTTTAACTTCAGTACTTAGTACTTACATTGTTAACGATGACTTTCTCGTCCTATGGTATTGTTTTTTTGTTGTTGTTACACTTGAGCTATAAGTATGCCTTCGCAGATTAATTGAACGTCAATATCTTAAGATTCTGAACGCTCACAGTTTAATGCACTCTTAAGTAAGTGCAGTTATACACCGCGACATTCACCGGTACCGACTCTCGCTCGACTGAGTAAAATTCAAGTTCATTCTGCTATAAATTCCTTATGTATATTTAATAGTACATACATGATATGCGATATTGCTTATCTCTTCTATTAATAAGTACCTATTTACTTATCATTTCGATGGCAGCTACGTAAACTATCGTAACCAACAAATTGACGTTTTGTGATTTTCGATCAATAATTCGAATTAAAAATTTATCTTTATTATGATGTATTCAAAGTTAAAATATCTCTTAAAATGACGAATTTTTTTGCCGAATATAATCGTATCTTTCGAATGCGCGCGCAGTAAACTAACGTATTGTCTCATACGATAGAGAAGTAAGTTGGGGCGCTTGTCGTAAGAACAAGATACTATACTTTACGTCGACCGATGCATGTAAGCACGCGCTTCGATTGTGTATAGCTAAAAAAGAATTTAGTACTTGTTTGAATAGAATTGTTTGTGGATATCTTGTACGATAGACGAGAGTAAGACCAAATGTTTGTTAGAGAAATTTTATCCGGAATAATAATCCTATCGATTAGTTTAATAAAATAGCGAGTGTTTGTTTTTTTTTTTTTATTTTAGTTGGTTCGAGTCCCGGGCGAGTCAAGTGAGTTTTAAAAAATCTTTGAATGCAGTTTTGTTTCTTTTTAAAAATAAAGGAATGTCTCCTTTATGTAAAATGAGCCATCTTAAGGATTTAAGGTAGTTTCCCTCCAGGGCCCGACTTATTTTTCCACCCTGTATATCCGAATAAACTGGAATAAAGTTCCTTCAATCGGTACCTACAATATCAATAACAACCTATCAATTCGAGTTTTTATCTTCAGTCAGACGGACTGCTTCTGATAAAGACAATGTACTAACAAATGATTAAATTGTGATTAACGTGATAAAAATAATTTCCAGCAATAATAATTCCGCCTAAATACAATAGTCTCATTTGGTACTTTGTTTTGATGTTTATTTAACGATGTACTATTAAAATAAAATATTTTTTAAATTAACTTAATATTAATATTTTTATAACATAAACTTCGTTACATTAGAGTAATTTGACAGGCAATTTTCTATTTATGGTTTACGAATTTATGGTGTCTAATGAACGTGAGATAAAAAATGTAATAGGCCTGTATATTATAAGTAAATTTATCATTGTCATTAGGGTGTCTTCTGTACAAATAAATCTATAAACCATAAAATTTGCTCGTACAAATGTTTTTAAATATGTCTGTCCGTTTGCTTGTCTGGGCCAATTTTCGCAACAACTGTACCAATTTGATACTTTTTTTCAATTTAGGGAACTTTAGGGAACTATAAGAGTAAGTAATATTAAAGAAATTAAAACGATAATAAATTGTCTTTTTCTCTTTTTTCTACTTATTTTTTTGTCCCAAAAATTAATAAAATAAAATAAAATAGGTATAGATTTTTGCATAATTTGGATTCAGTGTTTTTGTTTTCTACATAGTTGTTTTAAATGTGTTTTTCGGACTATAAGTTGTTTTAATAAAATTAAAATAATTTAATCCTATCATGTAAAAAGTTGATACCACAACATGCAAACAAGGGACGAACCCACTTAATGAATTACTCTTTAAAACCACGATAAAGTTGTTTGCTTTCGTCTTTTTCTGTCCCACTTTTCCCTTTAACTTCAGTACTTAGTACTTACATTGTTAACGATGACTTTCTCGTCCTATGGTATTGTTTTTTTGTTGTTGTTACACTTGAGCTATAAGTATGCCTTCGCAGATTAATTGAACGTCAATATCTTAAGATTCTGAACGCTCACAGTTTAATGCACTCTTAAGTAAGTGCAGTTATACACCGCGACATTCACCGGTACCGACTCTCGCTCGACTGAGTAAAATTCAAGTTCATTCTGCTATAAATTACTTATGTATATTTAATAGTACATACATGATATGCGATATTGCTTATCTCTTCTATTAATAAGTACCTATTTACTTATCATTTCGATGGCAGCTACGTAAACTATCGTAACCAACAAATTGACGTTTTTGTGATTTTCGATCAATAATGTCTTTATCAGAAGCAGTCCGTCTGAATGAAGATAAAAACTCGAATTGATAGGTTGTTATTGATATTGTAGGTACCGATTGAAGGAACTTTATTCCAGTTTATTCGGATATACAGGGTGGAAAAATAAGTCGGGCCCTGGAGGGAAACTACCTTAAATCCTTAAGATGGCTCATTTTACATAAAGGAGACATTCCTTTATTTTTAAAAAGAAACAAAACTGCATTCAAAGATTTTTTAAAACTCACTTGACTCGCCCGGGACTCGAACCAAGTAAAATTAAAAAAAAAAAACAAACACTCGCTATTTTATTATACTAATCGATTGGATTATTATTCCGGATAAAATTTCTCTAACAAACATTTGGTCTAACTCTCGTCTGTCGTACAAGATATCCATAAAGAATATCTATTTGGATTCAGTGTTTTTGTTTTCTACATAGTTGTTTTAAATGTGTTTTTCGGACTATAAGTTGTTTTAATAAAATTAAAATAATTTAATCCTATCATGTAAAAAGTTGATACCACAACATGCAAACAAGGGACGAACCCACTTAATGAATTACTCTTTAAAACCACGATAAAGTTGTTTGCTTTCGTCTTTGTCTGTCCCACTTTTCCCTTTAACTTCAGTAGTAGGTACTTACATTGTTAACGATGACTTTCTCGTCCTATGGTATTGTTTTTTTTGTTGTTGTTACACTTGAGCTATAAGTATGCCTTCGCAGATTAATTGAGCGTCAATATCTTAAGATTCTGAACGCTCACAGTTTAATGAACTCTTAAGTAAGTGCAGTTATACACCGCGACATTCACCGGTACCGACTCTCGCTCGACTGAGTAAAATTCAAGTTCATTCTGCTATAAATTCCTTATGTATATTTAATAGTACATACATGATATGCGATATTGCTTATCTCTTCTATTAATAAGTACCTATTTACTTATCGATGGCAGCTACGTAAACTATCGTAACCAACAAATTGACGTTTTTGTGATTTTCGATCAATAATTCGAATTAAAAATTGATCTTTATTATGATGTATTCAAAGTTAAAATATCTCTTAAAATGACGAATTTTTTTGCCGAATATAATCGTATCTTTCGAATGTGCGCGCAGTAAACTAACGTATTGTCTCATACGATAGAGAAGTAAGTTGGGGCGCTTGTCGTAAGAACAAGATACTATACTTTACGTCGACCGATGCATGTAAGCACGCGCTTCGATTGTGTATAGCTAAAAAAGAATTTAGTACTTGTTTGAATAGAATTGTTTGTATTTTTGTTTGTATAGTTTTAGTTATGAATTATCCAAGTAAACACTTATACACTTATTAGAGTAGACAAAATGTTGAATTTAGCACTTAAAGCAGACTCCCCAAATAAAGATAATTCAAATTTGAATGATCAAACTGACGTACTGTTAAATATGATTAATAACAGTGAAAAAAATTAATTAAATTGAAGTAAATTGTAGAAAAATATTATTTAATGTTATTCATTTTAGGGTTTTTAACGACTTCTGTGTTAAACTGTGGTATGAAACAGATACGATTGCTTACATTGTTTTTTACTCTAGAAATGGTATGGTATGTAGCTCATACGATTTTTTACGTGGCATTGATAATATGAAAATAAGTCGTATGTGCAACATACCATTCTTTTCTAGGCTTGTGTAAAATCTTGTGTAAAATGTAAAATATTTATGTAGTAAAGTAGTGTGTAACCTATAATCGTAAAATCCATTTCAATGAAATCTTTTCACATTTTCATTATTTCTCCTCACTCTAGGATCGCTTATGCCCTAGGGACCTAATTTAGAGGAAATGAGGAAACTTCCCATGATGCTTGGTGAAGACTTTTTTGAAAAAGACCTACTTGAAATCAATATTAAAAAAGATAAATTCGTTGACAAATTACTTATTATTACCGGATTTTCAATTAACTTTAAATGATTCTACACAACAAGATGATATTGCCAACTCCAGTATAAATAGATAATTCAAATTCTTTAATTACTCCCCACCCTTACCATGATTGTTCAAATAACCATTTTAATGACTTTTGTTAATATTTTATTGGTAATTGATGGTATGAATTCAAGTAAAGGAAGAAAAAACCACGGAAAGATAAAGATAATTACAGACTTATGTACGAAAACGACTTGATTGATAAAACATTAATGAACATGATAACGCGAAAATTTCCAATACATAATATTGAAAACATTTCAGAAACAATACGACAAACATATAAACTTCATATTCTAAATAAAAATTCTGGGCATAATCTAAAAAATAAAGACAAAAATGAGGTAATAGGTTCTTACGGTAAGATTGATAGTGTTTCGACTTTCAGAAAGTATTGAACACACACTAATGACTGACCTTTGTGTTTTATACTACAAGAATGATAACTATGAACCATGAATTTTACTATTTTAACCTAGCCAAAAAAGAAGCCACATGCTACATTATGTGGCATGAAGGAGAAAAAAAAGAGGTAACAAAGAAGTATCTAGTGGTCTTGCCGATTTTATATCTAAAGGTATAAAAAGCGAGAGCAATCGAATTTAAATTTTGGGCTGACATTAACTGTACTGTTCAAAATAGAAATCTTATTGTGTTTTCCAATTACTCGTAATTGTCACAAAAATATAAAATCACTATAAAATATACGTGTTTAGAGAAAGGACACACACAACAACAACAAGAAGAAGACAATATGCACGCGTTAATTGAAAAATACGTAAAATAAATTAATAACATAATAAATTAAAATAAATAACAAGGTAATTTATAAAATCCCTTTGTGCATTAATTAGATGGGCAAAACAAGCTAGCAACCCTTATAATAATAAAATAGAAATGGAGTTACTAACTTTCTACAAAATAAATACAAATAAATATTGCTGTAGGTCTGCTTTGCAGAAATCCACTAACCGTATCCTAAAGTTAAAAAGGATGATTTAACCTGGATTTAACATACACTTTTTATCATACTTTTTTTTAAATTATCTGCAGAACCGAATACTACTCGAGCTTCATATAAATCGAAATCGGAGTGACGTTTTTATTGATCAAATTCATTCTTTTCATTGGTCAAAAGTTGTTTTTGTTTTGTTTTTACCTGCGCTACCGTTATTATGAAAGATTAATTATTACGATTTTATAATCGATTCCCAACATTTCCAATTTCTATTATCAAATAGATTAATAGTAGATATGTAAAATATTTTGAAACACTAATAAATCCGTACTTACTAATATTATAAATTCGAAACTTTGTATGGATGTCAGGATGTTTGTAATTCTTTCACGCAAAAACTACTGAATGGATTTCAATGAAATTTCGCATACACGTTGTCTGGGACATCAGAAAAGACATAGGGTATATTTTATAAGGTAATGCGCGCGAAGTCGCGTGCAGTAGCTAGCAACTTAATATTTTTTTTATGATTAAAATAATATATTATTATGGTACAATAAATTGTTACTTATGTGTATCTATTAACTTATACTTATTACTGTCTAAGAAAACAGGACATAAATATATGTTGCTTATACTTTGGAAGCAGTTTATTACTTTCAGAGTAGGTTCAGGAAAATTCTATTTTTTCAAGTAAAAATACTTTAGTTGTTTACAATACCTCCTTTTTGACATGAATATGTCTTTTCTCTGGGGTCTATTCGAAAGAATGTGTGTCACGAAAATCGTTACCATGACGTAAATGAATTAATTCGAAAGAATGTGTGTCACGAAAATCGTTACCATGACGTAAATGAATTAATTCGAAAGAATGTGTGTCACGAAAATCGTTACCATGACGTAAATGAATTAATTATAATTTGTTCGTTTGTTTATATATATATTTTATCCCTGTTGACCATAGAAGGATTAAGGATAAGGGGAAAGAATAAGGATAAGGATAAGGATAGGGATAGGGATAGGGATAGGGATAGGGATAGGGATAGGGATAGGGATAGGGATAGGGATAGGGATAGGGATAGGGATAGGGATAGGGATAGGGATAGGGATAGGGATAGGGACCATTTAAATCTTTCTTTTCATTTATGATATGAGACATATTCATGTCTACTGTGCCATCGAGAAGCCATGGCACTTTTTTTATTTAGTTTTTTCCAACTTAAAATTACAAATTAATTAACCACTAAAATAAGCTTTACTTTAGTAATTTATAAATTTATACGTTACTTGTACACACCTACTTTAGCAAAGTATATTATTGTATGTGCAACATTCGATTTAAATTAAGTCGCTAGTAGCCAAGTAAAGTGGCGTAAGTGATACATACAATTTTATGAGTGCAATAATATCCCAAGTAAAGTAGCTCTTTTGAAGATACGATAGTTTACTTAGCTGCCATCGATTTGTTTTAATGGATGTTTACATTATTGAGATGTATAGTAATTTAAATTGAATACCTACGTCCTACGGTCTGGTGAAGAGAAAAGAGGTTTTTTATGTAACTAGCTGGTGCTCGCGACTTCGTCCGCGTGGAATAGTTATTTTGAGAATCATTTGGGTATCTCGAACGGTTTTCGCAGTGCACGCAACGGAAGCCCTCAAAGATGAATAATTTTCCCCGATTTTTCCACATTTTCGACTGTTTCTTCGCTCCTATTAGTCGCAACGTGATGTTATATATCCTAAAGCCTTCCTCGATAAATGATCTATCCAACACAAAAAGAATTTTTCAATTCGAACCAGTAGTTCCTGAGATTAACGCGTTCAAACAAACAAACAAACAAACTCTTCAGCTTTATAATATTAGTATAGATAAGGTCGGCAGGCAAGCTGACAGTTAAATGACAAATGGTCATTTGTCAGCTGAAAGACTTGATAGTAGACAAGATGGAAGACAAGATGGTATATAGGTGGCCAACGTCGCCTATAAAAGGGTACTGTGAAACGCAGTGTGCCCTAGCTGCCACTACTAATTTTTAGATCCAGACCAGAGCCAACTTTGAAAAGTTAGTTTCCAAAGTTGACTCTGCCGGGAACCCTAGAACAGAGCGTTAAAAGGCAAGCATCCCAACAACTCATCCAACGGGCTCGTCAATGTTCAAAATGTCAATGCTCAAGAAAATTATCATTTTTAAAATTTTAATAATTCGTATCCATACTTTTATTAATATTATAAATGCGAAAGTTTGTATGGATGTATGTATGGATGTTTGTAACTCTGTCACGCAAAAACTACTGAACCGATCACCATGAAATTCTGCATACACGTCGTCTGGGACACCAGAAAGGACATAGGGTACCTTTCATCCAGAACGCGGACGAAGTCGCAGGCACCAGCTAGTTAATACATAAAATTATACATGATAATACATAATAAGTATTATAATAATTTATTTAAAAAAAGAAATTACAAATATTAAAAGAAAGCACAAGCTTTGCTTACTTAATTAGAGAAATAAAAGAAAATTCACAAGAAAACTTCGTATTTAACTCCATCGTAATATAACCATACTCTACATTTCTTTTGACCGTTTGTTGTTATTATTTGATTACTTTCATAGTAAACATTATCGTCTTGATCCATTACGGGATAATTGTAAGTATTGGAGTACATGTTTTCATTATTCCACATAGTTTTCAAACCATTCATTGGTCGCTTTACATTTGATTCTATGTATGGATAATCCGGCACTTGATATAACAGTCTTCTATTATTTTTGTTGCGTTTGAAAATTATTTCGTAAGGATTTAATACCTCTTTATAATATATTTCGGGAGCATATGATTGTTGTTGTGTATAGCCGGTAGTGTCATAATGTGGGAACTGTTGGTAGGGATATCTTTTGTAGCTTACACTTTCCTTATTTGCTTTACTGTTTGATTGCTGTTTGCTTACTGATTTTTTAATGTTAGGAGAAATCCGAACTACATCTGATACAACTGATTGTTGTCTATCAGTTTCCGTTATATAGGAATGAGGAGTGATCGTTCTATTTTGTGAATCCAAATCAGTATGTTTCGCATCCATAGGTAAATTGGGAAATAGATCTGCAGTCTCACTGAATAAGTTAGCTTTTGGTGTAGTCTGAAATTTAATTGGTCCTTCGTCTTCCGTGTGCTCTCTTTCAACCTCGGGAACTATTTGACAGTGGGTTTCTTGAGTAGATTCAAGCCAATCTTCCTTGATCATATCCGAAGCTTTCTCGGCAATCATGATGACTGGAGCATTGGTGTTACCGCTGACGATTGTTGGCATGATACTCGCGTCCACGACACGAAGATTCTTTACTCCATAAACCTGAAATATATTTTATTAGTTAATTAATAATGTATTTTATTTAAATTGGAAATTGCTGGTTATAAATGCGTTATAATTGTATCAGATGATGATACAATACCTATTAATACATAAATTCATAAGGAGACAGTTCAAATCCTTGGACACCACATAGGATATTTGTTAGCCTGTCACGCGGACGCAAAAGCATAGTTTGTTTGTCGACTATAAAACCTATAAATAATGAGGAGAGGAAATCTACGTTTTCTACGTAGATGTTTTGTAACCACATACGTCTTAAGTCATCAATAAAACTATTTTTATCTCAGGTGAGTTACGCTGCCTTATCATTTACCATTCCATTAAAATGGGATTATTTATTTAATATTCGATGCCCCTTGCATAGGGGGGCGTTTTGAGTTGATTTATACTTACTTTATTATTTGTTTGATATTTGTCTCAACAATTATTGAACTTACTCTTTCACGTAAAAACTACTTAATAGATTTAGATCAAATTTAAAACACAGATAATTTATTACATATAGGATACTTTTTATACTGGAACAGTGTTAGTTTCCCGAGGAAGCGTCTAAAAATATAAAAAATACTGACGCTGCTGTCACAACGATAAAAATGTCATATATTTTCTCAGGTGTTACATTTTTCGTTTTTCATTGCAGACGAAGTCGCAGACACCAGCTAGTCAGTTATAATTGTAATATAATAGCATCAATGATGACTTTACATTTATACTAATACTTAGTCCTTACCCGCAGTCTCGAATCCACAACAGCTGAAGGGTTTTCAGGCGGACCCATAGCACATGTACCAACTGGATGGTATATAGTAAGTGTATGATGACGGGCCTGACATTCAAGATGCTCATCAGACATTAATTCGTGTTCTTCACAACCAGGGTTACGGTTTGGATTAGGACGTGCGTTGAGTTCTCGTAGAGCCGGTTGTTCTACCAAAGCTTGAGCTATTCTTGCACCTTCTATCTAAAAAAATATAAAGAAAAATATGTTCATCACTAAACTTTCTATAATACCTTGGAACTTCAGTTATCGACGATTAAATACCACCCATGTGATTTTAATTACTTTTTAATTTTTTAAACATTTTAGTTCAAAACACATTTTTTTACCAAAATGAGCGCAACCAACAACCTGTGAATGAAGGTGCAATCGACAAATTTTCGTAACTTCTCGGTGATTACCAAACATATTAGGATTAGGAAGGTTTATCATTGAGTAAAATATCAGAAAAGAAATAAAAGTAGCCGCTTGAAACTTCATTATGTACAGAACTTAGGTTAATTAATAAGCTTAAAAACAAATGTTATTGTCGCAGAAAAAAAACATTTTTTGGGCATTTTTGGGCAATAATTTACTATTTTTTCTCAGAAAATAGATTTTTTGTGTAACTCTGTCCGTTTTTTAACTTTTTTTAAATATAGTCCTATAATACATTGTTTAAGTTTTAATTTAACTCTAAGAAATCAAATTAGGCGACGAAAATAACTCTTCTGTGCTTAGTCCTTGCCTTAACAAGATTTTTATAACCTACTTGTCTAAACAAATTCTTCTGAACGTGCTATTTAAAAAAAAAATTGTAATACGAGAAATACAAGCTAAATCCATTTAACTTACCATTATTTTGATGTCATCAGGGTGAGAGTAGTAGTTAGGATAAATATGTGGCGGCGTGAAAGGACTCGCATCTCTTAATTTGATGTGACCTCTACTCTTTGGTCTTAGAAGAAGAGGTACTATTGAGAATGAGGACTCGTATATAATGTCTTCGTACAGTTGTGCGTATGTTTCATCTGTAAGTCCATTTGAGCGTTTGCCAAATAAACCACCATCCATGTTGTCAGCTGTAGGAGCAATAAATAATTGAATGTCGGGGTAATCTTCCTGGGGGTCTTGATATTTGGTGTTGACAAAGGCCATGGCTTCAGCTTCCATCATACTGTATAGCGATCCGTTATGGTGTACACTAAAATCTATTAGGTTTCCAAGAGAAAACACTGTTCTTAAATTAAAACAGTAGTCGGTGCCGTTGTCGTATGGATTATCAAAAAGAAAAGAATGTCCACCAATTGCAACGTGGTCTTGTAAGTTGTTTCCTACTCCAGCGAGGTTGACTATGGGGTTAATTCCTACTTCCTTAAGATGGCCAGCTTCTCCGATGCCCGATAGCATTAACAGTTGCGGAGACTGAATTGTACCTGCAGATAATATTATTTCCTTGTTAGCCTTGATGATGCGCTGCTGACCTCTTTTAGTGAATTTTACTCCATGTGCTCTTTTATGTTCATCTATTATTACTTTTTCTACTAGAGAATGTACGCTAACGTGTAAATTGTTTCGTTTTGCTGCAGGTCGGAGATACCCTTTTTCTGTACTGCATCGCAACCCATCACGAACTGTACCATGAGAACGAGTAAAGCCAGTTTGTGTGCCACCATTGACATCAACTATACGATAACCCAGTTGAGCGCCAGCTTCTAATATCTTTCTTGTGATCGGTTGTTCGTATCTGAAGTGTTCAATGGTTATGGGACCTCCGGTTCCATGATAGGGATTGTTCATAAACTCTGGGATTCTCATATCCTCAGCCTTGAGAAAGTAAGGGAATATCTCTTCATATGACCAACCAGGGTTGCCCATTTCAGCCCAACTGTTGTAATCTCGCTTGTTTCCTCGAATGTAAAGCATGGCGTTTAATGCACTCGACCCACCTAGCACTTTCCCCCGGGGCCACTTACACCTTTTGTCGATCATACTTAAACAGTATTTATCACTGGGCTCAGTTACAAATTGCCAGTCTATAGAAGAAGTCTGAAGTATTGGATAAAGGACGGGTGCGTCTGCTAACACGTTTTCTTCCTGCCCTGCTTCTAATAGTAGTATTTTCCAATCACTATTCTCCGAAAGGCGATTGGCTAAGACAGCACCGGCTGATCCACCACCAACTATAATGAAATCATAGCAATCGTAGAGCTGATCTAATGAGCGATCGCGTACCCGATTTGCGGCATCTTCTATATCCGGTCTGTAGAGATGTATCGCCATTCTAAAGGCTATCATAGCACCAAGACCCGGCAAAAGACTGAACATAATTCGAGTACTTGACAGAATAGGTTTAAGTGCACCTCCATTACTCGACATTTTTGATTACCGCAATTGTCCACTGTAAACTTATAACTGACATTAAAAGAGAATAATGCTTATTGATTCGGCAAAAAGACGCACACAGCAAAAAAATTATTTATGATGTAAGGTTTACAGAGTAATTTAAAGTTACAGTAAACATAATTGATAAATTCTAATAAGAAGTGTTCTGATCAATAGTTACACTGAATACTTATTATCCCTTTTTTAAGCAACTCCTGATCGCTCTATGACATGGGAAATAATAAGGCGGTAATAGCATTTACTGACTGTTATAAGCATTATAATACTCGGCAAATTTATTTTGTCTATAAACATGTTTGACTTTCTATTCTTTTTATATTACGGTAAAAACGTTATTTAATTGATATGTAAGACATAGATATTAGATTATGTCATGTATCCTTTAAAACACTGAATACTCGTTTCTGAATGGCGACAATGTCTACTTTTAGCCATATTGGCCATCAGCCTATCCGTCACCCTTAAAAAACGGAATGGATATAATATATTGTAAATATAATACCGAAATGGACCTTAATAATAAAGTTGAAGATTGACTTACAAAATATATATCCATAACTAATAGGGAAAATTACAGAGTTGTCGTAACTTAATAAGTTTCTTAGATACCCTTTAAGCATACAAAATTAAGAAAAATAATAAGGCGTTCTACTCAGAATTCATCTCGTGTACGCGGCCTATTTGTCTGAATTCGCATGAGCCTATTTGTTAGATTAGAACAGAGATTGCTGTTTATTATTCAACTGTGCTGCTGTTCCACCGCATTTTGTGTTTTAACTCTTTTTTAACGTAGTCGAGGCAATGTATAAAGTATCAACAAAACTAAGAGAAATACTTGCTGGTGTCCGCGACTTCGTCTGCGTTAAAAAATATATAAGCAATAAGTATAAACACTTTGACCAGACGTTAGTTTTTTTTTTTAATTTATTTTAGATGATCCCTTGGGAACAGTACTTTCTTCTGAATGAAAAAGTTGTACCCCACGTTGTCAGGTGACAACGTGTGTGCAAAATTTCATAATGATGAGTATCATGCTCGGTTGAGTAGTTAAGGAATGAAAAGGTAACAGACAGACAGAGTTACTTTCACATTATAATAGTATGGATTAAACTATGTAGCTTGCCTTGTTTAAAAATTCAATAAAAAATTATTAAATATTTTAGTTAATAAAATGCAGGTTGCATTTATACGGTTCATTACACTGTGTTATGTCGTATGTGGATATAATAAATATTGCTTGTATCAGCTCTACATTATAATAACGACCTAGTTACTACATTTAATTGTTATCCACGTAATAATGGCTGCTGAAGTTTGATATTGTACGTAAGAAATAAGAACAATCACACCTGATTGAAGCAATCTTTATTTAGCGGCTAATATTTACATTTAAGTTGTAGTTAATAAATAATAATGACTTACATTTAAATAGGATCATATCTTAGACAAAATAAATAAATATTATATTTAAATTAAATAATGAACATAATTATTAGGTACCTAAATTATGACTTTTGGAAAGACGGATTTGAATGTGGTTATAAAATGCCAACTTTATATGTACATTATCATCAGGCATAATATCTAGATATTCTCCGTTTTAACCAGTAATCTTTAATCATATCGCTACCCTTCTCTCCTATCATGATGATTGGTGCATTTGTATTTCCACTTACTAAGTTGGGCATTATGCTGCCGTCAATCACGCGAAGGCCTTTGACACCGTAGACTTTCAATTCGTGGTCGACTACAGCGTCTCGGTCCCACTGCGGACCCATTTTCGCTGTGCCAACTGGATGATAGATTGTACAAGTGTATTGTCTGATCATACATTCCCAGTAATCATCTGTGTATCTCTTTATACTAGCGCAAGCAGGAAAAACATGTTTGTTCAATATGGAACCGTGACGTTGAAATGCGGAAGTTCTTGATAAAGCCACTGCAATCTTTACTCCTTCGATTAGAGTTTTCAAATCCATTTCGTCCATTAAATAATTAGGGTAAATGTATGGGTAGTCATAGGGATTTGAACTTCGAAGTTGTAAAAAGCCTTTACTTCGTGGACGCAGTAGCATAGGTATGATGCTCCACACGTCCATGTTGTTGATTGGACGAAAAACAGCATCGTAAAATTGCTCGGACAACCCATGAACTTTACGTAACTGTTCGCCTCCGTCTGAATTAGTCGATCCAGAAATAAAATGAAATTCTATATCAGGAAAGTCATCGGAAGCGTTTGCGTACTTCGTATTTACGAAAGCTAATCCTTCAACTCCTCCCATGATAGTGAGCGGACCCTCACCCATCACCGCATACTCCATTAATGTGCTGACAGTATGGAGACGATGTTCTACAATAGATATTTCTTTGTTGACCATAAAAGCTAAACCACCGAGCCCTATATGGTCTTGAAGGTTCTGTCCAACTCTCAAATTTTGTATTAAAGGTATTCGATGTTTGTTCAACTCTTCGGCTGGTCCTATTCCCGACAACATTAATAATTGCGCTGAGTTAATGGTTCCTGCTGACAGTATGACTTCTTTACGTGCTCGAATTCGATGTATCATTTTATTCCTAATGAACTCTACTCCGAAGGCTATTTTAGTTTTTGGATCAATAAGAATTTTTGTTACATGTGAGTGCATAGCAATATGTAAATTGTGGCGCTGTTTTGCTGTTCGTAGGAAGGCCTTGGAAGTAGAACAACGACTACCTCGTCTAACGGTCCCCTGAGCAACCATAAACCCAGTTTGTTTCTCTCCGTTTATGTCTCTGTTAACGTATCCCATTTCAACGCCGGCATCAATGAAACTTGCAACGAGTGGTGTACGAAATGGCGCTTCCGCTACAGTCAAGTAACCTCCAGTACTATGATATGGTGTTTGAACAAGATACGGGTTTTGGTTGTCTTCAGACTTTTTGAAATAATAAAGAACATCCTTGTAACCCCATCCTGGGTTTCCTTGGGATTCCCATGTGTCGTAATCTTTCTTGTTTCCTCTCAAATACAGCATGTAGTTTAGGACCGAGCTGCCACCCAGGACTTTACCTCGCGGCCAGTTGCAGCGACCTCCCTCCATTGCTGAAATGCATATAGTTTTAAAAAATTAATCATTTATTTAATAATTCGGCGGTGAAGTTTTAATTGTTAAGCCATACTCGCCAATTAAGAGACAGAATATTGTCGCTGAAAAATTTCATCATTAAAAATAGATTTTTTTGAATAAATCTAAAAGCGATTCAAACTTTTTTAAACATAGTCTATTAAGCACTGTATTTTTGGTTTATTCCCATCTCGGCACCTTCCCATCTCGGCACCCACGAATTTATATGATAATATTTGTTAGGTACAGTTATTTAAATTATAGAAAAAATTTAGTTTTTATCTTATTTATAATTTTACGCTTTTTATCTAAGTCCTCGCCTTAATACTTAACCTAAACAAAAAATTCACCTAACAAATATTTATCTAAACAAAGAAATATTAAGCCTAAACGAATATTTACCTAAACAAGTAGTTCCCTGAGGTTCAGTTTTATATCTCCAGTCCAACTTGCTCAGTTGTAAGTAACCAGCGAGAAGTGGAACATCAGATATTTCTGTCTCATCTCCACCCGCTTCCAGCAGCAATACATTCCAATGTGGTACTTCTGATAGACGGTTTGCCACCACAGCGCCTACATATAAAATCATTTAAGCACGTGTCTGTGAAGTGTATCATTCCGAAGATTTTTGATTTGGTGCTGTTGTATTTCGATATAAGAGTTGAAGGATGTCTGGGCACTTTCAACTATCCTCAACTTCCGTTACCCGCACACTTCTGGCGAGTTAATGGACAACTCGCCCGGGCCCCCTGGACGGGCGAATTGTCTACTCCCAATTATACTTATATAGTCTTTGGAATTGTCATGTTACTGGTTTCGCTTGTGTTTGTAGGCGATGCAAGACTCCCTTCGTTCCTTCGCGACGTCAATTGGACTGTTGATCGCGTCGTGTGTTTGTTTCATTGGACTGTATATCTCATTTTTTCATTGTGTAATGATTTCTTTGGGAAATTATCTTTGGGAAGTACCGATTTATTTATTTATTATTTATTTAAGGCTATAAGCCTTTATTTAACAACCTTAAAAATTATACACAAAATGAAATATTATACAGTCCTGACACCGTTGCTTAAAGATTGTCTTGCTTTGCAGCATAGGCCTCCCTCAGAGCTTTCCACAATTTGCGATCACGAGCCTTTCCCATCCAGTTCCTGCCTGCTACCTTTCTAAAGATCTACCGATTACCTGATTCTAAAGACCGATTACCTACCGACAGAATCAAAGTACTCACTGACCGGCGGAACCCGCCCCTACAACAATGAAGTCGTATTCTGGAAGCATTTGCGCATCGTCCACATTGACCGGTCGCCCTTCGGGATCGGTCTGATCGTATTGAAAGTAAGCTATCGCAGCCACCAGCATTGGTATGAACCAAGCAACCTGAAATTGTTAACATATTTATATTAAAAACACATTTACACGTGTAAATTCCATGAGTGATTGCTGAATCAGTCGCATGACGCGTTCCGGTCTTGCGGCCGTTGTTTAGTTGAGTACCAATTAATTAAACGTGTCTGAACACCAAAAATTAGTCGAGTAGATTTAGTAATTTAGTTGAGTCAATCGAGTCGGTCAAAATAGAATCTAATATATAAAATTCTCGTGTCGTGGTGTTTGTTGCCAAACTCCTCCGAAACGGCTGGACCGATTTTGATGAAATTTTTGTGCTTATCGGGTAGGTCTGAGAATCGGCCAACATCTATTTTTTATACCCCTAAATGTCTGGTGGTCTACCCCAAAAATTTATTTTTTATTTTTTCGCAAAACGTTTGCCGCGTCAGCTAGTTTTTTCTATATAAATCTGCCGGATTCAGACATTTTTTTAATACAGTATTATGCACTCTATTTTTCTCTAAGTTTTAATTCGAAAATCACGAAAATATCGCTTTTTTGATAAGTCCTCGCCTTAAACATAAATAAATATACATTTCTTACAGTCACAAATACAGGTAAATACAGGTCACAAGCGAATTGAGTGTCGCGGTGAACAAAGTTCAGAGAAAGTCCTTTCAAATAATGCATTAGGTACAGTTGACAACTAAAGTTTTTTGCTGTAAAATAACTGACATTTACAGTTTACGTTTACCAGTACCAATGGCTAGTAACCCTAGCTGTTAACCAAACGGTCGCGAGTTCGAATCCCGCTAGGGGCAAATGTTTATGTATTAACATTTTACCTCTGTACCTGAGTCATGGATGTTTGTATTTATAATATGTATGTATTTCCAAAAAAGTAATCTATGTAGTATATCAACTGTCTGGTATCCATAATACAAGCATTAGTTGCTTACTGTGGAACTAAATGGTGCTGTGTGGAATGTGTAAACATTTATTTATTGTATTCATAGGTTTTAAAATATATATAATATATATATATATATATATATATATATATTTAACTGTTTATTTAATTACTTATCTTAATCCTACTATTATAAATGCGACAGTTTGTGAGGATGTAAGTGGATGTTTGTTTCACAATAACACAAATACGGCCGAACGGATTTGGATGAAATTTGTGGCCGTTTTTGCGTAAAAGAGTAACAAACATCCATACATCGTCACAACTTTTCGCAGTTATAATATCAGTAGGAAGGATAGTAGGATTTTTCAACGCATATGAAGTCGCAGGTACCAGATAGTTTAAAATTTAAATTTGTTGTCAAGCTAATCTATGTAGTATATCAACAGTACTGTTTGGTATCCATAATCCGTACTAATATTATAAATGCGAAGGTTTGTATGGATGTATGGATGTATGGATTTTTGTAACTCATTCACGAAAAACTACTGAACCAATCACTATGAAATTTTGCATACACTTTGTCTGGAATACCAGAAAGGACATAGGGTACCTTTCATCCAGAACGCGGACGAAGTCGCGGGCACCAGCTAGTAAAGCAAGTTTACTGTGGAACTAAATGGTTCTGTGTGGAGTGTGTGAAGATATGTAAAAAAAACTAGTTCCTTATTTAAATTTTTTGTCAATTTATTAAATTACAATACCTGCGTACCTGCGGCGGCTATGGCCGACCCCGTTATTACGTCGGCGGCCGCGTTCACTATTGAGCTCATCTTCACCCCTGTAATTGTAAAGAGAAAAAGCTAAATTTATTAAAAATACCCTTATATTTCAAACAGAACATGTCCCGCTTCCTTCCTCTTATGCGTTGTATAACAATATATCTATTGTGTCAAATGATTATAAATACACTTTACAATCTCCTTACATCCGAATGAATTGATGCTAAATTTGTAACTGAAAGTAGAAATAATATTTTAATTATATTACTATGCAGTTTCAATAAGAAACTGCCGCAAAATCTTTAATGTATTATAATTTCCTAAAATAAATAATACTTAATTATAGTGGTATATTTATGTCGTGGGCAGACGTAAAGTATGAAATCAAAAATTTTTCACCAAAAGTCAAAAATAGGTGCGACGAGGAGCGGAGCGAAGCAAAGCGAGGAGGAGCGTGTTAGGTTTACATGGAAATAAATTTGGGGAGCCGAGCGAAGCGGAGCAGAGTGAGGCGACCCTCTCAGTTTTAACAGAAATATGATCAGCCCAGGAATATCATGATATGCCCAATTATACGATGTGCCGACGACAGATAATTATATATGTTCGTATAATATAATCGTCAATTACAACTTCGATTGCTTGGTCTAAAGTTATGAACATGTTTCTTTCTTTCTTTTGTCTTTAATTATTTAAAACAATAAACGAATGATACTGCCGTATAATAAAGGATTATACGGCCTCACTTTACCATAGCGTGTGCGGTGACACTAATTTCAGCATCGTTATGTACATACCGCAATTACCCCAGCTCCCTAAAAATTATGATTGTTTGCCGTAAAACTGTAAGTAAACCAAATATCACATCAATGTAAAACTTAAATAATATTATATTTTAAACCTTTTTCTAGTCATTGTCAAAACAGAATCACAATTAGTTTGACACGACACTTTTATTTTTTAAAATTGATTAATTTTTTCGATATTTTTTCTTTTATCTCAGAAGCAACTTTAGTTCTTTCTTGCATATTATGCTTTGCATATTATGCAAAATAAATACTCATAGAAAGAAAATGAGGTTTATTAGTTATTCTCAAGACAAAATTTACCTAGAACGATTATTATTCTCATAATAAATTAAATTTGATTTGAGACTTAAGTACGTCCTTTAGTTCTATGCAAGAACAACAGAGAAATGGATCATTCGATATTCAACCTTATTCGAACCGTATTTGTGTTTGAAAGGGAATGCATGCGAGTGTTCCTCAGTACCACGCTGTGCGCCAACAGAGAGCGTTTTGGGAGCGTCACCTTAAGACAGCTAAAGGAATACCTGATGCATCAGTTAAATCTTCATCACCTTAAAGTCGACATTCGCTTGTCTGTCAGTTGTCAGCTAAATGCTTTAGTTTCAAAAGTTACTAAGAGTCTACGACTTGATAAAGGAATGAATTTGAAAACTGACGAAGGTTTTGATCAAATCGTTTTTTAATGAAACAATGACGAGAAATTTCCAGAAATTTTGGTACGCCTTAGATTTTCGTAGAAAGTGAACGCGACTTCATTCGACCGGAACTGCGAGTGAAGTGAAGTACGAATTACCTCCAGAATGCTAAATGTTCCGGTGAAAATTGACTTATACTTATTATATAACAAGCGTCGTAAATTAGATTACGTGCGTGCTAAGAAAGATTACCTACACTGAATATTCATTCAAAAGACAATCAAAATTGTTTGATTGGAAAGCGAGTTATGTAAATCGATCTTATTAATAATTCCATGGGTGATGTGTGGCTCAACGATCATGTTGAAATGTTGGCTTTGGACCCTTTGGACCCACTAGTTTTGACCCGCTGAATAAAAGTGCCCATTGGACCCTCTTTTAAGTGTCCGTCTGACCACTGTCTTCAACATAATTGACGAGTTGGTAACTATGGAGTTGCTAATTTGTCTAAATTGATGTACTCGTAGGTATTACGTATACATCAAACTAGACAAATTAGGTACCTACTAATATTATAAAGAGAGAGAAAAATATTTCTGAGAATAAAGTGTATTTTGATTTTTTTTTGTTTGAATTAAATAATTGTAATCATAACTTCATTTGGATATAGCTCAAATAATGATAAAGGAATAAGAACATGAACTTTTTGTAGACTAGCTGTTGCCCGAAACTTCGTCGGCGTTCAAAATGTTATATAGCCTAAGCCAAATGGATTATCCAACACAAAAAAAAATTCATTTCGAACCAGTAGTTCCTGAGCGTTCAACCAAACAAACAAACAAACTCTTCTGCTTTATAATATTAGTATTATAGGTAGGTCTGTACATAATATTGCAGCTGCATTTTACAATTTCCTTTAAAGTGAATAACTATTATGTTTAATAGGCAATAAATAAAGAGAAGAAAACATGAAAACAACAATACCTTCAGATTAAACTTTCACTATAAAATGTAGATAAACAAAACAAACAACACATAATAAAGCCGGAGAGCGAACATAAAATATATTTTCACTTTTTCTTATTGTTATTAAAACAACAACTAATAAATGTTATGCTTCAAAAGCTTGTAATAATATCACTGAGATAATGTATCACTTTTATCTTCAACGACATTGAAATAGTTTTGGTTAGAATGCAAAGCTAATTCGAGTGTCGAACTGTGTGGCTAGATAACGGTTGATTGGTACGCCGCTCGAAGCACGACTCCTGAACACGTAGACGGGTGTACCGTTGGTTTCGAATGGTGGGAGACATTATGCCATTGTAAAACGCAATCATTATTCGTAACCCGTGTCTCTTATTGTAATAGATATTTGATCAAAGTAACAACCACACGTTTGTCGACACGTTTGGTCTAGTGGCTAGTAATCCCAGCTGTTAACCAAGCGTGAGGGTTCGAATCCCGCTAGGGGCAAATGTTTATGTGTTAACATTTGCCTTTGTAACTGAGTCATGGATGTTAATATGTAGGTAAGTATGTCTTACTTCCTTATCTCTTATCCTTAATTTTAGATCTTGTAGAATGGAGTGGTATGTGTTTTCAGACAAAATCGGACATGGCTACTTGTAATTAAGTAACCTAATTAATAAATTATTTTAAATGATTACTAAACTTTTTTAATTAATACCTTAATCATTTAAGCCTTAATACAGATATTTGTAGAAAATATAATTTAAAAGAGATCACTAGGACTAAGTCACGTTTTTCTCGTAAGTCGTAAGCTACAAAAATGGAATCACAGGAAATCCATTAAATATTTATTTAACAGCAGCTTACTTTCATCGTTGAGTCACACTCTCATATATGTTTTTTGTGTTGATTTTCCTGGTATACATTTTATTTACAAACTAGCTGGTGCCGGCGACTTCGTCCGCGTGAAAAATGTAGGTAGCCTATCCTGTGTCCGGTACGTCTTATGAAAAAAGTTACCTACCTATATAAATATTGTGTACGCTTCAAAAACTCGAGAGTGGTTAGACCGATTTTAGTTCGATAGGTTTATATATATCAAAAAATTCGCACTCCGAGCCAAGCCGGGAGCGGGTGGCTAGTTTTTTATAATATTCTCTTTTTACATAGGATTATTTGTGCAAAACTTACGGAAAACTTATTGCAAAAACATAGTGTTATTCGGATTTAATACCTAAGTATGAAAATTGTTGCAATGGATGGCATGTGCTGCTTTTTATAATTTTGTTACGAAACCGACACAAGGAAGGTAGATGTAAGACAAGATTCCGGGTCTAAGAGAAAAATAATCTGGTTTGTTGAATAACATAGATCCAGCCTAGCGCTCTCTTCTAGGAAGTCTATTTTACTGTAAATGCTAAATGTCAGGTTATAAGCATAACTAGGAAACAGTTTTAACACGGTAAAGATCTTACTTAATGTTATGTTTGAATTACTTTTAAACAAGGTAAATATTGGGCTTTAAGTGTAAAAATTTGGTTGTAATGCACTAAGAAAGTTAGATGTGAAATCTAATTACGTCTGGATCTAAAACAACTACTTATAAGGCAGTCACGGGAATTCTCTTTCCTGTAAGCTACATGTATAATGTAGACATTTAAATTAAACCATTTACATTTTAAGACAGTTACGCGACAATAAATAAGTAGTGAAAATGCGAGTAAAAATAAAGGTAGTAACATATTATGAAACCGGTGAAAATGTCAGACTATGCGATAATTTCTAATCCTACTAAATTATAAACATGTATATGTCGTCGGCGAAGGTTGCTTTTGCCTTGGCAATTCTCGAAGCAAAGCAACCTTCGCACAGCTGCTACCTGTGTGGCAATCACGGAAGCTGACTAGGAGAGTTAAGCTCAAGATATTCAGGTCCAACGTAAAAACCGTGTTGCTGTACGGATGTGAGACGTGGAAGGTTGCTAAGGACATCTCGCACCGGCTCCAGGTCTTCATCAACCGCTGTCTTCGCCGTATTCTTGGTATTAACTGGCCCGAGAAAATCTCCAATATAGATCTGTGGGAACGCTGCGATGAGACCCCGATCGACCAGCAGATCAAACGCCGCAAGTGGAACTGGATCGGCCACACGCTCCGAAGGGCCCCTAACCACATACCGAGGCAAGCCCTAGACTGGAATCCCCAAGGAAAGCGTAAGCGTGGCCGCCCAAAGCAAACCTGGCGGCGGACGATCATCGCAGAGGCGAAGAACATAGGGAAGACTTGGAGCGAATTGAAGCGCGAAGCTCTAAATCGAACGGGATGGCAGCGCATTGTGGAGGCCCTCTGCCCCATCTAGGGGACACAGGAATACAGAAAGGAAATATGTCGTCGGCACATCGTAGAATTGGGCATATCATGATATTCCTGGGCAGATCATATTTCTGTTAAAACTGTGAAGGTCGCCTCACTCCGCGCCGCTTCGCTCGGCTCCCCAAATTTATTTCCATGTAAACCTAATACGCTCCTCCTAGCTTTGCTTCGCTCCGCTCCTCCGCGCACCAATTTTTGACTTTTGGTGAAAGATTTTTGATTTCATACTTTACGATCTGCCCAATTCTACGATCTGCCCACGACATATAGATGGTTTGTAACTCTTTCACGTGAAAACGTCTTATTGGATTTGGCACACATATCGTTTATTGCATGGATTAACATATAGGATACTTTATGTCCTGGAAAAATGTTAGATTCCCGAGGGATCGCTTTTTTATTATTAGAGATGGGTTTGCTCTTGGCTAACAACCAGCTATGTAGCAAGGAAGAGGCTATCTCTTCCTTGCTACATAGCTCTCTCTACTTTCTCTCGTTAATTTCTGGTAAAAAGATAAATAATGTAAATGTAACATTACCACCGCTGCCCATCTTCATAAATCTTCATGTTCCAAAATCAAAACAGATCTACACGAGTTATCTAATTGGAATCGAATCAGTCATCTACAATAAAAAAAGCGTCACTATTCAGTTGTCTGTTCCTATCCTAAGAACAAAACGGGCCTTACCTAACTAATTGATCCATAAGTAAATCAAACTAATGATCTTAGAATCTAGATGTATTAGTCCGCTCTCCTAATAGAACAGGGCAGTTAGCGCGAATAGCACCTGTATATCACAACGTGTCTTTTTATAACACTAAACTTGTTCTGTGAGTTAATAAATATTGTGAAGCCATTGGCGGACTAGTAATAATTGGCTTGTAAATTTTTGTACTAGCTGTGTCCGCGGCTTCGTACGCGCTGTAGTTCGCGGAGTATGAAATGGAAGCATGTGCAAGTCGCAAAATGTGCACTAGTGCAAGTCGCAGAATATCCAGGTAGTAAAACAAGCAGATTGTAAAACGTAACTCGCACTCTGCGAGTTTTAGTCTATCAAACGTGTCGAACGCGTAAATGTCAATTTGTATGGGAATGAAACAACGCCACCTGGTGGCTAATGTGTAGCAATGCTTCAGTCCCATAAAAAATTACGTTTACGCGTTCGATGAGTTTGATAGAGTAAAACACGCACTAGGCCCTCGTGTTGCAGAATGTGCACATCGTAAAAAGTGCAGGAACCTATCCATTCATAGCATCATGTGCAAGTTGCATTGTCTCGTGTGCGTTGTGTGTCGTCCCGGGTAGAAAGGGCATTAGGTCTACTATTTCCCCACAGGATAAGCATTCTCCTGGTTTCTTCTTAAGGTCCTGATTTTCCTTGTCGCCCATAAGATGACACGAGCACTTACCGTCGAGTAGACTTGACGTTATGTGGCCTGTTTGAAGCTCTTTAAAAATACTTAAATCGGCGACTAGACGCTTATTTACGAGTATAAACCAAAACTGTCAAGTCATAATCGACCCACAATTTCTATAAAAATCTCACATCGAATTTACTCTCGGAAATTGTCCGGGAAAGTAAAGCCTTCATTGAACGCTTAGAAATTTTAGAAAGTTCAAATCTATATATTTTGTTATCTATTTTATAAGAGAAACAGTAGTTGAGAGAGGTCTGTGTGAAAAAAAACCTTGTGCAATGTTATGTCGTAATTTTACTAATTTAATTTTTAAGACGTGATCTCGTGGCAATATTACTATGGTGAAAGTGTCCAGGATCAATGGCCGTAATTCTAATTAACTAGTTCTGAAGGAGAACCTGTTTCTTATCAAACTACTCTCCCTTGGAATACCCTATCGAAGAATTTATACCTACATCTTGTTGGATGTAAATATCTATATTTTCATTTGCATGCTCGTAATTAGATGCCAATATTACAATTTGCATTTGGAAAGTACTGGGCAACCCGACTGGCGACAGTAACCACCCCCTTACAGAAGACCACGGTGACAACAGCATATGTGCGCTGTTTGGTTTCTGTGAGTGAGTAAGTGATACCAGAGCCCATACCCCATCCCTACCTTATCCCTTAGATATATGGTTGACAGGGCACTTTTTTATGTTAAGGTCACTTTTTTTACGGTATAGCCACCTACCAACAAGTGGAACGTCAGCCTGTCTGTCGACCTTAACATATATAAGAAACCATAATATCATTAGCCTATAATTATCCGTCTGGAAGAATGTTCTTACCTACTTATCAAGGTCTGTGTTCTTACCCTTTAAAAAGTGTAAGATTTTTTCCAATAGATGCCGGAGATTACTCTCCACATTCCACATACACACGCAAATATTACTTCTTCTTCTTTAAGTGCCCTATCAGGTCTCCTCGAAGTTGGCGATCACCCTCGAAAAGGCGTCCTTGTCACGGGTCATTCGGAACAGCTCTTCTACTCCCGCGATTCCGGTCCATTGCTGGATGTTCCTCAGCCAAAACATAATTATGTCTTCTGCCGACTCCTCTTCGCCCCTCAATCTTGCCCCCCATGGTAAGGTGGTGCACGTGGTACTCTAACGATAGGTATATTACTTATACGAGCTGATACTAATATACTAATAGATACTAACAAAAAAAGAATTAATATCATAAGCATTCTCATTTCGTAGTTCTCATTCTATAAATGTGTACCTAATACATGTCAATACAGCGATAATGATGACAGCGTAGTGAACATTCTCTATAGATATTTTTTTTTCTCTTATTTAAACGGCTACTTACTTGATTTTCTATTGGTAATCGACAAGCTAATTAAACACTCAAGCGGCCACACCAACTACTACATAATAACTGTACTTTAATCGGATGCCCGGCTACCATCACGATAGACCCAAGATCAAATGCTGGTCGGATCTAAATCCCAAAATTGCGCAAAAAAAATTAAAAGCAATTAAATTAATTATTAATTAATTAATTTTGTTAATTTAATGTTTACAAAATAAACTAAAAACACGCTTACACATACGTACACAACTCTATTAGGAGTATTATATTAACGTAAATTCAACTTATTGTTACCAACGTATTAGACATAACCTAATTTGTCACCGTTTATTTATATATTTTTAGAAAAGTATTACATTATGTAACAAGAAACAGGATTTCTTTCCAGAATTACAATTTTATAAAAATAGAATTTCGTCAAAAAGTTTGTTTTCATTGCAGGAGGATGCTGCGGTTCGACGCAGAAGCGGACGATAGTGGGAGGTTGGGCGTGGGCTTGGTTTCTGGTGACAGATGTGCAACGAATCTCTCTCGAGGTAAATATCCATATTCAGTGTTTAGGAATAAGATTTATTGGTAAATTATGGGACATCCTATGATCCTACAGGTGAAAACTTCTTTAGGCACTTTTGGTATGGGGATAAACAGCGAACTCGCGCTGTCACGCATCGTGAGCGACACCCTCATTGACGGTTAATTTTTTGAAATAAGCACCATCTACCTGAATTAGTACGTACTTCTTGTTCCATAATAAGTTTAACTTCGGCAATTGTTTGTTAAGATGTTAACAGATGGCGTAGTTTTCACTTCGGACGTACAGACCAGTGACAGTATTTGTATTTTTTTTAAATATCATATTACTTTAACTATTACATAACTTAACTATACTTTAACTGTTTTATATATACTTTTAACTGTTACTACCAGGAGATGCTGTAAAGAATTGCTACTAAAGTTTCAATTACTTCCAGGTGATGACATTGAACCCGATGTGTGAGAATGTGGAGACAGCCCAAGGTGTGCCCCTGACCGTCACCGGGGTGGCGCAGTGCAAGATTATGAATGAAGACGAGCTTCTAACAACTGCCTGCGAGCAGTTCTTAGGCAAGACCGTCAAGGAAGTGAAAATGACTATACTGCAAACTTTGGAGGGCCACTTGAGGGCTATTCTTGGTAAGTTTAACAAATCTTTAACTAAAAAAGCACTTTTTTGTATGTGACTTACCGTTGCCACCTACTTGCCACGTAAGGTAAAATAAAAAATCCATACGTTACTCAATCACCGCAACACAAAAGCATTCTTTAGGTTTTACTGCGCATTCCTAACGATCCTCAGATTTTAAGCATTCTTTAGGTTTATATGTAATGGTTTTACCGTTGTCCAGATCGTAGTCACTTGAAATTATATTCAGCGACATCTATTAACAGATTAGCGCATTTATTACACCAGAGTAACATACTGTGGTGTAGTTGTAAAAGTGGTGCAAAGATGTCGCTGCGTCGGGAAACTTGTTGGTACATGTATAGAGGGAGCTTCACTGTCTACAGTGAGTGTCTTCTACACTGCGTTACGGTTATAAGTTATAATTACATACAAGAGATAAGAGGAAGGCAAAGAGACTCGATAAATATTATTTCTCATTACTTTATGATTAAAAACAAATAAAAAAATATGCATTTACATAGTTAATAATATCATTCTACTTTGAAACACCAATCTCTGTCCGTAGATAATAAAATTTTATTATTCATTAATAAATGTAATAGCCTTTTTCTTTAAAGGCTAAATTGAAATTAAAATCAAAAGTAGTAGATCCCGAGACTAGTCAGTCAAGTCAAGTCAAGTTAAGTCAAGTCTAGTTTTCTTAGTTTTCCAAAACAGGTCCGTCAAGTCCAAAGCAGTCAAGTCCATTAGTGTGTTTATTGTTAAGTAATTTAAAAGCGGAAACAGGTGTAGGCAGTTCTCATTCATCACTTCCGACACGGACACGGCTGCCGGATTGATAACGTCGAAGGACCTTGAATCACAACATGTAGAAGACGACCGCTTCCCTTTGCCAATAAATTAGTACTTGCAAATTACTTAGGTATTCAAAATGTACATGAAGTTTATATTTGGAAAAGTTGAGTAAAGAAGAGTTAAGAAGTGTAAAGAGTAGTTTTCATACTAAAATAAGCGAAATCCAAAGATAATTAATTGATTGGTCTCGCTGCAATCGACTAGATAAGTAGGTATATAATACAAAAGCGATAGATAGCTCCGTGAATGCGGCAACTTTTTATTGTAGTGTGTGTAAAACATCTTCACTTTTTATCACTTTTTAGACAGTTTTATTATATTTTTACACAGTTATCGAACTGGCATTTTATTATGCCCAAAATTTAATAAAACATCTACACATAGGTTCACATCACAGACAGTTTGCAGTGAGACTGGCTCGGGTACGCCGAATTATCTTTGGCGAAATCTTATATTATTAATTATACTTGCAGCGTATTTCGAATCTGATGCTGTTGAAAAAAATGAAGTTCTTGCTTCATTTCTTTTCGTCTGACGTCTGAACATTTAATGTGTTTAATAATGACGTTTTTACTTTGAGTAGTATTGTACGTGCTGTCTGTCTCTATAATGTACTGTGTTCGTTTTTTCTTGACTTTGGCCTTTTGAGAAGCAGTAGAACTTGACCTGGAGTCTGACAGGTCAACGATCGATTTTGTGTGGTTGACACGCAATGCAAGGCCTTCCAGTGACTCATTTGACAACTCTTTGCTCACGACCAGTGATGTCTAGACACATGTCTACACTGAATGCTGCCAGACTTCGTACAATTTTTTTTAGATTCTCTGTAACTTTAATTTTATGAGGACAATTACCTATAACCCTTTTTTTTTAAAGAGCTGCATCGATTTTGAAATTTTAATTTTGAAATATTATGGATTGCTACAATAAAATTAATTATTTAAAATACTTTTGATTGAATGTTGGTTAGGTACCTATGTAATTATTATTTTTTTCGATTAATTACGTATATTTAGTTATTATGAATACTTTATAAGGAACATTAAAAAAACCATTAGTTATTTAAAATAATGTAGGAACTAGATTGTTCCTACATAATTTTAAACTAGGAAGTAGGAACTAGGAAAACTAGGAAGTATTTTGTACGGTAGGATAGTCTCTAGGAAATGAAGGACGGAGGCTAAACAAGCCCGCATCTGGGTTGAGTTAGCGCCATTAGCGCCCGCTATATCGCGTTTATTCAGAAGCACTTCAGAAGTAAACACTGAAAAAGATAATACAGTGCGGAAACCACTTATCAATGTCTCTGGCGGAAACCTAATTGGTTTTATATTATCTGCTAGTTTTTGCCCGCGACTTCGTCTGCTCCTTTTTTTAAGTGTTATAAAAAAAATCAATCTTCATTGCTATTACATTTGTCAGGTATTGAAATTTTTATTTTTAAATGATCAACGTGTACATGCAAAATTTCAGGATCGGTTAAGTTAAGACAGACAAACAGACAGACAGAGTTTCTTTCACATTTATAATATTAATATGGACTAGCTGGTGCCCGCGACTTCGTCCGCGTTCTAGATGAAAGGTACCTAATGTCCTTTCTGGTGACCTAGACAACGTGTATGCAAAATTTCATGGTGATGGTTCAGTAGTTTTTGCGTGAAAGAGTTACAAACATCCATACATCCATCCATCCATCCATCCATACGTCCATACAAACTTTCGCATTTAAATATTAGTACGGATTAGTGCGGATAGTACGGATTAGTACGGATAGTACGGATTAGTACGGATAGTACGGATTAGTACGGATAGTACGGATTAGTACGGATAGTACGAATTAGTACGGATTAGTACGGATAGTACGGATTAGTACGGATTAGTGCGGATAGTACGGATTAGTACGGATAGTACGGATAGTACGGATAGTACGGATTGTGCACTGTATTTTTATCTAAGTTTTAATTTTACTCCTAGAAATCAAATTAGGCGACAAAAATAACAGTTTTGAGTAGTTGTCAGGAAACAGTCTTCTTCCGTCTTTGCTATTCACTATTTCGAAGACTTGTTTTTTTTTTCATATTATAATGTGTTCCGCTTTTTATTCAGATGCTAAAAAGCGTCTCGGTCATTGACGTGTGCTCTAAGTTATTGACTCTGAAGCCGGTTTTCATGCCATGCCGTTTACATTAGCTATATGAAATGTCAATTACTAAGTATTTAAGTTAGTTTTTAACCTCGGACGCCCGACGCAAAAACGGGCGTTATAAGATTGGCATGTGTGTCTTTGTATCGAAACTCCAAAACAGAAGGACCGATTTTGATCCTTTTTTTTTTTGTTAAAAACTTGCGTTATTGAGATGATTCTTACCTATCACTATACATATTATAAAACAAAGTCCTCCACCGCGTCTGTCTGATGTATGCTTAGATCTTTACGCAACGGATTTTAATGCGATTTTCACTAATGGATAGAGTGGTTCTCGAGGAAGGTTTTAGTATATAATTTACAAAGTTACGCGGGCGAAGTCGCGGGCAGCAGCTAGTTGTTTATAAAGATCTGTTGAGGGGTTTGTCGACCATTAGTCCGCTTCCTGGATTCACTAACTTCCACATGTTCGACTGATGTGAAATTTGGTATACTGTTACTTCGGTGGAATGTCCATGACATGGTAACCTTGGCCTGATGCTGCAGCATCAAGTAGTCTGCGGAACACTCCGAACACTCAAGTCACAGTGCAGCCAATCTAGCGTGTTTGGGCTGAAAAGAACTTGAAAAATAGAAAAGATCAATAGAAGCAAGAATTTTTAACTTCATCTCTTGTCTAATAAAGTTTTACTAAGATGAAGTTTTAATTTTGATATTTTCTCATAATATATTATTAAAGAGGACGGTGTCATTATCTTTAAATAGCTTGAGCTACTATCTCAACTTGTAATCTACACAGTATTACACAGTATTAGTACATACTTGTAGTTAGGGGATTTCCCAAATTTAAACATGAATCATGGACAGTATAAGTAGTAGGAAGGTGTCTCAATGCAGTAATCTTTACTCGTATTGCATCATCTTTAGGTACTCGCTAGCCCTTGTATAGTATGCAACGTAAGTGCCCTTAAGGTCCTACTAAGACCCGATGACTTTGCGCACGACGAGCGCGAGTAGGCGGAGCCCCCGCACCACCCGCACCTACACCCGCACTTAGAGATCGCGTGAAACGAGTCAAAGACTAAACGAAGTAGAGCGGTAACATTTGACATTGAACATATAATGCCTAACTTCACAAAGCATTTTTGAGGTGCGTCAGCAAAAAACTGATTAACTTTTATTTATTTATATATTTTAATTATATTATTTTATTTACAATACTAGTTTTATAATATGAGGTGTAAATAAACAGATAATATTTACTGAAACCAACTACATATTTAGCAGATAATAATTAAAGGTAATGAAAAAAAAAATGATTAAAATCGATTCTCAATCAGCGGGGATATAACGTAACATATAAAAAAACAACAGATAGGTATGTAATAAGTTTATCAAAAAAGCTTATTTAAATACTAAATATTAAAACACAAATTAGAAATTTAAATTCATTTATTGTGATCATTTGTTACAAAGTTTTATGTCCATCCATATCCATAACATAAGTAATATGCACACGTTTCCACGCCACCAGTGAGGTAAGTAGTGAGTGTACCTATCTGTCGCGTTTTTGTTTTACGTGGTTTCCCCGGTAGGCCTATTCCACGATCTTTATATACTGTAAATAAAGACCAGCCAAAGTTAAATTCTTTATTTACTGGTAATATTGTATTCACCATGTAGGTATTAATGTATCATACTTATTATAATTTTTCTCCGACACTGCTAAGATATTATTCTCATTATTATTCTCATTATTTTTTTTCTTTCTTGACCTCCTAAATCGAGCAGAAAAAATACATATTATATACTAATAATGTACATAGTTATACAAGTAGTAAACATTATAAATAATAAAATATTTACTTACATTACTTCATGCATTTTTTGAGCTTTTATAGCTCTGGATTTCTTCACCTTATTTATCTTCGGCATTTCAAATTTAAAAATATACACTTATTATTTACACTACCACTAAATAGTAAATATAATAATATCCTATTATGTTGTCCAATATTGTCCATTCATGCACAACTATTAAAAATGTCACTTGAAAACAGTGTCATATCTGTTTATCATGCACAATAATAATATACGAGTCGGGAATAGGCGAAGCCGGCGCAGCGACGAGACGCACAACCCACCCGTACGACGATCAGCTCTATACTGCCGCCCGTCGCCCTCGCACGGACCCGCTAAGTCTTTATTTACGTAAAATAAGATAAATATGGATAATGGCTTAAAAAATTATTATAATAAATAATTATTTGTACAGTTTATAGGTCTAATCCATACCAATATTTTAAAAAAAGAATCATGTAAATATTCCTTGTGGTTTAAAAGAAGATACACATTTTCAGCCAATAGCGACTTCACTTTATATTTTTTTTTCACATAGTAGTTAAACAGTTAGAACAATATTATATGTACATTATGTAGATAAAATATCAATAAATAGCATATATTTTTTTCGGAAATTTATGTTGATTTATGAAAGAGGAGATAGCCTCTGAACATCCGGTTTTTCAACCGATTGGCTCTTAGTATCGCCTTAACCCTTTTCACGTTGAAACAGCGAAGCCTAAATTCTAATTCTTGTAGGTATACTAGCTACACGCTCCCGGGTTAAAAATAAAAACTGTCCTATCTTTTAAGGTGGACCAAATTACACATAGTTACGAAGTTTTATCAAAATCGGTTCAGTAATTTAGGAGTTCATTAGCGTCAAACAACGTGACACGTTATTTTTTATATAAGTAGATATATAATAGAGATTTAACAACATTTGTTGACATGAAATGTTGACAAAATTTTGTTGGTATTGATTTGGTATTAATGAATTCTGCTAATTTTGAACAAAGACTACCTATATAAGTTTTTGAACCGATATTTGTCTTCCTATGTCCCGCTCCTGGCTTCGCCCGGAATGTGATTTTTTTATACACAAAAACCTTCCTCGCTTTAATTTAATATAAAAAAAAATTAAAGTGTTAATTTGTATTTAGTATTTTTAAAAGAAGGTATATTTCTTAAATTACTATTTATTTAACTTAAAATAAACTTTGACAAAAAATTAACTAAAAAAGTTTAAAGTATGGTACAGATGGGCCATCTTTTTTTCTATCTCTACCTGAGGCGCATTGTATACGTGCATAAAATCACGTAGGCACGAACCAAACACCCTGCTCTGCTAACGGTATTTAAAAAAATAATCTTTTAACCAGTGACTTTTAACATTATTCTAGGAAAAATGTAATTAAAGGTACCTACATCAGACCTACATATTGGAAAATTACAACGTAAATTTTATGTCATCAAGACGCATTCTAGTTTATTTTTAAACAAGTTACATACGTGAGTAATTTACGGAAAATGCAAATTATAAAAAGCCTGAGTCAATTTTAAATATATATTTTTTTACTTTATATAATGACGACTTTTACCGCGTAAGTACCAACTTAATGACACTTTTGTAAATTAAATACCTAGAAAAGTTCGGAGAAGAAAAAATATCACACACACACAACTCGTTGCGGTTTATCTAGTTTAAACTTGGTTTAATCTGGTCTTACTTATTTATTTATTTATTTATAAGTTTTCTTATAGGTAGTTAGAGGTTCGATTGCAAAATTAGAACGAGCGGGTTATCGGGAGTGCACACTTACGACGCAAATCCAAATTTAAGGCGCTAAAACCTAGCTAGACTGCCTAAAACCTACGGGGAACGAGTTGAACGCGGGTACAGCAGCATTTTAAAAATAGGTAGGTATTTGAAGAAACTATTGCCATCGCGCTGCGCCCAAACGACAAGCTGTATTGTGCGACAAGGACGAATGCAGCTCAGACCGATCTTAATGGACTACACGTCCAAATTTATCTCGCCTCTCGAATCTCGAGTCTCTATCTCGAATTTTCATGTTTTATTTTACCTATTATTTTTATAGACAACTCGCCCACCGGGGCAGATAGTTATGTGAAAATGGTTACATAGTAACTAAGTACCTATCTATATGAACCGCTAAAACACTGATAAGATTTCTCTTTAATCTTCGTCACACGTAATAAAAGAGAATACACTTCCTAATTAAAAAACCTTGGTAAAATATTATTAATTTTTTTCCAGTGGAAATTTTTTCGTATGTAAAAATTAACACAAGATGACTTTCAATATTATTTTTATCAATATAAAATGGAACATTTATTTGTAGAAAATTTTCCTTATCAGTCACTTTGCATGACCAAAAATAGTTTGTATTAACGCAATAGTTGTTAGTACTTTTATACAATATTACATAATATTTAAATTGTTGACTAGAAATCGTAAAATGTTGACCTTATCAATGTCATTACTGATTATATGTCTGTAATCTTTATCCATACTAATATCCATACTTCCATACTTTATTATCACTAATAAAACAAAGTCGCTTCCCGCTGTCTGTCTGTCTGTCTGTCTGTCTGTCCCTATGTATGCTTAGATCTTTAAAACTACGCAACGGATTTTAATGCGGTTTTCACTAATGAATAGAGTGGTTCTCGTGGAGGTATATAATTTACAGTTACGCGAGCGAATTCGCGGGATGCAGCTAGTTAATATTATAAATGTGAAAGTAACTACTGTTCCTGAGTGGTCGTCTAAAAATCCGTACTTCCGTACTTCCTATTTATTAGTTGTTGTATGGATGTATGGATGTCGTGTAGTATCAGTAGTACGGTTGTTTGTTCGGTTGACCGAACTAATGAAACTTTTTAGTATCAGTAGTACGGTTGATAAAAATCACCGAACAAATGACACTTTTAAAGTTGCAGTAGTTCGCATAAAAATTTAATTAAAATTAAAGGATACTATAGGTAAGTAAGTAACTTATCTTTTTTATATTTAACTAACAACTAAAAAAAAGTACGAGTTTTGTTTAAATATTAATTATTACCTACAATAAGTTTGTACTAGGTGTACCTAACTGGCCATTTTGATCCCTTCGCTATAAACTCAAAAACTACTGCACCGATTTTCATGCTGTTTTAACTAATGGATAGAGTAGTTCTCGAGGAAGGTTTTAGTATATAATTTACAAAGTTACGCGGGCGGAGTAGCGGTCAGCAGCTAGTTAATAATAAAAAGTATAGATAAAAAATCGAAAAACCCGAAGGTTTCTTTTTACATTAGAATTTGTAAACTTGTTTTTTTTTTCGTTATTGTTCACCTAAAACATTTTTTAACGTAGTTGGGTAAAATATAAGCAAACAGTAATGGAATTTCTACTCCGGAAAGGTCGCAATCGGGTGAGAAAGTGCGACTTTGTTTACTTAAAAATAAAAAGTCACCTGTATTATACTCGTATGTATTAAAAAGGTGATAACATATGTAGGTAATAATTAATATTTAAACAAAACTCGTACTTGTTTTTAGTTGTTAGTTAAATATAAAAAAGATAAGTTACTTACTTACCTATAGTATTCCTTTAATTTTAATTAAATTTTTATGCGAACTACTGCAACTTTAAAAGTGTCATTTGTTCGGTGATTTTTATCAACCGTACTACTGATACTAAAAAGTTTCATTAGTTCGGTCAACCGAACAAACAACCGTACTACTGATACTACACCATGGATGTTTGTAACTCTTTCACGCAAAAACTCCTGAACCGATCACCATGAAATTTTGCCTAAACATTGTCTGGGACACTAGAAAGGACATAGGGTCACCTTTCATCCAGAACGCGGACGAAGTCGCGGGCACCAGCTAGTAATAATATAAAGTATTAGGCGCCACTGTCGCGTGGCAGCGCCACCTGCGTCACAACGATAACGGTGTCAGGCGTTATTACTCATATATTTTCTAATTTCTTTTTCAACGCAGACGAAGTCGAGGGCACCAGTTAGTATATAATAAAATCTAATTAGTCTACGATATAGGTACCCAACTCCTTAGCAATAATAATTATAACTTGTCGGAGAGCTTCATAATGAAGCTAGCCTGTGGCTTTGTCTGCAAACTCTTTCCAATAGAAAATTTAAATAAAATTATTAGACAGTTCGAGTAAGTTGTACATTTTATTTATTTTACTGTGATTTTAACTTAGTTTTGAATTCTGTGAATTCCGGTTGATTTGTACGATCGGACTACTGGAAAAAATGTCTCACTAGTTCGGTCAACCGGACTGTTAACCGGACTACTGGGAATGGAATAGTTTTATATTTATAGACATTATCGAGAGCAATGAAATGAAAATTAATAAAAAAAACGCAGTTAAACTACGATAACTTTATATACTGCAATGCAAATATATATATGTATTATAATAACACTATTTTTATTTATTATGTATTATAATACATATTTTTATGTATTTCACATATACATATTTTTATTGTATTATAATACATTTTTATGTATTATAATACAATATTTTTTTATATATTATACCTATAGATAAATGTTTATTCTGTATACTTACTCAATTACACTTACAGAATAAACTTACCTACTGGGTAATTTATAAGTAATAATTTAATTGTTAAGTAATTACATAAATTTATACTAAAAATCGTTAGTGCTGCAATGTCATTACCAAATACCATTTTTGTTGGGCCTAATAGTATTGTATCGTGAGTCATGACTTGTTTAAACATATCAAAATATGCTTATTGAATGTTATTGTATTTGTTTGCAGGCAATTGCTACATCGTCTCTGGTTATATAATAATACAAAATATTTGCTTTATCGTCACAAAAGTACATAACGTAATAATTTGTTTGGTTATTTTTAATTAAATTTAACACTGCAATAACAAAAATATCATGTATAGTTTTGATAACGATGTTTTTTTTTGTATACGTTGCGTCGATCGATACCCAAACCAGAACCAACTTTGAAAAGTACATTTGCAAAGTTGACCCTTCCGGGAATCGAACCCGTGCCTCCTGATTCGCAGTGCACCGTTTCAGACAAGCACCTTAACCACTCAACCAATGGGCTCTTCAGTATTAATTTTTTAAATACAAGCTGGTGCCTGCGACTTAGTCTGCGTTGAAAAAAAAAGTAAAATAATGCCTAACAAAATAAATTGCATTTTTTATTTTTAGACGATAGACAGCACTTTTTTCTGGGCGAAAGGTTGTGTCCTTTTTTTGTATCCGTGAAAATGTATGAGACAGTAACAAACAGAGTTACTTTAACATTTCATAAAATCAGTACGGATTTTAGCTAGGTAGGTAAACATAATAGTTGCACTATCCAAGCTTTCTCTGCAATGGCCTCAATACAGAGATGCATTTTACAATAGGGTATTTTTGTGTTTGCAACGGAATTATATTGCACCATAAATGACGTACTTAGAGTGTCGAGAAAAGCAGCGGTTATAGCCAGGGGGTGGGCGGGGGGAAACTACAAGTTTATATTGTAAAGGATCGTGCGAGCGCCGCCACTTTGTACTCGCGACTCACTTGAACTACAACCGAACAGAAACAGACTACAATACAAATACGAATTATTCATATACGAAATTCGATCACATCAATTATACATTCATTCGGCTGTTACGTTTTGATCGATTCAAATATTCAATTCGAGAACTCTGCTCTATTCAGAAAATAGGTTGGATATAATATTTTGAAATAGTATGCGTTTGTAAAGACTTTAAATCGAAGAGTGTTACTGCATCAATTAGCAGTTCGAAATTCGAATTCGTTTGTTCTGTTTCCGCGCAGCAGACTTCCATTTTTAAATACGCCAAGTGAAAAAGAAATGAAAGCATCAATCCCCTAGTGCAGTGCCCTTGACGTTCCGTTCCACGTGCCCGTCGCATTGTGACTGAGACCAAATAGCAATCATGTCTCTACTCTGGATGAGTGCTTTTAATCTTGGCTTAACAGTTGGAGCTACATATGCCGTTGTTAAAAGGTGAGCGTTCTGAAATAATTTTTAAATAAAGAATTGCGAGAGGGTGTGCCAGTGCTCGTTTTTTTTTTAATATTATGTTAAGCTCAGCAGACAGGCTGACGTTCACCTTTTTTGATGGTACTTAGTGGCTAGGGCTACCATAGCCTAGGACGCAGGTGGTGCAAGTACGCTGGAGACCCATTTAGAATATCACAATATGTACTTTCATTTTCGTAGCTATTTTCACTTTCAGGTAGGTATAGTTTTTACGTACAGTCAGAGTAAGAAAAGCTTCCTCAATTTTCAAATTCATACCTTTACCAAGTCGTATACTCTGTAGGTACGTTATTCAACTAAAGCACTAAGCAGACAACAGACAGACGTTTTCGGTCTTACTACAAAAGATTCAGTAAGCACTGTTCAAACACATGCTTAGTTAGACAAGCATTAAGCATTTAAGCATTGGTCAGCGAGCGTTTAAAATGTCCCTACCACAAAACCTTATTTAGCGCTTGTTTCGGTAGACAGTGTTAAAGTACGTGAATGTTATTGAATTATGGCAACCTTGGCAAACATTCATTCAGTCACTCGCCCTGCATTCATGTCGTTTTCATTTTACGCAGATCTGATAGGCGTATAATGATGAATTTTGGTTTTCACAAGCCATTATTACGGACTATATTAATGATATCAGCAAATTATAAGATTGGAATAAGTAATAAATTACAACAAATACGTTAGATTATTTATAAAATTTCGTAATACCAAAAAATATTGAGCATAATGGAACGTAACTAACACTGACGTAATTGTCAAATGTGGTCAAATGTAAAGTTTGATTTGTTAAAATTGTTAAATATTTTTTTTATTTGAGGATCCACCTCTAGCATCACATGGTAGATCATCCTTTATTAAATAAATAATTTGTTACCAAAGTTATATATTCGAATGGATTAATTCTCTCACGATGTATTCTATCTCAAAAATTATCCATGTAATCCATATCCTCCATGTCAATTAAATTTAAAATATCCATACTCTTTTATAAAATCAAAAGAAATCTTTAATATTAACTATTAAGTATACGCAAAACGAAATTTGACACAATACGTCAGAGGAAGAGAGGCCGTTAACTAGATAGACACTCGTTAAACTAGCATATGGCGGTGGTTAAATTTAAATAATGCTGAAGCATTGTTAAACCCTAAACAATGCCTAGACATTCTTTTGTAGTAAAGTTTTTTTTTAACACGTGTTTTAAGCCTGATTAAAGTGTGTTTAATGTTTTTGTAGTAAGACCGTTTCGGTCTTACTACAAAAGATTCAGTAAGCACTGTTCAAACACATGCTTAGTTAGACAAGCATTAAGCATTTAAGCATTGGTCAGCGAGCGTTTAAAATGTCCCTACCACAAAACCTTATTTAGCGCTTGTTTCGGTAGACAGTGTTAAAGTACGTGAATGTTATTGAATTATGGCAACCTTGGCAAACATTCATTCAGTCACTCGCCCTGCATTCATGTCGTTTTCATTTTACGCAGATCTGATAGGCGTATAATGATGAATTTTGGTTTTCACAAGCCATTATTACGGACTATATTAATGATATCAGCAAATTATAAGATTGGAATAAGTAATAAATTACAACAAATACGTTAGATTATTTATAAAATTTCGTAATACCAAAAAATATTGAGCATAATGGAACGTAACTAACACTGACGTAATTGTCAAATGTGGTCAAATGTAAAGTTTGATTTGTTAAAATTGTTAAATATTTTTTTTATTTGAGGATCCACCTCTAGCATCACATGGTAGATCATCCTTTATTAAATAAATAATTTGTTACCAAAGTTATATATTCGAATGGATTAATTCTCTCACGATGTATTCTATCTCAAAAATTATCCATGTAATCCATATCCTCCATGTCAATTAAATTTAAAATATCCATACTCTTTTATAAAATCAAAAGAAATCTTTAATATTAACTATTAAGTATACGCAAAACGAAATTTGACACAATACGTCAGAGGAAGAGAGGCCGTTAACTAGATAGACACTCGTTAAACTAGCATATGGCGGTGGTTAAATTTAAATAATGCTGAAGCATTGTTAAACCCTAAACAATGCCTAGACATTCTTTTGTAGTAAAGTTTTTTTTTAACACGTGTTTTAAGCCTGATTAAAGTGTGTTTAATGTTTTTGTAGTAAGACCGTTTAAGTTTAGCATGACTGATAAAATTGCCGGTTCAAGCAAAATATGCCAACCTTTTCTTATCCCGTGGGACTGTAGATGGGTACGTAGGTGATTATAGCTTGCTAATTTTTTTAAAGGCTATAAATTTAGAAAGACACGCGTGTCTATTACGTAAAACCTAAGCATAACATTTGTCCATACCCAAAGGGATGTTTACATTAGTTAATATTAATAATATAACATCATACGCCAACACGCTACGGGCTACGTATACCGCAACGAGTTGACTCTCCCGGGTAAATATTAATTTGTACACAACTTAATGAGTTTTAAATGGATACTTTTTACTTTTTCAAGGTTACCCGCAATGTATTCTAACATTTTGTAAACTCTAAATTTAAAATATTTATACTGCCACTTGCTACTTAGACCATTTTCTTTTTAGACCAGTTGCTACTTAGACCATTTGCTTTTTAGAACATTTTCTTTTTAGACCATTTTCTTTTTAGACCAGCTGCTTTTTTAGACGAGATGATACTAAATTACTAAGCCTTTGAACTCACCATGTTTTTAAGGCGAAGTTCGATCTATTTACGAGTATTACTATAGTAGCTATCACAAAAAAATAGCATAATTAATTTATTAGATTATGTTCTGTTCAAATTCGTTGGATAATGGATTAGGTAGGATATATATATATATATGTTGTGCATATCCAACGAATTCGAATATACCATACTACACACTATACTACAGCTACAGCTAGTTATAAAATATAGCCTAGGTATGTTATTCAATGATTACTTAGCTTTCTATACCTAAATGAAATAATTTTTAAAATCGGTCCAGTTTATCATTACAAATAAAAAATACAAATCCATTCTCTTTATAATACCTAGTAACATTTGCTATATTTTATAAAGTTACACAGGCGAAGTTGCGTGCAATAGCTAGTTATATTTAAAAAGATAGGCATATGACATATAAGTACTGTGTGTAGTGCACTATGAATGGATGTGAATTGCACACGCTCTATTGTTTGAAATGCGGACACATCACAATATAATAACGTTTGAAACGGTTCGCGATGTTCATCCGTCCAAAGATAACAAACATGGATGGAGGCATTACAGTATTGTTTATGAAAATATATCGCTATTCGCTACACACCTGTTAGCCGGTTACATGTTAAGCAATATGGAACATACATTTGGAAAATATAAATAAATTTATTTTACATTTTTAGCGGACGGAGTTTGACGCCATTCGTCCACTTAGCTTTTCACCACATTCACTATTCGTCCACTTCGCTTTTCATCACATTCGCCTTTCGTATTTTATGTCATTAATGCCATGAGAGGTACAAATAATCTACCCATTGGCGTCACTAAGATTTGGTTTTGTTTGATTGTGTATAATCGAAATAATAAGGCAAGAGTAATAGGACACTAACTTCATACATTTCATTCACAAGTTGGACCCGCGAGTTCGTTCGCGTTGAAAAATAAAATATAACGCCTTAGTAGCTAAACGTTTCTTTATTTTTAAATAGCTGGTGCCCGCGGCTTCGCCCGCATTGAATTTATTTTAGCCAATCTCCATCCAGAAATTCTATTCTATCTATTTGGTGAATGATTTTTTTAAATTGGATGGGCAGTTTCGGCTTATGCTCCACTCGCACGAAGAATCTGGCACGAATAATTTATTCCCCTTTCGCACTAATAAGTATGCTCTACTGCCACGAATCAAAACTTTTTAAAATAATTTCCCCTTTCGCACGAATACATATGCTCCACTGCCACGAGACACGAGAGTACTCTGAATTTGTACAGTTAGACACAAAAATAAATAAATTTTAACTCCTAACAATGTAGTTACAGAAATTACATTGGTATTTTGCTTGTTGCCGAATGCCAACTAGAAGGATGCACGTGCATTTCAGTACATTAGGTAAATTATAAACAATAGGGCACCTCGACGGCGCACAGATTTTTTTTAAATATTTGTAACCTATTATAATAGGTAAATGATTGAAGATTGTAAATTTTTTTTTATGAAATTGCAAATAAGTTTTACCTGCCTTTAAATCTTTCTCCTTTCCTTCAGTCGATATTCACGCCTCTGTTAGACAACATTAAAGTTATATATATATTTGTTAAATTGTGCACATTCGTTGTTTTGTCTATAATTATAAAATAGTGTACAAGTTTAAAATAGTTTTTAGATGTGATTTATAATAATGCTTCCATTAGAAATTCTAATTTGTTAGAAAAAAACGCAAAAATTAACAATACCATTCAAAATCATTTAAGTGGCTTGATAAGTCTTGGCCCATAGACTAAAAATTGGTCTCGCTTCACTCGACAAGACAAAGCAGTCGTAATTGTCAAACGCGAAAAAAATGATACGCCAAATTTGGCGGACCAGAGCTAGCCACCACCCAGTCACACTGCAAGCTGTCTGTCATGTGTACATGCCGAATGTTTTATTAAATTTTGGGCATAATTCAAACTAAAATGCCGGGGTGCGTAGTGAAACTGTGTAAAAATAATACCACAAAAAATAAGAAGAACACTGGGATCACATACCATCAGTAACTATCGTATAATTTCGAAATTTCAACATAAAATAATATGAACCCAAAACGCCATTCAGTGTTGCCGCGTATACAAGAATCAATTTCCCCATGGTTGAGATTTTTATAATGTGAATTTATTGTTTTTATTTTATTTTATTATATAACATATTTAATTTATCTAACCTAGTTATTGGGAATTATTTAGAATCGTGTGGGAAGATTTTAGGGTATTTAAAGGTTAAATTAGTTAGATATGGATGTTAATTTTATAAAAATATAGTTTTTATGGAAAGGAAATGAGTCTACAATTAATTTAATAATATTTTAGAACATAACCTAAAATTGTTTACAATACAAATAAATATGTAGGTACATACCAGGTTTGTTGCAACTATCAGCATCAGCATCACTTAAAAACATTATTACAACACACATATTCAGTACAACACATAAATTTTCACTGTTTAAAACTGTTTTCATTTATTTAATTTTGTTGTATCTACTTTTTACATACGTGTTTACTTCAAGTTTAATCTTCAACCACAGAGCCAATGAGCCACAGAGTCATAAACATTATGGAACCTAACCTATTTGTTTTCATCCAGTACAAATGTCTTGTACCTACAACATGTATGTAAATATTGATGTACTATACAAACAATTTGAGGTCATGTTTTAAAATCTATATAAAATTAATTCCTCTATGCATATCTTGAAAATTCAAACCTTGCACCTGGTAGTCCAACATTTAACGTCCGATAGCTTGAAAACTATGGACATTAAAAAAAAAAGTTTCAAATAAAAGTTGTGGGGAATAGATTGATCTTTAAAAATGGATTGATGCATTTTATTGATTAATCCAATATTATAAGAGTTATCGACCGAGATAGAAAAATGTGTTAATTAAATGAGCCATAAAACGTAAGCGGTGAGTTTTACAAAAAAATGCGTAACAAATAAAAGATGCGAAATAGTATTCTCTACAATAATGGTCTCTATCACTGGGCAAAAGTGCATAGTTTCCGAGATATCGGCCAGAAACGTTTTTTCAAGATGGCGCCTATGCTGTCACCGGAATCTGTCAGCATTTTGTGATTGTACACTCAGTAAGTGATCCTAAACCTTATAGAAAAAAAAAATTGGATCGGTAGGATAATGCAAAGTTGACCAAAAAAAACGACTATATTCACTGTACTATAAATTAATTGTAGACTGATTTCCTTTCCATAAAAACTTTATTTTTATGAAATTAACATCCATTTCTAACTAATTTAACCGTCAAATACCCTAAAGTCTTCCCACACGATTCTAAAGCCAACCCTTATTAACCCTTATTTTTAATAATAACTTGTAAATATTACATGTAAATAAAAAAAAACTATTAAAAATAAGGCCTAATCATTGATATAATACATATTTTCCATTTTTCTATATATATAAATATATTTATACATTCCGTTTTAATTTATTGTTCATTTTTAAGTATTTTCTGAGCTATATTTATAACTTAATTAACTAATAGACCACAGCATAAAATATTTTTCCCATTAACTCGGGTAACAGTTAGCAGCTGGTAACACAATTCTTCACGCACACTAGTTCACAATGTCAACTGACAAATGTTGCTTAAACACACTAGAATAAAAAACGGCCGCATTTACGGAGCTGTCGTTGTTCTATAGTCCTCTATCTAGTCTAGCGTAGCGAGCGAGACCAATACAAAATCATTGTCTTGGCCATTGCATAGAAAAAAATTGCAATTTAGTTATTATAATACGAGAATCATAATTATTAAAACAAGGTACGATTTTATTAGCATGTAAGTCATCATCGAAAATTCCAAGACGTTATAAATCATTAAGTATAGAAAAAATATTTTATTACAAATTATGTTTTGTTGTTGATATTATATTAAGAAAATTTATTAACATTTGTACATTTTTGTTACATGTCACTATTTTGTTTTAGTATTTACTTTATGTTTTGTTTTATTATTACAGAATGCGTGTAAATTAAGCCTATTAAATTGATTAAAAGTCGTAAGTCTTTTCGTTACAAGTTTTACATATCTTTTGTGTTATTTTTATTTTATTTTACGTTTTGTATTTTGTGAACTGTACTTTTGTATTAGTGCGAGCGGGGAATTCATATTTATACTCGTGCGAAAGGGGAATTATTTGTAGGTATTTTAAAAAATATTAAACTCCCACGTGCGAGTGGAGCATAAGCCGCAGTTTCGAAGATTATCTCCTTCATACAAATAAACGAACAGACATACCTACAAACTTTACCTCTTTATAACATTTATATAAGTTTCTCGATATTTTGAATAAATTTTATTAGTGTTAACCCGTGAATACGAATTTAATGACACTATTTGTGAATAAAGAATTAGGACAACTTTTTTGCAACATGTAATATATTTTTTGCAAAATAAATAATCGGGGACCGAGCTATTTAAAAAAAAACATTGAAAACTTTCTAAAGAAGAAATTCGATTTTTACCATGTAAATAGTTAGAGCTACGCCAATGTGCTTGACATTCCATTCCAGTTTGAAGGTTTTACTTTGCAACTTCCTCGCCTAGCGGAAATGCGGGCAAGTCTAGAACCGACATGCAATAAACAACCTAGCAAGTCGCCCTGAGCACCTAACTATTTCTAATTCTGTATACGTAAGAAATGACAGGAATTACATACTTACACCTTGCTTACGTCAAGTTGAGAAACAAAATAATTCAGTTTTATTCCTTCACACAAGTGCTCGTTAGTCTTGGGAATGAAATAGCTAGCTAAAGAGTCTGTGCAGTCTGTGCAGATAAGTACAATTCTTCTCTTTCTCGTGAAAACAGCGATGCAAATGTCTTCTATGTCTAGCAGTTTCTGTAATTATTCTATAGGTACGTACTTAGATTTTTTCTGAAAGTATAAATATTTTAAAATTGTGTTATTTTTGAAAATTAAATAGGTATTGAAATAATTTGGAAGTATATTTATTTATTATTAATTATTCCTCTATAATTTTCTAATCAAAATAAAACCAAGATTAGGTTACAAATAAATTTATTATTTTAATCCAAATACAATGGGTTCATTGTACCTAATATTTTATATTTTTCATTTTTAATATTTAAAACATTCTTTCACTTCAGTCAATGATATACCTACATACACACACACACACACATATATATGTGTGTGTGTGTATGAATCATACTGTATGTATCATACTGTATGTATGCAAGTATATATACAACATAAAAAATGATAACAAAAAAAAATCATTATATTCATTAATGAATGAAACTAGTGCAGAAAGCTAATTAAAGTACAATCAATGTTAGTCGATAGTGTACAGTTATTTTTGTTCATTTGACATTTTATCCATGTCGTTATTAAATCGTATGAAGGTCGAGGCAAGCCCAAAGTCAAGTATAAGGTCGACCTTAAGATAGAAACCTTTTTGTTACCAACTTTAATCAAATCATACTTACTGTCAAGTTATACTTAATTTTTCATTGTAATTAAAAGTTAACACTTTGACTATCCAATAATAATAAAATCACTTAAAAATAACTTGGAAATTTCGCCTGCAAAAACGAACGAAAATAGAATCTTTGGCATTAGTAGGCATTAAATAATGTTTAAAAAATATATTTTATTAACTTATAACTAAGTACTAAACTAATACATCATAGCGATGACGTAGCGCACAGATTTGGTATGTGCAAAAAAAAAGGATTATAATATATTTACAGTACTTACAGAGTCTAGACAATTTAGTAAACAAAGATAACGATTGGTCTCGTTGCGCTCGACTAGATAGAGCGCTATACAAAAGCGATAGCTCCTTGAATGCGGCAACTTTTTATTGTAGTGTGTGTAAAACATCGTCACTTTTTATCACTTTTTCTTTTTACACAGTTTTATTATATTTTTACACAGTTTCATAAAACATTCGGCACGTAGTACACATCACAGACAGTTTGCAGTGTGACTGGCTCGGGTACGCCGAATTCGGCGTAGAATTTTTTGCCGCATTTTACAAGTACATACAACGGCGATATCTAGTTAAGCGCAGCGAGACCAATCATTCATCTATGTAATTAAAGTTACCATCCTATGTATAGGTCCTATGTATCCCATGTCAGTGATAGATTCTATATGATATATACTTATAGGCAGTGGCTTCAAAGTTTGATATGAGTAATTCATATTCGCCAATTTTTTTAAATATATTGTTGTCAAACCAAAATGTGCTATGTTCAAAAAATATTACATTAGAAATTTTTACAAAAAAGTTTTCCTAAAAATTTTACATGGAGGTTTTTTTTTAAAACAAGGTACTTTATTTTACCTTATAGTTGTTTTACATCAACTTATTTATTGTTTTATATTTATTTATAAATTAGTAGATAGGTACGATTAATAAATAAATACATACATAGGTAATTTCACTAATTTTTTTTTTATGTTTGAGTAAAAAAAATACACACTGTATGACCTGATATACACAAATCACAGCACAAAAATTTATATTAACATAGCTCTTTATAGCTCTATATATAAATGCACCCAACCCCAACCCCAATACAAATACTTGTGCATTATATACATAGACTCGATTGATATATGTAATTAAAAACAAAAAACTAGAACCAAAAATGAATAATAAAATATAATACACCTACAGAGCAATGATTGAATTTAGAATTTAACTTAATTAACCTATTTTCTTATTAGGTACAGCCTACTTTTCTATTTCCACCTCATAAGTGTTCATCCACATTCTTCGTCGCCTCATCGAGTAATGACATAATTTTGATTTTTGTTGACATTTTTTTACTTTCAGGTACTTTCTTTAGTTGGCTCAATAGGGACAATAAAAATAACTTATCTTCGTCTTGTTCTGTGTTATCACACTGCGCTGACTCCTCTGTATGACTATTTTCTATTGAATAGTCACTGTTCCGTCTCTTGGGGGCACGTTTCTCTTCATCCTGCTGGACGCACTCCAAAAAATCCACCGGGTGTACAAATTCTCTCAGAGCGACCACTTTTGTCAGAAACTTCATTTTCTTGAAGTATATGTATTCACTCTTACGTGGTCCCACATCGAGTCCAAACTTCAAAGACTTTTGTCGATTGAGTTCTCTTGTGAAACAACCGCGCAGACATTTCCATCTTTTGTGTAGAGCGTTCTCTGTAATAAACAAAATATAGACATATGTACTTAATTAATATTATAAACTAACCCTCGACATTCTGAGCCCAAATTGGTCTCGCTGCCCTCGACTAGATACCGCCGTCGTACTTGTAAAATGCGGCAGAAAATACTACGCCGAATTCGGCGTACTCGAGCCAGTCACACTGCAAGCTGTCTGTGATGTGTACGTGCCGAATGTTTTATTCGGCAGTGAAACTGTGTAAAAATATAATGAAATTGTGTAAATAGTGATAAAAAGTGACTATGTTTTACACACATTACAATAAAAACTAGCCGCATTCACGGAGCTATTATTTTTTGGTGGCGCGGTATCTAGTCGAGCGCAGCGAGACCAATCATTAATCCAAGGATTTACTACTTTTTTTTTTAATATAACAATAATATGTCATTATTTGTAATTAATATAGAAAATAGTTTTCAAACATTTATTTGTCCTTACAATAACGGATGTATTTACAATACAATTTTATGTATATTTATTTACCCTAAGGGGTTTTATTATTTACTCTTACCTGCCTTTAGGGCATTGTCACTGTCAAAGTGTCAAGTGTATTGACATTTTTAATCAGTAGTTATTACGAATATTACCTACGAAACATTACCTACTAGGTATAAACTGATACCCTAGCCGCACACACGCAATAATATTGTCATTAGCAATGAACATACGGCGTGTGTACGTATGTTAACAGTCTTTTGAAACTTGCCTAAATTAAAATAAATGTTCACTAAAAAGAGAAAAATGTTATGGTTGTTACTTTCTTAAAAAAATGTGTATGTAAACAAACAAATCAATGCGTTTCTCTAGAAAAACTTTATCTACCTTATGTTGCAATTTGCAATCATACTGACGTAGGTACAACTCAAAAATAAAGCCGTTAAAACACTTCTCGCAATCTTCTCGTTGATAAAAGTGTCCAGATGTATCTACCTACATAAAATTTATAGGTAGGTACCGACAAAATTATATCTATAATTTGTCTATAATATAAATAAGCAACATAAGTACTCACCCAGTTCCCTCTTATCCACCTTTGTCATGTCGTCATTTTCACTAAAGATATCGACAATCTCTGCCCAGCAGGATCTTTTCAGTTCACGATTCGAATAATCCTCACAGGCACTGTTCCAAATCGACGGTCTCTTTTTGATTTCTGCAATAAACTTCTCATTGTCGAATCCGGCCATTTTTAAAACTGATAAACAAACGTACGAACGAACGAGCGTCTGGCGACGCAGTTGGTTACCTACTAAAAGCAACCAACCAACAAACATTGCCAGTTGCCAGCTCGCTCGGGCGCTGTCGCCAACGTAGCATTGATTGTTCGGGGCTCGCTTGGCGGCGTGTGGCGACGTTGCCAGTCCGTTGCGAGGTCGGGCCGTAGGTAGGCACATTTCAGTTGGCCGGCTGGCAGCCGGCGCATTATTATTGTGTGTAACCCCTGGCAACGCGTCATTATTATTTTTTATGATAAAAGGTGGGTGGCGGCGATACATTTTTTGACAGACGTCTTAAATACTTAGGTAGATCGTGGTAGACCTATACTGAAAATATGCACTGTGTAATGAAGAATTTACAAGAAATAGAACACGCAATTGCTTTGAAAAAAATTAAGGTACTTAAGTAGGTAGTATCATAGGAAAAAGAAGGTACCTAAGAGAAACCTAATAAACAATTATTTCGAAATCGGCTTATTGCGTGCATAATGAATCCCGCATAGATTAGGCACTAATTAAATGTCAGTTTAAAAAAAAAAATTTTTTAATACCTAATTGTAAATTTTTTTTTTTTTTAATACCTAAATGAATTTGCTCCGCGCCCAGCGAGTTGGCGGTGCCGCCAACGCTTATTTAATTATTTCATTTCATATGCATACCTATGTCTAAGCGTAGAGGTCAAATCATCAATATCATTTTGCCTGTAAATCCCTTAAAATATTAACACACATTCAACATTAGTCAGAGCAAGATGCAGCTGGCATTTACCTAATGGAGGGAACATAGGTAGGGGATTGTGTTCTAGCAGCCCTAATATTCATATAGCGTAACACAACACTTCAAAGAGAAGAGACACACAAAGGGACACAACGGCGCATGTGCTGTTGTTTCACAGTTCCCGTAAAGGACCTACTATGTCGAGTAGCGTCATGAGTTATTTAATAGCGTTTGTTTCAATTTTTAATAAATAAATCAGATACCATTCTACGTAACTACGTTTTCTATTAAGTAGGTATCCCTCCCTCCACTTGGCTAATTATTTAAATATGTACCTAAATTGATACTAGCTGTACCCACGACCAGCTGGAACCTAACATTTTTCCGGGATAAAAAGTATCCTATATCTTAATCCAGGTACCTAGTCATAAACGCATCAGTGAAAAGCGCATTCAAATCGGTTAAGCAATTTTTGAGATTAGGGTGCACAGACAAACGGCTAGCTTACTATTTTGTTGTAGGTAATATGTTTAGATTAATTAATATTATATAATATTTATAAGTGTTTAGATTTTATTATAATGTTTAGTCACTTTTGAATTTTTAATTTTACTAGCTTGTGCCCGTGACTTCGTCCGCGTTGATAAATAAAAATAAATAAAATAGTAAATACCCTTGATAGCGCCATCTATTAAACTATATTAGAATTAGGTGAAGCGATAGAGATGGTCACGTGACATCGTGGACTTTGGTCTGCTTGGTGATATTTTAGCGACCCCTCACTGCTCCCTCCCTGTGCAGGCACATACCTACAGTTTTTGACCCATACATACACAAATATACAGACACCCATGTCAAACTCATAACGCTCCGTTTTTGCGTAGGGCTTAGGGCCGGTTCCTATATCCCAACAACGAATCGTTTTTGCCTACAAACGGTACTTATAGCCACGAGTCGTAAGGGTGACGCGTTCCTATATTCATCTAAGTACTTGTAGAAAACTTGTGGAACGCTTTGTTACAATCCGTTGTCGGAAAATGAAAACGAGTAGTTACTTGTAAACAGTGACGAATGGTAGATTATAGGAACCCGCTGTTAGAGGGTTAAAAAGAAAGTACCTAACCACTAAGTACATAATGTTTACTGCAAAAGTCATTAGTTATTCTGTCAAATTAACAAACATTTAATGAAGGCCGAAGGAAATTCCCTTTACGGAACATTTGACACGGGTTATTTTACAAAGTGAAGCTTCCAGAACAATTTACACGAAATTAACAATTTTTATCCTATTGTCACATTTGTGTCGGAATTTTCATATTTGATACTGTTTTACAGTTTGTCTTATTTTGCCTTATTCCAACTTTTATGAAACTGTTTTATTTTCTTACCATAAATCTCTATTTCTCCACTGATTTTAATCTACCTAGGTATACTCTGCCGGAGAATGCTCGGGCGCAGGCGGGTGGCCTATATCCGCCGCCGTCCACCCTGACCGGGACCTGGGCGGTACTCTTGGGGGAGACTGCCGCCCGTCATAAGGTCCCCCGAGTAGGCCGGCGTACCTCCACTTTCGGGTACGCCGAGGATCTGACAGGGAGCACAGGCCTCCCCGCGTTGGATAGCCGTGGCGGGGCACCGAAGTCACGTAATAACGTCCCCACGACCCCGCCCATCAACGGCCGCGATAGATAGAAAGTCGTTGGGTTTTAGCCGGTAGGAATCCGGCATAACCCCGCAGTGTCCCCTTCACTGCCGTGTATCCAAGAGGATTTTCCAACGTTAAAAAAAAATAAGGTATACGACTTTAATAAGATATTCAATGACTGCATGAAACAATATGTAGTCAGTAGAAGAACGTTTCCGAAGTTAAGTCCATGATCTCATTAATTTTTCACCACCAGCAGAACTGTGTATGCCAAATGCCGTACAGTATATTGCATCTAATCTCTTGAATGAATAATTCTATTTCAACCACCTGTGACGAGGGACAATTACAGTCTAGCAGATGACGGACGAGTCCGCATATAAATCTCCATGCATCCGGGCTATAATTTGGCCAACTGTAATAATATTTCTTATCTATTTTCGGTTATGAATTAGGATTTTGACAAATTAGCACGTTCGTTATTCGAAGGGCACAATTTATCTTTAGCGTAATGATGTATGATGAAAGGTCATAATCTATACATAATAATATGTATCTATAGATTTAGTGTGATGAGAGGTCATCATATATGTACATATTACAAATCTAGCGGTCCGCCTTCAGCTTCGCACAGATGCAATATTTTTCTGCAAATTGTGTATAGGAAATTAGGTACCTGCAAATTATGTATAGAGCGGTAAACGAAAATATCGCTCTTTCCATTTATTAAAACCACTAGTGAGTTATAAAATAAATATGCTAACCGCCTCTGTTTATTTCTTTATTTGTTGATTTTGATACGGTTTTCACTAATAAAAAGAGCGAATCATTGAATCATTGAGTCAATATTTCTCAAGCAAGCAATAGAAATGCTTTTGTTTGCAAACGGAGAAGGTTTGCGAACTTGTAAGTATAATTTGCAGAAAAAATTGCACCCGTGCGAAGCCGGGCAGGTCGCTAGTTATGATTATAATATGCCCATTATTTTCTAAATGGATAATCTTTAATATTTTCGAGGTCTTCTCAAAGAGGCTTCTGAATAAAATTGAGGAGATAAAAGAGATTAAGGCTTTCTTCTAACTAAGCACAACAAAAAGCGAAACATTTATCGTTATAAAACTGCGTAAGTAATCGAGTGTTTCATCTCTAAATAATCCCGGTTATCCCGGGATTCGTAGTCCCGTAGTCCCGAAATGACAGGCCATCAGTCTCGAGACAACTTTTTTGTTTACAAGCTTCAGCCGAATGAAACCAATCGTTCAAGTGACGTTTTTTAGCGACAATCCCTCGAAGTTGAGAAGATTTTTCATCATTTTCTTTTGGTTTATGTACCTATTAGAAAATTTGTTTGCTCGTCCAGATATTTTCGTAAATAATTAGCTATTAAACCAAATTTTCCTTTTTTATTTTACGGGTCGACTTCGAAAAGACCTGAAATCTAGATAATGGTTTTTTTTTTGAAATCCAATTATCTAGGTTTCAAGTCTTCAATGGGAAAATATATTACAAGAAAGGATAATCTATACTAATATTATAAAGCTGAAGAGTTTGTTTGTTTGTTTGAACGCGCTAATCTCAGGAACTACTGGTTCGAATTGAAAAATTCTTTTTGTGTTGGATAGATCATTTATCGAGGAAGGCTTTTTTCTATATAACATCACGTTGCGACTAATAGGAGCGAAGAAACAGTCGAAAATGTGGAAAATTATTCATCTTTGAGGGCTTCCGTTGCGTGCGCTGCGAAAACCGTTCGAGATACCCAAATGATTCCCAAAACAACTATTCCAAGCGGACGATGTCGCGAGCACCAACTAGTACATAATAAAGAAAATTAGGTATTTATAAGGAAAATGGAGAAACTTTCACGTCTATCATAATGACACGGGGTAAAACCTTTGACAAGCGAAAGAAAAGTTACTCGCCGTAGACACGCGCTTAATGTTCGGAAAAGATAAAGCTAATGTTTTCGTCCATATACAAAAAGCTACGAGGTAAATAGGGATAAATGAAAGTGATTTCGTTGACTTTTTCGCTTCAAAAACCATTTAATAAATCTGCAAAATTTACAAAATTATGTTAATTTCTTTAGGGAGAGTTTAAAGACAATTTACAATTTAAATTAATTTACAGACAATCGTATATACCTCAAATATATTTATTTGTTAATCTGTATGTACCTATACTAATATTATAAATAAATAAATATTCACACATTCCACACAGCACCATCTATTTCCAAAGTAAGCAACTTAATGCTTGTATTATGGATACCAGACAGTTGATATACTACATAAATAAAATAAAATAAATAAAATAAAATAAAATAAAATAAAATAAAATAAAATAAGCCTTTATTACTGTTCGATTAACAATAAGTGAATCTACGTTACTATGCCTACATACTATTTTAACTTAAATACTAATAAACACTCCTTAATATCGGCAATCGGTCCTTCAACTAACAGCTTGTCCTGAGACAAAGGCCTCCTCTAAAGATTTCCAAGTTCTTCGGTCTTTGGCTAATCTCGTCCACAAAGGACCGGCTACTTGTCTTATTTCGTCCTCCCAACGTTTAAACTGTCTCCCCTTACTTCTTTTCTCACCCCTGGGGTACCATTCTGTTATTATTTTTGTCCATTTTTCTTTTGGTCCTCGCAAGAAATGTCCTGTCCATTGCCATTTTAGCTTCTTGTAAACCATATATGCGTTTCTAAAATTTGTTTTGCTTTTTATTTTTTCTAGTTTTACCCTGTCCCTTCTTCTCACACCCACTACGCTTCGTTCTATGCTGTTCTGGCACACTTTTATCTTGTTCGCCAATTGTTCTGTTAGCGACCATGTTTGACAACCGTAGGTTAAGCAAGGGAGTATGCACATGTTATACACAGATCTTTTAATTGTTGTTGTTATTTCTTTATTCTTCATACAATACTTTAAATACATACATATTATAAATACAAAACATTCATGACTCAGGTACAAAGGTAAATGTTAACACATAAACATTTGCCCCTAGCGGGATTCGAACCCGTGACCACTTGGTTAACAGCTAGGTTACTAGCCACTAGACCAAACGTCTCGTCAATTATAAAAAGAGATAAGATTTGTATGTTTGTAATGAATACACTCAAAAACTACTGGACTGCTTTTAAAAATTATTACACCCATAGAAAACTACATTATCAGTGAGTAACGTAGATTAAATCTTACAAAGTCGGATTTAAGATTATTATCTTGTATAAGGACGAAACCGAGATACTTCAGTGTTGTATTTCAGAAAATTAAATAAACTGTTTCAACCGTTAGTACTAAGTTAAGGTAAATTCAAAAAATACTTTTTATTCCAACCATTAAACATTTTTTCACGTTGACTACCCACTCCCGGAATGTTTATTTCTAGTGCTTTTTTTTGTAATTTTTATATAAAAACCTTCCTCGTTTAATTCTCTTTCCATTATAGTTGAAACCGCATGAAAATCCATTCAGTAGTTATGGAGATCATCGCGAACATACAGACCATAGACTTTAAATATAAAAGTTTAAATTAATCTATGTATATTTAAAATAAATAAAAAATCTTCAAATCTAAATTAAACAGTGTTTAGAAGTGAAACGAATCCTTGACCTAATAAAGGCGTAAAATTACATTGTAGCTGACGCTTCAAGCCTTGTCTTATTGTGGTTGGCAATATTGTAACGTTTCAAAAGAAATTATGTCTTAAGGTGTAAACACACGCCAATCCTAAAAATTTGCATTTTTAAAAAAATATGTTACAAGAAACTGTCAATGCAATTGGTTTGAAAAAAATATATGTTATACTTAAACATGTGAAGAACAAAATGTATTGTTTAGAATTTCCATCGAATTAGTAGAAACCCCACAATAAAAATTAGAGCATAAGAAGAATTTGACTTATATTGAAATTTGTTTCGAAAACGGTTTATTGCGCGAAAATGATTCCTGCACCGAATAAGTCAATGTCATTTAAAAAAAATGTATTGATTTTTTTATTTTTTTTAATGTAGTTTTAATGAAAAGTACAAAAAATCACATTTATCAGGCCTGTTGAATTGTTTCCGCCGCCTCGGAACTCTAAATATATGGAGCTACAGTGTCTCAGTGACTGCGTTGAGGTGTGGATTACGTTTGTGTTTTTCGTGCGGAATTAGTTTGATATATATAAACATTCTAAAGGTCATATCGGTGAAGGTCAAATCGTCAATGTCATTGGCCTTTGTGAATCCCTTAACAAAGATGTGAGCTTCCCTTAATTTTTTTACATTTATTTTAAAGCCCTCTTTTCATTTAAATATAATCGCAATAAATATCTTGCAAGCAAGGTCGCTGAAATTGATGTAAGTAAATTATACATATAAAAAATACAATAAATGTTATAAAACTATAATTATTATTATTACTATTCACTTATTTATTTAATCACATAATGTTAATTTTTTTAAATACATATAAAAAATGCAATAAATGTTATATAAGTATAATTATTATTATTATATACTCTTCAGGAATCACTATTAACTGACTACTTATTGCAATTATTGCAATTACGGCGTGGACTTGGCCACACAGTTGTCAACAATTAACAGTGAAGAACAGACTGCCATCAGACGGAAAAAAGAAAAATAGAAAGTAGAACCTTTGCGGTCTATTTGCAATGTCCTTGTCACCTTTCGTAGTCTGTCGACAATTGCAATTTTTAGAGAAACCAATGAAATATGCCCAGTTTTGTTCAAGTATCTTGACAATGGTCACGTACCTAGTCTTAAAAGTGCGTTTATTCTGTTGCGTTTACACTTACTTGTGTGTTTTTTAATCAAAAGATACTTTAGTTATTCACTTCATTAGTGCTGTGCTATGTGTAGTCACACAATATATACAACTACCTATATCTATGTATACATTAAAGTGGTACTTACAATCTTTTAAAATATAATCTGTAAATACTGAAGGATATAGGTAACTGAATAGTTTATTTTTTACAAATCTACTTTGTAAAAAAAAATTTTTTTTCTGGTTCTAATTTTGCAATTAGTTTCTACCGAATTCTATGAATGAATTTCTTAAATGTTTTTAAATTAATACATTAAAATTTAATACTTAGGTACATTAAAATTACTAAAACATTAAAATCTAAAACGGGAATTACTTTGACTTTTGCATTATACGATGTATGATATATTTATGCCTTTATTTATGGGATACTAGCTGGTGCCCGCGACTTCGTCCGCGTTCTGGATGAAAATTGAAAGGTACCCTATGTCCTTTCTGGTGTCCCGGACAACGTGTATACAAAATTTCATGGTGATCGATTCAGTAGTTTTTGCGTGAAAGAGTTACATACATCCATACATAAATACATCCATACAAACTTTGGCATTTATATTATTAGTACGGATATAATAATATAACCTTTGAATTCTCATGTATTATTGTTGAACGACTCAATAATATGAAAATTGCGCAAATGGAGAAGTTGTGTCGTGAATGTTTGCGCAGCTTTATGCATTTTAGTTTACTTAAGAATATTTTTTTATAGTAGGTACTAACTTAGTCTGTTAGACTAGTAAATTCTGGTTTTCTAAAATTTAAAATTTTCAGCCTTGTTGCTATCTCTTAAAGTGTGTGAATATTCAAAATTCACTCATTTTCCTATTAAGGGCCTCTTTCACCAACTACAAGTAAAGTGTTGACTTCAAGTTTCAAGTAATGCTAATTGGCGAGTAAATGTTACGAGTATCTTGTGTCAATTTCATTGAAATTACCCTTGAGTAATGCTACTCGAAGATGGTGAAAGAGGGCCTAAGACTGTCATAAGGAGAGATATCTTCACTGGAAGGATTGCAGGAAGTATAATGAGACGAATAATTGAATTACTGACTTATACAATAGAAATTAATTATGGGACATTAATTTACGACTCGTTTTCGTTAATAAATAAAATGATTTCTCATATAAATATTTGATTAAGTACCAAGAAGTATCAGCGTAATTCGGTTTTTACATTTACAATATTTTTGTCGGCAGTAAAAAAAAAAACAAAAGAAAATAAACCAAGTAGGTACTTATTATATTACAAAATATTGGGTCATCAAGTCAAGATAAAAATAAATAAAAATAATATGTAGTATGTGCATGTATATCAGTAGGTTAGTTGAAAAATAATATTTACAAACTATAGTTTATAAATATTTAGAATAAAATTATCACAAGTCGTTGGTTCATTCATTTATTCATTCATTAAAGTTTGGTATAAATATTAATTATAATAATATATTTAATATACTAATTAGGTAAGAGCCATTATTAAGTTATCAGCTCTAGCTTTAGGTAATTAAAATAATAAAGTAAACATTCGACTTTCTATTGAGCCCAAACACGCTTATCTGTTGCAAGTTTCTGAGGAGTTTACCCACATCATGAAAACTCGAGCTTAATTTTGAAATTTTTAATTTATTTTAATTTCATCAACACCTTAAATATCTAATTTGATAATTCACAAAGTTTGTGATTTCAATTGTTTTACTATGGATCTTGTCTATCAGTCAAATCCCATAGTAACTTGGAGACTTAATAGCCTCACATAAATCCTTAATAAAGTTTAGATTGAATAGATGCGTATAAATATTTTTTGCGCGTCTGTCTGCGATGCGGGTTTCACAATCTGTTTGATATTTTCTCAGAATGTTTATGTACCAAGTTTTTTTAGGCAGACGCAAAGTCAGGCAGGACGCTAGTCTAGTACGTTATATGTTCCAATATTTCAGCTTTCTGGACTTAATAGTTTTGGCTGTTGATAGTCGTCGATAGTCGTCGGGACAGACCATTTTATAAGTATAGATTAGTGTGCCAGACACTGCGCCTGCTGAAAATATAAACATATCCTGTAAGAAAATAAATCGAAAGAGCCGGTAAAGACTTGTAATATTATAGAAATCTTTCTCTGTTACCGACAGGGAAGTGTATTTATTATACTCGTATGTATAGGGCTGTAAGTGTATAAGGCAAAGGTGTCGGGTTGGGAACTCCAGTCCCGCCGCCGCGGTCGTCACGAGCGGCGGGTCGAGCGGTGGGTTGCATTCGATGCATGTCTTGATCTTGTGTGCAATTTATTATAGGAAACGCAAGTTTGTTTTCCAACAAATAGAAACAGTTTCAAAGTGCACCCTACACACACACACGTTATATTTTCTTTTTTATTAAAAAATAAATAATCGGTATCAGTAGTACTTACTTAACTTATTGAATTTTGGTCAAAATCGTGTAGGTAGGAATAGGTTTTAATGCGTATACATATATTTTGTAAATTTAATGATGATTTTAATTGTGTTTTGGTTTGATTGTTTTACTTCTTTAAAAGTAGCATTTTACTGAAAATCTTTTGTTATTTCCTCAGTGAAACCTCAATTATAATTTAAGTTTTAAAAATATTTCATATCTAAAAGGTATTTCGCCTTCACAAAATTAATATCACGCTTTATGTCTGCAAATAAAATGCCCTTTCACCGCGAAGACTGCAGGATGTCTTTTATTTTTATATGTACAAGAAGATTAAACTTTTCTTAGAGCTGAAAGGTCAATTTTTTACAGGTGTCTTTGATTTGATTAAGTATATAATATAATCATACACTTCCTTAACTAAGTAAATTACTTAATAGTCGGGTCCACACAGAGCTAGCAGCTATAGATTCCGGGTAGATATTGAAATTCCTTGTAGAAACACAACACAAGTAATAGTGAAGTGGATTTTGGTAAACCGCTGACCCAAATATAATAACCGAAGAGACAAAATGAGGTAGAGAAATTCTTCATGCACCGAAAGACAGCTAAGTAAATGCTATTCTTACACTATGTTATCCTGTAAGGTGATGGTGCCTACTGCCTGAAGCGGTCCCTAAACGATCATGCAGCATGACATGCGTTACATGATGTCATGCATGCACGACCGTTTAATTGTATTGATTGATTTGAATGACATGCAACTACATGCAGAAGCAGTTGATCGATATGATACTTCTTTTTTTTTTTTTAATCTGCATGCTAGGACTAACATACACGCGTGATCGTATAGCGGTACCTAGACGATCATGCGGCTTGACATGCAGCATGATAATTCACGTAAACGCATGTCATGCCGCATGATCGTCTAGGGACCCCTATACAGGCTGTATCTAGGTTTTTTACTACTAAAGGATGATGCTACTATCAAAATTTACTTAGCCGACTGAAGTTACTCGTATTTGCATATTGCATATATCCTATTTATGTCCTACGAACACGAGGCAAGTCAATAACTCTCGACCGATCAATCGGTTTTTCTATAAAAATGTTTACATCAATTTTATTCTCTTTTTAGTGAAGGACATAAAAGATTTATTATCATGTGAAGATGTAGATGTTTCTATAAGTACTAATTTAACTTGCATTTACTAAAGTAATGATATCACACCGTGTCGAACACTTGGCTGCCGAAACTAATAGATGTAGATTCGATTACGGACAGCCCTGCACCTCTGTTGGCCTATCTGCCTTTTCGATTAAATGTTTGGATAAGAAAAAAATGATCATTTGCTCTAAACGTGAAATAAAACGTTGTAAGAGAACTTGGATGTTCTAGGTTATTACCAATCTTCGAAGACATAACTGGGGCCCTACCCTAGTCAAGAGCAAACGTACAGTCGTAAACGCTACGCTCAGGCTAAGCTACGCTTGGGAGAAAGCTTTGTGATTGGTCAAAATTTTATGCGGGCGTTACAACAACCAATCACTGGGCTTTATTTCTTTCGTTTCGTAAGTACGCAAAGGGAGCGTTTGCATTGGTTTGCTCTTGGCTAGGGCCCCATGTATCACGTAGTTAAAATATGGCGAAAAAAAGCGAGCCGTCAACAAATTCTTGCAAGCTGCAATGCAATACACATTTTCTTTGTTTTTAGTCTTGAATAATCTCAACTGTAGGATGTCCGTTACTGGACGTAGGTCTCACTCCAAGTACATATTGTTAATACGCAATGGCCTAACGTGGTCAACTATAGCTATTAGTCCATAAATCGTCACAATGGGACTATTGGTCGTACTTTTGCTGATACACATTTTGTAATTTTGTGGGTTTGAGCCAGTTAGAACGCCCCATTATTGGAAACCCATAACTTTGATAATGTTGCGATCAGGAAAACCGCGCTGACCTTTCATTGATTCATTAATCAATCAACTCGTTCAGGACTTCTTGTAGGTACTGTGTTTATGTATAACAAACAAGTTTAAGCAAAACAAACAAACAAATAAACGCAACCTCACTTTCGCATTTATAATATTAGTTAGTTTTAGTAAAATTTTAGAGTTTTGTGAAATGTCAGTTTTAGTAGTAGATAATTATTGAAATGTATGTACATGTAAGTAGTAAGACTCCGAAGCGTCAGTTTTTATCTCGCTCAAGCTGAGGAAATACCGATAAACTTAAAGAAAATTCCGAGGCAGCATCTTTTGAAGAGCCCTTCAAATATTGTGAGACGGTAGGCGCTGATGTCGATAAGTTGCGTATTCTATACGGTGAACGCATGTTGTCGAAAATTTCGTTACAACAAGCTATGATCAAAATTATAAACTAACCCCCGAATTTCTAAGCCCAAACAAGTTATATCCATGTAATATTATAAATGCGAAAGTTTGTATGAATGTATGGATGTTTGTACCTAACTCTTTCACGCAAAAACTACTGAACCGATCACCATGAATTTTTTCATACACGTTGTCTGGGACACCAGAAAGGACATAGGGTACCTTTCATCCAGAATGCGGACGAAGTCGCTAGCACCAGCTAAGTTGCTGAAGAGTTGGGTTGTCCCTCAAACTATTTGATGCTGCAACATCAGATCAAGATTACAAATGTCATAAAAATAACACCTAAATACTTAACATCCTTCGTCAACTAGCAAATGGTATTCAAACGCCTGAACAGTATACCTTTACCATGAGTTCACAATGACCGCACTCGCTAGCGAGAGCGTAATACATTATGTAAAAATGTCAATGTCAAATTGACAATTTTCCATACAAATATTTTACGCTCTCGCTAACGAGTGCGGTCATTATAACTCATGGTAAGAGGTACTGGTCTTAATAAATTATAGCTAGAAACCATTCCGATCATGTTAGCTTTCAAATAAAAATAACAGATCAAAATCGGTCCACCTACGATTCCATAGACAGATACACAGACACACAAGTCATATTATAAAACCCTGTTTTTACGTCGGGTTTCGGAGGTTAAAAATGCGTGTTGTTGATTACAAATTTTTCCGACTCATTTATTTATTTATTTCAAAAGGCTTTCCAACTAAAGTATAAATTTAAATTACAGGAAAGCACAACATTTTCAGAGAATAATCAAATTATATTATATTATAAATGAATCAACATATATTACACATCATTATAAATCAAAAACAGCAATAAGCAAGAGAAAAAATTAAATCAAATAAATCAAATCAAATACATATAGTCAAAAGAAGAAAATAAGAAAGAACACAATAAAAAACACATGACGGTAAGTGTAATCTCAATGTATTGATATCGTCATTTGACGTATAATCAATTCCGTTAATTAAACGCATATGTGTAAATACGAGTATGTAGGTAGGTATTAATAGTGACGTGAATGGAATTTCCTTATTAAGATCGAGATCTCTACTGTACTCGTACATTGTAGTTGCGCAAAACATACCTACTACATTCGTAAGAGACAAGAGACAAATTAAAGTCAATGTCAAGACTGCTGATACGAGTGTGTTTCATTAACAGACCTATATTTTGCACTTACGTCAGAACAAATTTATTGTTAATGTTTTACTACGTGGCTTTAAACAGTAGGTATATAGGTATACTAGCTGGTGCTCGTGACTTCGTCCGCGTGGAATAGTTATTTTGGGAATCATTTGGGTATCTCGAACGGTTTTCGCAGCGCACGCAACGGAAGCCCTCAAAGATGAATAATTTTCCCCGTTTTTTCAACATATTCGACTGTTTCTTCGCTCCTATTAGTCGCAACGTGATGTTATATAAAGCCTTCCTCGATAAATGATATATCCAACACAAAAATATTTTTTCAATTCGAACCAGTAGTTCCTGAGATTAGCGCGTTCAAACAAACAAACAAACTCTTCAGCTTTACAATATTAGTATAGATATAATACTAACGACTCGACCCCGGCAAGTTTGTCTGCAAGTTATATAATCATCATCAGCCCGTGTCTTTCCATTGCTGGATGTAGGCCTCTCCTAAGGCTTGCCAACACGCACGGTCTTCTGTTTTCGCATCCAACCACTTCCTGCAAAGCCCTTTAGACCATCTGGCAACAGGGCGTCTTACGCTTGCAAATCCGTCTTACGAAGCGCGTCTTAGGCTAGGCTATCGCCAAAGAAAGGGACTGCCCGGAGACACCCAGGCAATACCCACGCGAAGGAGGGGACCTTGTGCAGGCACACACAGCTAGCAAACCATGTGCGCAAGGTGCCCCTTTTTTTTTTTTTTTTTTTTTTTGTCAAGGGGAAATCCATCATTGGATACCCACCGGCCCGGGGCGGTCGATGGGTTATGCCGGACTCCTACCGGCTAAAACCACCTTGGCGTTCCTACGCGCTGCAAAATGGAGGGGACTGGGGAAAATGAACCGACGTCCGTCCGAGAACCCCACCTGCAGTTATCCGTTGAGCAAGGTCCCCCTAAGCCATCTACAGAAGACGGACTTTGATATGCTTCTCTAGACACCCAGGCCTCAAAAAAGTCCGCACTCGAGTGCGGAGAACTCCAGTACGGGAGGGAGCCCGCCTCTCGAAAATCCGCACACAACCTGCACACAGCTTGGTGTGCGGAAACAAACAACAACAATAGGTAGGGTACCTACTTTACATACAGAAAAAATGGAAGGATCATCTAAAAATAAAAGAGAAATAAGTAGGTGTATGTAATGCGCTGACTGCGTATTCCCGCGGAAATAAAAGCGGTATATTATTGCATCGCACCTCTCAGTATCAATTCCGCACACGTTATCATTATCATATTTATATATCGTTCTCAATGTAAATAGTGATAAACATGATTTAATGACGCCTTCTAACTGATAAAACTCTTAACACACCGCAATAAGGTTGATTGTTTGTTAGAATTCTTGACTACGTGCCTCAAAAACTCGTGCTGGTGTTCCCACCAGTATACTGTCGCAGCTGCGTTGATTACAACGTCTGGGCGATTTTGAAGTGATCACGTGACTTTGAAGTTTCCCATTACTCGACCTATACGTAATACGGTTTGTAGTGTGCGCGAGTGAACGATTTTTTTTAAATTACATTACCTTACCTTACCTTACGCCTTAGTAATCATCAATGAAATAGGTGCATTAGTTAGTAAATTTGCAAAATAGGTTTTATTTAAATTTAATTATCAGTGAACCACACCCGGGTTCGCCCGGGTGTAATTTTTATGTACATAAACCTTCCCCGTTTATCCCTCTCTCGATAAGTGAAAATCGAATTTAAATAGGTCTAGCCATTCTTGAGTTTTTGTGAGACTAACGTAAAAATATACCTATTACAAAGAGAAAAGATACTATTATAGACTCCTGTTTAAAATATTAACTAGATCTTTGTAGTTCTATAACATTAGGTATATAATAGTATTTCTGTAACATTAGGTCTATTTACAAAAAACACTTCTGAATACCTACCTTTATAATTTTTTTATAACATTCATAATAGGGGTTATAAAGGTCTGTGATTCTCTGAGACTTGGTAGATCCCAAAACATCTTATCGAAGAATCAAGGATGATCTATATCAAGATTCAAGAATAATCATTTCTCTAAGGCTTATATATACAACTTATACAATATACTACTTATACAAGGCTTACGTCCGTCATAATATTCTTATCATGTTACTGATGTACTACTCTTTATTCCTAATAGGAAGTGCATTGAAGCTTGAAGCCTGAAGGTCAAAAGTGCTCTAAGAAATCAATAATAAACAATAGAGTTCTATGACACCCCATTTAAGAAAAAGGTTATGGCAAAAAACAGAAAATTCGAAGTAGTATGCATTTGTAGATTCAGACATAATCCGATGTAGAAGAATATGTGTGTTAAGTAATTTTCTTTCTGTGGATCTAACATGAGTTTATAATGACCGCACTCGCTGCGCTGAGAATGTAAACATTTAATATGGAGCTGCTGCACGCGACTTCGCCCGCGTAACTTTGTAAATTATTTACTAAAACCTTCCTCGAGAACCACTCTATCCATTAGTGAAAACTGCATTAAAATCCGTTGCGTAGTTTTAAAGATCTAAGCATACATAGGGACCGACATACACAGTGATACTCTTACTAGCTTTTGCACGCTACTTCGTCCGATTAACTTCATAAAATATAGCCTATGTTACTCGCTGATAATGTAGCTTTCTATAGGTGAAAGAATATTTAAAATCGGTCCAGTAGTTTTTGAGTATATTCATTACAAACGTACAAATACAAATATTCTCTCTCTATAATATCTATTCTATATCTACCTATACCTACTGCTGATATAGATATATATAGTAAAACGTTATGCATGAAGGAATTTTAAACTTATTCCGTTACGCAAAACTTCGGTTGTTTTCAATCGCTGGACTGGATACATTCAAAGTATCCACACGAAAACCATGCATTATAGATTTAGGAATACCTAATGGCTCGAATTTCAATAATGTTTTCTAGTTTTTTAACAACACGCATTTTATCACAACATTTTTACCGAAAACCAATGATTTCCGCTACCGAGACTACTTGTTTCAGACACATTTTGGTGTGTTTATAACTAGTGATGTGCCGGATATCCGTATCCGCGGATATCCTAGGGAGAAGACAGATCCGTATCCGTATCCGTATTCGTTATTTATTGGCGGATCTTTTTACGGATCTTTTACCTTATTAATTTTTAATTCATAGATGAAATTCTACATATAGGTCATTAGGTTGCTACCTAATGCTCATTGCTATGAAAAACTTAAATACCATACAGTATATTTTTTATTTCATAAAATTAAACATTTGGCACCTTTGGCAACATGGACGTCAAATATCACGGTCACGCGTACCGACACCGATTGAGTAAGAAAGTTAAGATCCGTATCCGTATCCGCGGATCTTGACACCAAATGTCCGTATCCGTATTGGCGGATCTACATTTTTAACGATCCGGCACATCACTATTTAATTTTATAACACAGTAAATATTAAATTTAAGTTAGGTATAACTGAATAACTGCGCCCGCGTAAATAGTTTACCCTATGGCCATCCTGAAATTCAATTCTAACTAGGTGAAAGATATTTTTATATAAACAAACATACAAACGTTTTCTCTTTATATTATAATATTAGCATAGATATACCATAAATATGAGATTTTAATAAATAAGAATTTTTTGTATTTTTTTATTCGAAAATATCACAAATTTCACACATTTCAACTATTTAGTTACAGTAACAAGGTATTGTAAGTTTTGGTGTTATAACATAACCATCTACGAGAAAATACTTATAAGAAAATCAATGACAAGTGGTAATGATGAAAAGTGATTAATAAGTTTTTAGTGAGTGTACAAAATAAAAGTACAGCTATGGAGATGCTACGCTTCGCCCTTGTGCCGCTCACTCTTATTATTGGACTCACATGTCTAAACGTTAAAAAGTAAGCACCTACATTTGGCTAAGTAATAAGTATCAGATCACACCGAAATGCCACGCGACGCACCAAGCCTGGGGCCCTAGCCAAGAGCATACCAATGCAAACGTTTCGTTGAGTTCTGACGAATAGAAACGAAATAAAGCCCGGTGATTGGTCAAAAATTTATGTGGGCGTTACAACAACCAATCACCGGGATTTATTTCGTTTCTATTCGTCAGAACTCAACGAAACGTTTGCATTTGTATGCTCTTGGCTAGGGCCCCAGAGCTACGATACCAACGGCCGAAGCAAACGCTGTAAGCGTCAGCGTCGAGCGTCAAAAATTTCAATGCAATTTGCAGCGCTTACATGAACTACAATCCTTTTTTTGACGCTTGCAGCGCAAAGTGAATTTGCTTCGAGCGTTGGTTGAAACTTAACCAAGGAGGCGCTATACGGGCGTGGAAACTCAAAAATAGGTATTAGGGACAATTCGTTGTCTTACTATAATGAATAACCGAAGACAGAATGCGACGCAAGACATACGCAACAAGCTCGGGAAAATAATAAAACATACGCCAGCAATTACATTATTTTAGAAAAAACCTTCATAGTATGTAATACTATAATATGTTTTATATTAAGCCAATAAGTAAAATGGCACTGGCATCACTACGCCACACGCACCGTACCTAATCCTATTAGCACGGCCTCTATTTCACGAGTTGTCTTCCTAATGGGAGTTGGATCTACAGTTACACAGTGTGTAATTGCCGCATCCAAAATCAAATAAGCCTAAGCGACTTTGAATGTAGTAGTAAATGTGCTTTTGTGCTTGTCCACAGGAACGCTTACAGTCGAAGAAGTGTACAAGGACAGAGATCAGTTCGCGGGTCTGGTCCGCGAAGTAGCAGCGCCGGACGTCGGCCGAATGGGCATCGAGATCCTGTCCTTCACGATCAAGGACGTGTACGATGACGTCCAGTACCTCGCCAGCTTGGGGAAGGCGCAGACGGCTGTCGTGAAGCGCGATGCTGACGTGGGAGTCGCGCAAGCCAATCGCGATGCTGGAATCAGGGTAACTAATGTCTTTGAGGGCTGCAATAGTCAAATGTAATGCTGGCGCTACACATTGGCTTCTGAGTTGGATCCAAGCTTGGATCCGAATTGAATGGCCAATCACAATGTTCCGTTTATTTCCAATATCTGTCCAAGACCTATCTACACATTGGTGTATTGGATCCAAGAATGTAACTTGTGTCCAATATACCCAATGTGTGGCGCCGGCATTAGGCAGACAAGCTGACGGTCTACTTGAATGGAGTAGATGAAAATCTAATAATTATTTAATTAATTTAATATCGAAACTATGGTTTATCGTATATGCAGGAATGAACCAAAATGCCTATGCATTTTGGTCATCTCGTGCATCTATATGCACTGAGAAATTGTGGACTTACAGTCTTCTTTATTTGAAACTAGGTTTTGCCCGCGACTTCGTCCGCGTCCGATCGCTACCAAACTTACAGGATTACCCGCCGGACTAATCTGAAGATTGTCTGAAAATTTCATCAATATCGGTTCAGCGGTTTTGGAGTCCATAGGGAACATACATACATACATACATACATATAGATTATTTTTCACTATAGGCAACCAAGGCATCGTACGTGGCCTGAATTGGAAAAATTCGCTGAAACATTTACGTTCACAAAAGTAAGACTTTTTTTAATTTTTTTTTTCAATTTCAGGAAGCAGAATGCGAGAAAAGCGCGATGGATGTAAAGTATTCAATGGACACGAAGATCGAAGACAATACAAGAATGTTCAAGCTGCAGAAAGCACAATTCGACCAAGAAGTTAACACTGCGGTAAACATGATTTTTAATAATTAAATACAATTATGTACCTACAATTTTAACGCCTAATTTTACTGGGTTCTATTCCCGGCAGGGTCATGTATGGAAATGAACATTTTAAAGTTGGCTCTGGCCAGGTGTAAGGTGAAAAGGGTAAGCTATTGGTTTTGGAATCCCATAGTCTATTGTTTGGAACCCACAATATAAAACTCAAATTAAGAGGTTGGATAGGGTATTCAGCTTGTATTTGAAACATCTTCATTATAGATTTGACAATGCACCCACGTTCGCACCTCTTAGTCATAGACGAATTCTGAGAGATCAACTGTTTTTATATAAGATTTTAAATGATCAAATTGATTCACCGTTTTTATTAAGTAACATTGGTTTGAGTTGCCCTCGAGTGAATTCGCGCCGCAAGTGTTCGTTGCATATTCGGTTCTGTAAAAAGAAATATACTGGTAATGCCTTTTTGCATCGCTCCTGTAAATTTTATAATGAGCACTTGCAGGACCTGGATATTTTCAGTTGTCCTATAGGAGCGTATAAACGAAGTCTTAAACAGGTCCTCGATAATTTAGTTATGTAGTGTTCTTTTTATAGCAGCCAGTTTATTAGTTTATTTGTTTATTTTGTATGTTATAGTTATATGTTATTTATTAATTGTCTTCTTTCTTTCTTTTATTTTGTTTGCCTTTTTGTATGTTTTCTCCCAGCTTCAATTCAAAATATGTTTTAGTAATTTAGTGGAAACTTTGCTGATTTATGTTTTTCTTATGTGTATGTGTAATGTGTATCGAGATATTGTTTGTTTCCCAAATATAAATAAAATAAAATAAAATAAAATAAAAATAGTCATACACTGCTGTTATTGTCTTCTGTTAGGGGGTGATAGTATATCTTTTTTTACACGAGGAATTCATAATGGATACCCACCGGTCTGGGGACAGACCGGTGGGTTATGTCGGACTCCCGCTCCAATATGGTAGTGGGGTAGACCTACCGACTAAACCTCTTGGGATCCTCCGCGTCCGCTATAGGCCAAGTTGCAAGGTCAAACGAACACTCTTCCGCAACTCCGCCGCGGTGATACTATGTCCTAACATAAAATTACTGTTACTTTCAGACAAAACACTGCTACATAATTAATTTGCCCAATTCCACAGAAAGCGGAAGCTGCTTTAGCTTATGAGCTGCAAGCTGCGAAAATCAAGCAGAGAATCCGAAACGAAGAAATACAGATTGAAGTCGTAGAGCGTAGGAAGCAGATTGAGGTGAGAGCAACTCATTTAAATTTTGCACGTTCTTTTTCTAACTTATCTTGAAGTGTTGAATTCATTCGTTGTCTCATTCGGGATTAATTTCGATTATATTTAGCTTACGTTAAGTTAATATATGTTAAATTCCAAATATTCAAACTGACTCGTCTAATAATAATAATAATAATAAATCATTTATTAGATGTAAGTTTTAACAAAACATTTATCCTCGTCAACATTACTTAATTTACAATTACAAATTACCACCGGTTCGGAAAGCTGCTTCTAGGGGGAAGAACTCGGCAAGAAACCCCCTAGTTGCTCTTTTCATAAATCCGTCAATCAGTTTATAATACATAACATCGATATAACACAAATATACAACTAAGTAAAACTTATATTAAAACTTGGTCCGTGGGGTCCTAGCGCTATAAGGTTTTTCAAGGAAATGGCAAAAAGGTTGGTCGACATCACGGGATACCGAAGAGCTGGCAGCTATCTCGGACAAAGAATCAGCCTAGCAATTCAAAGGGGGAATGCTGCCAGCATCTTCTGAACCTTGCCTAAAGGGACTACTTTTGGAAATATATTTTAGTTAAGTATTATATTATATATATATTTTTTAAGGTTTTTAGTTTTAGTTAGGTTATATGTAAATACTCGTATATACATACATAAGTAAAACTTTAATCCGTATGGTAAGAATCTGTTATATTTGTGACTACAGGTGGAACAGCAGGAGATCATGCGTCGGGAAGAGGAACTGATGGCGACTGTACGTTTACCTGCTGAAGCTGAGGCCTATCGTTTACAGACGATCGCGGAAGGAAAGCGGTAAGTACCTAATTTTAATTTATTCTAGGTTTTTTTACCTTTTGGTTAACAGTGTCCGCTATAAAACTTAAACTATTTTTATTTTTTATATTATACTACAAAGCCTAAATACCACTCACTGACATTATGGTTCTCCTAGAAGGAGTCGTGAGGCCCTCTCAAAAGACTCCCCTTAAAAATTCGAAATCTTCAATTCGAAAAATTCGAAACCTGGTAAAAAATCGGCGACGGGATCTAGGCAACTATAAAAACTAGGAAGGAAGGAGGGATTAGCAAAGCTCCTCCTCCTCATCAAATTTCATTACTTACATTCCCTACAAATTCTTTGAATACACCGCGTAGTAGTAATACTAAATACTATTCTAAATACAGACTTGATTTTAATATGTGCCTTAGAATATGTATGCTGTGGTCAACGAAATAGTATATCTCTTCAAAGGTCCACTGGCTGTGATAGCCTGTAAATGTAATTTGTGCAAGCTTAGCTGTGTTATGCAATTAATTTAAAAAAATATATATGTACACTATTGCGTTGGCTATCCATAATACTTAATTATAAAAAATAAAAATAAATAAAATTTCTGTATTACCGAGCACAGATAACCCTAATCTTTTCAAGGTTCGAGTGAATAGGCATCTTCTGGGTGAGCTCGCTCCATCTTAGGCCTCATCCTTGCCACATGGCTGGTTGTTGGCCAAGAGCAAACCCATCTCATATGAAAAAAAATTGATAAATTTCAGCACGCAAACAGTAGAAGGGGCCAAAGCAGACGCGGAGCGTATAAAGGTTTTGGGTCTCGCCGAAGCCGTTGCCATCGGCGACGTCGGCAAAGCTGACGCTGAGAGGATGTTGGCGAAGGCCAAAGTGTATCGCCAATACGGCGACGCTGCCATCATGGCGCTCGTACTCGAGGCTTTGCCTAAGGTAACTTGGATTATTGCTAAAATAACAATAAATTTGTCAACTCTATGGTCAACATTAGAGTTATTGTAAAATTCAGTGCTCTTCATAATATTTTTGCAAAATATTTCCGCTTAATTTGTAAGAAAATACATAGATAGTATTTTTATGTGTTGTAGTCATATTTTGGCTACGTAGGTTGTAATGTGTATTGATAAATTTTATTAATTATTACTTTCCTAATTACTAATTCGATTGCATGATAATTTTTAATACACTTAGCTACTTAAATAAATATTTTCTATGAATTTTGATTTTTCACACTACACATAGTCGGTATTTTTATTTTTTACAATTAAATATAGGTAACTTTTATGCATACATAACGCTTTGTTGAATTTAAGATGAAAGAAAAGAAAAATACGGGATTGTAGCGTGCAACGATAACGACACGATTTACTGTACACGCCCACGACACGACATGTCGTTACTGTCTACAGAATTATAAAATCGTTTCCACATATAAATTCATACAAACTCGCTTCCAATCGGATCGTGGCGGTAAAAAATACCGTCCACGACAACGATTTATCGTTACCTTGCAAAATTATAAAAGCCATTAGGTTTTGCGCCTATTATAACTAAAGTAAGATACTAGATTAACGTGTGATAATTATGGTGAATAGATCGCAGCGGAGGTGTCTGCTCCACTTGCCAAGACGGACGAGATAGTGTTGGTGGGGGATAACGGGGCCACCGGGGAAGTGGCGCGTCTCGCCGGCGGATTGCCTCCCGCCATCAAGACGCTCACCGGACTCGACCTCACTCAAGTATTGAAGCGTCTCCATCCGACCACCACTGCCGGTAAACCAAACGCTTTTTAAATATATATTAATAATTTATAAATATACAGGGTTACTTGTAAGTAGACGTACATACATTGAGAGGTGTTAGTATTTATCAAAACTTAACAATTTTCATTATGTAATATTCTGTCCAAAAATTTATCGTTTTCGTTTCGAGATATTTAACATTTTAAGTTTTTTCAGAAAAGAGTCACTTTTCCATAGTTAGTTTTCGGGTTGTATTTTCTTTTGTTCACAATGTTGCCCAATTTTTTTCCCATGCCATACATACAAACTTTCGCATTTTAATTAATTAAATTAATAAATTTTATTTTTATTTAAGCACATAAAATTATTCTTTAATTAGTCTTTATTTCTTAACAATCGCTTAAGTAATTTTGTACTGGTCTGACATACAAACATACAAAACTGACTGATCTCCTTTGCTTTCAGATAATGCCGCCGTGGCACCGGCTGCCAGCAAGAAAGTTGCGGCTTGCTAACTTTTTCAAAGGAATCAATACTTTCCACATCTTCGTGCCATAGTTACCTAACATTTTAGAACAATAGATGTATCACGTGATCTTAACTGTTCTCAAAATATTCAAAACCAAATGCATTATTAGTTTTCATATAGAAAAACAGAACTGTCTATACGTACAATTTTATCACGATATACCTCTTTATGTTTTAATGTAATAGCATTTACTGATGAATGTACTTTTTAATTTATTATAATGGGTACAGCTTGGGACACGTGTACTTGTCCGACCAATCAGCGCAAAGTAACACTTTATATCCACCAATAAGAGCGTTGCAAACGCCATCGTCACATATCTACGTATCTACCTCGCCAATGAGAACTCAAGATTCGTGTCGCACACTTTACCCTAAATAATTATGTACCACAATAATGGGCTATTTGAATACCCACCGAAATATTTGATTAATACTTATGTCACACATATTAAAACACTATAATTATATTATAATTTTGAAATGCTCACGATTGAATACATTATTTAGGTACGTAACGCAATTTTTGAAGGTTTCTGTACCTCCCTAAACGTTATGTAACAACCAAGTGCCCATTTTTAACATCGAAATAAAAATTAAGTACAACTACCCCCCCCCCCCCCCCTGTAACGCATCGTAACGTTTTACAAAACCCTCCCTATCCTCCAAAATTGCGTTACGTAATACTTGAATGTCCCAGTACACTAATTTAGTAAAAAATCTCGTAATGAAGTCCTTATGACACTAGAAGGCTCTAACCGCTATTCCAGACGGCACATCATTCGAGCACATTTTGAGCCGGATTCCATTCCAGCATATTTTGATCCGGACTTCATTCGAGCACATTTTGATCCGGACTTCATTCGAGCATATTTTGAACCGGACTTCATTCGAGCATATTTTGATCCGAACTTCATTCGAGCATATTTTGAGCCGTACTTCATTCGAGCATATTTTGAGCCGTACTTCATTCGAGCATATTTTAATCCGTACTTCATTCGAGCATATTTTAATCCGTACTTCATTCGAGCATATTACACGAGAAATTCATCATGTATCCGATCCGCTTGTGTCGGACTCCCGCCCCAACACATTCGAGCATATTTTGAGCCGTACTTCATTCGAGCATATTTTGATGCGGACAAGGATTATCGGATAAAATGTCCGGATCGAATCTATACCCATTCCGGGCAACCTGTCAGAGCTAATTATTCTCTGGCTGGCCATAAATTTTCTATCAAAAAACAAAAAAGCGGTAAATCAATCAAATAGTCTGTTGTGTGTTCGATTCTAGAATATAGTAATAAATGCTATGTGAAAATTTGAAAGTGTAATCTCTTGTAACTTTCTTGCCTTCTATAACCGATAATTATATATTTTTTTCTCCAGTATAAAGTAACTTGTTAAAATCAATGGGAAATATAGTGGGATATTGATAAGCAATTAAATCGTCAAATAGTACGTCATTTTGTGACATAAAATATTCTTTTTGATGTAACTATTGAATGTGTGACTCATCAATGTAGTACAACTATGGATTTCGTACACCATAAGAAAAACTACCATATTTAATCTTTATGGAACATTTAAAAGTGACATATGCGTAGGGAATGAACTCTGTCATCTGTCATTTAAAACCAACCAAACATCTGTCATTTAAAGAAAATGTGACTTTAAGTCAGCGCATTAGAATTTAAAATGAATTGTAGAAGTTAGTTGACTTGACTTGAATTTTGGAAAACTAAGAAAAATTTGATTTTAATTTCAATTTTACCTTTTTTATTTTAAAAAAGGCTATTACAAATTGTTGACACTGGCAAAATCATCGGAGAAGATCTGGTGGAGCTAAGACATTAAAAGAGAAGAAGAAGAAGAAGAAGAAGTTGGTCGTTACTACCTTTTACCATTGACGCGCGAAGACAAGACTCCGCCATGATTCCGTTTTAGGCGTACTTTTTATGTGCCACTTTGGCATTTGTGACGCAAATTCCATAGTTGTAGCACTTCGATGGTGTGACTAGACAAAATTAAACTGTTTAGCGAATAGGTGATTTGTATTGATATTTTTACTGAGAAATCCTCGTGCGATCTTTACCTACTTGTAGTGTACCTAAATATTAGATTTTGTACTTTAAAAACTTGAAGTTTACAAGTTTTTTTCTCTGAAATCAATATGTGTTCTTCGTCAAGACACTGCCTTGTAGGTACATTTACGTGTGAAATTAGTGGTGTGTTTAGAAAGTTTAGAAATATGATTTTTCGTAAGGCGTATTAGCATTTTCTAAATATTTTTATAGAGATTGTCAAAAGAACGTTAACACTTGTGTTTGCGATTGTATCGGTGTTCGTGATTCGATATTTGTAATTTTAATAATAATAATATTCGCTTTGTCTAGATCAAAGATGTAACAGTTTTTCTTTTTGTTGAATAAATTTAAGTTAATAAAATGCATGAAAAAAATACCAAAATAGAGAGTAAGGTTCAAATTGTATTCAGTGAACGTTTTATTTTTGAATAAAAAATTATAAAAAAAAATTTTTTTTCTTTCCCTTTCAATCTTATTCTTTCGATATATAATAATATATATTATGTAACTGTAGGTATTATAAAAAATCTCTAATATATATGTATTTTATAAATTTTCAAATTTCATAACTAAATACGATGAAATAATGACTTGTATTTTCGAAATGCACGGTAGTTTAATATTTTCAAATTTCAATATTTTTGTAAAGTCATTACTTACCAAATTACACGATATTTTCCCAGTAAAATCTATAATTTCTTCTTACCTAATAGTTATAACTATAAGTTTCAATTGTTAAAACGAAAATAATAAAGAGCTGATGGCCTGATGTCCATACAAAACCGAGCGCGATTACTCCAAAAGAAGAGTCCGAGAAGGTAATATTGTATATTATCTACTAATATTATAAAGAGAGATTTGTATTTTTGTATGTTTGAATAAACGCAAAAACTACTGGGCTGATTTTAAAAATTCTTTCACCTATAGAAAGCTACATTATCAGCGAGTAACTATCATAGCTTAATAGCACATTAGCAAATCTCGTCTATGAGCCGTCCTTTTGCCTAATAAAAAGTCGTGTAATATTCTTTACACAAAACAATCATTAACTATATCCGTACTAATTATAAATGCGAGTTTGTATGGATGTTGGTAACTCTTTCACGCAAAAACTACTGAACCGATCACCATGAAATTTTGCATACACATTGTCTGGGACACCATAAAGGACATACGGTACCTTTCATCAAGAATGCGGACGAAGTTGCGGGCACCAGCTAGTATCTACATATTTATTAATGTAAATATATTGTTATGCCTCTAAATTATAAATGGCACGTCATCGTCAAAAGGTCTTAAGATAAGGTCATCGTAAATTTCCAAAACGTGATTATCTTATTTTTGGTCCCAAGACCAAAAAAGTCTTGGGACGTCTATAAAAAAGTTTTTGAAGCCCGAAGGACTTTAGTCCTAAATGGGACGAAGCCTGATGGGCTTCATCAGTCTGCTAAAATTTGTCAATCATTGTAATAAATAATTTATCAATCTGAATGACATTTTTTTATACAAACATAACACATTACACAAGAAACGAAACGCTATCGTCTTATATTACGATGTTAGCGACATCTAGATTATTTTCCTGTTCAGGATTTTATTTACTTTCATACTACAATAAATAACATAAAAATTGATATTATTCAAATTCAAAATAGTGGCAGGACACACAGTGATTCGCAGTCATATGGAAACCCGCTGGCGACAGTAACCACCCCCTTACAGAAGACCACACTGTAAAAACAGCATATGTGTTGTTGAGTTTCGATAAATAAATAAGTAATGCCAGAGCCCATTACCCGATGCCTTATCCTTTATCCTTCTATGGTCTTTAGTATAAAAGTATGAAAAATATTCTACAAAAAATACTAAATAAACTATCTCAAAGACCAATTGAAAGCTTTTATTTTTCTTATTTGTCATTTACAATTCCATTATTGAATTGTTTCTCTCTTCTTTGTTTATTTGTGGTATATAATTTTTATAGGTGTTTGTATTTTTGATCTCATTGCCGTTTGTTGATTTATTTAGGTAGGTATGTAGTTTCTAATCAGGTTTATGTAATTTCTAATAATGCAGTGCTTTCCTGTAATTTAAATTCATACTTGTAATGTATAAATGTATGACTGTATGTATGTGTATTCTGTGAGGGTTGTATATTGTGATTAAGTATGTCTTCTGTTGGTTTTCAAAAATCCTTTTCAAATAAATAAATAATAAATAAACAAAAAATTCTTTATTTTTAAATAACCACAGCCACATAAAAGCTATACCCACGTTTTTAGCTTGTAACCTTTTTTGGTGAATCTTACCGTTTATGTTGTAATTATACTTAATTTAATTCATAATACGATAATCACCAATTAACAATTTTTTTTGAAAGTCTAGTATTTAGTATTAGTTTTATCTAAGTAACAACATTACAAATGGCATTATTATGGTAAAACTAATAGTATGGATGACAGCTGATGAGTCTGCCGAAGGCGACGCGTCTTGTCCGTCCCATTCGAAGACTCTGCCCCAAACCGCAAAAGAATACAACTCCTTACTAACATCGCCGAGAGTTAATGTATAGACAGAGACACTTCCATTTGTTTCTATGTCATAAGTATATTCATTTGGCTCCAATGGCATTATTGAGACGTCTAAGGAAACAGGAAAGTATGAAGAATCGCTGGCGTCCAACGTTTGAAGAGTCAGTGGAGTTGGCACTGAAGCAGATATGGAAAGTTCTTCAAACAAGCTCGTTCTGTTCTGTGCATATTGTGGAAATCTAAAAGAAAATTAATAAAAAAAGTTAGAACAGCACAATCTAATATATAAATTTCATGTGTCGCGGTGTTTGTTGCCAAACTCCTCCGAAACGGCTGGACCGATTTTGATGAAATTTTGTGTGCTTATCGGGTAGGTCTGAGAATAGGCCAACATTTATTTTTAATACCCCTAAATGTTAAGGGTGGTCCACCCCAAAAATATATTTATTTAATTTTTCGCAAAACGTAAAATTAAATTACGTTAGTTGCAAATGTTGGAATATGTCCTATTTAATGTTAACTTTATGTAACACTAGCTGTTGCACGCGAGTTCGCCCGCGTAACTTTATGATATAATATAGTCTATGTTACTCGCTGATTATATAGCTTTCTATAGTTGAAAGTATTTTCAAAATCGGTTCAGTAGTTTTTGTGTTTATTCATTACAAACATACAAATCTCTCTTTATAATATTAGTATAGATATTATAAATAAAGTCAGTTGTTTGTTTGATATAATTATCATATCAACCTATCATTATAAAATTTTGCATATATATTATATAGTACCTACTTTGTCAGGTATACAGAAAGCTCCGTGAATGCGGCAACTTTTTATTGTAGGTACTTAGTGTGTGTAAAATCTCATTATATTTTTACACAGTTTCACTACGCAAACTGGCATTTTATTGTGCCCAAAATTTAATTAAACATTCGGCAAGTACACATCACAGACAGCTTGCAGTGTGACTGGCTCGGGTATGTACGCAGAATTCGGCGTAATATTTGTTGCCGCATTTGGCAAGTACGACGGCGGTATCTAGTCGAGTGCAGCGAGACCCAATTATTAATCTAAGGTACTATCAAATCTTTTCAAAGTTTGAATGAATAGGCATCTTCTGGGTGAGCTCGTTCCATCATAGGCCTCATCTTCGCTTCACAGCTGGATGTTGGCCAAAAGCAAACCCATCTCTAATGAAAACAAAAAAAAATGAGTTTTTCTAACCTTCGCCCACAAGTATCAATAGTATCTCCAGTACAAGCGACTACCGAACAGATTCTGTTCCCACCAGTAGCCAATCCGCTGAAGCTACGAACGCCGCTGAATGCAGCTGCCCTGTATCTGTAAAACTGATAGATTCTTTCATTGATTTAACAAAAAATATTTTATTTACCTACTACATTCGAAAATTTAATATTAATGTATAGATAAAATATTAGGTATATCCTATTGATATTATAAATGCAAAAGTTATGTCACTTTCACAAAAATGGCTGAACGGATACGGATGTTTGGCAAACATATTTTCAGGTCCTTTATATCCTGAAAATATTGTAGTTTTTCAAGGGATCATCTAAAAATATAAAAAATAGCGCCACTGTCGCCCCATGGCGGCGACACCATCCTCACAGCGATAAAGATCCGTAGGTACTAATATTATAAATGCGAAAGTTTGTATGGATGTATGGATGTTTGTAACTCTTCCATGCAAAAACTACTGAACCGATCACCATGAAATTTTAGACATAGGAAGAAAGACATAGGAGAAAGGACGAAGTCGCGGGCACGAGCTAGTAACACATATATTTTCTTTTTAAACGCAGACGAAGTCACGGGCAGGAGCTAGTAATATAATATCACATTACCTAGGTAAAGAAAATAAAATTAATACAAATGAAACATATTTTTTCTTTAATCTGGTTTTATTTAACTTACATTTATGTATTTTAATTTATTAATTTTATTTAATTTACATCCCTGCAAAGATTTGAAACAATCTACTACAATCATTTTAAAAATTAAACAGTCTTTTTCTAACATATTGTTCTGATTAAAGCATTAACTCATTAGACCATTATTATACTTACTTATAGATAAGTTACTTTGTAAAAATAATAATTAATAATATTAATTATTTACAAATATTTGCTACCCACGGTTTCAGAGGTTCGACACCGAAGAGAATGATAATGCAAAGACTATATAAGTATAATTGGGAGTATAGACACGGCGTAGCCCACAAAAAATGGTAGTAGTAAAATTCGTCCACTCGAGCCGAAGTGGACGAATTCGCACATAGTCGTTCGCTAGTCGTATCGTTCTAGCGAACGATTCGCTAATCAATATCGTTGTGCAGTATACATTGATGCGTTAGTACAGAACACTTTTAACTAGTTTCTTTTTACAAAAGCAATATTCATTTGGAATTGCGTGTCAATCTCTCAGTAAGTTCGTAAGTATGATTTTAATACTACCACAGATTTCAGGGCTTTTTGCTTGCTACGCCGCATCTATAGTTTAGATCAATGTGATAATGCTGATATGTTATGTGCATTTTTGTGAATTTTACGCTGCATCAGGGCCCTGATTCTGTATGGCAACTACTCTTGAAAAGACAAGGCAAGATACGTTAATGTCTTGCCTTGTCTTGTCATGAAATTCTTATGTCTTATGCCCCAAGACAGTTATCTATGGCACGATATGATTTCCAAGGATTTTTCAAATGATTTCACAGAAACCACAGTATACTATTGTATTTATTTGACAATTCCACTGACAACACAGATAATATTATGTTATCTCAGCTGGGGGCATAAGACATAAGAATTTCATGACAAGACAAGGAATGATGTTAACGTATCTTGCCTTGTCTTGTCAAGAGTTTTGCCATACAGAATCAGGGCTCTGAAGTACCAGCTAAGTATGGCAACTGTTCTATGAATATCGGACGGTGCCAAAGTGCTCCATAAATGCTACATGCTAAGTACAGTATTGAGTTAAAGCTAATATTTTTTAAAAACAAGTCATATCTAGATTTCAAGTCATATTTACAATACCTTGTATACAAACAGTACTTTTTCAGTCAATTTTATACAAATAATTTAACAGTATTCGTATATGTAGAATGACTTATGATGACGTAGCCCAAGTTCTAAATACTCCTCAATTTTAACGAATACTTATTAGATTAAAGTCCAAATCTCACCAATTAATGTATGTGAGTTGCCAATCTTTCTACTATAATAAATAAAACGCGTTTTAGCAGTGAAATTTCATTGGTAGGGGAGACCGGGTACAAACGTAACACTTTGTACTTTTACCTTGATTTCTGGCTGGGTGTTATTATTGTCATTAAATGAATATAACCACATATAAATTCAGTTTATGTTCTTTACATTGGTAACTCGATTTATTTTATTATGCTGTGTTTTATATGAATAACAGAGAGTTAAAAAAAAATCGTCAGTTGTTACTTTTGACCACGTAGGCAGGTCGAAAGTAACACGTCGTGGGTCGAAAGTAACAAGACAAAGGGGTTGCCAATGAAAACAATATTACATGTTAAATCAACAAATTATTTATTTAAAGACTTTGTATTAATAACATAAACAAACTTCAGCATTTTAAATGCTCAAAAATTATATATTTTAAGTAAACTAATCAATAAAAGTTATTCTTAGTTTAAGTAATGAGATAAAATTAATATATGTTAATAATTATTTTATAATCAGACTATTCACTATTATTCTCCTAGTCAGACTCGCAATTATAGCACTCATGATTCTTAGCATCGTCCATGCATTCTGCATGAGACCACATTCTACATTCGATACATTGTATCCATTGTTCATTTGGTCGACTATTGCTAAAAGTTTCTAAACAGACGAGACAGAAGCAATCGTCGTCGTCAGATTTATTTTCCTTGAAAGATTTTTTTTGTCCCTTTCCTTTTGTAGATATCAATTTCCTCTTACCTTCTCCAGTATAAGTTTGTAGTACCGTTTTCTTTCGTTCTTTCGTCTTTCTTTCGTTGTTGGTATTCTTGTACAATTAAGTTTTTTTCGGGCGTGTCCGTCAGTATTGCAGTCTTATGTTTTTTACTACCTTTATTTGTTTCAGTCCTCGGACCCGCTTGTGGTAAAGGTCTAAGATTTTTAGGTGTGAAATGAAACGGCTGGGTAGAATTTATTCGTTGTAGCCCGCTAGGTCCTGACACTGGTGATTTGGATCTTTGATCAAAAATTGAGTTAGCTAACAGAAAATCAGTATCAGCAGAGATCGAGTCCGGTAAATTTTGAACAGCCGGTGGTCGGTCATTATTGTTTGATTGTTTGACAAATCATTGCTACCTGTACGCTGATCAGTAGCAATGATGTTAATGTTAATGTTGGAAGATCACCAACTGGAGTATCTGGATCAACTTGAATGGAGGACGTTGCATCAGAACGGTATCAGATCAGAATTACATCAGGAACTATACGTGTCGGTAGTTCTTTGTGCAGTAGTTCTTATGCGTTGTTGTGGCATTCTGTTGAAGTAAAGACACACATAAAAATATAATGTAGGTAATTAAATCATCACGGGGGCAAATTTACATGTTACTTTTGTACCCATAGGGCTATGTTACTTTTGTACCCTTCCTCATTTTTGTCAAAACGTGTAATATAACCTTAAAACGGAACGTGCTAGACAAAAATGAATTTAAACAATGTACAATCAACCTAATCAAGAATGGATATGCAAACATTCAGATTACTATCATCATTTTACGACTACGTAGGTAAACATTAAATAAGAAAACGTGAAAAACTTACTTTTGACTTGTGAAAACACGTTTCGTCCTGTCACACAACCTAAAAGCGCGCGGCGCACGCGGCGACTTAATGCGAGTGAGGGGGGTGCTCCCGGCTATCACCTGACGGAGGCGAAGCGATGTTCGCCCATTAGATAAACCTAGAGAGCATTTGTTACTTTCGACCCGCCGTTACGTTTGTACCCGGTCTCCCCTACTTAATCAAATAGCGGTAGATGTCGTGCAGAAACGTTACAAGAAGCGTCACGTGATCGTTAAAGAAGCTTCATACAATATTCGATATTGGAAATTTTATGCAAAGAAGTTTCCCTTCAATGGTTACCTAAAATAATAATATTATTTTTTAATTCTAATAATTGTATTAAACATATATAAGTATAGATATATGAGGATATTTTTTTGTAAAAATATATGGATTCAAATTTAATCTATTTTTTTGTTTGCTTTAATAATAATAGGATAAGAATAATAAGCACAAAAAAATATTATGTTACATGTGATTATTAAATTTATCAATAATATAATTAAGTTTAAACACTTTTTGAAAAATGGGCAATTATAGCAATTTATCATCAAACATAAAACAATTTAAAAATGTCTTAAATTCCGTAAATTAAATTTTCTATAGTATTGTATTTTTCAATATCTTCCACAGATACGTCTTTGTAATTATAATTATTTACATCTTTATAGTAAACTCTTCCCCATATACCAAAAGCTACTAAATTATTTTGAGACTTATTGAGCTTATAAATAACTCGTTCGCGACCACCGTTTGCAGAATCAGTTTTAGATTCAATGTTGATGTATGTAAAATTAACAGGATTCAAGGGGAACTTCGTAGTGGTAAGTGACATTGGATAATACAGAACATCGTCGCATTTGAGTGTATTGTTGTAGTGGACACGATAACTTGACATTTCTATCTCTAATTCTTCTATTTCCATGTTCGCCTTTGTATGGTCATATCTGAAACAATCCATTACATTAGGTATTTAAGCGTAATATCAAAAATAATGGATTGGTCTCGCTGCGCTCGTCTAGATAGAGCGCTATACAAAAGCATTTAGCTCCGAAAATGTGGCATCTTTTTACTGTAGTGTGTGTAAGAAATCGTTACTTTTTATCACTTTTTACCCAGTTTTATTATATTTTTACACAGTTTCACTACGCAAACTGGTATTTTATTATGCCTAAAATTTAATAAAACATTCAGCACGTACACATCACAGACAGTTTGCAGTGTGACTATTTCGGGTACGCCGAATACGGCGTACTATTTTATGCCGCATTTTACAAGTACGACGGGGGTATCTACTCGAGCGCAGCGAGACCAATCATTCATCTATGTTTAAGCGTAATATATTTTTTAAGAGATTCTAATCATAATGCATACGTAGTTTGTGTTGCTATCGTCACTAACTTCACTTCACAAAATGAGTTTAATAAAATGAATATAAGTATAGTTTTTCAATATAGAAAAACTTGCTTTCTTCGGTTGTAAGACAAGTCTCAGTGCGTATTCAAATTTAAAGATAAAATTGAAACACAGAACAAGTTCTTGACGAACTTTCATCATAAAATAACATCATAAAATAATTATTGCCTGTATGTATAAATATCACTATTTGACCAGGTTATAAAAAAGCATAATTTGCTAATGTTTACAAAGTCTATACTATAAGGTTTTCTAAGATGTAGTGAATATTTACCTGTAAGGACAGCTACTTAATTGATCGTTTTCGCACGCAACGACTGAACAAGCCGCAACGCCGACTATTCTCCGGGCGTATGTATTTGTGCCGTCATGAATGAAGGCACGATATATTGGAGCCTAAAACAAGTAAAAAAAAAACGCATTTATCGCTAAACACTGCTGGGTTGCACCATCTAACTTTAACAATAACAAACGTTGCAATTTCAGTTAATTCGCACTCATTTTCGGCCGAAAATGAGTTGCACCAGTTAACCAGTTATGATTATTTGTTAACTGGTGCAACTCATTTTCGGCCTAACCGTTACTTTAACTGAAGTTGCGGCGTTTGTTATTGTTAAAGTAAGATGGTGCAACCCAGCCTAAGCGTCAGTTAACACTGAAACGTGACGTGTCGTCACGCAACGTAACGTCATGCTTGAAAAGGCATCTCGCGACGTCATCGTGTCGCGTTTTAGTGTAAGCTGACGCTTATTTTCGAATACGAATAATAATGAAGAAAGACGCTAGATGTCACCCCCATAATTGTCAAGTTTGTTAGTCAAACGTTATCATTAAAAACGTATGGATTATATTATAAACATAAACAAATATTAATATTGTAATGTTAACCTTATATGTATTAATATTAAAATATAGTATGACTTACCTTCTCAGAATGACATGCAAAAAGCCAGGCAAAAAAATATATTAAAGAAATACTGTAATGATGTAAAAAACATGCAAATATAATATTGAAAACAAAACAGCTTCCCTCTAAAATATTATTTATTTTTATTATATTTTTTTTATCCAATTATTTTTTTATTATTATATAACGGCGTAAGTAGTAAGTTATTGCGCATTTTCAGGCTGCTTCAATTGTTAGCGTAACTTTCTTTAATCCAAGTGCTATGAAAATCATACCACTTGGAATAAGTAAGCTCTAATTGTAAACGTAAAAAAATCTTCCAGGTAAGTAGAGTTATCTCATAGTTTCAAGCGAAGCCTTGGTTAGTGTGCCTTTTGGTTAAGTTTTAGCTCTCTGTGATTTAATTCCTTTCCACTAAATAATAAATAAATAAAATGTTAAATTAATCTATAAAACTTAACCCACTTAACTAATTATATGTTCCTCAAAAGCACTCGTAACAGGCCATAAAACAACGGCCAACCTTCACACCCAAGATAGTCAACTTTCAAAAGAATATTTCCAAAATTGGCCTTAATCTGAGGAAAAGCGCTAAGGCAAAGCACCTTAAGAAAACTAAATTCTAATTGAAACTTCAAAAATTCTAAGCTCACCTCTTCTCCTTCCCGAAGGTTCAGCCTCACTCTAAACCTGCAGCTAACTTCCTTATCAACCAGTGTGAATTCCTGATATCCTGACTGCAGTTGTCTGCTTATATGTGAGGGCAGAGACGGGTCACTAATGAGAACAAGGCTGTCGTGATCTGTTGGATCATCGTAAATAGGACCTGGATATGACTCTGTGACCTGGTGGAAAAAGGGTAACATCAGTTCTTACGCATATCTGTATTGTGATTTGTATTTTTCTGGTCCTAAAAATGTATTATTTATTAGATACTACAGCTACTACTGCTGCCCGCGACTTCGCCCGAGTAACTTTATAAATTATATACTAAAACCTTCCTCGAGAACCACTCTATCCATTAGTGGAAACCGCATTAAAATCCGTTGCGTAGTTTTAAAGATCTGAGCATACATAGGGACAGACAGACAGACAGACAGACAGCGGGAAGCGACTTTGTTTTATACTATGTAGTGATAGTGATAATATATCTACATAATATACATACGCCCATAGACATTGAATTTGTATGGAGATATGGACTGAGCAATGAGTCCGCATGAATTTGACCACTCTTTAGAAAGAGAGAAAGCGATCGTGCGGCCAATCCCTTTTTTACTCTTGCTATGTCTATGGTTTGTAGTAATTTAGAAAAAGATTCTAGAAGATCGTAAAATTCTAGAAAAAGACAAATAATGGCCTCACAATAGCTTCACACTTTTTATGTTCTTCGTTTATTTCTCTTTCCATTAGTGAAAACCGTGGTTAAGAAGTAGTTAGCGGAGAAATAGACATAGTCGTACAGGTTCTGCTGGCTGCACAATACTGTTTTTTTTTTATATAGTTATATAAAATAATTACATAAAACTTACTTGACCAGGAACTTTGGGTACATTGGCAACCAAAAGTCGTGTAGTGCTTACTCCAGGCATTATACTGATTAGAGCACCAGCTCTACCCGAATAAATTCCAGATCCTAAGTAAAAATTAAAAAGTTAAATTCAATAAAGCATAATAATAATAATAATAAGTTATTAAGGTACTTTACTTCTATCTATTATTTTCACCAATATATTTGTAAAATACCTGCACTTCCAACTCTGACGTTATTTGCACCTGATGCAAGGAAGTTTACGTTCATGGCGTAAGAGTATGCCTCTTGAATTTCAACAGCTGAAATAAGAATGATCAGCACACATTATTTATTTTATCTAATTAAAAAGTACTACTAAACATTGCATACCTCTAAAATATCATTTTTCAAACTGCGGGCGAAGAACAGTTTCGTTTAGTTTCGCCAAATAGTTTCGTTTAGTTTGGCCCAAACTATTCTAAATAATAACATTAATGCCAAAGATAATTGATTGGTCTCGCTGCGCTCGACTAGATAGAGCGCTAAACTGGTTTTTTGTTATGCCCAAAATTTAATAAAACATTCGGCACGTACACATCACAGACAGCTTGCAGTATGACTTGTTCGGGCACGCCGAATTCAGCGTACTATTTTTTGCTGCATTTGACAAGTACGATGGCGGTATCTTGTCGAGCGCAGCGAGCCCAATCATTCATCTATGTCTAACGGTATATTACACAAGGGCGTAGATACTAAAATTGTCATCGTCCTTTGGACACTTACCAGTCAAATAAGGCATTTCGGAGAACCACATAGTCGTAAAAACAATGTCGGTAATGTTATTCTTCTCGACCACTTGAATAGCAGGCACTTGAAACATGAGATCGAAGCAGATGAAGTGTCCAAAAGTCACTCCAAAGTCGGTCGTGAAAGTACCAAGGTCCGGCTCCAATGCTGGCGTCCGAGTAAATTCGCCAAATAAATTTATTTTTCGGTATCTGTGTGCAGAAAGAACAGTTATTGAATTATATAAAACAAGTTGGTGCCCGCGACGTCGTTTTCTTTTAATAATAATAATAATATAAATAATATAATTTTATTTGTACATACTTACTTACGACCTATGTTTTTTATTTTGATGTAGGTAATAATATAAAAAATTAAATAATTATAATCGTCTGCGTTGAATCTTTCCTTACAAGTCCTTACTAATAATCCTACTAATCCTGCTAATATTATAAATGCGAAAGTTTGTATGGATGTATTGATGTATGTATGGATGTTTGTAACTCTTTCACGCAAAAACTACTGAACCGATCACCATGAAATTTTGCATACACGTTGTCTGGGACACCAGAAAGGATATAGGGACCTTTCATCCAGAACGCGGACGAAGTCGCGGGCACCAGCTAGTACCTAATAAAAAAATCTAACCCCTTACATATTTATTGCTGATACTTTGCCAGACTTTGTTGGCTTTTTATCCGACTATCCTCGATTTAAAAAATTCGGTGCACCCAAATATTTTTAAAAACATAAAAAAAATTACCGTCCTCACAGCGATAAACATGTGTCAAATAATATATTTTCTCAGGTCGCAGGTACCAGCTAGCACACTACATATGGAATTATTACCTATCAATAACTGCCCCTCTTCTGTCAAAGACCACATTCGTATTGAAGAGGTATTCTTTAGATTCTGGACAAAGTTCGTCATTGGGTTCCTCGCAGTTCAACATCTCTTGTACATTTACTACAACGTAGATCTGGTGTTCCTTTGCCGCTTCTGATAAAGCCACTAATATCTAAAAATAATATGACATCTTCATTATTAAAATAACATAAAAGAATCCTATAGATAGATACACTATGATAGGTTATGAGTGTAGTTTGAAATTTTTGCCTAAAAAGATGGCACATACGTGACTTGGATCAAAGAGCATTTAGGTCCTATCATATTACCGGAGTGTCATTAACAGGAATTCTTCCTATAAATGCGAAACTTTGGGAAAACATCTGATTAAGGCTAAATAGCCGATTGCAGATTAAAAGTGAAAAAAAATATATTTAAGGGAAACTTACAGGTATTATTACAAGATAACAGTTTTAAATACATAACTTACACCTAATAAAAAAAATTCCACTTATAGTTTAGATTACAAAATAGTGTAATAATAACAACAATAATTCATAACAGTGTGATTACAATTTATACTTATAACTTATACCTATACTTATAGTAGGTACTTAGTTTCAAAAAAGATTTCGTCGTCGTCGTTTCCCTAGTAAAGACAATCTTACTTAGGCACCATCCAATCAGAGCCATTAATCTCAGCAAGGTCAGGAGCACTCAGCATTTTGGGGGTCCGTGGCGTTTGCCCCCAGTGGTGTACGCACCTGTGGTGTTTGCATAAACGCCCGCGATTTGCATAAATTAAATAATTGTGGTTTACTGTACTAAGTGGAAAAGTACAAAAAACAATATGATCTTTAATTTATGCAAATCGGGGGCGTACACCACTGGGGGCAAACGCCATGGACCTCATTTTGGTGCCGCTTGTGTAAATAGGGAGTAACAACTGACCCTTTCATCAAAGAGGCCACACTTATCAAGTGCACAGCAATAATATTGAACGCATCCAAAGGGCATTCACAAAACATTTGGCTTTCAGAGACCCAAGTATTAGTCACAGATATGGTTACCAGCGTCGTCTTGAACATTTTAAGTTAGACACATTAGCAAATCGAAGGTGCATTCATGACCACGTTTTCCTCTTCAAGCTGTTGCGTGGAGGCGTTGACTGTCCGGATGTAATGTCGAGTGTATCCTACTCAGTGCCACGTCTAAATTCGAGACGGAAGACTTATAGCCCCTTCCAAGTGCCTGTATATAAAACAAACCAAATGAGACACTCCTCGGTCCCTAGAATGCTTCAGAGCTATAACGACATATTTTACAGCGCTGACTTGGATGTTCATTTTGACCGTATAAATGAACACAAAAAGAAGATTCTCGCTGCCATCTCGTCACACTCTTGACAGCTTATAGTTTTTATTTCTGACTTTTTTTTTTTTTAACTTTTGACTTTTTTAATTATTGATTTTTGATTGTAATTTTTTAAATTTCGATTTATTACTTTGACATTTTTTTATAACTTATTGACATTTTTTTTTCTTATTTGTAATGCATTTTATTTGGATTTTATTTTTTAATTTTTGAAGTTTGTTTTTTTTTTTTGATTGTCGAAATTATGTACCATAACCTAAAGTGAAATATATGTTCAGCTCTAATTGGCTTGCACACTAGACCAAAATGTTGAGCGTTGCAATTGGAGTGTTGAGTGTGCTAGGCTGTTGCTGTCTTAATATAAATAAATAAATAAATAAATTATCACAATCAAATACTATGTGTATACATAGTTAAAGAAGGTCTCTTTTTTTTCTTAGGGTTATTGAATACCTAAATTAATATCCTCATTATAATATCACCGATTTTCTGCCCGATTAGATGCCCGGATAATAATAATAATGCATAATAAAAATGTTCAGGAACCTTGTTAAATTAAAATACTTGTGACGTCATCCGTAACTAAAACTACGGACCAATTTTAAAAATACAAATGGATATGAAGGGATTCTCAGTATAAGAACTCGGGCTTTGTTAAAAAAAACCATTAACTTTTGTATACAACAATACAATAAATGGAAAATATTGTGATAAAATTTAAATATTTTAAAAATATTTCAAAGGTAATTAAAATAAAATGCAGAATTGTCTAGACAGAGTTAATTGTCTAGACATACCCAATAATGGTTTACAGACATTATTGTCATCTTGTGTATATATACTAGTTAAAAAATGGTAGGTATTGTGGAAACTAACGGTGGTAGAAATAATAATTCTGGAACATTCTACCTTCCATAGGCTCTTTTTGGAGGCTGCTTAGGGTAAAAACTATGTATAGAAATAGGTCTCTTTTTTTTCTTAAGGTTCCGTTTATTTACCTATAATATAATCCTCATTATAATATGAGCTATTGAACTACTCCCCAAATTTATCTCGCCCAAAAGGCGAGTATACTTAAAAACTTAATAAAATATTAAAGTTAAAACTAGATATGGCTTTTAAATAAGACACGTTGTTAGTGTAAATTAGTAACAACTTACAATAAAATTTACATTTAAATATTATTGATTGTTGCATCATGCAAATGTCAATCTTGCAACTTTTGATGACTTATGTAATCAAGGTACCGAAGAAATTTCTTCTGTATCCTCTCAATACGTGAAACATATTAAATGTCTTGTATTGCGGATTCCATATTTGTGATGTTTCTAGGTATAAATTAATTGTTTAAAAATTATTATTACAATTTTATTGTTTACAATATTTATGTACCTACCTATTATGGACCCCGGTTGTTTCGAAAATAATGCAATTATAAATATATTGTGTTTATTTATACCTTATCTTATTATTGTCTTGACGACACGTTTGGTCTAGTGGCTAGTAACCCTAGCTGTTAACCAAACGCGGGTTCGAATCTCGCTAGGGGCAAATTTTTATGTGTTTAACATTTTACCTTTGAACCTGAGTCATGGATGTTTTGTATTTATAATAATTATGTATGTATTTACAAAAAAAGTAATCTATATATGTAATCTATCAACTGTCTGGTATCCATAATATAATACAAGCATTAGTTGCTTACTGTGGAACTAGATGGTGCTGTGTGGAATGTGTAAAGATATTATTGTATTTTTTACAAACCCCGTCATAAAGTGTAGGTTCATCGGCCGGTACAGGATGATCCTTTAATAAACTCATAATTGGTACGACCACTGATCGTCCACCGCTTGTCAAGGTCATTTCCGGAAACACTATGATATCGGCATTCTGAAAACAATGTTTATATAATTGGCATTTCTTAGTACGAACTTCTCTGCACTAAATAGTAAAATTTTACTTAAACAGATTTCTTCTTTGTCAGTTGCACAAAGCTTCTTTAAAATTAGCATTAACTAACGAGTCCTTATCCCTAATTACATTAACTTTAAAGACGTTTCACTAAACGATTGACGCCCTCTTTAAAGGCGCTAATGTCACTTTATGCAACGCTTTTTCTCTTAAAGATAAAGATAAGGTCTTGTTTGACACTTCTTTAGTTAAATTTTAATGGAGCATTAAAGTTTACGTTAATGTAGCTTTGTGCAACACTTTAATGATTCCTTAGGTTTTAAAGGCGACTTCATAGATAAATTAAAAATATTATTAAAATTATTTATATTATATTATTAAAAAAAAAAAAAAAAAAAAAATGATTGGTCTCGCTGCGCTCGACTAGATACCGCCTCTTACTTGTAAAATGCGGCATAAAATAGTACGCCGAATTCGGCGTACCCGAGCCAGTCACACTGCAAACTGTCTATGATGTGTACGTGCTGAATGTTTTATTAAATTTTAGGCATAATAAAATACCCGTTTGCGTAGTGAAACTGTGTAAAAATATAATAAAACTGCGTAAAAAGTGATAAAAAGTGACGATTTTTTACACACACTACAATAAAAAGTTGCCACGTTTTCGGAGCTATTGCTTTTGTATAGCGCTCTATCTAGTTGAGCGCAGCGAGACCAATAAATTATCTTTGGGCGACTTTATAATTTAAAGAACGTTTCTGCAACTGGCTGTAATCACCGAGTAATATAGCATGTAAATAAAAAATTAACTAAATATCCTGATTCAATTTTGAAATGTTCATTACCAAAATTGGCCTGGCGGAAATCGAACCTGGAATGACCCAATGGGTTCCTCAAAATATCATATTGAGCGTTAATGATCTATAAAGGTCTTATGATACTTTTTGATAAGCAAATACTTAATTAGTTATCGTACAAAACTCATTAGTAATTATTTAAATATCATATGATCAAAATTTGTACTACAGCATAGCAGACATATTTGCGATGTCGTCATAGCCCTGGGGTAAAGTACCTGTAGCTATAAAAGTTACAAGCAGGTTTTTCCTATGTAGGAATCATTCTAGATTTAAATGACACAATGTCTGTGTAACAACACTGCTAAGTAATTAAAATAATTTTTGAGGAGTTAATTTAATTGAGCTAATTAAGTTAATTGAGCATTCTGCTCAAATCATGTTTTAAAGCCAAAATATGCAAAAATTTGCACAAATTTTAATGTTATGTCTGGAAAGTGTATTTCCACAGATATTATTCACCGTGTTATGCAAATAAATCTTGTGATTGTGAAAATAATTATCTGATAATTAGTTAAATGAGGCCTTTACCTGATTAGCCGCTTCTCCTATTAAATTGACATAATTTTGAACATTTTCAGTGTAGTTCGAGTTAACTTGGTATTCCACTACAGCGGCTACATACGTCTCGCTCTCAGGAGTTGACATCTGAAAAGCAAGTTTAAAAAATTATAAAATACTAGCTGACTACGCTTCGCCGTGGCTCAGTCATATTAACTCGGCTGCCATAACAGCGGCTAACTTTCACTTTAAATGTGACAGCAGTGCTCGCGAGTGAGGTTTCCTCGCTTTCGGCAGATGGCGTCGTAAGAAAAGCGATTTTTCTCGCGATCGAGATTATATGGTGCCGAAATTAGTAGAATTAACTATAAGGGATAATGACCATGGTCTCATCCGTTTGGGGGCTACGACTGCATAAACAGATACACACGTCAAACTTATAACACACCGTTTTTGTTTCGAGAGTCGGGGTTGAAATGGGGGCGCGCACGAAGTCGCTGCCAAAAGCTAAATAAATAAAATTTCTCAAAAAGTGTCAAATAAATATTTTTATTATGTAGTACGTTTAAACTTACTGTCATTTTTCTTTTTAAATATTAATAAGAATAAAAGAAACGTCTGCTATGTTGAAACTTTGCTATAAGCAAACATTTCTTTCTTTCAAAAACTAAGTACGTAACTCCATTCTAATATTGTAGTTTTTATAAATATGTTTACATGACTACAGAATATTTACATATTAATTAGTCATACAATTTGATTTCCAAATAGACTTACCTACTAAGTAAACAGCAGAGTAGGTACACATAATTATACTATACTATACAAGCTGTTGCATGCGACTTCGTCTTCGTAACTTTATAAAATATAGACTATGTTACTCGCTGTTAATGTAGCTTTCTGTAGGTAATTTTTTTTTAAATCGGTCCAGTAGTTTTTGAGTTAACTCATAACAAACAAAAATATAAATAAACACACAGATGTTTTCTCTTTATAATTTTGGTAATTTAAATAATATAGATAATATTCATACTTTCTCACCTGATTAGTAGAATCGAAAGCTAAACACATACACACACATATTAATACCACAGAAAACTTCATTATTATAATGAGTTTCACAAATAAAACAATAAAATTCAGTCTAAAATTTGAAGTAAACAAGCTTTTCAAATGTTTAATTCGGTCTTGTTACAAGAAAGTCTGATTCAGTACTGACTACTGAGTAGCGCACAGGCGCAGACAGAAGTTTGACCTCTGCAAAAATCAGTCTGTTTCCATTACCTAAGCTAAGTACGAGTATGTAATAAGTATACAAAAAAAATTGTACCTATAGATTTATTTATATAATTACCACAGAACACTAAACCAATTGTCATTGATAATTACTAACACTTGTAAACATTTAAGCAGATATATTAAATAAATTTCATTCAAATTAAATTTATTTATTATCATATTAAACTAAGTATATTACTATAAAAATAAAATATTGAACTATATTATTTAAAAAGAAATTCAACTAAAACGAAGAGACAAAAAAAATTCTTAACTATATTTTTTTTCTTTACCATATTTTTTGTATAGTATTTCTTTGTTATTATTAATATGTTTGTTAAATTTAAAAACACACATAAAATTGCTTAAAACTATTTTTTCAAAATTAAGACATATTACATTTCTTAACAGAATACAGGAAAAAATTTTAACACAATAATTCTTTAAAATTTGTTTTGAAATAAGAGTGTATTAAATAATATAGTATATGAATTAAATAGGTAGGTACCTGAAGAGTCAACTTCAACACATAGAAAAGTATGAACAGTATTAATTTCGCCATATTTATTAACAAATTCACAAAATATTTAGCAAGTATTTATTGTTCCAAGTTATCATTTTATACTGACAAATAGTGAAAATGATGTTTCTCTTTATACATTTGTGTTTGTAAAAGATATATAAATAGAGATAAAAATTCGCATCTCCATTTTTTAATACGACACGACATTTTCTTAGAAATATTATTCGTGTCTAAAATAATCATTTAAATATTGTCGTGTAATAATGGAAACAGTTTTTATTCTATAAATAACAACCCTTACAATTTTTACATAATATAGACACTTGTTTGATTATTTTTCTTTGTTGCTAATCATATTATCGTTCAAATAATTTAACTTTGTAACATTGAATAAATACCCGCTGTAAGGTTTATCAATGTGGCATTAAGTATATTTGCCTGACTCACTATGGCCTTAATCACACAGTTTCATTGAAATATCAATATTTCAAGGATAATGGAGATGTAAGGGGAAGTCCCTATATCTGTAAACAAGTTTATTGTGTGTTTTACGATTACCTCAAATTAGCTAGTACAGTAAAGGAGTCGCAATTTATTTTACGATTGTCACATAAGTACATACATCTTCTAATATAAAAAATTCTCGTGTCGCGGTGTTTGTTGCCAAACTCCTCCGAAACGGCTGGACCGATTTTGATGAAATTTTGAGTGCTTATCGGGTAGGTCTGAGAATCGGCTAACATCTATTTTTTGTACGCCTAAATGTTAAGGGTGGTCCACCCCAAAAAAATATTTTTAATTTTTTCGCAAAACAACGTTTGCCGGGTCAGCTGATATATATTATATTAATATATGTGATGTCAGAAAAGGTGATATTTTGGATACAAGTTAACACTAGAAACAAATTTGTACCAGGTACTTTTGTTCTTTCTGTTTTGTTTTTAGATTTCGATATCATATTATTTAGTAATGACCGTCATAAGAGTTGCTTGTAGAAATCCAATTGATAAATAAATATTTTGATTTTGATATTGCAGGGCGCACCACGTCATCACAAGTATCACAACACTAGGCAACGAGGGGAGACGTGCTGTGTCTTTCCGGAGGTCACACTCTGCGCCTTATCGAGGAGCCCGCAAGTGTGCGGGCCCCACAGAGTGGATTTATTGTCATTGGCTGGCCCCGTCTGGCGGGGTACGTTTTAACAGTGGCATAGCTAGGCGTGTGCGAAGCGGACCCTCGCACACGGCCTTGCGCTTGAAGGGGCCACGCGCGAGGCCCCCTTGCGGGTGACCTAAAGCCAGCCCAGATCGCCGTGGCACGTCGATCGCTCGACGTTGTTGCGTTGCGTCTTGTTGTGAATGTGATTTATTACATTAATCATTATTCATGTGTATTTGATCTTGCAAATAGATGCTGAAAGAAAAGGGCCACGCTGATGCGACTTAGCCCACCATTGTCTAGTTCGCTTACGCACGTCTAAATTAGTACACGCTACGACACTGCCTTTTAACCTGTTTCGATGTGTGAGTAAGGGATGAAAGAGCCCTTTTCCCTATGTCTATGTCCTCCTAGTCCTTTATCATTCAGCTCTGCAGCGGACTTGCAACACATATATTATGGCGTTGTTGCTTGTGTTCCTAGGCAAAAGTTATCACCTTCCACCGAGTGAAAAATAAAAGTATTAACGAATTGGGAAAAATAATTAAATATTTGACAATGGAAACATGCATTGTCAGTCAATAAAATCATGTCGGGTATTTTATCTCTGATAATTCCTTTAGTAGGTGCCAACGGATAGAATACGTAGGTACATACTTATTTCATGTTTTTTTATTTTTTTTTTTATTTTTACACAATATCTACCAACATTTGCTCAAACTTAACTAACAACCTTTAACAAACATGTGTGGCATGGCAACCAATTAAAGGTGTATACCACTTTTAAAGTTAATTACAGACAATTATTTTTCTGCTATTTTGTTAACATAATTTTGTATTTGTTAGAAATTAGAAATTTAGTAGAAAAATATTCTACTAAATTTCTTAACATAGATATTTTATTAGCTACTCCATGTTCAAATGTTTTATATTCAGAAAGTAATCGTATACCAAAGAAGTTGAAATGGTTTTATATTATGTTTATATGTAAGCTACTAACATAGTAGAATCCTTACATAGGTAATTGGAATGGGCTCTGGCCACTACCATTACACTTCTTTATCCCTGTCCTTAATCCTTATGTCCTTAATCCTTATAAGGGCGGCGAGGAACTTGCAGAACCTACAGTGCTTGTGTTAAAGGCGACGGTCTTAACACCTTCCATCTAGTTGACTGTCAGTCTGTCATTTGTCAAACTTACATTTAAAAGAAAAGTGAATAGTTATGTTTATAATTATGATATTAGAACGTTGGAAAATATTTAAAAAAATGTAAAATATAAAACTCATCTTTTATAGAAAAGAAACACCAAGTTTAAAAATCATTTTATTTTCCAAGATTATTCGCGGATTCTATTTATGATTCGGATTATCCAATTCGCCTCTAATGTTAGTCTTCAGTAACTGTAAGAAAATAAAGTAAAATAATTAGGTTAATAACACATTCACTTACATTAGTACAAAGTTAGCAATTAATTAAGATAGGTAAGGTTTAATTTTTATATAAGGCAGTGTTTTTATATAAATACTCATTACATTTAGTAGCCATATTAGCCTCCAGTTCTTAAATAAGTATACATAAGAATATAACGCGAGTGCGTCAACGCTTGTTTTTTTTAATTTTCTCTCCAACAAACCATGTAATCTTACCCTTAAGTATGTGACTACTAACAGTAATTGAGGATTAAGCAGAATATACATTATTTTATTAATAATATTATAGTAAACTAACTAAAACTAACTCATAAACAAACACACTTCCTTTTGAACGACGACGCCGACACGCGACAGTCAGAACTTTTCAGTAGTTCATCTAATCTCCAACAGATGGCGTTAGTAGTCTCAAAACAATAAATTAAGAGGTTTTCTGGTATTAGTAGTCACCTAGTAGTCAGAGTACCTAAATCCAATAATTATGCAATGGCGTTCCTATTGCAAGTGATAGATAGACTTTAGGTAGTATGACCTAAATTTGTAACCTACGTGCAAGTTCGTACGTACCCATAGATTGTGTGCATCCTCTGACTTACTTAATTATATTAAGCTAACTACTGCTAACTTTAATTAACTTTAATAACTTTAAGTTAACTGACAAAGCTTTAATTATATTTCTATTATTTTTAGGGTTATTATACGTTTCCTTATAATATTTCCTTATAATATATCCTAAGAATATCTCTTAATTTTATTTATGAGGAGCTAGCGCTTTGCAATCTTCATCTTCATTATATCTTTAAAGGAATATTGTCTTCTAGGATAGGAGAACTTCCTCGTTATAAATTTTGTGGTACTTATACCAAGTGATATTTATTACCTTCACATGGAGAAGTACTCAGAGATTCAACCACTACTTACTTATGATAATATAATGATATCATAGCATCCTTATTTTCTTAAGAGTTAAGGTTCATTTAACATAAGTAACAAATATTCTTACCTCAACTTTCTGTTGATAAGTCAATTCAGTTTTGGTCAAGACATAGGATAACTTGGCGAATGTCGCTTCGGTCGTCATATCGAAGGCCGGCACCACACCACATTCTACTAACAACTGCAATAAAAACCATTAAACCATTAATGTGACAAGGCACACCGAGTTAGGTATAGAAAAAACTGAGTATTATAAAATAGGCCAGCCGGTCTGGAGGCAGTAACCATCCCCTTACAGAAGGCCTACATCAAATAGGTCTATTCCTAATATGTCCCACAAGAAATGTATCATTTTACCATCTCGTATGCTCTTGTGTTTCGATGAGTGAGTATAAGTACTTAAGAGCAAAAAAGGAGGGGTTTTATTATCTCTCATTATCGCTTATCCTATTATGTACGACTAGCTGGTGCCCGCGACTTCGTCCGCGTTCTGAATGAAAGGTGCCTATGTCCTTTCTGGTGTCCCAGACAACGTGTATGCAAAATTTCATGGTGATCGGTTCAGTAGTTTTTGCGTGAAAGAGTTACAAACAAACATCCATACATCCATCTATACATCCATACAAACTTTCGCATTTGTAAAGTACGGATGTGTACATCCATCCATCCATCTCTTAATTTTTATCCTTGAAATAATTATGAATTTGTATGAATTCGATATATAACAGTCTAAAAGGGAAGAGATGTAGGCAGTGCCACTATAAAGTTGATATCGAAATGTGTTTTAACATCTTCTAAAACACCCAACGGATTTTGAAAGACCAATAAACGAGGAAAGTTTGTGTATACAAATTGTAGAAATAAGTGCATTCGTACGAAGTCCGGAACGAGAGGCTAGTGAAGTATAAATAAATAAATCCCTCCTTTTCGGACCAAGCGCTTTGAAACATCCTTTATAATGCGCACTGCCAAGGTTTGGAACTCCCTGCCGGCGTCTGTGTTTCCGAGCACATATAACCCTAATCTTTTCAAGGTTCGAGTGAATAGTCATCTTATGGGTGAGCTCGCTCCATCTTAGGCCTCATCCTTGCCACATGGCTGGTTGTTGGCCAAGAGCCAACACATCACTTTTAAAAAAAAATTCCATACCAGTCCTGTCTCGTAAATAGCCTTTCCCAATACAGTTCCGTTGATGCACTGCGTCACGTTGACCACCAGCACATTGTTCTTCACAGCACGCTCGATCTCTTTGTATATCTCCTTACGTTTTATAGGAATATTTCCGTTCCCATATGTTTCCAATACTACACCTGTTGTAATAAAATGTTACTAACGTTAAAGCTTTCAAAAAGAATCATAAAAAAATCTAAAAATTTTTTAATGGTATAGATTCTCAGATTCTTAAACAAATTCAGTGCAGGGAATTAATATTCGGCCATTAAACCTTAAGAAAGCCAGATATTGGACTACAGAATTATAATGACGATAATATTAATAATAATAATTTTTAATTATTTTATGAATAATTAGGTCTAAGTAATTTAAAAATTAATGACTGATCGATAATGTCCAAAACAGCTTAATCTAAAAAGAAATCAACAACACAAAGTTATCATAAATATATATGAATAAATAATTTGTTTTTGATCATTTAAAATTATCCACAATTTTTGTAATCCTTACTTACTAATATTATAAATGTGAATGCGAATTTGTTTGTTTGTTACGCTTTCACGCAAAAACTACATGAACCGATCACCATGAAATTTTGCATATACACATTGTCTGGGACATGTCTGGGACACTAGAAAGAACATAGGGTACCTTTCATCCAGAACACGGACGAAGTCGCGGGCACCAGCCAGCACCTATAAAGGTGTTTTATTCATAACTAGCCCGCGACTTGGTTCGCGTTGAAAAATATGAAAATATAGGTATAAGTTAAGCAATAGAACGCTTGACCACTTATTGCTATAACACTTGGCAAGGGGTTAAGTTTTTTATTTTATTTTAAATAACCTTAGGAACAGTAGGATCTTAGGAACAGTACTTTTTTTTTTCAGGATGAAAGGTTCCCTATGTCCTTTCCTGTATCATTGACAACGTGCACGCAAGATTTCATAATGATCGGTTGAGTAGTTAAGGCGTGAAAAGGTAACAGACAGACAGACAGACAGACAGACAGAGTTACTTTCACACTTTTCACATTTATAATGTTAAGTATGGATTTTACCTTCCATTCCATTGAAAACAGCTTTAATGATTTCCGGAGTGATTGTGGGAAGTACTTTCAGCACGTAGACCTTCTTGCATAACTTATCATGTAGTCGACACTCGTTGGGCACTGAGCCTGGCGGATGTATGAGCATCTTTGGATCAATGTCCAGGTACGCTTTAGCCTCGAGGAGTGGCGGATAATTTGGCGAATCAAAAGCGTAAATCCGTGTATTTGACACCTTTTTAACTCTGAAAATTAATCCACACTATACCATTAAAATATGAAAATGAATAAAAATACAAAAAAGTAGAAAGGCAGCGCTTGGCCGCGATCTCATTTGATGTTAGGTGCAGATGCGGTCGAAGGTGAACCACGCTTACCTAGTAGATGCCCATTTACCCTACGTTTGAAGACCCCGAGGTTGTAATTTTGGAGAAACACAGACGCAGGCAATGAGTTCCACTCCTTAGCAGTTCGGTCAAGGTAGGTGGAACTGTAACGCTTCGTGCGTGACCGAGGAACTTCAACCACGAAGGGATGAAACTCCCTGCCCACGCCTCGTGTTTCGCAAGTGGAAAACATTACCTACATAGTGTACATAAAATACAAATTACATAAATACATATTGTAGTGTTGACTTTATAACCTACCTAGTGCCCCTAAAAAGTTTAGCACCAAAGAATACTGTGATTTCAGGTATATGCACAGTAGCGGCTATCAATAATGCACACAACAAGTTGTTGTTACCATCGCTCCTTGGCTGGAAGATGGGCACCTGGAAAGTTACAAAAATGAATCTAAGTAAATATATATGTCGGGCAATCTTCATCAATAGTCATATTATGGATTCTAACATACGCAATCAATGCAGGCTTATAGCTAAGTACTTGTTGTTTCAGTGGAGTCTCTGATGGTACCTACTTACCTAGTCGAGCAGACCTCTTATTAGGCTCCTTACCGAAAAACTATGATTCGATATAGGTACTTAATATTTAAGTTACATTGTTATTAAAGATAAGAAAGAAAGAAAGAAATTAATTATTAGTTTATAATATGTAAACATATAATATGAGTGAAAATAATGAAAAGGACTAACGAAACGCCCACCCCAGAAGAGAACACTCTTCTATCAACCGACATATAGGTATTTACTCCATGTATTTACATAAGTGTTCCATATATATAAGATTTATTTACTCCATTTATGGATTTTAAATATATAATCTCATTATTTCGATCCAGCAAAATTATCTCAATAGGTGAGACGGAGATAAATAAAATGGTGGAACGGTCTTTAAAATAGAAAGTAACGAGAAACGTAAAGAAGAATTATTTGAATTATAAGAAGAATTCCTTGATAGCCATGATACAGGAATTCCTTGGCACACATATTTTTTATTTTATCATCAGACACAAAGTTCCCAACACCTTGTCAAGTGTCAGTCAGTGTTACTTAAGGGGATGCTATGCCAATTGCACTTAATTTACCTGAGCTCCAGTTAGCACTACGGTCTTTCCTATAGTCTCAAACATGAAGGACAACGCCGACGCTCCGTAAGCGGTGGTGTCTGTACCGTGTAATACAACAAATCCATCGTAGTCATAATAGAATTTCTGAAAATTGATATTAATATTAAGCACCTACTCTTACTTAACAGATAATCAGTTGCAGGCATCCACATGCAGATTATCTATATGTATAAAATTCTCGTGTAACAATGTTTGTAACCAAACTCCTCGAAAAGGCTTGAAAGGTTTTTATGAATTTTAATATATTATTTATAATTCTAACTAACCTTAATATCCCTCGCTTGTTTGATCCAATCATCAATGGTGAAGTCTGAGGAATCCTTCAGCTCTTCATATTCAAGTATTTTGTATAGCACCTTCAACTCAGTGTCTTTGCCGTCTATAAAAATGTTCATATTAATGTAACGTTAAGTAAATCCTTCCTATTAATATAAAAGCGAAAGTTTGTTAGAATGGATGTGTGGTGTCCAACTTGGTTCACCACATATACAACCTTTTCGGTCGTCCCGGCTGGAGAGAAAATTTTGAGAGGTCGCCGTCAACAAAATGAAAAGAAAAGTGGTGTAAAAATGCTCTAGTGAAAAAAATTTATGTGGACAAATATTTTTAATATAAAATACGTGGTCGGCTAATTGTATGATATGTAAATAATGCGACTCAAATACAAGTGTGGAGAATATTTCCATCCCACACTATATTTTATAAAGTTACGCGGACAAAAGTCGCGTGCAACAGCTAGTTGTCTATAAACTTGATCCTTCGAGCTGGATTAAAAAAATTCAAAAGAATAATTCATAAAAATGTCACTTGCCTGGCAATACGAGGTACTCCTTCTGTTCAGTGTTTGCAAGGTTCTTCTGCCAGTAATGATCATCGTGAAGTTGCGGAAGCCCTCTTATCACTTTTTCTATGTTCTTCTGTGGTACTAACACTGAAAAATTAAAGAAATCAAATGTAGAAACCTATTTCTTATGGAATTTAATATGCATTTCTAGTTTAGGTTAGGTTTTAGTGGCCTTTATTCATTACAAAACAATAAATAAATCAATGTCATTTTAATATAAGTACTGAATTATTTCGTATGACATCCACTGCTAGATATAGGCCTCTCCACAATTTCCTAATAGGACCGGTCTGAACTAACCTGAATCCAGGCCCTTATTAGGTCGTCTGTCCTTCTTGTGACTCTTGTGAGTGGAGATCCTACACTATGCTTGCCATTCCCTGGCCTTCACTCCAGAACTTTCCTGTCCTAGAGGCCAGATAAGCCCTTAGGTGTCGTCTGTCCTTCTTGTGACTCTTGTGAGTGGAGATCCTACACTATGCTTGCCATTCCCTGGCCTTCACTCCAGAACTTTCCCGTCCTAGAGGCCAGATAAGCCCTTAGGTATTTGTTATCTAACTTATGTATAGACCAGCAAATTCAGCTTGGGAAACATATTTTTTAAGTTGGCCATAATTTCGGCCTAGCCCAAAAGTTAAATTAAAATCAAATCAAAAATATTTATTTATCAATTGGGTTTCTATAAGAAACTTCTATGATCGTCATTATAAATTTAAATTTACCTGGGTTTCGGAAAAAAGCCAAGATGACGATCCTGTGTTAAGACCATGTGACCATAATTTGACTCTATGGCCTATGCCATTAGAGTAATAATTATAATGTTTATTAAACTTAAAAAATACACTCTTTTTTAAACCTAATAAACATAGATAGCTTATCTGCATATAATATGTATTACTCTTGACATATATTAAGACGTATCACAAGCAAAAAGTTAAAATTCTTTCTATCTAGGGTACCACTATTACGATAACATCACTTATATAAATAGGTCAAATCTAAATTTATCTAACGTTGCGAACATTAACATTAGAACACACATAATTAGAACATTTTTTTTTTTTTTCAAAATTATATTCTAATATGAATTTTAAAATGTAATTTTATATTATCAATATACCTATATTTTTTAATTAATTTATTTTATTTTCCACACAATTACACAAATATATAATTTTATATTATATTAATTAATTATACCTAAAACTATATCATTGATATTGATAAATAATTATTGAAAATAATTATCAATATTATGCAATGAGTATAAATCCAATATTATGCGAATTAAATTCATAGACTCACCGCCTTTTTCATTTTTCAACATTCCAAATGTGCCACCTGTATAAATAACCAATATACGTTTTATCTGCGACATTTTTCCTCTTTTAATTTATTCCTTTGCTAATTTTTTTAGCACACGTCTCGCTTCCAACAGCAATGTAACAAATCTGAATGGAAAAATTTAGAACGTAAAGTATCAAAACCGAAAAATATTAATTAAATTACTATACGAAATGTCAATTGTACTCAATTATCTTTTGATTGTTAGAGAAGTTTTCTCTTAACCTGTTTGAGTTATGTAATTAATTAATTATATTAATGGTTTAAAATATATATATGTTTTCTGTATAGAGTAACGGTCTTTCCAAGTGAGTTACTGCGTGTTGAATGACGAGTTTGACGTCGTATTGTTAATGTAAACATACTATTACCAATTACATTCAATATTGAGATAATAAACAAGAAGATAACTAACAAATGACAATTGAGATTTTGTAAACGTAGGAGAGTCAGAAAAAAAAGCAAATATTTTAATAATTTATTTATTTTACAATAAAACGCTAGGTACATGTTTTTGTTAAAATTCTGAAGGAATTGTTGGTTTTTGTACTACATTATATTTTTAGAGCACAAAACTGCTAATGCATCTCAGCATCTAATAGAAAACTAATTGAAATTTTTTTTATACATGGTGAGTTTTGTGATAGGTACATTTAAATTAAAATCTGAAAAAAAAGTCCGTTTGTAGAGGTAGATTACCTATACTTGACGTTAAACTTACCTATACGTTTCATTTAATGAGTAATTTGAGTAAACTTACGAGTGAAATATGTATAATACTAGCTAGTGCCCACGGCAAGTTGTATTGGCAAAGTTGTATTTACTTAATTTAGATATTTTTTTCAGTCAACCCTTTTTTTTAACCCTACCATCGCTTTAATATGGCGGACATTTCTATTGCTTCATGACGTAAGTATGTAGTTGGTTCATTGTGTAAATACTATCTCTATCGTTAATGAATTCAATTGAGTTCAAATATATTATCTTACTCTTCGATTTGTTGTACCACTGAACTGATTGCACATGGATTTTTTTTAATTACGAAACATTCAGTTTCATGTGATAGAATTTAGTAATCGCTTATTTTCTTAGTTTTTATAAAGCGTGGCAGAATATCTATAAGATCTATAATCTATCTATAAGATATTCTGCCACGCTTTCCACTTGGAGATAGAGGTCACTATAAGCAGGAAAAAAATTAATTAGGTTAGCGACAATGTGAGGGTAATATTATAGTCTCCAATAGTCTCTGCCTCTGACAACCCACACCTGCACAACAAACCCCACAAACACACGAGAGCTTTTTGACAGTACTTTCCAGTTGTTTGTAGAAGCTGTAAGCCTTTTTTTTAACTTTTGGAAATCCTCTTGGATACCCGGACACTGCAGGGTTATGCCGTATTCGTACCGGCTAAAACCCAACGACTTTCTTGCGCGGCTACGGCTGTAGACAGGTGACGTCGCGGGGACATTATGATACGACTTTGATGCCCCGCCACGGCTATCCAGAGCGGAGAGGGCTTAGGCCCTGGGCGTACCTCGGCGTCAGAACCTCGGCGTACCCGAAAGTGAAGGTACGCACGCCGGCTATCTCGGGGGACCTTAATATTAACGCGGTACGCCTAAAGAAATTAAAGTCCTGCCCTAAAGAAATTATCATCAGACTTATTAAGTAAGTACATTAAAAAGAACTTACCAAGTAAAGAAATCAAAACAGAAGAAGCTATGCACTTGTATTTATGATTTCCAGTTCAAAATTCCACTAGTCAATTCTAAATTTTGTGCGTTTGAAGCACTAGATTGACTGACTTCCCACATTTATAGCAAAGAACGTTAAAATTTTGCACACATTGTATTTGCACACGAGTTATTAAATAATATGAAACGAGCGCAAAGTGCCTACTTACTTAAAAATAAGATGAACGAGATCCATCGTGTATCTTTGTTTATTTAACTGATAATGATGTAACTGATAGACACTTGTTACGCGTTTTAAAATATAAAATTAGTGACATATTTAGATAGAAACCAAGAAAAAACAAGATACCGTTGCAAGAGCAATAAATCGTCGTTTCGAAAGGAATAAAATAAAATGACATATATTTTACTAGGTACGTATTTTAGGACTACATTAAGAGGGCCACATTTTTAAAATAGTTGACCACTCTACATATTTATATATTGGTACATTTTTATATATTGGTAGGTACATCTCCAGACTTAATAGGTACATTTTTTACGAGACGAGACGAGAGGAGAGAAGAAATCCCCCTTTTTTGCGTGGGAAAATCTGAGAACTAAATCCCCATGGGGAGATCGGTGGGGTATACGTCTTATACCCACTAAAAACTCAAGATGTTTTCTCGCGCCGGGTTTTGTGATGATGGCGGACGACCCCATGCCCGCCGCACCCGTGTGAATCGGCAAAGGCAAAAGCCGCTCGTTTTGTTATTATTATCTATATCAATAATAATTTATTCAATATAAAAAACCTGGAGTCATTTACTGAACATATTCTACATTATAAGAATTATAAGATTGCATGAACAATTTCCTTATCTCTTTATCGGTATCCTTAATTACTTGTATCCCCTTGTTCCCAGACAAATGCGTGTGTAACTTTAAATTCGCTAAGAGAAACTGATTTTTATCTTCGCCGATAAGAAATTCGCGAAATTGTCTACCAAATCATGTACTATACATTCCTTCTCATTTAAATATTATTGAAAGTTATTCTTAATCTCATCTAATGACGTATTGCCTATCTAAGATTACTTATTTCGGTTTTATTGCTGAATTGTTATATTGATTGAACATTGGCCTTTAATATCTGACTTGTCTGATGGCATTATCAAGATAACATCGCATGATTTGTTTATCTTATCTATTAAGTTAAACGAATGACCCTTAACAACACTAATCCTTTGGTTACCGAATTACTTTCGTGATTTTTCAAAATCTACAAACGTCATTTGAATTTTGTTAGTCGCGATAAGGATTTTGCATTTTGATCTCTTGGTTCGTGTGGAAATTTAAAAATTTCCGGTTGTGTTTTGTTATGTAATAAATTATATTTAAGGTCGCATCGTTCATTCTTATCAATAAGCAACCGATAAAAAATTATTTATACAATTATTGTTAGACAGAATTACACAGCAAATATGATTCAGCAAAGTCGTTTTAGCTATTTTTGCACGCCAACATCGAAATAACATACTCTTCAAGCATCATAAGATTGCCTTACTTGAAGTAGGTATGCTAGATGATGATGATGCCTAACATAAAAAAAAATTAAATACTACGTAAATCCATGATTACTACCTAGGTATTGTTCGTAACAATACATAAATATGAAGAAAAAAACATTTCTAAGCGCCTGAAAAATGTAATATAGCAATACTATTTGTATTAACTTTATTGCTATGTAAATATTTAGTTCGACTTTTTTTCTGTTTTCTATCTTTTCATTAACTTTAAAAACGTTTCACAAAATGATTGACGGCCCCTTTAAAGGTTCCTTTAAAGGCTCTAGTGTCGCTTTCTTTAAAGTTAAAAAGGTCTTGTTTGACACTTCTTTAGTTAAATTTTAATGGAGCATTAAAGTTAACGTTAATGTAGCTTTGTGCAACACTTTAAGTTTCCTTAGGTTTTAAAGGCGACTTTATAATTCAACTAGCTGGTGCCCGCGACTTCGTCCGCGTTCTGGATGAAAGGTACCCTATGTCCTTTTTGGAGTCCCAGACAACGTGTATGCAAAATTTACAACGCCATCTAGGGAATTCTGTTTGAAGCAATGTAGTACTCTAATTCATCTAAAAGTTAACAGATGGCACTACATGTTAGTTATAGTTTATAAAATTACGTGTTAATAAAATTAAAGCTGCTGCCCGCGACTTCGCCCGCGTAACTTAGTAAATTATGTACTTAAACCTTCCTCGAGAACCACTCTACCCATTAGTGAAAACCGCATTAAAATCCGTTGCGTAGTTTTAAAGATCTAAGCATACAAAGGGACATAGGGACAGAAAAAGCGACTTTGTTTTATACTATGTAGTGAAGAACGCTTCTGCAACTAGCTGTATGTTAACTTGATGATGAAGACCCTGCTAACGGAACGGTAGTAATACTAAATCTATGAGACCCAGTATAAAGTTATGATTCGCCACGCAAAGTAGGTAAGTCTTTATGATATACGTTAATTATTGTAGAAACAAAATTATAACAAAACTGTTATTTATGTTCAACTTACAAATAAGAGGTACATAATAAATTTAAAAAGAAAATCAATTGAAAAAGTCTTAGATCCAATTTTAATAAGAAAACTTATTTTATTTACAACATACAGAGTGTTTGAAGCAATTTTTGATATTGCATACCTATCAATTGTATTTTCATGAACTCAAACAAAAGCGTGACAAAAAAATAGTCTTATAGTCTCATATTGGCACGCATCGCTATGTGTGTTAAAGCTTATAGGTATATGTCGTCGGCACATCGTAGAATTGGGCATATCATGATATTCCAGGGCATATTATATTTCTGTTAAATTTATTTCCATGTAAACCTAACACGCTTCTCCTCCCTTTGCTTCGCTCCGCTCCTCGTCACACCAATTTTTGACTTTTAGTGAAACATTTCATACTTTACGATCTGCCCAATTCTACGATCTGCCCACGACATATATAATAGACAGACAAGGTATAGTGTTATATAAACTATGTTCTAGAAGGTATATAGTGGAAACTTTACTGATTTCTGTTCTTCTTGTATGTATCTGTAACGAGTGTGTATGTATGTGTCCCAAAGAAAAAAAATAGTGACACAAGGCTAAAAAATGAAATTAAATGTGAAAGAAACTTCACATTTAATTAGATTCGGGCCTCTTTCACCATCTATCAAGTAACCGTCATTGAAAGTCACCTGCCACCGGGAATAATTTGGCTGATATACCTACCTCTGTTTGTACGGTAAAAGTCCCAAACATTAAAAAGAAAATAATAAAAAATAAAAAACCGATAATAATGCATAATTTAATAAAACATAAAATTATTTCTAAAAGTAACTATTCAACACTTTACTTGTAGTTGGTGAAAGAGGACCTTAGCCTTATAATGGTTAATTTTCTAGAAGTCTGCCTTTAAATAAACACTATTTATCGGCGTTTGAGTGTTTAGTGTGCGATAAGTGACTTCTTGAACTTTGAACATTCAGTTTTTCTCTGCGCAAAGCCTGGGATCTGGTGTGTCTTCGTCCAGCTAGAGATCTGAACTGAAATGTACTGCGTCTGCGATCTAAACCTAAAAAATTGTATCTTTATAAAAAGGTGTGACTATAATAGTCTTCTAAAAACATGATAAAAAACAATCCATTTTTACCTTGTCTCATTAATTTTGCATTATTAGTTCCAATGACTTTCTCGAGCTGTTTAGTCTCCATATCATCAATTATTTCAAGTGATTCTCGACTAGAATTCAAAGTTTCTCTATAAGGTTCCCTATGTTCCTGACTAATTTGAAAGTCAGATAATATTTTATCTAAATACTTCTTTTGATCGAAGTACCCCAGTGACTTTGAAAACGTGTAATCTATTGGAAAATTTTCTGTTGCGAAAATATTCTGAAAAGGAAAAAAATCAAGTTCTGTTAAAGAAACGGCCATTGCGTGCCTTGCTTCTCTCACTCTTGTTCTCTCTATCTCTCCCTCTCTCTCTCTTTCTACCGCTGCCTCATAAGTCCTGAAGGCTTAACTCCTTAAACTTTGTCACACTCACTGATTAATTTTATTGTTTAATTAATATGAGACTGGCAGCGCCATCTGTTGGTATGAACTAAGAAATTAAATTTAAACAAAAGAAATTATTAAAAACATACCAAAACATTCTGAAAAGATCAAAATTGAAATGAAAGCTAAATGTGCACCGATCTAAGCCTAACTTGCAAAAAAATGGCAAAGCTATTGTCATGTTACGCCTATATGCATGCGATACCTCGAATAAAGTTACTAGCATTAGGAAGATTTGCCAAACACTGCCCATTATTAAACTATATTGAACACGATATTGAATTGATTTATAAAGATATAGTTCGATATTCTGTTCACCGTTCTTAAGGAATTTCTACATTCGACTGAGATGGTTCTAAAACAAACGCAGTGTTGAAAGAAAAATACAATGATGTTTGATTAACACAGTAGCATCATTGTCTTCTGGAGAATTGACGGGAAAATTACTTTTTCCCTAGACTCTAACAGTAGTACTGTCGGCAAAAACAATACTAAAAGGTGGTATATGGTTTTTCAATTAATCTTCTTCTTTAAGTGCCTTTATCAGGTTTCTCCGGGGTTGGAGACCACTCTCGAAAAAGCTCGCCACTCAGAACAGCTCTTCCACTCCCGTAATTCCGGTCCGTCAATGGATGTTTCTTCACCTTCACTCCTCTTCGTCCCTCAACCTTGCCCCCCATGATAAGAAAGAGCGAATGGTACTTTCCCCCATTCAGGATATGACCCAGATATGCAACCTTACGAACCCTCATATTCGCCAGTAGCTGTTTGTATGAGCTCTTCGAAAAACTTCCATATTGGAGACCCTGTCAGTCCACAAGATCTCGTCATTCCTGATTTGATCTCCTGACCTGTCTCCTATCTATACACAAGCCCTCCTTGAAAAATCATCTAACTGATGGTGAAAACCGCCTCAAAATCCGTTGAATGGTTTAAGAGGAGCTAGCGGATATACTTACAGACAGAAAGAAGCGGAAAGCGACATCAAATCAAGAAAAAATATATGAAGAAATCACGCAACTCAATGCGATAACTTCTGTTAAGTACGATAAAAAAAAATAAAGGCTACGTGTCACTGTTGCTACAACAAATTACCATCTGAATTAAAACGGAAAATATTACGACACAAAAATAGATAAAAAAAACCTTGGGTAACATTTCCTTATCTCAGGTCGAAGAAGTGTCATCACGTTGAAGCGGCACACACGCTCAAAGAAACTGGATATTACTAGTAATTAATCAGATAACAGCAAGAGTAAATAACTTGATATATTGTTTTCTAATTATCCATTGAGTAATTCAGATTTTACTGGATTCCTACTAGTAAAAGTGTCATGACATGACGTAGGTATTACAAACAAAACATTTGAAGGTCTTATTGGAGCTTTGATTTCTAATCTCTTTACTTAGAAATATCTATGGTATATTAAAGCCTTATAATAGATATAATAAATAAAAATGTTTGTAAATCATGAATCTTTACATAAGTAGGTATAATAAAACTAAGTCATTACCCTACATCTGTCCCTCTGTATATGTTCGCGCGAAAAAATACGGGCGAAGCCAGGGGCGACCTGCTAGTGTAAGACAAATTCCGATTTTATTTATAGCTTTTTTATTTATAATGACATAGGTTAGGTAACTTAGATTTTAAGAAAACTGACGTAAAAATTAATAAGATATATTTATTGATTCTTTATTGAGAAGAAATAAATGAAATAATGACCTTTTTTATTAAAACAAAGTTTATAATATATATTTTTTTAATTTACAAGATTTTTTAAAATTGCTATAGATAGGTACCAGATAGATACTGAATAATTGTTTTGGTCACATAATTTTATGACACAGTCAATAAAAGGTAATTTTTATAATTTATTAAATTAAATGCAACTTTTAATGTTACTATAAATGCCCTCTGCGCTGGTGCTTAAGTTTCCCGCTTTTATTTTAACAAAAAATATAACATTGTTAATAATCATTAAAAAGTAATCACCACAGATTATAAAGTTATATGTCTAGTAATCACTAATCGCAGACAACAGTCTGCTGCATTTTTAAACAAAAAAAAAATTTTAATCACATTTTTGACGACAAAGATAATTAAATTATAAATAAAAAAATTATAAATACATATCGGTGTATTAAAAAATACGATTAATATAATAAAAATATATTAATTTAGAAATAGATGTTTAGGCCTTCTTTTGCATCTGTATTGCAGTCACTGAAAATGCAAAGATTATTTTACAAACGCCATCAGTGGCTCATTATAACAAAAAACACTAGCTTTGAAAACATTACACTTTTTTTTAATTAATTAGTGAAACTACTTGCAAGAATCATAACCCAATAACGACTGAAATACTGCAAAGCTCTTCGTATACTCAAATCCACATAACTAGATGATTACATATTTAAATTAAATTTATTATTGGTACTTTGGTAATAATAATGTGAAGCTGGAAATAGTAACCTGCTCGAACTGGTTTATTATCAGTAGTTTCTTGACCGTTGTTATTGTTTTATTTAGATCAACAAAACTGCTTACATCTAGTAAGGAATGCTAAGCGTGATCTTATACTTACAAAACAAAAAATACTTTCCAGATGACGAAACATTTTAAGTGAAATGTAGGTAAATATACTATCGCCTATTTAAATATACCTATAACCAAAGATAATTGATTGGTCTCGCTGCGCTCGACTAGATAGAGCGCTATACAAAAGCAATAGCTCCGAAAATGTGGCACCGTTTTATTGTAGTGTGTGTAAAAAATCGTCACTTTTTATCATTTTTTACCCAGTTTTATTATATTTTTACACAGTGTCACTACGCAAACGGGTATTTTATTATGCCTAAAATTTAATAAAACATTCAGCACGTACACATCATAGACAGTTTGCAGTGTGACTGGCTCGGGTACGCCGAATTCGGCGTACTATTTTATGCCGCATTTTACAAGTAAGACGGCGGTATCTAGTCGAGCGCAGCGAGACCAATCATTTATCTATGCCTACAACGAATATTAGGTATGCTACAGGGGTCTTAGTCTAAGTGACAATTTAAAACGATAACGAAGTTCAAAAACAATAAACGTAACAGACAGCTTGCAGTTTAATTTCGGCCTAGTATTTGTTGCCGCATTTGACAAGTACGTGGCGGTATCTAGTCGAGCGCAGTGAGAGCAATTATTAATCTGAGGTTTAGTAATTAAATCGTGAAATCGGATAGGATTAAAAGAAATTGACCTGTGGCTTGTAATTGGTTGCTCTTTAAACGTCACAATTATATGGACTGTCAACTGTCAAATAACATGTGTTCTCATTGAAGTTGAAGGTGACTGACGTCAGTTTTTGGCGGCAATGGATGTTATGTGGTGTTGTGATTTGATTTGGTTGGTTGTGTTTACACTTATTTTTCTCCATTTTTATTGATAGATAGATAAGGGAGTCAAGGTGAAGATGTAAGCAATAGGGTCACAAATAAATAGGAACGTGCCGATAAATTTCAAGTTAGTTCATTTAAACTCCACAGCCAGATAAGTGGGGTGTTAGGTTTTCAACAGCTGTTAAGTTTTCGTAATTTTTGTTGTTTTACTTCAACTTTCAACAATGCCGCCTGTTTCGTTAACGGAGGAGGTATTATTGGTTTATTTTTTGTTTTTATTTAAATTATAACTACCTTAATATATATTAAATTGACTTTTGTTTTGACGTTAAACAATTCATCCTGATATCGATGTCTCGTAATTTTTTTTTATTATTTTGATAGCTTATTTCTACAGTCGTTGCCCTGTAAATTTTATATAAAAATACCATCAAAATTTCCGACATTTCCCTAAAATTTTCAATAAATACAAACCTTGTCCTGACAATTATTATGAACATTACAAATTGAAAATCAGCAAAATCGCTCCGTTATACATATGACATTTATTTATATAGAATGATTATAATATGATCATATATTTATTTATTATTACAGCCCCCAAAAAAGAAACTCCGTGTTGCCATCATTGGTCAAAGCTTGTTCGCTGCTGAAGTTTTCAAATTGCTCCAGAGAGATGGTCATGATGTTGTCGGTGTATTCACAGTGTTGGACAAAGGAAACCGGGAGGATCCACTTGGTAAATTTTTAATATTCATTCAGAGAAATCTTTTTTTTTATGCTGAGGTCAACAGACCAGCTGAAGGTCTACTTGATGGTAGGTGGCTTCTTTTACCTATAGGTAACGGTAGCCACGGTTGCCACAGTACATGGAAATGGGCTTTAGCATTCCTAAAGCCACATGCTCTTTAGGGGGTGGTTACTGCGGCCAGGTGGGCCTCCCAAATTACTGTGAAATGCACTACTTAAATTTTACTACTGCTAGGTATTTAGTTACCATTAATATTGTAAATATTTTTCTTATGCTTATATTTAAATATAAATAAAAGAAAAGTTTCTTATAATAAAATTTAATAAAAGAAATATACATTTATTTGTTAAATTTACTTTCTTTTATTAAAGCTATTAAGCCCAATTAAAGGCAATCATAAAAGTTCTTTTTATATATTTTTTATTTTTTTCATTTGCTATACAACAAATTTTACATTATTATCCATAACGTGATTTAGATATTTTAATAGGGATTCAGAGCTTATTAATGAAAAAAATTAAAAACTCCAGTTCAATAGGTATAAAAAAAATTATATGTGTAATTACAGCTACAATTGGTGCTCAAAATGGTATACCAGTGTTCAAATATAAGACCTGGAGGATTAAGGGTCAAGTGATTCCGGATGTACTGAAACAATACAAATCTGTAAGTGAATTTTTTTTAGTTATTTCTTGTGTCCTGGTTTTACTCCTTTTTTCCTACTAACGACCATATTGAACCACGACATAAGGTAATTCTAACAGTTCTAAAAATATATATTGTGATTTTTTTTAATTTTTTTTTTATTAAAAACATAACATATAATATGTGTCTAACTGCGAAATAAATTAGTATAAAAAAAAATTAAAACACATGTCTTGTTTTGTTTTGAATATTTTTTATTTTTATTAATTGTCTCTTATTTTTAATTATAATTATCTATTTATTTAACTTGTTTAATTTATTTTAGATTTTTTTAAATAATGCTATTCTAAAAATAACAATAGATAACAGAGGAAAATAATATAATAACTACAAAGTTTGTAGATATTTTATATTACTTATTGACAAAATAGATAAAATAGTTTTATAATAAATATTGGAACACGTTTTCGCCATCATGCCACAAATTGATATCTTTTTGTTTGAGAACATCCCACTGCACTCGTGACCTCGCTATCAGCTGTTTATATACACTGGACAATTCTGGACAAATGCATAAGTACTTCCGAACAACCCAATATTAATATTGGGCACATTCTGATAGCGACATAGCGTGCCTACTTTATTCATACACTTGATTTAGTTATTAGGGCGCATATTTGACGTCATAATTCTTAGTGATTCATTATTATTGATTATTTTTTTTTGTATAAAATAATAATGATACAGTAGGCATTCAGAACAATATTTATATTCTGAATGACTTACTGCTTTCTGACATTAATTTTGAATGTCTTAAGGTTTTGCTAAGATAAGTCATTCAAGTAGGTAATTGAAATCTTTTTTCCATCTTAAAATCATTGAAAGCTGACGCATGATCGGGATCGTTTTTAGCTATAATTTATGAAGATCTGTCAGGCATTTGAAGAACATTAGTCCATTTCCTAATTGTAGAAGGGATTTCACTAACTTTCACGTGTTCAATTGATGTGAAAATTTGTCATACTGCAAAGTCCGCACTAATAATCTGTGGTCAGCACCAAACAAGTATCGACCTCTGAAGTTGTCGCAAGTTGCTTTGTAATAACAAAAACAGGTTTCAGCCAAACGCACCTTTGACTGTACCTGTGCGAACTAACGTTGTTTGGTGCGGACTATACTTCGGTCGTATTTCCATGACATGGTAACCTTGACCTTGAAGCTGCGGCTTCAAGTAGTCTCCGGGATACCCAACTCCTTAGAAACTTACGGCAGATATAGTGTCTTTGGGCTCAATAAAAAGTCAGGGGTTATTTTATAATTTTTAGTTATAGCTTGTAGGGATATCAATTTACTTAGTTACCGATTGGTTGTATTCTTTTGTTTAAGCTTCTATGTACTGTACACTTGCTTTAGATACACAGCTGGTCATTATAAGAATTATTTGTTCCTAATCTCTATAATATTATACAAATAAACAATAAAAGCTATCACATATTACCTACATTAAGTAAGCAATATAAAAAAAGCTCATATTATTTTATTGCGTTTTAAAAGATTTTTTTTGTTATCGGTCTATGACATGTTTCTAGATGGTATTGCGTCATATATACGACCATAAGATATGGTTATTGGTGCCATAGTTTGATAACCCATGTGTTTTATCACCATGTACAAACGCTTACATAAAACATGTTATTACTTATATAATCACATGATATTCTAATGGTTTTGTTGTGATATTTATTCAAAACATTATATAACTGTTAAATTTTGTTTTGTATTTCTCTCTGATGCGTTTTTACACAAGCTACGCCATGGGTTCTGCAAGTGTACCATCGACTTTACTCGTAGTATGAATAGGCCCTTAAATGGCCCAAAATGGACAATGGTCCAAAGTTTGTCTAAAAAATGGACAAAAATAGACAATGGTCCCAAGTCCTACTCATAATTTAACCCATACTTATATTTCTCGGTCACTTCCCACCCCTTTCTTAACTAAGTTTTTATCTTTTCAAAGTTCGAGTGAATAGGCATCTTCTGGGTGAGCTCGCTCCATCTTAGGCCTCATCCTTGCCACGTGGCTGGTTGTTGGGCAAACCCATCTCTTATAAAAAAAATAATAATAATAAAAAAAAATCTGGTTTTAGAAAAGCACCAATTGCACTAAAACTCATAATTTTGAAAAATTATGAAAAATTAATAGGCAATAAAAAATTCAATTTATTTTTTTTAGGTAAATGCTGACATAAATGTCTTGCCTTTCTGCACACAATTCATCCCAATGGAAGTGATCACTTACCCAAAGTACGAGAGCATATGCTATCATCCCAGCATATTGCCCAGACATAGAGGCGCATCTTCTATTAATTGGTAAGTATATTATAAAAATACTGACTGAGTGTGATTTTTCAACAAAAATCAATATAATAAAAATATAATATAGGTAAATAAAATAAAAAATAATGGCCTTAATATAAGTACAGCTAAAATAACCCTGTAATATAATGTAACAAAAAGCATTTTCTAATTAACAATTACAAAATAAATCAATATAATGAAATAACTTAAGAAATATACCTATTTACATGTAATTTTCGTATGTATATGCAAATTGTTATTAAACTAGGTTGTGCCCGCGATTTCGCCCGCATGGAATATTTAGTTTAGTCCTGAAATTCTATTTTAACTATTGGTGAAAGATTTTTTAAATTGAATGAGTTTAAATTAAATTAAATGAATAATTTACTTCTTTATAACTAATTTAATATATAAAATTGTCGCGGTGTTTGTTGCCAAACTCCTCCGAAACGGCTGGACCGATTTTGATGAAATTTTGTGTGCTTATCGGGTAGGTCTGAGAGTCGGCCAACATCTATTTTTATACCCCTAAATGTTAAGGTTTTTTATTTTTTCGCAAAACAACGTTTGTCGGGTCAGCTAGTATTATTAGTATAGATATGTTATTCTTTTTATTTAAAACTGTAGCAATATGTACCTAAGTAGTTATGCAATGCGATATTTAAAAAAATATATTATCTGTGTTATGAAACAATTTTAAGCAATAAACGATAGCGGTTTATAATGTAATGAGTAAACATTGATTACAGATAATAAATTATTTCTAAAAAAAATACATAATAATAATAGATAGATGCAATCGAATCTTTTGTGTTGGAACATATTGAAATTTAATTATTATCTATATTATAGATACAGATTTGTTATGAAATCATTAGTTTCATTACATATCGGCACTGCTTTTTTATTGTTTTACAAATGTACTAATAATATTTTAATGCATTGTACAATATTATAATGAAATTTTCTATTTCATGTTTTGGTTAGATTTTTTATCTGTTTTTATAACGATGTAAGAATCTTCAAGGACATGTAATGTGATGTTCTATTAGAAAAGTAAGATTATATTATTCCTGAAATGATGGACATAGGTATCCCCAATCCCCATAGACTGCACAAGTTTGTCTATGAGAATCTACGATATTCAAATTATGTCGATAAAAATAGCCTCAACAAAGATAATTGATTGGTGAAGATAAAGTAATAGCTCCGAAAATGTGGCAAATTTTTATTGTAGTGTGTGTAAAAAATTGTCACTTTTTATCACTTTTTACCCAGTTTTATTATATTTTTACACAGTTTCAATACGCAAACTGGTATTTTATTATGCTTAAAATTTAATAAAACATTCGGCACGTACACATGACAGACAGTTTGCAGTATGACTGGCTCGGGTACGCCGAATTCGGCGTAGTATTTTATGCCGCATTTTACAAGTACGACGGCGGTATCTAGTCGAGCGCAGCGAGACCAATCATTTATGAGCCTCAATTTTTAAATTCTTAATTTAAATAGACGTGCAATGCAATTAACATGAAATCATACACATGAAGTGAACGAATGCAAGTTGATGCAATGTATCATTAAGTGAAAATTTTAATTGAACTGGCCTCGTTTCATACTTGCAATTATCTGATACACTTAATGTGATTTTATCGGTTGCAACAAATCGTTACAACAATTTACACAGGTATTAACAAATCTACATATTTCTGCATTAATGAGGAAGTCTCCTTCAAAATGATTTCTTCATTTTGTTATTATAACCAAATTATAACATGTTGAGTACAGCACTTTTTGAATTATTTCAAAATACCCACTATTGCCGAAGTTACAAGCAGTCAGAGTTTATAATTACAAAGTGTTTGACGCAGCCGATATATTAACTCGTCACGTGACGCCAGTCATGCGACTGCTTCACTGTGATTTCACTGTAATTTCACTGTGCTTTCACTGTGATTTCACTGTGAAACGACCAGCGGCCGAACCACTGGTGAAGTCACGCGTGTTTTGAATGCTCTTCTCTCGCGCGCTTACTTTGACAGCTTGTAACTTTGTCACTTTTTGAGATATTCAAACAAAAATTTCACTGTTGCTTTGCTAATAAATTTTCAAATACAGTTTATTTTTATTATTAAAAAATACAAGACTTTTCCTCATTATAAAATTGTCATAATGATGTTTTCCAGGACTTTAATCGAAGGTGACACGACATGTGGCCTATCGATCTTCTGGGCTGATGACGGCCTGGACACTGGACCGATTCTGCTTCAGAAAACTTTCCCGGTCACCATAGACGATACAGTCGACACTCTTTACAATAAATACTTATATCCTGAAGGTCAGTACAATAAACGCTTTATTGAGTATTACAATTTTCTGTGCTTTCGTAAAAAGAAATGACCATGTTTAGCAGTAATGAACCTATTATAGAAATACAACATCCACTGTCAATTTTTTTATGTGAAAGTCGTCAAACAGGCTGACTTGATGGTAAGTGGCTACCGTCACCTCTAATCTTTAATAGTAGCCGACCATGTGTGTGTTGAACAAAACGCGTAAGCGCCTTAGAAAACATGGCGCTTACAACCTTTTCATCGCGAGGAAATTGATATCCTAAAAAATTGATTTTATAATTTTTGTTTTAGCACCACAGGATATTTAGTTATGCTAGTACTTAGGATACATTATATAATTAAATCAATAAAACTAATTACTTATTGTAAGTAATATATGTATGTAAGTAGGTAGTGAGAAATTACCAATTAGCATGTAAGGTAATTCTAAAAGTGTATGCCCCATTCTGAAATAAAACGTATCGCAAGCTAGACGATGTTTTACTGTTCTCTTTAACCAAGTCAAAGACGTTTCTCTTATTTAAAGGTATTAAGGCCCTCGCAGAGTCCGTCAATATGGTGGCAAACGGTACAGCTCCTAAAGTCACACAAACCGAAGAAGGTGCCACATACGATCCGGCCTTATTTAAACCGGAAACCCATCAGGTAAGTCCAACGTATCAAAACGTGTCATATTATGAACTAACTGGTGCCCGCGACTTCGTCCTCGTTGAAAAAGCAATATATCGCCTGACATCGTTATTGCTATTACACTTAGCCAGGAGTTAGTTTCGTTAATTTTAGATAATCCCTCGGGAGCAGTACTTTTTTTCTGGATGATAGGTATACCCTATGTCCTTTCTAGTGTCCCAGACAACGTGTATGCAAAATTTCACAATGATCGGTTCAGTAGTTTTTGCGTGAAAGAGTTACATACATCCATACAAATTTTCGCATTTATAATATTATAATAATAATTAATCAATAAGATAGTACAATACGAAATTATATTATACAGGGTGGAAAAATAAGTCGGGCCCTGGAGGGAAACTACCTTAAATCCTTAAGATGGCTCATTTTACATAAAGGAGACATTCCTTTATTTTTAAAAAGAAACAAAACTGCATTCAAAGATTTTCTAAAACTCGCTTGACTCGCCCGGGACTCGAACCAACTAAAATTTAAAAAAAACAAACACTCGCTATTTTATTATACTAATCGATAGTCTTATTATTCCGGATAAAATTTCTCTAGTGTCTCTAATTTTCTCTAATTTCTTTAGTACTTAGAGATAAATTAGCAAGCGTGTACTTCATACGCAGTCTTTGAATGTTGAAGAGATAAGAGAACTGTTACGTGTCTTTTACTTGTTATTTATTTATTTATTTATTTTAACAAAGCACACAGACAGAATACAACAAACAAACAAACTCACATTCACATTTATAATATTAGTAAAAGTAAGGATTTGTTCCATAGATTGACTGGTCAAAAGGTGGCATCGCATTGCACAACTTCATTCGTGGCCTGGATTCATCACCAGGCGCTACGACCACCATAAAGAAGCAGAACAGAGATGGAGTTCAAGAAGACGCAGATGTTGAGATAAAGTTCTTCGGTTCAATGCTGTGGGAGGGGGAATATGAGACAGAGGGGGATAAGTTAATGATTCCCGGACTGAAACAAGCCGCCATAGTGCACGAAGCAGGACTTCTAATCACTGCCAACGATGGGGTCAAGGTGTGTTTAAATCTTGATAATAAGTAAAAAAGCATAGATAAATGATTGGTCACGCTGCGCTCGACTAGATACCGCCATCGTACTTGTAAAATGCGGCATAAAATAGTACGCCGAATTCGGCGTACCCGAGCCAGTCACACTGCAAACTGTCTGTGATGTGTACGTGCCGAATGTTTTATTAAATTTGAGGCATATTAAAATACCACTTTGCGTAGTGAAACTGTGTAAAAATATAATAAAACTGAGTAATAAGTGATAAAAAGTGACGATTTTTTTACACACACTACAATAAAAAGTTGCCACATTTTCGGAGCTATTGCTTTTGTATAGCACTCTATCTAGTCGAGCGCAGTGAGACCAATCAGTTATCTTTGTAAAAAAGAAAAAAGAAAAATGTTCATTTGGTTATATTCAAATTACATTAAGTCTAGCTTTCTTTCTAGAAGACTAGTCTAGCTTAGGCAAGGACTTAGTAGAAATGCATTATTATCGTAGCCTAATTATTGATATCTTAGAGTAAAATTAAAAGTTATACTAAAATACAGACCATAATTTCAAAAAGTACTAACTTAAGTAAGTATTAGTAAGTAGTAAGTAGACTAATACTTACTTTTTCAAATATGGTTAAATTTTTCAATTAAAATAATAAATATTTCAATAGTTAAAAAAAAAAAATAATCGGGCAGATTAATACAAAAAATATATTTTTTTGGAAAAAAAAATTGAAAAGCCTTTCTCGTCACAGCAATAACAATTTTAGTGACAATTACATTTGTTTTTAAGCATATTAAGTTAACTTAAGTTGTGTACTAAAGTTTTAACCCCTCGTATAAAGAAAAACTTTCCAATTTTAAATCTTATTCGGTTATCTATTTCAGAGAAGCTACAAATTTTTACCTTTTTATCAAAAGGTTTTTTTTTTTCTCATTTAAATTACAGTTAAACATCCAACGTCTCAAAGTTAACGGTAAAATGATAAACGCCCAAAATTTCTTCAAAGCGAACGAAAACAAAGTGACTCTCGAACTGACCGCTGAAGAGAAACAATTCGTTGAAAACGTTCGCGAAGTGTGGAAGGCCATATTGAGAGTGGACATAGACAATGAGACGGATTTCTTCGAGTGCGGAGCCGGCTCCATGGACGTGGTCAGACTTGTGGAGGAAGTCAAAGACTTGGCCAACGTGGAGCTTCAGAACGAAGATGTTTACATGAACACAACATTTGAAGAGTTCTACAATACAGCTATTCTGAAGTCGAGAGGCGGTGCCAGCAAAAAGGAGATTGTCTATGAAGGAGTTGAAATTGAAGTTAATAAAATGAAAGTGAAGTTCCCAACGCAGTTGTTTATTAATGGTGAATTTGTGAATTGTGAGAGCGGCAAAACTCTAGATATAGTGAATCCAACGGATGAGTCGGTGATATGCAAAGTGCAAAGTGCGACCGTAGGTGACGTGGATAAGGCTGTGAAGGCAGCTAAGAGGGCTTTCGAGGAAGGAGAGTGGGCTAAGATTAGTCCCAGGGATCGAGGGCAGTTGCTGTTCAAGTAAGTTTCTTTTTTTTTAATTTTAACTATTTTAAAAAAACTCATTTCTGCGCGTCAGAAGTGAAAACTACGCCATCAGTTGACATCTCAACAAACTATTTATAAAATTAAGCTTATTATGAACAAAAAAGTATGTACCTAGTAATTTGGGTAGATGGCGCTTATTTCATACAATTAAATGTCGCTGAGGGTGTCACTCACAGAGCGTTTTAGCAATTTTAGTACCTTTGGTTAAACGAAAAAATACTAATTTTAGTATCATTGACCAATTGAGAGTGTTCTATGAAGTAGAGTTGATTAAAGAAAGCCTCATAGGTTTTTCAAATTCGAAGGTTTTTTTATATATATAATTGGCTGAAAAAAAATTGCACCCTTACGAAGCCGCAAGCGGGTCGCTAGTATAATTTCTTATATGGTTATAATTCGTTATATTTGTCACAAGAAAATAACTATATAAATCAAAAACAAAAACCAAAAGGCTTCCAACCAAACGACAAATCTGCACTTAGGTATTAGTCAAAATACTACATAGAGGTATATTCACACTTGCAGACTAGCAAATCTAATGGAGGAACATAAAGAGGAGTTGGCAACAATAGAATCCATAGACTCCGGAGCTGTGTACACGCTAGCGTTGAAAACTCACGTGGGCATGTCCATAGACACGTGGAGGTATTTCGCCGGTTGGTGCGACAAAATTCAAGGTACAACGATACCGGTCAACCACGCCAGACCAAACAGAAACTTGACCATAACCAAAAAAGAACCTATAGGAGTCTGCGCATTGATCACTCCGTGGAACTATCCGCTCATGATGTTGTCGTGGAAAATGGCCGCGTGTTTGGCTGCTGGCAACACTGTCGTGATGAAACCAGCTGCGGTAAGTTCTTAATTAATAAATAATTCAAGACTAAGTAGCTAGAATAGTTTATGCAAAATAAAAAGTGTATGGTTGTGAGTATGTAGGTATTACTATGATATTTTAATTATAGTTTACAAAGCTAACTAACTTGCACCGCCATCCGTTAGAAACTTGTGGAACTTTACACCCTTTGTACTTTGACTTTTAGGTACAAATAGTCACTTGGTTGTTGCATTGCATTCTTGAAGGAAGATTAAAAAATCTTAAAAATTTGAGTTACGTAATACTTGAACGTCCCCTAAACAAATAAACTTGACCTAATATAAAATGTAACGCTTTATTAAGTTAAAATTTCGTTTTGTTTACAGGTATGTCCATTGACAGCGTTGAAATTCGCCGAATTGTCGGCCAGAGCAGGAATCCCTCCAGGAGTCATCAACATTTTGCCAGGCAGTGGGACAGTTTGCGGACAGGCCCTCGCTGATCATCCACTTGTTAGGAAACTTGGCTTCACTGGAAGCACCGAAATAGGTGAGTATTCATTTTTTTTTTTTTTTTTTTTTTTTTTTAAACTTCAACGCCCGACGCAAAAACTGGGTATTATAAGTCGCACCTCGCAGGAATGCCATGCTCCAGATTTAAATTATTTAAGTTAGTGGGTCAACAGACAACAATTTATTTTTATTTTTAGTGTGTATCTAGTCGAAAACTGAAATAAATTAACCTCAGAACCTCTATCTAAAAGTCATGCACACAAGTTACACACTCACCCTTAAGTGTCTAAAAGTCGTGCCTAAAAGTTATACCGTCATCCTTAAGGGTCTAAAAGTATTGTTATCTGATATTTTTTTAAAAACTCTTGAACTAAATTTTGATTTATAAATTTCCAGGACAGACAATAATGAAGTCGTGTGCGTCCAATTTGAAAAAGGTGTCCTTGGAACTTGGAGGCAAATCTCCGCTTGTCATCTTCGAGGACGCAGATCTCGATAAGGCTGTCAGAAATGTTAGTTTCAATATTCCAAATAATATAATTCTTAATAAAATTAATATATGTAATATAATATAAAATAACTAGCTGACCCGGCAAACGTTGTTTAACAAAAACATTAACATTAACCTTAACATTTAGGGGTATAAAAAATAGATGTTGGCCGATTCTCAGACCTACCCGATAAGCATACAAAATTTCATCAAAATCGGTCCAGCTGTTTCGGAGGAGTTTGGAAACAAACTTCACATTTAAAATTGGTAAAAGATATTTTAAAATTGGTTCAGTAGTTTTTGAGTTTATTCATTACAAACAAAAATACAAAGCTTTTTTTTTAATGTTTGTATAGATTGCATACAGGGCAAAGCCAGGAGCGGGTAGCTAGTTATGTATAAATATAATGTTTGTGTCGCCATAAAATGAGACGACCTCGTGTTTTACAGGGTATGGGTTCTGTGTTCTTCAATAAGGGCGAGAATTGTATAGCAGCTGGTCGCTTATTCGTCGAAGAGAGGATACACGACGAGTTCGTAAGAAGAGTGGTGGAAGAAACCAAGAAAATCGCCATTGGGGATCCCCTCAACCGAAGCACAGCACACGGACCGCAGAACCACAAGGCACATTTCGACAAATTAATTGAGGTAATTAATTATGTATTTTTTAAGTAAATTCTAAGCGGGCTTGTTCAGTTGTTTGTATAGATAGAGAATTTGGCTGGAGTTAAAAAAGTAAATTTGAACCAACTCGGTGAGCCCTTAGCTCAGATAGAAATATTGTATGAAAAGTGTAAGGGATTTTGAGGAACGAAACAATAGCGCGTTATAATCTGCCGCCGAAAAAATAATCTATTTTACCTTTTTTTTTGTTTTCACTTCTGACGTACGAAGAAGTTTAACGACTGATGTTTTTTTTTTAATGGTAAAGAATATAATTATAAAAGCAAACATTTCAATAAAAAACATGGATATAGTATACCTAATACAATATACACACTATACAATCCTAATTTTCAGCTTGTTACTCAACATACATGCATTTTTAATAATTTATGCAGTTTTTGCCATAGACTTATACGCATTTATGCAGTTTATACCATCAACCTATACGTATTTATGCAGTTTATACCATCGACCTTAAGTATTTATGCGATCGATCTATACGTATTAATGCAGTTTATGCCATCGACCTATACATATTTATACAGTTTATGCTATCGATCTATACGTATTTATGCAGTTTATGCCATCGACCTATACGTATTTATGCAGTTTATACCATCGTTCTATACGTATTTATGCAGTTTATGCCATCGACATATATATTTATACAGCTTATACCATTGATCTATACTTAAATATGCAGTCTATGCCATCGACTTATACTTAATTATGCAGTCTATGCCATCGACCTATACGTATTTATGCAGTTTGTGCCATCGACCTATACGTATTTATGCAATTTATGCCATCTATCTATACGTATTTATGCAGTTTATGCCATGGACGTATACATATTTATACAGTTTATGCCATCGACTTATAGTTATTCATGCAGTTTATGCCATCGACTTATACGTATTTGTGCAGTTCATGCCATCGATCTATATATATTTATACAGCTCATGCCATCGACCTATACAAATTTATGCAGTTTATGCCATCTACTTGACTTGGTGATGGAAACAAAATTGTTTTTCAAATACGACGACTACCGTCGTCTATAAAAGACAAGCGACGCCACATTTACCACAGTAGGATTTAGGATAAGGGATTTTTGGACTCTGGCATCCCTTACTCACTCACCGAAACTTCTGTAAGGGGTGGTTATGGTTACTGCCGCCAGACCAATACCACTTTGTTGAAGTTCATTCTCAAAGTTGACCCTGAAATAGAGAGTTAATTCGTGATATTTGTCCAATACTAGTACATAGCGAAGGGGGTGTCGGAAGGGGCTCGGCTGGTGTGCGGAGGCAGTCGATTGCCCCGCCCGGGATACTTCTTGGCACCGACCGTCTTCACCGACGTCACGGACGACATGTACATCGCCAAGGAGGAGTCCTTCGGGCCCATCATGATCATCAGCAAGTTCTCCAGCAAGTCAGTCCCCCTTTTAATACTTACATACTTATTACAAAAGTGTGAAAAATCGATAAAATGTTGGAAGTAAATAACATAAAGGATTTTCTATAATTTGGTGTTTTTTAGCATCTTTTGGTTATTTGAATTTTTTTTACCCAAAAGTATGACGGACTAGCAAAATGTAACACAGCAGCACGCTAGCTATTATTTCAAAGTATATTTTTGGTAGGCGGTGTTACTGCCGACCCAATTTATGTCTGCGGAGCATGTCCTCAAATGTTTGTGCCTACTGCTGCTACTACTGTCAAATTTAAGTTTTATTTTTTTAAATGTATGTATATCAGATAGAAATACGTTATAATTACATACGCAAATGATATTTATTTAAACAACGTTTAAATGTAACAGGAACATGGAGGATGTGATTCGTCGCGCGAACAACACAGAGTACGGTCTCGCGAGCGGAGTGTTCACGAAGGACGTATCGCGCGCCCTACAGTTCGCGGAGCGCATCGATGCCGGCACTGTATTCATCAACACCTATAACAAGACGGACGTCGCCGCACCCTTCGGCGGATTCAAGCAGTCTGGCTTCGGGAAGGATTTAGGTAACAACAATTGCTTAATTCGACAATCGGATCGAAGGACCGATTCATAGGGATCGAAGGACCAATTCATTGCCATAAAATACCATAAACGTTAGAAAGCTTGTTCTGTACCCCAGATAGTTGATAGTTTCGTTTGAATTTGTCAATCGGATCGAAGGACCATATTTTAAATGAAAACCGATACTAAACCGATACTAGAAAGTTTGTTTTGCTGTCCCCCGGACACTCAAAAATTTTTAACATATGTACTTAGTTAAAAGTCTAGTTTGAATTCGACAATCGGATCGAAGGATCATATTGTTAAAATACTAAAAACGTTAAAAAGTTTATTCTCTAGTGTAGCATTCAAATTTCTTAATTTTTTTCAAGATTCTTCTAAGAATCTGAAGCATTAATATGCTGTAGTATCTCCTAGTATTTTTTTAAGAGCATAGCATATCTTTGTATTAAGCTTCATTCGAGCAAGTTATCACATTAATTTGTTAATTTTATTTGTTTCAGGTCAAGACGCATTAAACGAATATCTCAAAACAAAATGCGTAACTTTTGAATATTAATTTTGGTCTCAATAGTGTCAACGGAACGCCTCAATCTAAGCTGGTCTTATGATTTTGTCTATGTAACAAAAACTGTGTATATATTAATTAGAATTTATAAGAAATATAATATAATATGTTGTTTGTCACTGATATTCTTTGTTTATTGTATAAAATGTGATGATTTCATAATATGCGTTTTATTTTCTAATTATCTTAAAAATATATTAATAAATATTTAATTAAATCCAAGTCGTTTATGGCCCATGGACCTAGATGTAGGTACATATGTTTTTTTTTTATTGAAACACTAAACCCATCATATTACTGAAGAATATTGAGGACTAACTCCTGCTAATCTTAGCTTTTGCCTAGATTTAAAAAAAGCCGAGTACTTTCCAAGACAAAAGTTTTCAACCAATGTGTGTTGCCAGTGATGACGTATGGCGCTGAAACGTGGTCTCTAATCCTCGTAAGGAAGCTCAATGTCGCTCAACGAGCTATGGAAAGGGCTATTATGCTCGGGGTTACACTGCGAGATCGAATTAGAAATGAGGAGATCCACAAACGTATGTATGTTACCGACATAAGCCGGCGGATCAGTAAGTTGAAGTGGCAGTGGGCAGGGCATATAGTACGGAAAGCCAATGGCCGCTGGGGCCAGAAGGTTCTCGAGTGGAGGCCACGGACCAGCAAGCGCAGCGTAGGACGTCCACCCACAAGGTGGACAGACGACCTAATAAAGGCCGCGGGTCAGCGGTGGATCCAGGCTGCTTCTGACCGGTCCTATTGGAAAATTATGGGGGAGGTCTATGTCCAGCAGTGGACGTCCTGCGGCTGAGATGATGATGATGATGACTTTCCAAGTAAATTTAAAAAGCCGAAGCCCTTTGAACGAGTAAGGCCGTTAATTGCTACTTTGGCCGATACTTGTAATGAACTTTTCTCAAGTTTCAAGGAAAGAAAAAAATAGGTAAAAACAAGCAAGAAAATACTATATTTTTTATGTAACAACTTCTAAATGTTAAAATGAAATGACGGCAGTGGCGTGGTTTCGAATAGTGAGTGAGTAAGGGATGTCAGAGCTTATTGCCCTTTCCCTTTACTACCTTTAACCTAGTAATCCTAGTATAGTAGACTGTACTTGCAGCACCTGTGATGTCGATGGTAACCACATACCATGAAGTAGATCGTCAGCCTGTCTATGAGGAAAATACTAAGTTATCTTTTTAATTTACTTACCTACTCTTTCCTCGTTTTTATAAAGCGTGGAGAATACAGGTAACTTATACTTAGTTAACTTACTTAACTTTAATACCATACTTATTCTAAGCATAAAATAGTACTTTACTGGTTTAGTACTATTGTATCTATAACTAGGTTTTGCCCGTGACTTCGTTCGCGTCCCGCGCAAACTTTACAGGATTACCTACCCGTTGGACTAATCTGAAGATTGTCTGAAAGTTTCATCAAAATCGGTTCAGCGGTTTGGACCTTGGACCTTGGTCCAAAGTGAACATGGAGTTCATAGGGAACAATAAAAACTGCCTTTTAATAAACTATATTTATAGATATATATAATATGTAGATACTTATCTGTATAGTAAGTCGTACTTTTAAGTATGTGCGTGCTATTTACTCTATATACCAACATGCATTGGTGATTGGTAATTGCTGCTTAAGATGAATGGTAAGATTGCTGACTTCAGCACTACACCCCAATGCTACTACAGCAGTAGAGTGTGTGACACTTGTGAGAATATAGTGTTCTGTGTTCTATCTGTCAAATTGACAATGACAATATTTCAGCTGTTATTTTTTTATATATTTATTTATTTTGTGTGGTTATAAATTATAATAATAGCAGCTTCGATTTTTCTTTCTGCGAAAGAAAATTGCAGCAGAATTCAATTTGAATAGTTTCAAAATAATACAAAATGAGCAAAGCAAAGGTAGTAGTTCGAGACGTTTCGCCTTTATTGCAGGCCATAAGAGAATTTCTTCTTGGTGTAAGTTTTGTTGTTTTGAAATATTATGTAACTTAAAGTATTCATATAAAAAAATATATGTACAATATGTTTTTATTAGAGGAAATACACGAACGCACTGCGGTTTGCGCCTTTCATTGCCGCCAGGACACAACCTCCTCCCGCAATTCCCGACGGCGTAACTCACAAGTAAGATCTGATTGAAAACTGTTCCACTTTTCTGCATCGAGATCGAGACATGGTATTTTTTTATCTAGATTGACAGATATTTTATGATAGGTGGCTACTTTCGCCTTTAACACTAGCAAAGCCACAGGTGCTGCCGACCATAGTAGGATTTAAATTATCCATAAGGATAAGGGATTGGAAAAATGAACTCGTTAACTCTGGCATCCCTTACTCACTCACCAAACACAACTGTTATTTCATAGCGTTCTTCTGTAAGGGAATGGTTGCTACCGCCAGATTGACTGCCTAAAAGACTGCGGAACACAGTATACCTTGCCGCTACAAATTTTCCTATGCCTATTGCTTTTTAAACGCCTTCGGTACGTTTTACTACCTTATAATTACTAATACTTGCTTTCTTTCAGGCATGCCCATAATTATTACTACACAAGAGATGCTCGCCGTGAAGTTGCTCCACCAATAGACGTAACTCAAAAGCAACTAGCAGCTAGTTCTGATGACGGGTAATTAAATTAAACATTTTTAAGATACCTAAAAAGATTAATTTTTAAAATGTATATATGAAATCTAGCTGTGATTATTTTTTATACTTATAGAATTTAATATATGTGAGAAAAATACTCCGGTATACAAATCTATTTTATTGAGCTGAAAACATTTCTTTGCAGTGTTCCAAAAACGGCAGCCACTGTGACTCCGACTCCTGGAAAAGTGTACCATTGGGATAAACATTATGACTAAATAACATAATAATATAAAATAATACATAATACATGTTTTGTCATTGAAATGAAGTACCTATAAGCTTAAATCAGAATAGACTTTAATAGTTAATTTATAGGTATTAATTTTGTTTTTCATTATTTGGAACAAGTTATAATTTTAAACACAAAATGTAGCATCTATTTGGTTTTTTTTTTCAACCGTTAGATATGAAATGTAGTCAAGGTTATAAACCTTACTAGATTGTAAAATTATTTTTCTTCATAAACAGATTAGAACGTAACGTTGTTTCATAACAAATAAAAAAAGAATAATATAAGGGTCAATCAACTTTTATTTGTCCGACGACAGTCGCACCCTGTCCCTAGCCAAAAACATAATTTATAATTAATAATGATGAATTAATGACTGTTATTTGTATGTGTTGTATTCCTATTACTATTTACTAATATATTAAATACAAAACATTTTTAATTTGTATGCAATTTATCTGTTTTTTATGGTTGTCCAAAGGACCAAAAGTTAGTTTTCAATAGTATCACATATTGTCCCCAAGCAACGGATCATCACAAAACTTAGCCACACGAAAAATATTACTATTATGGAATTAGTACCAATTACACAAATTCTTTTAAATGGAGGTGTATAGTGCAGAAACATAACGATTACTTATTTACTTTAAACAATTTAAGATTTTTGTTACTACATTCTACTTTTGTCCCCATAATATTTTACTCAGCGTAGGTCACCCGGACAACCGTATTTTTCTTTTTAAATGATAAAACAATTTACTAAATTTTATAAGATGAGTAATACAATATAAAAGAAAGTTATCGCGAGGAATTTGCTTGGTTTGGTTGTGTGAAGTTACACGTTGTCCAGGGGACAGCATTAGCGCAGATATTTATGAAATTATAAGAAATTTTATATATACAAAAACGGGGAATTAAAATATATGCTTTACTTAATTTAAAAAAGTGTTTGTTTTTATCATAATTCTGTCCACAATATTTATAAAATCTATTGAGTTAGTTGTCCAGGGGACAGATTTAACTTGAGTTGTCAGAATCTTAGTAAAATTTTGTAAATTAAAAAAGTGCGGCTCTGCTCTTTGTGGAATCATAAATAATAGATAAAAGATCTTTGAAATTCAATAATTAAAAGTAGACATTGAGACAAAAAATATTCATCATCGAGACATTTAAAAGTTGATTGACCCATAAAAAGTTTACTTAGTGTGTGTGGTATTTATGAACATTTATTAAATGAATGAAACTGAATCCAATCTTTGTCTTTTATTGCTAACTCCTATAGCTATATTATCGAAATATCCAATAACAAGCTTTCTATTGAGCCAAAAGACCGTTGACATACTTACTCTCTCAACTTTTGTATGTAACTTGTAATGTTTTGCCAACTTTTATATATCTTCATAGAAAAGGACACACTATATGTGCTGTAAGTTGCTAAGTATATCCCACAGACTACTTGATGCTGCAGCATCAGGTAAAGGTTTACCATGCGATGGAAATAGCACCGAAATAACAGTATTATACAAATTTCACACAAAACCTATGGAAGTTAGTGAAATCCCTTCGTAAAATAGGAAATCTTCAAACACCTGACTAGATCTAGTCAACTCAAGACACCTAAATCAAACTTGTAACACTCCGTTTTTGCGTCGAGGGTAAGACCAAAAATACTATTTGGTATAAAACAATAAAACCAAATACTTATGCTAAATAGCCTTCCTCCATTTGACTCCCACGTCTAGGATATTTTTTTTTGGAGTTATACCAGAAACTCGAAATTAAATGCGAATTATTTCAAATAAAACTCAACATTATTTACCATGGTATATTATATTCAAAAAACAAAACAGAATTTGCAACAAATGACACATGATGGTGACTTCAGATACAAGATGATATAATATTAAGTATATACGATCAAATATTTCAGAGTGAATATAATTATTATATTTACACTTAAAAGAAAACTCCCTGCTAATAAATAAAATAATAGATCAGATCAAATAGATTAATATTATTTTCATATAAAGATGCATAACATACACACACAGTCACTAAGACTTACAATTTCATTTCGTCCAACTGAGTTGATATTTTCAATACTAGCTGGTGCCCGCGACTTCGTCTGCTTTGAAAAAAAATATGAAAATATTAACACTTGGATCCGACATCTTTATCGCTGTGACGGTGGCGCCTTATTTTTTTATATTATTGGACAATCCCTCGGGAATCTACCATTTTTCCAGGATAAAAGTATTCTTTATGTTAATCCAGATAATATTTTAGCTAGACATTTTGACATAATATGAGAATAATAAAAAAAAAATACTAAAATAAAATTGGGATAGACGGTCGAAAAGGAAATTATAAGCCTGCAATGACTCTTAACATTTAAACACTCTTACTTACCTAATACTGTATTAAGTTTGATTTATTCATTATATTTTTAATCTGAACATCCAAATCGGGGTTGATGCGGACGCAGAATTGCTTGTATTTTTGGCGACGGTAACCATCTACCATCGAGTGGACCGTCAGCCTGTCTACCGACTCTAACATAAAAAAAGTTTCCTCACCTATTATGGAATTGAAACTTCTAATACTAAAGACTGCATATCGGATTGCTTTTTTTTTTCAAATTTTATTATATTATAAATATTTCCAACATACAATGTATAATTATAATATTTATAAATACCTATTAGTGTAGTATCCATATTCGAAAAAGTCTTCTAAAAACGATTTTCGTGGGACTCATCGAGTTCCTAACAATTATTGGTATGTACTTATTCAGCATGCTCTCCTGATCACGAAAAGTGCGGTAGTAAAACGGCAAAGGTGTGGAGGGGGTAGCTATGACGTCACAAAGATGGCGGTCGGGCCTATCACATTTAGCAGTTTTTCTCGATAACTACTGAACCGATTTACTTGAACAAGGTGTCGAATGAAAGAGAATAGAATACACAATATTTTATCTCATACATTAGTTTACGTAAATCTATTATTTCATAAAGAAAAATACAGAAAACTGAATTTTAAAAAATATGTACTATTTTATCTTGTAAATATCTCGCTAACTATTGGGATTTGGGAAATTTAGTTTATTTTAAGAAGTACTCCCAAGTTTATCAGAATTATAATGATGCTTGAATTATAAAGATAGAGTGATAAACAACGAAGCTATAGTCATTTATGTGGGCGTCGGCAGCGCGAAGATGGCTGTGGGTAAGGTAAAGCGGCCTGGCGGGAGAGGCAGGGCGGTAGGTATTTTTAACCGCTAATAGCTAGCTTTTGTAACTAGCAATATAAGTTGAATATAATAATAATAATAATGGTTTATTAAAAGGTCATAGGTCCCAGTAAAAAAATACAAATTAAAAAGCTTATATTACTTACTATTCATAGCGAGAATTTACTTGACCAAGATGTTCGACGAATGAAAATAGATAATGAGCTTCATTATGAACAGGGGTGTTATTTCAACAATTATAATACTGATAAAAAATAACATGTTTATACATTTTTGTTTTTTATCACTACACCCACAGCGGGATGATCGGCAACCAGCTTAGGCATCAGCTGTCAATTTCAGGGCTCGAATAGAGCGATTATAGTGTCTACCTTCCATAATACTATAAGCGGTAGTTTCCCCATAAACAAGCGAAGACTCTCGAAGACTCAAGCGTGTCTTTTTTCAGCGAAACGGAGTCCATTTGACCTGAACCCGTCTTTCCGGGGAGTGACCGTTACAATCACAGACCACCTGCAACTCCTTGGTGTAGACCTTAATGCCGATCTGAACTTTGGTAGGCATATCGAGTCCATTGCCAAAACAGCTGCCCGAAAATTGGGCATCCTTTCCAAGGTTAGGCGGTACTTCACTGCGAGACAGCTCCTTAACTTATATAGAGCACAAGTCCGATCCTGCATGGAGTACTGCTGCCACCTCTGGGATGGGTCTGCCCGATATCAGTTGGTTGCACTGGACTCGATTGAAAGGCGAGCTATGAAACTCATTGGCAACGACTCCCTTGTGGAGTCTCAACTTCAAAACCTGCAGCATCGCCGAAAAGTGGCATGCCTATCGATTTTCTATCGTCTGCACCATGGAGTGTGCGTCCATTCTCTTAGATTTGATCCAACCGGAACCGTTCCACTTGCGAAACACGAGACGCGGGCGGGGGTTTTATCCCTTCGTAGTTGAAGTTCCTCGGTCACGCACGAAGCGTTACAGTTCCACCTTCCTTGTCCGAACTGCTAAGGAGTGGAACTTATTGCCTGCGTCTGTGTTTCGCTAAAATTACAACCTCGGGGTCTTCAAACGTAGGGTAAATGGGCATCTACTAGGTAAGCGTGGTCCACCTCCGGCCGCATCTGCACCTAACATCAAGTGAGATCGCGGCCAAGCGCTACCTTGACTTATATATATAAAACATCTGCCTCAACCCAAATATCTGAAAGACCTGCGCTTCCGAAATGTTGACCAATTACACTCAGAAAATTAAGAACCCAATGAAATCCTCCAAAGCGCACAATAACGTCATTATAACGATCGTTATATCACTGGATTTGTTTAATTTTACAATAAAGAGCCTCGTCACAAGTTAAAACAGTATGCGTTTGTGGAAGAGCCTTGGTTATTTCTTTGCAACGGTTCAATACTGCTATCAGTGTGTCCATTTCATGCGCCGGATTATTAATAATCGGAGTGTATCCAATGGTCGTAATTGGGTGAGACTTTACAACTTTATTCATATCTGTCCAAGATGGTAGCACCTGATCTTTATTAGAAGATGAACGACATGTCAGCCAGACTATGTCATGGTTATATATAGGAATTTTTTTTGGCTTTCTGTGAAATACGCCTTATTCACTCAAAATCAAAATCACTTCACCCTCTATTTTCTTAGGTGGACCACGTTGAAAAGCAACTACTTACCTGTGTGCCATGAAAAGTTCCACGTCCATCAATTGTCTCTTCTAATATATCAATATTGTCTCTAGCAAATTGGAGAAAGTGTTGTCCATTTTGAGTCTGACATAAATTTTCGGGAATAAAAACTTTACCATTAAATTGGAAATCTTTTACAATGTGATTATCCAAGGAAGTGTCAATGCGCATTAACGTCATATAGCTGACGCAATTTCCTGCAGCATGTACCAAATCAATTAAGGCCCGAGACCTAGTAGCCTGATGAATATTTAATCCAATACCAATGTGCTTTGATGTGAGATTACGGTTATTATAAGCAAATACTATATCTTGTCCTAACGATAGAACTTGATTTTCAATTTCGTCGGGGTTTTTGGTATTGTCACCTAAAATTAACTTTAATAGCATTTGCAAACTATCAGGGACAATAGACGTGGCTGCTCTTTTAGTTATTTCAGTTATATTTTTTAGTCCTTTTAAAGATTTCAAGTCCCCCTTTACTTTTTGAGCAACGTGATAGAACATTCTGGTGATCAACTGGTCTTCTCCTACTTCTCCAAAAGTATCGCTTAAAAAATTGTCTTGACGTTCCTGACAAAGATTCTGCAGTTGGTGTATAGCATCAGCAATAGTTATTTTGGGAAAAATAAGGGTAGACTCATTTCGTTTGCTTGAAGAGCAGCGAGAGCGAGCGTCATGCTCCTGTGTTTATATACACAGGTAATTAAGTAATTTACCCGAAAATACTGTAATCTTGATGATATAAGGAACCCTAAGGATTTTTAATATTAGGTATAATATTAAGTAATCGTAACAACACACATATATTTGAAAATTATAATATCCAGAAATGTATTCTCATTAGTAAGAAACACCCAAAGACCATTTTAGCGATTCATATTAGCCTAAAACCGTCGTCCGCCGCACCCGCGCCAGGCGGCTCAACTGCCATCTTAATGCTGCCGACGCGCACAAAAATGACTATAGCTTCGTTGTTTATCACTCTATCTTTATAATTCAAGCATCATTATAATTCTGATAAACCTGGGAGTACTTCTTAAAATAAACTAAATTTCCCAAATCCCAATAGTTAGCGAGATATTTACAAGATAAAATAGTACATATTTTTTAAAATTCAGTTTTCTGTGTTTTTCTTTATTAAATAATAGATTTACGTAAACTAATGTATGAGATAAAATATTGTGTATTCTATTCTCTTTCATTCGACACCTTGTTCAAGTAAATCGGTTCAGTAGTTATCGAGAAAAACTGCTAAATGTGATAGGCCCGACCGCCATCTTTGTGACGTCATAGCTACCCCCTCCACACCTTTACCGTTTTACTACCGCACTTTTCGTGATCAAGAGAGCATGCTGAATAAGTACATACCAATAATTGTTAGGAACTCGATGAGTCCCACGGAAATCGCTAGCAACCTGCTTGGTTACTCTACTATATATCAAAGTTTAGTTTTGTAAAGTAAATTATATATACAATAGCATGCATTGAAAAATCTATAAAGCCTAACAGAGTAGTCACAGTAAAAAGGCTGAAAATTCAATTTATTACTGATTTTGAAGTTTTTTTAGTACAATTGTATTCATATTACAAAAAAGTGCCCAATGTGCCCAACGTGCCCAAAAAAAAAAAAAAAAAACATTTCCCGCCTAAACACTCAACTCTTTTATAAAAATGCAACACATACCATTTTATCATTTCATTCATACTAAAACGATGAATCTGTCGTGTCGTCCGGGGTCCTTATTTGCATTAGCGAAAAGTTACCAAACGCGAACCCTCTATTCCTGGCCGGTTTCCGGAACCGAAATTTGAACCTTTGTCATTTGTCTTCGCCGTCGACCTGTTTCCTGAACTGCATCGCGTCGTTGTACGCCTTTTTGACCGCTTTCCTGTCGGTGGGTTTCCTCGACTCGGTCAGTTTCCCCTGATCTATGGCCTTCTCTATGCCTAGTGGCTCCAGTTTGGCCGGCGGCAACCATTGCCAGGTCCTCTTCACGTCGAAGAAAAGCACCAGATAGAGGATGGGCTCGTGCGAGTGATTCTTCTTTAGATTGAGCACGTCCTGAGGCGGCACCGGCAGAGGCACGCCGTTGTATATGAAGCCCTTTGGTATTTTCGGATCGATTATTAGCGCTGGATACCACGGGTAACCTCTGTAATCAATTTTTATGCTTTGTTTGTAAAGGTTGTTGACTTTGGAACCTTGTGTCTATTACCAAAATCGGGGAAATTTTTGTATATATTGAATATATACTAGACATAAAATATATACATAGTTTATTTCAAACACTGACTTATACAAAAATAACAAATACAAAACAATTTATTAATATACTTAAGAATAGGTAAAAAAAGGGTGTAGGGACCTATTAAGTATAAAAATACTTGTGTAAGGAGTTATTGAAAACGATAATATATTTTTTACACTCACCTGCACTTGGCCCATACAAGCTGTAAAGGCTCCAATTGCATATCTGTTGGTGGATTTTTCACTGGCGTTTTGGATGTCGAAGACCTGGTGCCGCGACCCTAACAACAAATCAAAATAAAATTAGCATTTCTGTGCGTGAGTGTGTGTATGTGAGAGAGAGAGAGTGCGTACACGTGTGGGCGCGTGTGCTTTGAGCGTGCACGAATTCGCGTTTGTATGTGTGTGTGTGTGTGAGAGAGAGAGTGCGTACACGTGTGGGCGCGTGTGTTAGTGTGTATGTGTGTGCGAGAGTGCGAACACGTGTGGGCGCGTGTGTTGAGAGTGCACGTATTCGCGTGTTTGGGTAGGCGTGTGTGAGAGATTGCGTACACGTGTGGGCGCGTGTGTTGAGAGTGCACGTATTCGCGTTTTTGGGTAGGCGTGTGTGTTTTTGTGTGTGCGTGTGCGCGCTTACCTTGGTAGGAGTAGTTGGGTCGGGTGTGTGTAGCGTTCGCGTACTACGACGTGATCGCCTTCTATCCGCCTCGCCGCCCTCCATGTTTGAATCCAGTGTTTCATTGTAACTAGAACTAAACAGTTAACTCTCGTCATCATCATTACAGAATACAAAAAAGTATCCTCGACTCAGGTCAAAAACTATGTGTATGCAATATTTCATTTATATATATTATTAGTAGTATTAAGTTATTAGTAGTATTAACTAGTATAGTGAGACTCACCCGTCACTAGAAGAGAAAGATCCGTCACGGTCGGACAGGTCGTCGTCGTAATGCGTGCAAGAGGAACAAGATTGCGACCATCCAGAAGAACTCGATGACGATCTGTTATTAACATAGTACAATTACAATCATTATTAACATTACAAATAGACAAAACATAAAAAATCATTACATTACATTATATTACAAAAAAATCTAGTAGTGGCCAGGCACACTGCGTTTCTCAGTCATTTGCAGCCACCCCCTTACAGGAGACCACCGTGAAATAATAAGCATATGTGCTGTTGTGTTTTAATCCCACAACTGTAGCTTGTGTTATAGGCGGCGGTAGCCACCTCCCATCCAATGGACCGTCAGCTTGTCTGTCGATCTTAACATAAGAAAAAACCGTTTTCACTTTTGACCATATTGCATATTGCAAGTTAAAAATAAATAAATAAATTCACACATTCCACACAGCACTATCTAGTTCCAAAGTGAGCAACTTAATGCTTGTTAATTATGGATACCAAACAGACTATGATAATATTACATACAATGCTTTTTTTTGTAAATACATACATTATTACAAAAATACAAAACATCCATGACTCAGGTACAAAGGTAAATGTTAACACATAAACATTTGCCCCTAGCGGGATTCGAACCCGCGACCGTTTGGTTAACAGCTAGGGTTACTAGCCACTAGACCAAACGTGTCGTCATGTTCCTTATGTTTCTTATGTATGTTCCTTTATGTACTTTATGTGGGGCAAAATTTGTGTTTTAAAATTATTATTTTTTAATATAATTAAATCTTTTGCAATAAAACGCTTCCGTTTTTAAATAATTCTTGAGTTTTCTTGGTACCTGGACAGAGCTAGATCGCTGTCGCTGCCCAGTTCCCCTTGCGGGCCACGGTACTGAAGGAACGAAGCAGGTACCGCCGATTCGCTCCCGCCACCGCTTGCACTGCGACCCGCGCCCGACAACGACCTGCGTTCACACTCTAACATTACATACCTATTCTATGCTAAGGCAAATGGAAAATTAAGCTGGCTTTTTAATGCCAAATATATAATAACTAGCTGGTGCCCGCGACTTCGTCCGTGTTCTGGCAATGATGAAAGCTATTGCCATGATGAAAGGCCTTGCCATGCCATAACGTCAGTCAGCGCCGGCCCTTATAAAACTTTGATTGATTGATAGATGATAGAAACATCAACATGAAATATTACAGATGAAAGTCACAAGAAAGCAGAGAGATACTTAAGATGTTAAGCAAAAGATCAGCACTGTACTACGCGTGCGAGTTAACTCTGCACCTCGCAGGAATGCGATTTATTTTAAAACTAAAGAGACTAAAGAAACTAACGAGACTTTGTGCGAGTTGAAAAATAATAAGCAATAATATAATGCTTGACATATTGTTGCTATAACACTTTGGCCAGACGTTAGTTTTTTATTTTATTTTAGACGTCCACTATGTCCTTTTTTGCATTCCTGACAACGTGTATTGCAAAATTTCATGATGATCGATTGAACGATAACAGACAGACAGACAGAGTTTCTTTCACATTTATAAATATAATAAATTTGTAAATATGGATATAAAGTGTCGTTATTTTTGTTTCTTTTTTGCACGTCATCGAAGCGAGGTGCAGGCAGAGTTAACTCGCGCGCTTAACCCTGGGGCCACGAAAACAACGCTCGAAGCGAGTTCGAGCTTGGCGCCGGTTTCGTGGCCCGGGTCCTTTCCTGTGTGGCTTACCTGAAAAAGTCTGGCGAAGAGGCGGCTTTTTCCTTGTCGTGCTTCCTGGGGCGCCCTCTGCCCTTTTTCTTGGGCGAGCTGTCCGCCGACCGACCGACGCTGGAAGACAGCGTCGGCAACGAGGCTACATACAATTCATTCATACTTACAGAACAAATTGTTAACCACTTTGCAAATTTTTATTACTTCTTTTTAACGTATCTATACAAATCATGTCGGACAATATAGGCATATAATACTTTTGGCATAGATTCCTTTTAATAAAATATTAAGTATAGGTGTAGTAAGGTCAAGAAGAAAACGTAAACAATGTTAACAAACTCGACCCTCTCCCTTTTCCTCACACGAAGCGGCTGGCGCTATCTGTTTCATGGTATAGCCATTCATCTTGATAACCCTTGAAAACATAGATAAATGATTTGTCTCGCTGCGCTCGACTAGATACCGCCGTCGTATTTGTAAAATGCGGCATAAAATAGTACGCCGATTCGGCGTACTCCGAGCCAGTCACACTGCAAACTGTCTGTGATGTGCACGTGCCGAATGTTTTATTAAATTTTAGGCATAATAAAATACCAGTTTGCGTAGTGAAACTGTGTAAAAAGTGATAAAAGTGACGATTTTTTACACCCACTACAATAAAAAGTTGCCACATTTTCGGAGCTATTGCTTTTGGATAGCGCTCTATCTAGTCGAGCGCAGCGAGACCAATCAATTATCTTTGACTTTTGCTGACAATCAGTATTTGAAAACTCGCGATTAAAAAATTATATAATCTTTAAATAAAATAAAATACTTAGTTAAAAATAAAATATATAAAATAGTTAGTCTTGAGTTATTTATCAACGCAGAGCCTGAACTGAACCACATGGGCTACAGATAACTCATCAAAAGCTAAACCAATTTAACAATTTGCTCGGTGTTCACAAATTTTCCATAATATACGACAAATAAATAATTTTTATACTAACGTCTCTCTTCCATTCTGATTTTATCTGTCTAATGAACGAGAAGGCTTAATGACTAGATAATCATAGTCTGCTAAAATTCAAGACTTACTAATTGGTCTACTATGGTATGAAAACTGTCTACGATGTAATGTAACTTATAAAAAAAAAACTACTATCACTTACCGTCCGAGCCGAAGCTTTTTGGAGGTGTAGCCGCCGATGGCAACAAAAGTGTTGGCTTTCTTAATCCACCCATTAGGCTAAGACCTAAAATTTTATAATTCGTTCCCATACAAACGACACTTTATTGACCGTTTATTACTATTAAAAATTGAATTAACAAATTATTTCCGGTCACCTACTACTTTAAAAAGACACATTGAGATTGAAGAATAATTTAGACAAAGTTATTAGTGAGCTTATGAAGAAAATTTTAGATACATTTTTGATAACTAATTAATATCTAAACTGTTACTGAATTGATTAATTTGCAACACAAATAACTTTAATAAACTTAACTTAACTTTAACTTAAATTTAATTAACTTAAATAACACTTTTTTAAGTTTTGTCCCTAAAGAAAACAGGAAAGAGAAAATGTACTAACTGGTTGTGTTATCTGCTTTTATGGGTGATTTCTCCGGTGTGACCAGTTTGTGTGTTCGTTCAACACTCTTTCTGACAGTCACCGGTGTTTCTGAGCCGGACGTTGGAGTTTCTGAAAACAAATTGGTACAAAATTCATTTTGGGCACAGATTGGGAAACCTTTGACAAATAATGTATTAGCATAAAATATTTCAAATTGATTTCTTAGTTAACAATCTTTTGGGGAACAAGAATTGAAATATGTACGTCTTTGGAACCGGTAATGGTAGGACTTGAGGCTTAAATGATGATTTTTTATATAGTCGCAGGTTATTTCGGTGAATTTCGTACTCGTATTCGGTAATCTCGCAGTTTTCTCTATGGAGAAAGCTATGAGCTTTCTTACGAGGCCCATAGAGAATTTTGTATGAGAAGATGTTACAATGTGATGATACAATGTTACTTACAATGTGGGTAATATAACTACTTACCGTTGTCTGCCACGTGTCTGTGCGCGGAGAGATCGACGCGTCCCCTCCCCCTGCCTCGCCTCCCTCGTCCCCTGCCTCTGCCGCGTTTCGTCCCCGACGCACTCGTCCCGCGACCCGACCAACTTGCCTCTGGGGTCACGTCACGCTTCACACCACACACATTTTGTCAACATTAGTCTTAGGTCATTACTATACACCAGTAGGATGTGAGTAGGATACTAGCTTCATACTCGTTCGCGATTCGAGGTTCGTGCATTACGCGACTGAAAATTAGCCTAATTTTATCATAATTATCTAATGCAATGCAATATTTTATAGTTTTTGGACGACAAGCATGCACAAAGACTTCTAGAGTAATTGTGAAGCAAGTCCTTTACAATTAATCTTGAAAAGAAGCAAGGAACAACTATTACTATATTGTAGTTACCGTGATTATGTCTTCGTCCGAGTCGGCTCGCGGTGCGCTGCGGCGACGAGAACTACGCGCTCGTGAAGTAGCGCGCTCGCTTCGGCTCTCTAATAAATAGCAATCATAATAAAACGCTCATGAAAAGTACTAAAGTCAGCGTATACACCACAGAGTAAAGAATCGCCACGCCGTGACGCCATATCCTACTAGAGACGGCACGGTCAACACTATCCATTTGGTTGATCGCGCTTTAAAACAAATTTGCATATTAGACATTGGCACAAGCTTGATTTGTTTTTTTAAATAATGAGGACATTTCCGAGCAATGTTACAAAATAATATTAAGTAGGATATTATAGTGTAAATAAGTTACCCAGTGTGTTGTCGCTGTCGCTGGTGACGCGTGCGGCGGAGGGCCTCGGGGGCGGTGTGGGCGGGGCGGAGGGAGCAGGGGACGCGTGGCGGGGACCGGGCGAGGGGACAGGGTTGCCACCGGCCAGTTCCCGAAGTCCCGCCTCGCGCAGGTCGCGTCTCGCCTGTCGGAACAGGGGCGCGCATTGCTCGCGCATCTTCACGCCGGCCCTGAAACTCAACACAGCTCAGTCACTACAGTTCATTTTGATGCAAGGTATTCCATTAGGGACCACATCAGTGTGCCCGCTATTACAAACATGTAAAGTTTCCACTCCACTACAATATATAGAGAGACAATGACCTATTATATACCAAGCTGAGGTATATAATAGGTCATCATAAGTGACTACTGTAAGGCTTTACAGTAGACTTTCATTAAACATTTTCGTAGTTCATAACACAAGGATAGTTATTATAGTCAACTATTATACCATTTTGTATTGCTTGAGATATGATTTCAAACATCGATCATCCTAATTTGAGTGATATCCTTCAGAAAAAGTAAAAAATAATAATATTATTTGCACAATTACTATCGAAAAAAAATGACATTGTACTCACTTGTAGAATACAGTGTCCTTGTTGTTGTAAGTGAGACAGTTCTCAATCATCAATTTGAAATCCGCCTCCATGTCGTCTATGGTTTTGTAAGCGCCACGATCTAGCTTCTTGCCCATAGTGCTCAGATCCATTGGATGCTTCACTATGGTACTGTAATCCGGTACCTAAAACAACACCATGTACTTATTATATTCCTGGTTATGGATAAGAGATTGGGAAGGGATAGGCTCACTCACCGCTGTTATTTCACGAAATCCTGCCGGGATTCAAACCCGGGAACCGTAGAACAGAGCGTTAAGGCAAGCACCCTAACCACTCATCCAAAGGGCTCTTCAAAATTTATTCAAACAATCACAAAAATCACAATAGTCTTGATATTGACACTTTATAGAGTAAGATCCCCAGGATCCCCAGACTAAATTTATTTTCTAAATAGCATAATGTGGGCAAATCGAGTGTTTTCCTAGATAATTTGAATGTATGCTATCCGTTTAGTTAGGCTAAGCGGTCCTACGAGTGACGTGATTTCTTTTCTTTCTCGAAAGTGTTTGCAACACCTGAGTATTTCGTCCCAGATTACTACCGGTATTTACCTCGTTGAGGTCGACGGGCTCCGTGAAAATGTCGCTGGAGTCTCGCTGGCGTAGCAGCCGATGGAGCTTGTGGAGGGCGGCGCGCTCGGGCCTAAGGGAATGCATCACGCAGCGCTCCCACACGCGAGTGTACTCCGCCTTGAGACGCTCCCGCTTGCGGACCAGTTCGCACAGTAACCTAAAACCACAATGGCGTCCCTGTCAAACTATTTAGATCCCAATATTTTGAACTTAGCGAATAGTTCACTGCTGAGAACCATTTGTCGAACTACGACCTCTTAATAAAATATCATGTGTGCAGCAATTAGAATTTGTTATGTGCAAAATTTAGTTTATTGACATAATCTATACATATGATAAAATCTTAAACGAGCCATATCTGTACATTAAATATTTTTGAAAAAGAAAATACAATGAACACTTAATTAATCACCTATAAAATTGTAAACACATGAGACTAAATACCATACCTAGCTCGCTCCAAGTCTTGACGTATCCTTTGCCAATATTTCAGTTGGTTACATAACTCCCTCACATTTACTGTGCCATCTTGAATGCCTCGAGTGCCTGTAATGTATCACAACAATCATAATATTATTTATGTAAATTGAACTTAAGGAAGAGAAAAATTATAGGCTCGACATTAAGAGAATAAAAGCGAGACCAAGCTCACGAATCGACATAACGGGAACATACCTGCTTGTGTTTATAGCAGTATCCACTTACAATCAAATGGACTTAAAGGGAATAAAAGCGAGACCAAGCGTTGACGTAATCGCACGCGGGAATCTCGATTTAGATACGATAGATATAGAGTACGTTTCTTCTTGCAGCGTCTTTTGTAGGCTAATATAGCGTCAATATTTAAGCTTTTCTAGGGGAGTGCTGCATCTGTTACGATAGTAACTATTATTTAATCTGTGACCAAGCTCACGAATCGACATAACGGGAACATAACTGCTTGTGTTTATAGCGGTATCAACATATAATCAAATGGACCTTTTATTTGAAAGAAAACTGACCGTGATGAGTTGTTAGACTTTGCAAGCGACGCAAGAGGGGGACTCCGTTTCGGCTGTGACGCTTGAGGGTCCAGTAGGCTAGTAGTCGCTTGATGAGGTGGGCTCTTGCCGCTGGTGGGCCTCGGGCAAGTGCGGCAATTTCGGCCACTCTCGCCGCAGGCAGAGTTGGCACTAGAACAACGGGTGCCCATGTTCGCTTCATGGCCAACACGCGACGCGCCTAAAACCATAAGACATTAACAGTTTAACGCTTAACAGTTAAAGAGCTTAACAATTAACAGTTAAGTTTAACGCTTAAGAGCGGAGAGCGCTTAACAGTTTAACGCTGCGCGCGTACTGACAGTAGCAGTATTTGCCCCGAGTATTGAATAGTGTATTTTAAAAAAAAAACATATACAATAGACCTTAGTTAGTATTTCACAATAATATTTATTTTCTTACATACTTAAGCATTGTTTTAGTTCCACGTATTGTTTTTGTGAATTTGTAGAAATAGCACAAAATAATTATAAAGCACAAAATGCAACATTTTTATAATATAGATAATTTACATATATTTGAAAAATAAATAAATAAATAAATATTAATTCCTGACTTGTTTAATCTTGTCCCTTCCTTTTTGCCTGATCACTGACAAGTCTGTTGATTTTGTATCCCCCTCCGATTCTAGAGCACGTCTTTCCTAAAACAAAAAAAAAGTTTATTTATCGCAACTTACTTAATCAATACATACATATTATAAAAGAAAAACGCTGTCCGCTTCTGTCTGTTTCTGCGCTAATTGAAGAGGAATATAATATATATTTATATATGAGATACATGAATTATATATTTACTTGTAAAATGTGAGCTGGTGTGTGAGCGTCGCAGTATGCCATCTTGGCTACCTGAACCGGTTGACTTGGGTCCCTTCCGGCACCGGCCGCCTCCATCTTCATGTGTAAACTATAATCAAAATGTAAGTTTTATCATTAAATTTTTTCTAATATAAATAACACTCCATCTGATTTCACGAGTGATTGTTTTTAATTGATTAACTTAGTATAAAAAAACAATTACATATATATTAAGTATAAAATCTTAGACTTTTTTAAATGGGAGTGAAAAAAATACTGCAACAAGCAAAATTACAAAATACAAAATTCAAAACGAAGTATGGACCGCAGACGAGAAAGAAGCTCTCTAGACCGTCTCTGGAAGGTCTACTAAGCATTGTGTTCTGTCTGCTATTGTTTGTTTTCATTAAAGGCGTATTACGCTAAACGGTATTCAGGGCCCGGTAGTCAGGGAGGGAGTGGCCCCTTGCAAGGGTGTCGATTATTACACTGCACTGAACACGCAACCGCTCTCTACGCTGGCCGCGAGACGACTGAGCTGCCTAACTGCCCTAAGTGTTATTACACTACTCGATCGTAAGGCAAGGCTGCCGGGACAGTCCGGTCGCCCTAGTTAGGGACCCTTACACCAGGAATTCTATTACACTGCCCTAGATAAGGGTAAGGGTCCCTGAATAAAGTGTAGTGTAATACGCCTTTTATGTAGTCTATGGTTATGTTAGTACCCCGCTTGCTGCGCACAGGTGACGTGGAAGGCAGAGTAGCAATTGGCTCGGTGGCATTGAATGCATGCGCCTGCGCCGCGTTGCTTGCACACCATACATTGGAGTTTCCATCGAGCGGCCGGAATCATTTCGATTGAATCTAAACAACAAATTTATTTATTTATTTATACATTCATTCAAAATCGACAGCTCTTAATATACAGCTAACAGACAAAAATAAATATAACTAACAGTCAATTACGGATATTATTATATTTGTATAATGGGAATAAAAAAGGAAAAAAATTAAAACTAAATATTATAGTAAAACATTTTTTTTTTTCGGATAAAAAGTATCCTAAATGTTAATCCAGGTAATAAACTATCTGTGTGCCAAATTTCATCCGAATCCGTTCAGCCGTTTTTGCGTGAAAGAATAACAAATATCCATACTTACACAATCTTACGCATTTATAAAATTTGTAGGACTACATAATAATTTTAATTAATTTAAGTATACTAAAATATTTATCTAGATATTTTTAATATCTACAAAAAAAAAACTTTATAATAAATTTTCGATAAATTTTTAGTTTTATTTTATTTATAGTTAAAAAATGATACCTATTGGTTCCAAGAAGACAGTGTTAGCGAATCTAACTTCAGGTATCCACAGAGCACAAACCACATGCGCCCACGTTCCTTGGTCTGTTTGTTTGAATGCACCTGAAACATAACAAACACTCTTTGCATTATATATACATATATGTGGTTTGTAGAAGCAGAGCACAATGCTTTCCTCTCATAAATCTGGCAGCAGCCAGTGTAACCATGCAACATGTAACATCACATAAATAAGGAATTCCTGGCAAATATAAATATTATATGTATAATATATGCCTCACGAATAGATGTCGCCCAGAAGTCGAAATTCGACAATATTACTCATATAAAAATTAACGTTTAAGACAAGGATAAACAGTCATGAAACACGAAGGGTCAAAGGGCTTAAACGCTACCAAATTTGGTAATATAATTGAATAAAATAAAAGGCTAGCCCCTCACTGGAAGAGTTAGTTTTACAAGTCAATAGAAAGCTTGGCTTATGGTTGAGAACAGATTGCTAGATATTAATAATATAAAAATATTAGCTTTCTCTAGTCTTTCTTCATATAAACTGTTAGTATAACAAACACACACCTATGTAGGTGGAAGTTTCTTAAAAAGTTATAGCATATAGATGATGAAAATGTATTACCTCCTGTATTTGGACATAGGACACAATTTACTAGTCGTGATGGTGATTGAAGACATCTTCTACACAACCACTGACCTTCGGGTATGTATGGCACCTGCGAACACATATCAACAGGCCCAATAATAAATAACCTTTAGAGCTTATCTTCATTATGCATGACTGCATTCTACCAAACTAGCAGTTAAGACTTAACTGTTAAAAGCACGTTCTGACCTTAGACACTGTCTTAAATATAACTTTATTTTAGAGGAGCGCAAGGTATGAAATATGTATAATTAGCCGAACCAGACCATGCTTCAGTCTTATATTAACTCAGCTGCCATAACAATGGCTAACTTCCATTTGAAATGTGACAGCAGTTCTCGTTGGCGAGTGAGTTCTCCTTGCTTTTGGCAGATGGCGCCGTAAAAAAAGCAATTTTCTCGCGATCCAGATTTATATTATTACGTGAAAAATTGATATGATCAAACCTTGAAGCAGATTGCATATTGTTCAAGTCAAGTCAATCCATCGGGTAGTTTTCGAGTTTTTTAATAATAAACAAACCAACACAACATTTTTATATATATAGATAAGTTGACTAATGACTAACTTACCCCATAACAGTCCTGATGTACAGCCAAATTGCACATATCACAGAACAGTATAACATTAGTGTTCTGACATTCCCCGTCCATGCAAATACAGCAAACTGCATCTTCGTCTACTGTAGCTTGTGTTTGTTGACCACTTTGGGTAGCCTATGCAAATGTTATTATAATTATAATATTTATTGGCATTTTATATAAATACATACATACATGGGAGTGTAAAACTGTAATTTTTAAAGAAAAACACTTTTCTTTGAGCACTTTATTGTGGTTATTCTATCATTCTGAAACCAAAACTAACTAACCATAGAAATAGAGCTACTATAATTATTATTTTCGCATTTCTATTTCTTTTTTGTCCCTTTTTGGACATCTGTAATTATCTGTAACATATTTCAATCCGGTTTGACTACTATGATAAGATTTTTACCATATAGTGTGAGCGAACATAGCTAGTGTTGCACACAACTATGTTCACTCACACCACAGCATTTTTTTTTTTCAGATTCCACTAATTTAATAATCAAAACTTCATTAATATTAACAATTTTTATTTGTCTATTGTACATTAATCAATTTTCTACAAGTATTAATAATAATATTAGGGCAGCAATTCAAAAAGGTCATCCATTTTAAATAGGTTAAATCCATTTCATTCAATGAGTCCTATTATTAGGAGATTATCCCAACTTACTTGAAAATAAGATTCTTTCTCAAGCCTGTCCATAAGTAACTCCAAAGTGTCAACGGAGACTGGTGGTAATCCTTGTTTAACTCTAGTCTTATTGATGATGGTCAACCAAGCAGTGTCCTCTTCATCAACATCATATTCCACTTCACCGTCAAGTTCTTCAGCTGACTTCTCAATGAAACGAATGTACGCATTTGGTCTAGGTGGTGCATCGCACACTCTTTCATTGTAATCAGGGATTACCTATAAAAGAAAACAAACAATATAAATCCTACTGACATTAGAAACTAGCTTTTGCCCGCGACTTACTCTGCACTCCTTTTTAGGTGTTAAATAATTTATTCAATCTTCATTTTTAATCTTAATCAAATAATAATAATTTTTTGTTCCTCTTATCTGCAATCAGTCTGTCAACTATAAGCAGATATGCCTGAATATGTCAGCGAATCACTTAGAGATTGACCTTCTTGCGAGTGTCACTCTATCTTAGAAAACATTTATTTGTTCATTTTTCTTCCCGCCACTTTAATCTTCTAATAAAATAAATTAATAAAATTTTAATTACCTTAAAACTTGCTTCGGGCAGTTTAACGTGAGGCTCCACAGGAGGTTCAACAAAAGGGATAGGTTTCTCCAATTCAGCATTTTTTCTTTGCCATTCTTCCAGTGATATAATGGGCAATGGTTGGTCGATGGGAATTCTGCTTATTTTACCATCGATCTCAAACTGCACCACTTTCTGAGCTTCAGCAAATGTAAGAGCTTCCTTAGGTGGGCTTTGCAGAGCTATGTCTCCAGTCGGCACTGGGTTTTTCCAGCGTCCTTTCTTACGAGTATTAGCAACGGCTGGTGTAACCGGAGTAGGGTTGTCGTGATCATAATTCACCAAGTGATATTGCAGTCCGCATAAACTTTTATATACTTTGTCACACTTTTCAAGCGGGCATTGATACGGCGGAGGCCGGTTTTGACGTAATTTCTTGCAAAATTCCAATACATCAAAATCCAAGCCCATTTTAGACGTTACAATATGTTTCCCATTAGTTTACTTAATCTCGCTATTGGAATTAATGGTAAAATAATCAATTAATTGAAATATAATATTGAAAAGCCTAAAGTGAAAGGCAGACAACTGGCCATAGAGTAACTTATAATAATAATACAACTGACAAACACAGCCAGAGACACACTGACACACTGACAGAAAAAAGACAAATCTCAGAAAAATAATACAGACAGCCACAGAAAAGAATACAATATTCTCAAATATATACTTCAAAAATAGTAGACTACTAATATTAGTATATTAGTCTATGTGTCATATAACGATGACAGACAGACCAAGTAAATAAATAATGAAACTTTCTGCCTCTCACCTCAGCCGCTTTAGTTTGAGTTAATAATGGACTCCCTAGATAGAGCGTATAATTTTTATATGGAAATTGTCAATTGTCAATTTGAGAGTCGTACTTTGCATGCTTTGCATTATAATAATGTCCATGCTAGAGCCACTGAGCCGCACTGAGCTAATGGTACTGCCACAGAACAAAACATTCAACAAAAAGTCAAGAGACTGCAATATAAAAAAAAACCACAGAAAATTCAGGAAAATTCTAGTTGCTGTCATTCTATCCTACTTTGGCATTGGCAAATAAATCTGCTATTTGTGGTGTGTGTACATTATTTATTGTGTGTGATTTGATTTTGATTATAAGTGAAAGTTTTAATCAGTCGTTCAGGCATTTCTTCCTTTTATTATTGTTGTGCCAGCAAGTATTTTGTGCAGTGGAATATTGCGGATTATTAGATAACAAATAATTGAAAAATAAATATTCAATGTACAGTTAAAATGGCTCTCTACAACTATTCGCCTTACCAATACAATCAATCCGATGAGCTAGCCCAACAACTGTTTGCTCAACAAGCTTTGGCCTCTTCATTACCTCGTAATCATGAAGTGCCTGATTCTCATGGTATGCCGGCCTCTCATCCTATGCCGACTCCTACGGGAGCTCCCTGGAACATTCAGGGTATTCCCTGGGGCATGCGATCTCCGCCACAGCTGATGAATTTTACCGGACAACCACCAATGATTCAAGAGAAATTACAGACACCAGTTTTACATACAAAACGAAAGAGTTATGATATAGAAGCACCTATGTAAGTATAAAATAAAAGGTCAAATATATTTTAAAATTGCGCAGCGCAGGATGTCCACTGGTCTTATTGGAACATTGCGGGGGAGGCCTATGACCAGCATGTTATAATTTTTGAATTTTAAATATATCTGGCTGGTATTTAAAAAGAACTAGATTATTTAAAATGAGAAAACGAATTGTAGAATTTTTAAGTCAGTGAAAAATTTGGTTTAGTATATTTCTAGAAGCGATATTGAAAAGAGTTTTATAAGAAGTTGTATTTTTAAGTGCTGTACATAATATAATTTTCATGTTGTAAAATTTGATAGTTAAATAAACGAAGAATGATGTGCACAGATAAAACAGAAATTTGATTTAACCATCCTCACCGGATCCTTTGAAAGTTTAAAGAAGATTATACTGATTTTTTAAGATTTAAAAAATAAAATCACACCAGTAACACAGCAGTGGAAGTCTTGCGGCTGAGATGATGATGATTTGTATATATTATATTTTTAATAATAACTCACATACGAAATTCTGTAATTTTAAGATAACAAGATTAGGAAAGGACAGGGAAATGTGCTCCTGCATCCTCTTCCTACTCAACAAAACAGAATAGCACACATGCTATTATTTAACAGTGTTTGGTTTTCTGTTAGCAAGTGATTACTGCCACCAGACTTGGTGCCCAAATAACTGAGAAATGCAGTAAACTTATACAATAATTCTCTGTATCGGAAGTAAATTCCTAAGTCGCATCACATTTAGCAATTTATTGAGTACGCACAATAAATGTCTGAGTGTAAGCATGTAACGAGTTGGTCTTGTAACATAAGTAGATAATAAAAGCGAAACTTTTGCTTTCTTTGATAGGACTTAAGAAGAAAAAGTATACCAGTAAATAGAGCGTAAATTACTTACTCGTAACTAATGGCATCAAGTATTTTTTTAAAAAATGGACTTGGGATCATAGATGAATGATTGGTCTCGCTGCGCTCGACTACTGCCGTCGTACTTGTAAAATGCGGCATTAAATAGTACGCCGAATTCGGCGTACCTGAGCCAGTCACACTGCAAACTGTCTGTGATGTGTAGGTACGTGCCGAATGTTTTATTAAATTTTAGGCATAATAAAATAGTAGTTTGCGTAGTGAAACTGTGTAAAAATATAATAAAACTGGGTAGTAAAAAGTGATAAAAAGTGACAATTTTTTACACACACTACAATAAAAAGTTGCCACATTTTCGGAGCTATTGCTTTTGTATAGTACTCTATCTAGTCGAGTGCAGCGAGATTATTATCTTTGCTTGGGATATTATACATCCAGTTAGAGAATATGGATTACTAATACGCTTGCAATATTTTGTAGACCAACAAAGCAACTTATAACAGAAGACAAAATGGCTGCTCATTTGAACGGTCTCCATATATCATCAGATTACACCACACATTCACTCCAAAATGAAGAGGTCATGGATGTAGCCATGGAAACACCGTCGGTTAGCGAGAGGCTCAAAGGGCACACCATAGTACTATCAGATGAAATAAAGAAAATAAGAGATACACCATTGATACCAGCGGCTCTGATAGAAAGGTAAATGCGAAAGAAAAATCGAATTTATCTTATTAATTTACTATCTGTTGCTCGCGAGTTTGTCTGCCTGTAACTTTATAAAATATAGCATACTTACATTAAGGTTTTTTTTATTTTTATTTTAAACATGATTTCTTATATTGATTCATTTGCAGATTGGAAAAGCCATGTATGTCGTTGGTTCTTTGGAAACCTAAAGAGAATTTAATTGAGAAGCAAATTGAACCCAAAAAGAAGGAAGAAGATGAAACCGAAACCCACGAACCCGTACAGACAAAACGAAATGGTTTACTAGTATCAGAATATGGAGAGATGGACATTGAAATGTAATATTAAGTATAAAGTGATTGAATGAATTGTTTATGAATGAATGGTACATCATGTTGCAGTTTTAAACAGCCCATAATTTTTTTTTATCTATAACGAAATGTCTGTCTCTTAAAACATCAAATATTTTATTTCTAATAGCATTTAGGGTCTTCAATCTAAACATCATAACTGTGTTTTAATTTGACGAGGATGTATGTATTTGTACCGTAAAGTCTGATTAATATTATTATTGTTAAATATAAATATAAGTTTTTGTAACCAAAATTTTGTTTTATTTCTGTTGTACTAATTTGGCGAAGGTAGGGTAAAGTTTTGGTTCAATATCAAAATATTTTCTCTCATATAAAATAAATTATTTAAAAAAATCTCATATCAAGATTGATTTCATATTCAGTGTGAGTGAATACCTTACACCTTACACAATAATATAAAAAAAAATATTTTTCAACTAACTTACAATCCTACCAATATTACAAATTATATGGATTCATGGATGTTTATTACTCTTTCACCTAAAAACGGTTTAAGGATTTGGATGAAATTTGGCACAAAGATAGTTTATTACCTGGATTGGATTAACATAAAGAATACTCTTACCTGGAAAAATGTTAATCTACTATTTAGTTTGTGATAGTGGCGGCGCCAGTCTCGTCACAGCGATATAGATGTCAGGTGTTATAACAAGTTTTTATATTTTTCATTTATCGACGTGGACGAAGTCGCAGGCACAAGCTAGTATTAAATTAAATTAATTGAACAGTGGAAATATTAAATTTATATCAATTTATTGTTTCTTGCGACAACTTCGCAACTGCACAGACGCTTCAGCGATTGTACTGATTTTATGAGGGAATAAAAATAAATAGCTATTTGTTTAAAATATCTTTTAATTATCTTTTCATTCTATAACAGTTAAGTTAAGATGTCTTCGATCACAAGTATTTTAACACAGTCAAGAACATCAGTAATTATATTATTTTTATATACATACCTACTTACATAAAAATATTGAAGACATAAACTTTGTGGTCTATTTATTTGAGTTGCCTCTTTTTGCTACCAGAGAAGAGATTATAGCTGTAGGTAATTCTAAGTATAAAAAAATCTTTCACAGGTTCAGAATACTAAACTTCATTTACTTAATTTGATATTTTCTAAACATACCTACATATCATATTATTGTATATTTTAAAACAAATTACAAATACAAACATATTTGTTTCCTATGTCTTTTTTATAGATCTATATGTCCTACCTACACTCTGTTAATAAATTATCATAATTAAATATTAACTACCTAATAAGTAAATATTTTCTGCTTAATTTATAAAACTTACAAACTTAATGACATTAGTACATATCAGTAGGTATCACTTATTGCGATAATACTTGTAAAAAATTTCATATTTACAAATTGAACAGTTTGTAGCACCATAAATTTCCGTGTAGTATCAGTAGTACGGTTGTTTGTTCGGTTGACCGAACTAATGAAACTTTTTAGTATCAGTAGTACGGTTGATAAAAATCACCGAACAAATGACACTTTTAAAGTTGCAGTAGTTCGCATAAAAATTTAATTAAAATTAAAGGATACAGGTAAGTAAGTAATTATCTTTTTATATTTAACTAACAACTAAATACAAGTACAAGTTTTGTTTAAATATTAATTATTACCTACAATAAGTTTGTACTAGGTAGGTACCTAACTGGCCATTTTGATCCTTTCGCTATAAACTCAAAAACTACTGCACCGATTTTCATGCTGTTTTAACTAATGGATAGAGTGGTTCTCGAGGAAGGTTTTAGTATATAATTTACAAAGTTACGCGGGCGGAGTCGCGGTCAGCAGCTAGTTAATAATAAAAAGTATAGATAAAAAATCGAAAAACCCGAAGGTTTCTTTTTACATTAGAATTTGTAAACTTGTTTTTTTTTTCGTTATTGGACACCTAAAACATTTTTTAACGTAGTTGGGTAAAATATAAGTAAAAACTAATGGAATTTCTACTCCGGAAAGGTCGCATTCGGGTGAGAAAGTGCGACTTTGTTTATTTAAAAATTAAAAGTCACCTGTATTATACTCGTATGTATTAAAAAGGTGATAACATATGTAGGTAATAATTAATATTTAAACAAAACTCGTACTTGTTTTTAGTTGTTAGTTAAATATAAAAAAGATAAGTTACTTACTTATCTATAGTATCCTTTAATTTTAATTAAATTTTTATGCGAACTACTGCAACTTTAAAAGTGTCATTTGTTCGGTAATTTTTATCAACCGTACTACTGATACTAAAAAGTTTCATTAGTTCGGTCAACCGAACAAACAACCGTACTACTGATACTACACCTAAATTTCAAATTATGAACGTTTCAGAATTGATAAATTTTGCATCAATCTACTACATATTTTGTGTAAAGTCTATCAAATGATGCCTGTATACAGCAAAGACTATATAAGTATAATTGGGAGTATAGACACGGCGTAGCCCTAAAAAAATGGTAGTAGTAAAATTCGTCCACTCGAGCCGAAGTGGACGAATTCGCACATAGTCACTCGCTAGTCGTAAGCTAGTCAATATCGTTGTGTAGTATACATTGATGCGTTAGTACAGAAGACTTTTAACTAGTTTCTTTTTACAATAGCAATATTCACTTGGAATTGCGTGTCAATCTCTCAGTAAGTTCGTAAGTATGATTTTAATACTACCACAGATTTCGGGGCTTTTTGCTTGCTACGCCGCATCTATAGTTTAGATCAATGGTATACAGCATGTGTGCTATTGTGTTTCGGCAATTTCCTAATCCCTTATCCTTAAGAACTACGTAGCTCCATATCCGCATCCGCAAAAGATTCGCATTGATTATTACGGATTAGAATGCAGAATGGGATTTCATTTAAGTAATTCTGTGTACCTAATCACAACATAATTAATTTAGTTTTACTTTTGGATTTACAGATTCGATGTTTCTTCGTACGAGATTCATTTCGATATTAAATATAAAGGTCGGTTTACATGTAGGTATCTGTAACGCGTATGATAAGTAATAAAAAAATTTTTAACCTAATTTATTTGTAAAGCCTAAAGACAATTATGATTATTTTATACATCTATTTTACTGGACGAATAAAACTTATGTAAATATTTTTCACTTATTTCAATAAAATACCTACTGTCCGCGCATCAATTTAATAACAATTCACTACATAGCCATAATATATTCTCCTATATAAAACTCATTTTTATATTATATATATTTATAGCACGGTTGGAGACTTATTATTGTATCAAAACTCAGTGTGTAAACCAGCCATAAGTATAACATTGTTTTTTATAATAACTTTACAAGTACGACGGCGGTATCTAGTCGAGCGCAGCGAGACCAATCATTTATCTATGACTTATTGTTTTTTTTTTCATAAATAAATAATTATAAATATCTACCTAATTATTGTGAATGTAACAATTCTCTTTACTACTCTCGAGACATTCTAAATTTTATTTTCTTCGTAATCGTTTTCCTAGTGTATAGGTTATTTGAATATTTTATCTCATAAAAATAACCCTACTACCAAACTCACATTAAATAAATAGTACTTAGTTGGTTTGAGGGTATCCATAAATTACGTGAACTCAATATATAAGCTTACTATTATTATATTTTTATTTATTTAAAATAAAATTTATTCACTTAAATTTAAATATTAAATTTGAATAAATAAATTATACTTTATCGTTGTAGATATTATTATTTTTTCTTAAAATTTTTCAGCTTTTGTGGTCACTTAACTTAACAGCTGTTGCTCCATTTTGAATATGAGACGAGACACACGCAGTCTAGAAAATCGTTTTACAAAATTTACGTCATAGTCGACGCAGACGATTAGAACTCAGAACATGTTGACTTTAACTGTCGCAGTGTCCAAATCCCTTTTCATGCTTTCCAATTGCTCTATGTCTTGTACTGAGGTCTCGCATTTCTGAACCACCAGCGAATGGTAGAAGTGGACTGCGAAAATCACGAACACTACTAGAACTGAAACAAAAAAAATATAGGTAAGTATACCTCTTAATATTTACATGAATGGTTTACATACTGGCTCATAGATAAGTGATTGGTGTCGCTGCGCTCGACTAGATACCGCCGTCGTACTAGTAAAATGCGGCATAAAATAGTACGCCGAATTCGGCGTACTCGGGCCAGTCACACTGCAAACTGTCTGTGATGTGTACGTGCAGAATGTTTTATTAAATTTTAGGCATAATAAAATACCGGTTTGCGTAGTGAAACTGTGTAAAAATATAATAAAACTGGTATAAAAAGTGACGATTTTTTACACACATTACAATAAAAAGTTGCCACATTTTCGGAGCTATTGCTTTTGTATAGCGCAGCGAGACCAATCGATTATCTTGGTACTGGTTGTTTTTTTTTAAATTTTTTTAATCTCCAAGCACGCTATATCTCCCGTAAGTTGCTGAGGAGTTGGGTGTCCCGCAGACCATACGATGCCGCAGCATCAGGTCAGTTACTAAGGATTACTAAAAAATACAATTACTAAGTAGGTATTCCTAGAGATTTCTAGTTACCTGGTATGACAATGACAGTAGCTGCAGTCGCTGCCGCAAACGAATAGTCCCAGAACTTCACCCAGCACAATATGGCTATCTCGACGAGGAATAAGAATAATCCTGAAATCAAAGTTTCATAATATTACAAAAAGGTATATATTTTATTAGTGCCTCTGTAAAAAAATAACCAATATCTTTGATGAAAAGAAATGATGAATCTTATTTTGACAACATTTAGAAATAAAGAGAAGTCGCTCAAAGTGTCAAGTTTTAAAAAGTTTCCCCTTATATAGTATAAACAATAGTATAACAACCCTATAGTATAAACAAGGTATAAATTAAAATTATAAATCAACCCCCGACATTTTATTGAGCCCAAAACACGTTATAATTATCTCCTGTAACTTGCTGCAACTTATTTCGCAGACTACCACCGAAGTAACAGTACATACTTACATACAAAATTATACATAAATCGAACGTGTGGAAGTTAGTGAAATCCTTTCGATAACTAGAAAATGGGGTGATTGTTTTCAAACGCTTGAACAGATCTTCAGTAGGTAATTATAGCTAAGAACAAATCTGATTATGTCAGCTTTTAAACGAAAAAATCAGCATCCGTTTGGGAGCTACGATGCCACAGATAGATACACAGACACACACGTCAAAATTATAAACAACACCCCCTTAAAAACTAATTAACAGGCGACTTTGTTACTTTTATCGTGTTTTAAAAGTTTGCGGGTTTATTTAGTACCTAACCTTTTGAAACAACCTTTTAAGTACAGTAAGGCCAAGAAGACAACGCAAACAATGTAAACAAACTCGACCCTGTCCCTTTCCCTCACACGAAGCGGCCGGCGCTATCTGTTTCATTGTATAGGCATTCATCTTGATAACTCTTGAAAAGTTCAAGTTTAAATTTTTTGAAAAGTTGGGTTGTCTTTTTGGCCTTGCTTTAGATAGATTTTGGCTCACCTAAAACAGTACTAAACGCCCAAGCCAGCTCTATGAATCCCCTCATTCTCTCGTGAGGGGAATCCCTCAATGCTCTTGTCGGCCCACCGGGGGTTTCCATTTTGCTAACTGCGTCTATGTTGGGCAAGAGGTACGTGGAGATCATTAGGGCGAATATATGCACAGCGACAAGTACAGTAGTGCATACTGCGAACATGACAAATAACCATTCTGGTACGTTCGTTGGCTCGTTTATTTGTAACTCAACCATTGCCACCATAGCGAAACCTGAAAAAAAATATGCCACATTAAAGAAAGTTTAGTACAGAGGAACTGGGCATGGAAAACAAAAACAAAAAAAAGTTTAACTGACTATACTCGCGACTTCGTATGCGTGGTTATTCAGAATCTTTTGTTTGTAAATCGATTGGAATGAAACAAACACTAAACACTTAGTAAATTAGGAAATCAGACCATCGTCTTCAAATGCCTGAATAGATTTTCATAAGTTATAGCTAAGAACAATTCCGATCACGTCAACTTTCAAAAACAATAAACCGAATCAAAATCAGATCAACTTTTGGGTTGGAGTTACGATGCCACAGACAGACACACGACAAACTTATAACACCCGTTTTTTTGTCGGGCGTCGGGGGATAAAAATGAATCGCTAAATGTGTGCAGGATCAATATAGGTAGGTACATATTAGTACTTTTCAAATTAAAACACGAGCAAAATTCTTAAACTAAGTATTTGAAAATTTTCCGGAACAGTTCCATGCGAAGCTAGTGTATTGTAGTGTAATTTTAGTGTAAATGTGTGGGGCGGATCGGAATAACTCCACATATTTATATTTATAACAATTATACATATTACACTATTAACATATTGACAAACTGTGAGTGGCGAGAAGCGAGAAAGCGCGTGCTTTCTTAAGCCGAGTTGAACGCCAACTGACTACGACTGACTGATTTCCGTGCCTTCTTCTTTTAAATAAAGAATGACACGGAATCAGACGGAAATTCCAAATAGGTCTCATTTGAAGGAGGTCGCCACAAATGTACTACAGTAAAAATCCGTACTAATATTATAAATGCGAAAGTTTGTATGGATGTACTGGACATAGGGTACCTTTCATCCAGAAAAAAAGTACTGCTCCCGAGGGATCATCTAAAATTAAGGAAACTAACTCCTGGCTAAGTGTAATAGCAATAACGATGTCAGGTGATATATTGCTTTTTCAACGCGGACGAAGTCACGAGCATCAGCTGGTAGTTGTATATAGTAGTTACATATTTTAAATTTGAAATAACAATGGTGCATTAAATGTAGGGGAAGCAGGGGGAATAACGCTCACTGGGTAATGGCGCTCACCACTGTAACTCTGTCAAAATGGAACGTAGCAACACGCCACGTCGCGTGAAGCGTGAGGGGAGAGGGCCTCTAACAGATAGGGATGCAAACAGACAGTCGGCTCGCGTCATGTGACCGTGAAGTGCGTTTCTTCATTTGCGGCCGTACTGATCTAATTTTTGGTTAGGTGTTTTTTGTCGGTAAGTCTAAAATTTTAATGCTTATTTAATTATTAATTTTACTTTTCTAAAAAAAACTATTCTATTTTGTGATGATGCAATCAATTTTCCACAATTGTGTACGATTTTTTTTTTATTTCAAATTAATTACAAAACGACGGTTTGGGGTTATACCGCTCATCTGAGCGCCATTGCCCCTTACTGACTTATTTTTTTATTTTTGTAGATATGCCAAGAATTCGTCAAAGGACAACCGCTAAAGCGGCTTGGACCGAAGAAGACCTTCAATCTGCTTAAACTGCGATTGAAGGTTTGTCCAAAAGAAAAGCTGCAAAAGAATATACCATTTACTTTAGAAAAATTAAAACATGAGCAACCCAAGACTAGTGGGTCAGAAGGCCGTTTTCATCCAACAGCAAGAAACTAAAATTGCTGAACTAGTTAAGTTACTGGGTTCTCTATATACTATGGACTCAATGTCGCAGATTTGCTTAAAATTGTTTATAAATATGCTGAGAAATTTACAAGATTATGATTTATTTTAGAAGAAAGTACTTCAGAGAACGAAGATGAAGATCACCTTTGCGAAGATGACAGTGATGACGAAATGAATGTGGATGATGAAAATTATAACAAATGTATTATTTGCGAAGAATTTGGAAAAAATAACGGGTTGTGGTATCGCTGTACCATATGTGGACTGTAGGCTCATGCTATATTTTCAGAATGGGATTCGCCAGATGGATACATCTGTGATTTATGTGTCCAAAAATAAAATATTACTATGTACATACTTCTACCTATAATAATAATTATTATTATTTTATATTATATAATAATAATTGAAGTTGATTTGACATCGAAGACTTTACTATATTTGTTAAATTGAAAAAGGCAAATCTTACGTACAAATGGGGATAATTGATGCTAATTTGTGATTGTAGACTTTACTTTTATTGTATAAAGTTAATCTCATTAATATTTCTTTAATTAAAACGTATCTTACTCGTTATAATCCAAAAAACATGTTTGAGCGTCATTACCCCGTACCCTGAGCGGCATTACCCAATGTCAGGGGGAATGCCGCTCAAACGCGTTTTTTTTTAAATGTTTTGCTACTACTAGTAGGACAAAGATATATGCTTTTCTTGTTGAATTGTTTATTACTCGATAGTTAAAGACTTCGTTATTTTTCTTAATTTTGATTTATAATAAATAATTTAAAAAATACAACATGTTTTCCTTAAGTGAGCGCCATTCACCCTTCTTACCCTATTGTCAATAACAATGCCAACGCAATTTCAAATATGACCACATAGATTAGATCTTGCAGATGTGATAATTTTATTAAGGAAAAATATCAACTTTTCGCATTGTAGGTAATAGTTATTATTACCTGCAAGTTCGTGGTTTTCCGGGTTTTACCACTTAATTTATTATTTATTACAAGTAGGTAAATTATGTGATGTGCATTTAAATAAATAAACAAAAACACTCATATGTTCTTTTCTCACTTCTTAAGTATCTGAGTTCCATAATTCTTACCGGACAGTAATTCGGAGGTTGTGGCCGTGGCTTTCAGCTTCGCTCTGGACATGTGAAGCCTCCTCCAAGACAATCCGTCAGAGCCTTGCTCTGGGGCGTCTTCATTCCAACCGGGAGACACTGGCATTGTTAAAGCTACTTCACTTATACTCTGAAAACACAAAGTGATCTTATCACGTTAAGTTTAGGCTAAAATCCTATACACAGGAAACCACATTGAAAAATATTGACATTAGACTAGCAACTAGCTAGACATCTCTTCCTTTTTTTTATTTTGCATGTTGTGTGGAAAAAGTGTCTAAGTTAAATTAAATTCGGCCTCCTTAGACAGAACTTCTTCAATCCTAAGGAATCCTTTGTAGACTGGCCTGGTGGACTCCAGGAGGCTTCAATGACCATCGTGTGGGTACGGGCAACAAGTTCTGTCCACCTTGTGTTGGTTGGACGTCCTACGCTACGCTATATCTGGCTGTGAATTGGTAAGGAGTTGGGTGTCTCGCAGACTACTTGACGCTGCAACCACCAGGTCAAGGTTACAATGTAATGAAAATCGAACATGTGAACGTTAGTGAACTCCTTTCGTCAACTACGAAATGGGCTGATGGTCTTCAAACGCCTGAACAGACCTTCATAAATTATGGTTAAGAATAAGCTCTATCACGTCAGCTTTCAAACAAAAAAAATATATCATTTTCTTGACTTGACCCCATCATCTTGACTATATGTCGGCAAATATTAACAATAGAGAAAAAAGTTTTAGATAAAAAAGATGGGGAATTTCATCCTCTATAAGAAAGGTCCTTAAAATTTTCAACGTAAAGCTCACCGTTTACGAGATATTATCAAAAAGGCGTTTTTCAAGATGGCGGCTAACGCGGGCGGTTTCAGACGACACAAACTTGGTTTTACACTTAGGGGACACTCTCTGACACAATCCAATCGAAAAATCAATTTAATCAGGATTTTTTGTTTTGCGAATATCTAAAAATCTTGGACTATTGTGTGGCTTCCTAAGATGTGACTACGCTTGTGCATCAAAGGGGTTACAAAAATTTTCAACTACTTATACCAAAAAAAATTCTTACCTTAATTGACTGACTACATTGGCATGGGGTTTGAAGATATCCAGGACTCAGTAGTACAGTTGACACTGGCGACTTAAGCATACCGTTTGGTGTGGCGCTGCCGTTGGGAGAGGCACCGCCCTTCGGATAAACGTAGTCCAGGCTGTGGGGAGGTGTGATTGATATTGTCGGACTGTCCGTAACGTTTACTTTGAATCTGTTAAATGAATGACGTATTAAAACTGGGTCAATCGGTCACCAGTGACTCATTTTTAATAGGGTTTAATTGGTTGTATCAAAAGCGGAAGGTGTTAATGATGCTTTAATAGCAATTAAACAATAAATTAATTCGTGATCAATTTTGATTTAAGTTCAACATATGGCTCTAAAAATAGATTTAGATATTTTGGTAATACCACAATTATATATCTACTACTTGTGTTGGTTTGGCAAATAACGTACACTTAGCGAGAGTGTGTGAATATAATAGAAGTTAATAATATTTGCGAAAAATCGAATTCAATAATTGGTAATTTTCCGATAAATAATCTTCCTTTAGTATATTTGAATTATATATACCAAAGGAAGATTCAGTATTCAGTGGTTTAGCCTATATATAGCTTAATGCTGTGTTCAATTGGTTCAATTCCCGGCAGAGCCAAAATTGGAAATTGACTTTTCAAAGTGGGCCCTGGTCCTGGTCTGGTTCTGGCAAGTAGTCAAAAATTGGTGGATCCGTCTGGCGATTGTAAGGGGTTGTTTACAGCCGCCAGACTGATATTTTATACCTGGCAATTCTCGTTTTCTCTCGTTAGCAATTTTCACTAAGTATTTCTCTACCTATACTTGGTATTTCTTCACTATATATTATGAAACAAAGCCCTCGCCGCGTCTGTCTGTCTGTCTGTTCCTATGTATGCTTAGATCTTTAAAACTACGCAACGAATATTAATGCGGTTGTCACTAGTGGATAGAGTGGTTCTCGAGGAAGGTTTTAGTATAGAAATTACAAAGTTACGCGGGCGAGTCGCGGGCAGCAGCTAGTGTATTAATAAAATACAAAAATGCGCGTCTTTGACTTGCTTCGATTCCGCCCTAGTGAGAATTGAGTTTTACACTGAATTACTCGTAGTACTTACAATGAAATAATATACAAAAAATAGTTAGTTTATGAAATCAAATAAATTAAGGTATTAGTCACAACAGCGCTCCTAATTAGTTAGAGCTTCTTACTTTGAAGGTGCAATTCCACTATCATAGCTCGGTGGTTTTCCAATATAGGGATAAGACTCGCTGAGGCCTAGACTTTTAGGCCTGTATTCGTGCCTGAATCTGGATGTTCTGTGTGGTGTTCTCTCGTAGAGATGATCAGACGTGTGGTACCTTTGGAGGGTGCGCGGTCGCGGCTTGCCGCCTGGCGGTGTCTGCGTGCATTGGTCGACACTGTTATTTGTCGCCTCTTCGAAGCTCGTTACGAAGCTGGCTTCCGATATCTGTAAAGAAAACACCATGTATGACGTGAATTTTTTTTAATTATTAAAGTTAAAGTCGACAGACAGGTGCACTTGATAGTAAGTGGCTACAGTCGCCTATAAATAATGCCGACCATAGAAGGATTCAGGATAAGGAAGAGATGGGGTTATGGGCTCTAAATTCCCTTACTCGTACGGCTCTCTGCTATACGTAAAAACGCTTTTTCTTGTATGAAAACGCTCCAAAAGAGTCTAAGAATGTGTCTAGTAAAAAATGTCTCAATGGTGTATGAATATAAATTTCAGGCAAAAATGACAGAAAAATCTTTATTTATTTATTTATTTATTCATCACAAAATCTACAGCTCTCAAAATTAATTTAATAACATATATTTTTATATATTATGTTAAGGTTGTCAGACAGACTGAAAGTCCTATTTAGTTAGATATTAGTCTCTATTATTCTCCTATGTTATAGGCCTACTGTCAACGCCAATAGGACCCACAGGTGCTCAAAGTGCGCCTGCCGACCATAGTAAAGATAATTTATATTTATTTAACTTTAATAAAAAAGTGACATAAATTTCTTAATTATATGATAAACTGTTAATAATATTTGCACGCATTGACCGCGAAAAATCAACAAAAAGAACACGCCAGACAAGTGAAACGAGGCGTAACACGAGTTTCGTGTGGGAACGAATAGAAAAATTATAATTTCACTGATTGCCGTCGGTTAGCGGCGATTATTACATGAGTTTGACATTGACATTGGCTGAATTACATAAAGGCCTTAGTGAGGACAGAAAGCGTATTTTAACAATTCTTACTAAGTAATATTATAAATTCAGTATCTTCGGAACCCTGCCTAAAGGGACTATTACTTTTAATAATGTATTTTAGTTATTATATTGTATTTTTTAAGGTTTTTAGTTTTAGGTAGGTTATACATTAAATATAGATTACGTCATATTAGTTTAATAATATAAGTTGTACATAGGCTTTTAAGTTGAATAAACCATCGCTATTCTAAAAAAAAAATTGAGTTTGTGAGGAAATCATTATGAAGTTTGTTAGGTACTCTTTCACGCAAAAACGGCTGGATGTAATTTGGCGCACAGATAGTTTATTACATGGATTAACATATTATAAGATTATTATTATACCTAATTATTATTCTATATTGGAAAAATGTTAGGTTTCTGAGGTATTAAATATTATTAAATATTAAAAATTACTATAAAAAAATAGGATTCACTGTCGCTGTGGCGGCGCCACCGTCGTGTCGTCACAGCCATAAATATATTGCAGTCGGGTATTATATTACTTACTCATATTTTTTTAATCCCAAACTTCTGTAAGGAAGCAACTATTCCGCAATCAGACACACAGATACACGTCAAACTTATAAAACCCCGTTTTTGCATCGGACGACGGAGATTTGGTAAAAAGGATGGAATTGTATAGAGGAACTTTTTAAAACTTTAACGTGTACAATATGTTTGTTTTATAAAGCGATAATTATACATATAAGACTATAAGTACTTCTTGGTTGTACTACTGTAACAGAGCAGTATTTAATAATTACTGAGGATCTCATAACAAGAATAGGTAATCAAGAAAAACAGTTAAGGGACCTTGGAAAGTTAATTGTCGGCCAAGAAAGCGTAATAACATATAAAATAATTAATTACAGGTAAACTTATTGAAATTTATTTCCGTCCATGTTAGTCGCGACATAAACTAATCTATTGCATACTTACTCAATGGACGCAAGTTATTTATTGACAACGGACATAGGAAAAAAATAGCAAATATTATGCAAAACGTATAGGTCAGTGTTAATTCCGCTTATATTTATTAATAGTTTTAATAGCCGTCCGATATAATGTCTCATCTGGTTTAATTACTTGTTTTTTTACATATACATGGATAAATACTTGTAAAATGCGGCATAAAATACCCGAGCGAGTCACACTGCAAACTGTCTGTGATGTGTACGTGCCGAATGGTTTATTAAATTTTTGGCATAATAAAATAGCAGTTTGCGTACATAGTGAAACTGTGTAAAAATATAATAAAACTGGGTAAAAAGTGATAAAAAGTGACTATTTTTTACACACACTACAATAAAAGTTGCCGCATTCACGGAGCTATTGTTTTTGTATAGCGCTCTATCTAGTCGAGCGCAATCATTTATCTATGGCAGCGCACATTCAACTCCTTTATGTGAGTAAAGTCCTTATTCACATTATTATGTCTTATGTCTTTTATGTTTCTTATGAACATATGCTTTTATGTCCTTTATGTGGGGGCATAAATTGTGTTTTAAAATTATTATTTTTTAATTAAATCTTTTGTATTAAAACGCTTCCGTTTTTAAATAAAATCTCATCCTTATAATAATAGTGAACAAGTGGTGATGTAGTTTTAATGGATGCGCATTTTCTACGGTAGTCTATTGTAAGTGTTCATTTAAAACAATTTTTAAATCAGTTCGGTGGCAAAAAAACGAAACAACTAACTACTTGTGACGTCATCAAGTAAAAAAAATGTCGTTAAACTTCAATTTGTTATTTTTCATATTATTTATATTCAAAACATACTTATACCTCTATAGGCACCTACGGATGTACGTAGTCTGTCTGTACGGAAACATAAGATGGAATGAAAATGTGTCCTGAAAAACACTGAAAGTTTCAAGGTGCTGCGATTTATTTTTCTTACTGTCCGGAATGTTTAAAATTTTCGTTATTGCTGAAAATCAAGATAACGGGAAATTTATCATTTTTGACCAATTTCAAGACGAGCAAAAATTTTCAATTTTTTTTTTCGTTGGTTTTCACTCATAAACCGCTAACGAGAAAAATATTTGAAGCTCGGATTCAAAAACTAGAGACTTGAAGCTACAATTACCTTTTTTAATTAGGACTATACGACCATTTTCTTCAAAGTTAGCCTGTTGAAAATCACATAAAAATTTGGATTTTTTTTATATCCTTTAATTGTTACGTTTAGTGTTCTTTTAAAGAGTGTGTTATTATTAAATCTATAGATAAATTTTATAATAGAGATACAAAGTAGTTCAGTACATACCCTTTCCTCACTAGTTTGAGGGATCGATTTATTTATTATTTTTTTATTAGTAAGTATCTATTGACAAGCTTATTTTTACCGATAAAAAAATTATGATAAAAAATCCAATTCGAGAGGTTTGCTGTGATCTATAGATTGTATAATATATGTAGTATGATATACAATACTATACAAAAAATAATTCTTAAGGATAAGCCTAAAGAAGTTTGTATTACAACTGCATTAATTGAGGGGGAAACCCCTTAAGTACCAAAAATATACGTTGTACACCTGGTACACATAATACATACCTACTAGAGTACCAAATAGGTACTCTAGTAGATTATGTTGTACCTACATCGTTCACATACCTAAGTCTAGTTCCAATAATAATAGGTTGCTTTAAACTGCATGCCATAATATTGAGTTAGCAACGGTCAATTAATGCAATTCAAATCAGTCGACAGCCACCTAAGTACATCCAAGCTCGAACAATATAACTGAGATAATCGTAGAATATGTACCTACGTCCAATCTCAAAGGGACCGATGCTTTATAACATATGTGTAAATAATATATACATAATTTAGAATTAGATTTTATTTTAAATAAGCTTATTTTTAGATTGTATTATGGATTTAACCTTAAATCTTTAGTTGTGAAGAACATTTAGGATTAAGTTAGTTAATATAAAATTAATAAAATTGATATGAAATTAACCTTTAGAGATTAGAAATTAACTAGTTATGTGCAATTTGAAGTTCTGTGAAATTGGAATAGAAGTTTGCCAGTAACATTTTATTTAACTATAGGTTATGGATTGGTACTACCAGCTACCAGTAGTACCTATACACGCGGGTAAGCACCATTGATCCTAGAAAGTGTAAGCACTGACTTATTCTTGTGCACTGACTAGAAAGTGTGACAGAAGCACTGACTCTTCAGTCTGTTTCTATCCTAATTTCGAAAAATTATAATAGAAATTTGTTATTATTTTTTTTATTATTTTTTATTTTTTTATTAAAAATAAAAATTATAAAAAATAACAGCTCACCTTTTCGATTTATTTAATCATATTTTAACACACATCACTTTTTATTTTATATATTTATAATAGTTGTCGATTAACTTTGCAATAATAAATATATTATATTTTATAACATAAATTAATACTTATAAAATATCACAGAAACAGCAACATGTTCACGTAACCATGCCAAGGAACGTTGAATTTGAAAAAAAAAACAATTTCGATCTAATTTCGAAAAAATATAATAGAAATTTATTAAAAACATTTTTTTGTTTTTTTTTTTATTTATTAAAAATAAAAACTATAAAAAATAACATCTCACCTTTTCCATTTGTTTAATCATATTTTAACACACATCACTTTTTATTTTATATATTTATAATAGTGATTGTTGATTAACTTTGCAATATTAAATCAATAAATATATTATATTTTATAACATAAATTAATACTTATAAAATATCACAGAAACAGCAACATGTTCACGTAACCATGCCAAGGAACGTTGAATTTGAAAAAAAATCAATTTCGATCTAATTTCGAAAAATTATAATAGAAATATATTAAAAACATTTTTTTTTTTTATTTATTAAAAATAAAAATTACAAAAAATAAAATCTCACCTTTTCCATTTGTTTATTTATATTTTAACACACATCACTTTTTATTTTATATATTTATAATAGTTGTCGATTAACTTTGCAATAATAAATTAATAATTATATTATATTTCATAACATAAATTAAAAGAAAATATCACAGAAATAGCAACACGTTCACGTAACCATGCCAGGGAACGTTGAATTTGAAAAAAAAATCAAATCGGCATTATAAGGAACCCCGTGCGACATTTGTGGCGGGAAATCTGACGTTTGTATTTGAATGAAACATGTCCGCACATTGACCGGTAAACAGTAACTGATTGTGTTGTTACATTGTAAAATGTTTATAACGTGTTTGTTGGAGAGAACTCGCGATGAACCAAGTAACTACTTAGGCGGGGATTCAAAGTTGTATAATGGGAAAGCCCACGTATTTTTTTTTATAATTGTTCGTTATGAAAACCTTTGATCATATATTTTTCTGTGAATACTCTAAATTGGACTTTGGACTTTGCATGGCGTCCGGGTCCAATATGTAGTTTCGGAGTACATACTTTTATTAATTGATTGTCTATTTATGGAAGCTGTTTTTGTATGCATCTTGAAAAGAAAATACCTTGATATAAAAACGTCTTGACTGGTTTCTATAAAAAGATCAATTTCAAAGTCTATTCGTTTATTGTGTGTGTGTGTATGTATGACTCCAAAATAGCTGAACCGATTTTGATGAAACTTTCAGATTTAATTTAGTAGCTTCAAACGCGGGTGAAGCCGGGAGCGAGTCGCTAGTGAATAAATTTTAATAGATAATTAAGGTGGAGTTTTATTTTAAATTTGAATATACCTACTCTGTGTAGGTAATCTCTATCTATAATAAAATCGTAAACGAGGCGTGTTTGTAAAATAAATATTTTTTCTAAGTAACAATTTGCACTTATTTTCCGAGGTCAAAAAATAGTTTTTGGAATATGACATGAGAGTCAACATGTTGATACTTATGCGTATTTTAAGCAAGTACCTACTAGCTGACCCGGCGAACTTCGTACTGCCTCAAAGTACCGTTCCATACAAAATGTATGAGAAATTTAAATTTTTCTTGTATATTACCGTTGTTAAAATACGGGGTGGAGACAAATTAAAAAAATCAAAGATCATAAAAATCGGTCCAGCCGTTCTCTGAGCTATAAATGGTATATCTAATACGACTGTCTTTTATTTATATACCTAGATATAACTAATATACATGCATTTGCCTGGCACAGTTTTGTAAGGAAAATTCATCTTGGAATTTTAGTTCTACCAGTATTCAAGATAAACAAGTAAGTATAAAATAAGTACCCAACACAAACGATTCCTTCCTTAAACATCCTTATCTTTCCTTAAACAGTTACCGTTGAATGTAATCAACGTAAATTTGAGCTTAAAACGCACATATTAAAGCATAATTTCACTTGTACACAATTCCCAATTTAATAAACAATTTGTTCGCCTCCTAATAAACACTGCATACATTTTAATTGTTTATAATTACATTTTAATACCTTCATTGTTTTATTAAATATTTTTATATAAAATTAATAGGTAGGTAAAGTAATATGATTCCTAAATAGATTTTTTTCTTTGTCTTAATAATTGGGTAAAACACGAACGACACCATTTAATAATTACCTGTTAATTATCAAGGAGAATCCCACATTGCCTTGTCACCAAATAAAATTTAACTAAGTACTCGTAAGTATCAAAAGCAAAGACTTGATAATTGTATTATTACACACACATACACACGTACTGATGATCACTTTAGGAAGGTTTTCGTGAGACTGATAAGCGGTTCAGACAATTTTATTTTCAGAACACAAATTAACACTCGAGAACAATTCCATGTGCGAGTATAAACTTTAATAGGGTTGTCACGAACGTTTAATAAAAATGAAGGTCGCATGTCATTTAATATTAACAAACTTTGTGGGTATATTTTAATGTAAGTAGATAATAATATACTGTATTATTTAGATAAATAAAAATTAATCGTTAAAAATGTTTTAAGCGCAATATTAGAGAAGGACTGGTAATTCAAACTTATCCTTAATTGGCCGCGAAATCATAAAAAAAAACAAGTTTCCTTTTACCATCCAAAGTTTCTTGATGATAATTCAAAATATTTATCCGAATTATCAAGAAGGTTCTTTTATGTTACTTACATTGAAAAAAAGCTCACTTTTTTTTGTTTTACTTACAAATCTGCTGCTACAGCTTTAGACATAACGATATCTGTCAAGTCAGCTAGTTTTTCTAATAAAACACAAATTTATAATTATGTTAATCTTAAGATACCGTTACCTATGTTATGTTAATAAATAGGTAACATAAAATGTTGAAAATTAAATAAATACAAATAAAAAATTGAATAGACGCTGTCAAACCCAGTGGGGTTTTTCGATTAGTAAAATTAGGTTTCTGTGCAGTATAAACTTATTAGTAAAAAAACAATTAACAATATATTTAGTAAGAAACAAGTAGCAATATACTTAGTTCAGTAGTTTTTGAGTTTATTCATTATAACGTACAAATCTTCTCTCTTTATAATATTAGTATAGAATAGAAGAACCTGCCTTACCTATAGATAAACGCTTCTACATGAAAGAGTCCTACACTACATTATATCTTCAAAAACTTTCGCATTTACATAATATAATATTAGTATTAGGAAATAGGATTATCTATTTTATTATTACCAGAGAAGGGGAAATGTAACAGTTTTTTTTTTTCATTTTGTGTCAACCCTAAGTTGGTGGAGTGTAGGTAAATATACCAAACGTATATTTTACTAAATGCTTGTGTTAATATAGCAAGCATGAAGAGATAGCATTGTCTCTTGAAATCAGTGTAATTGTGTGTTAGAATGAATTAGGTCTAAATGCGTAGATACGCCTTTCGTTACAATTTAGCTACTAATAAACAAAGGAGCATAATAAGTGCTAACAATACAAATGTCAGGGAAAATTTTAATGGTTATCAATCATTGGTTACAAATAAAAATTACTTCTGTCAACATCAAGCCTTATAGGTATATAAGTCAATGTCTTTGTAGGTTTGTTATCAATATCAATACAACAAGAATTTGTAGGTTTATTGGAGTCTAAGGTTTTCGAGTGTAGATCATGGAAGGACCTCCTCAAGCTGATTCAAGCTGCTTCTGACTTACTTGAAATTTATGGGGTTATTCCAGCAGTGGACTTTCTACGGCTGAGATGATATTTACAATGATTAACAGAACAAATCTATGCGTGTGTTACTAGTAACACACGCATAGATTTGTTTTGTTAGAACACAAGTTAATAGCCACACGCGACGTCGCGTGAAGCGGCCTATTATGATATATGTTCTACAGTTTCATATTAATTTATGACATTCATGAATTTTATTATTGGGTAGCTGTATATAGGTACTTAAGTATTTTTTATTTTACTTTATTTTTTTTATTTTAGTATTTTTTTTTCACTGCACTGCTTTTAAAAACGAAATGTACTGTGTATTAAATGAAATTGCATTTCAGATATTATTTAAGTCCCTAATCACTTTCACTGCATGTGCGAATGGACATTCTGTATACGAAAGCAGACATTATTCGTAAGATGTTTATACTTTTAAACAGTATATGTACTATGTACCTAGGTACATATATAGTAGGTACATATATTATTATATATTCACATATTCCACACAGCACCATCTAGTTCCAAAGTAAGCAACTTAATGCTTGTATTATGGATACCAGACAGTTGATATACCTACATACATTACTTTTTTTTTTTTGTAAATACATACATATTATAAATACAAAACATCCATGACTCGGGTACAAAGGTAAATGTTAACACATAAACATTTGCCCCTAGCGGGATTCGAACCCGCGACCGCTTGGTTACAGCTAGGGTTACTAGCCAATAGACCAAATGTGTCGTCTAAACATATTTATGTTGAACTCATAGACATTTATATTAATGTCTAGGTATGGTGTAAACTAATTTCAATTGAACAAAATAATGCGAACAGAGTGCGAAGTACAAATTTTATTTACGAAAACTGACCTTACATAAGACACTTCTTTGATTCACTTTTTTCTTGAATATTGATTTATTATGCATATCTCACTTTAAAAAAAATCACTGTTATTTCTATAAAAAAATCATTACTATGTATTTATTTCAAATTCTATCACTGATAACGCTGATATTTCAAGTTAGTTCACGTAATACTACTCATTGTATTGTAAAAATATAAAATAAATATTTGTAGGGCATTAAATGCGTGCGATCTAAATATCTTTAAGTGCGTTTTAGTACTAAATGATAGTAATGAATCAGATAGATACATATCACAAGGTGCATTGGAGACAATCCAAACGTTAGAGCATTGTGTCATTTCGTGACACGTTATCCTATTTAGTTGCGAGTTTGAAATAGTTAAAGATTTTGCTAACGTGAATATATCATGTGCGCTGAATAAACCGTTAAATTATTTTATGACTGTGTTTTATGGTAAGGTGATATTTTATGATGGAAAATTACTTGCTTGCAACTGTATATATAATGTGCTATAATTAAATATTTGTTAGCATAGCGTGGGGTGGCGTGGGGTTATTGATATCCAAACATAAGGTATCCTAACTTATGGGTATGGATGGCTAATTGGCTATAGATACCTACTCAACATAATTTTATTACAGATAAGTATAAACTCTTTTCTGAGTGTGAGTTTATTAATATTTTTTTAATGAAAATAATATATTAATAATTTTTAATTTTTTTAATAGTTCATAAATGTTCTTCCAAAGTAATATAACACAGAACAATTACATCTAATGCAATACATATATCAAATTTTATTTTAGACTTCTGGACCTTCGCTGGACCGATGAATCAAACCATGAGGACCAGTCAGTTTTACAATATTAGTGACATACTAGCTAGTGCCCGCTACTAAGCCCGCGTTCTGGATGAAAGTTACCCTATGTCCTTTCTGGTGTCCCAGACAACGTGTATGCAAAATTTTATGGTGATCGGTTCAGTAGTTTTTGCGTGAAAGAGTTACAAACATCCATACATCCATCCATAGTTACATCCATACAAACTTTCGCATTTATAATATTAGTACGGATTTGTTTTTATTTGTTGGCTGCCGTGCCGCGTACAGTATCACAATCGCTGATCACAATAGATTTTTTGGCAATACTTTGTGCCTTAATTAAGCGGTCAAGATCCAAAACCGGCATATAGATGGCGTGACTCTTTTGGTTCTATAATTATATCTACAATAATACACAAACCAGTGAGGTGACATAACAAGAGGGGTTATCGCCCCCATCACTAGTGATCCGTTTAGCTGTAGTTGGCAGGCAACACTTTACTTAGTCACTTTCTAGCTCTTGAGTTGCTTGTTGCTTGTAACCCTTGTTTGTTTTTTAGCGAAATAACGTTAAAACTCATCAAATATGTCCTCGTGTGTGATACGATATTGCACTAATAATTCAAGCAATACATCAAAGTGCAAAGGAATAACTTTCCATCGGTAAGTAACTAAATAATCATTTTAAAACTCAATTCGAGCAAAATATTTGGCGGACGCCATTATGCGTCATTTGTCATAGACAAAAAAATTTAAGAAGTGACATTAGGTGTATTGTTATATATTAATAACAAATCAATAAATTAAAATATATGTTAATATATAATTATAATAATGTAATATATAGTAATATATAAGTATATAAAATATTATAATATATAATATGATTATAATATTATTAAATTATAATTATATATTGATATATAATTATATAATATTCTAAAAGTTATATATATTATAAAATTATAAATTAAATCATAAAATAAAATCATTATAAAATCACTTATTTCATTGGATAGATACCACATCCAATGAAATAGGCAGTATATAAACAGTGTCGCCTCTATGACGGTGACATCGATTCTATGATACATTAGCCGCCTCTTACGCGCCCCCTACTGCCGCGTTTGTTGCACAGATTTTGTTCGCACTGTCCGTTCTATATTATAAAGTTCAATGACACAAACTCAAATTCAAATACCTACCATTATTTAAATTATGTATCTACTGCTAATTAATTTAAATAGTTAATTATTATTTAATAAGTTATCATTAGAATATTATTATTTAAATTAATTATTACTATTATACTACTCAGAAGTTTATAACATTAACATAGTTACCACGTAACAGATAGATAAATAGGTAAAAGGTACGTACAGAATAGTATCTTACTTAATATTATATAAAATTTAAGTTCATTATACTTACAGTGTCTGTTACATCCAACATGGCTGCGAAGTTTATCTCATACTCGTAAAATGTTCGTTGTTAACTGCAAAAATATTAAAAGTAGATAAGTATTTTTTTATTTTTTATTATTTAATAAATAAATAGCTTAAGAAGGTACATACAGATTGGTAGATACTTAAGTACCAATATTAAAAATATTAAAATATTTTTCCTTTCCTATACTTATTTATTATTGAAAGCATATTGAAAGTATGTATAAGATACACTTTTATTTTTTTTCCCAAATAACTTATACTTTTGCGAAGATAATTTCGATGTAAGTATACACGGTGTCCCAGAAATCAAAGCAAATCGGGCACGGGGTAATGGACTACGTTATACCAAATCTGGGAAAATAAGAAAAAAAATCAAGTATAGGTAACAAAATCAATAATAGATACATTTGAATTGTCCCGCTGAAATTGAATATCGCTGTATTTACACTATGTGCACTATTCAATGTTATCTCAACTAGCTCAACTAGCATATTTGTTGTCCTGTGGTCAGTCGGTGACACTGACACTGACACTGACACTGACACTGACAGTAATATGATTCTGACTTTTGACTTTATACGAAGAATATATATTATGTCTATGAGAGCGAGTGTTATCAAAATACAAATAAAATAATATTTAAATTTCATAAATAATAATAATAAATTATTGTTTATACTTATTTGTTTGTTTACATTATAGTTTGAACTAAGTCCGATGACTGAAGTTTGTGTATTTTAGTTCTTTTTTTGTTTCGCTTGCTCTTACTTATGCGATTATGTTTATCACATTCTGTAAAAGGCTGTTTGTTTGTTATTAAACAGCGATTTTGAAGATTTTCAGAAACACTGGTAAGTAATCTGTTTTGTAATGTACTACGGGCTGTTTTGGAAATAATAATATATTCCCGTAAAACCCCAGTTTGGGTTTTCTATTTTGATTAAATTTATTACATACTTACAAAAGTAACCTATTTAGCACATATATTGTGGTTTGCTTCTATATCATATACATATAGCCAAGAGACTTATAACCAGCTAGTTGGTGCCTGTGACTTCTTCCGTGTTGAAAAATGAAATATATAACACATAAGAAAATATCTGACATCTTTATCACTATGACTCCGGTGGCATCGCCATGATGACGGTAGCTATTTTTACATTTTTAGGCGATTTCTTGGGACCCTAACTTTTTTCCAGGATAAAAAGATATCCTATGTTAATCAAGGTAATAAACTATCTGTGTGTCAAATTTCATACAAATCTCTTAATCCCTGTTTTTGCGTGAAAGAGTAACAAACATCCATACATCCTCACAAACTTTCGCATTTATAATATTACTAGGATTATTTATTTGATAGGCAAGATTTTTATGCTTAATTTTTTTTTATTAGGTATATATAGAAATATGTCAAGATCAAGGCCTTGGCTTCAACATAAACATGAAACACTAACTTGTAGTTTTGTTAGTCATAATGTGTTATTTTCAACTGTTGCATTTAGTCTGAGAGTGCTAATTAAAAGTGGTTTCCTTGTGTTGTCATAGCTTATTGTCAGTATAATTATGTAGGTTGTGAATATCTCACTTATATCTCATTCACTACTTACTAAATTATACACCTGAAGATAAGCAGTGTACATTGAGTTTTCATGCCTAAACATTTGAATTTTTTTTGTTGCAACTCAGTTAAAGACATGGGCTAGATTATCCAAAAACGCTTGTATCACTCCTTAGGTATCTGCGTGTCGCGGCAAGGGTGCAGAGCAAACCACTATACTCTGTCAGTCTATGCTTGTCTATTTCAGGCGCACCAGAAAAAATATATCCAGATCAAAACTGTGATTTTTAAAGGGGCCGATTTTAAGAAAAGAATATCGTAAAAATTCACTTAAAGTTAAATGCTTTGAAATATCAGTTAGATATTTTTTTATGGAATTTTTATATAATTATAATAAAACCTAATTAAGTTTTCACCTGGTAGAAGCTGGGAAGGAGTCACTTGTATAGTATTTTTTTTTTATTTTGATTGAATAAAAGTAGGCTTAGTTACTCTTTATTAGCCAGTAAATGGTTCCCGTCAAAATCAGTCCGACCGTTGAGGAGATTACCCAAAACCATAAAACAGACAAAAATTTTATATTTTAATTTTTTTTATAAATAAAGGTAATAATAATACATTTAGCAAAAAGCAGTTATTTTGATTTTCCAATCAGACACTTCATTTTTATAAAGCAAAGATAATTAATTGATTGGTCTTACTGCGCTCGACTAGATAGAGCGCTATACAAAAGCAATAGCTCCGAAAATGTGGCAACTTTTTAGTGTAGTGTGTGTAAAAAATCGTCACTTTTTATCACTTTTTACCCAGTTTCATTATATTTTTACACAGTTTCACTACGCAAACTGGTAATTTATTATGCCTAAAATTTAATAAAACATTCGGCACATATACATCACAGACAGTTTGCAGTGTGACTGGCTCGGGTACGCCGAATTCAGCGTACTATTTTATGCCGCATTTTACAAGTACGACGGCAGTATCTAGTCGAGCGCAATGAGACCAATCATTCATCTATGTTATGAAGGTATTTATTGGTATATCTATCCATATCCAAATAAATTACCTTAATTCACATACAAGATGAAAGTTGGGTTCACGTGACACGTTTTTACATGACAACCGAAACTCGTTAACAGTAATTCCAAACTTCCTTTTCAATGCAAGTGTTTCGATTAAGAAACGCGGTACCTAACTAACTAATTGTAAACAAGACCATAAACAAATCGCACGACTCTGCCTTTTCTAGGAAACGCGCAATTATTTAGATTTATGGCCATTTCCGGATCACTGGTATGGTGTCCCTGTTTAGAAATTTTCTTGAACTACGGGTTTGTAATGGATTGCTTGACATTAGCACTTTGTGATTAGAATCACATGCACGGGTAATATATTTTGTAGTAATGCCAAAGTATGCTAGTCTTATCGTTAAGTTTTATTTATTTATTATTACAAGGCCTCCAACGAAGCAGGCATCTAACAAAAACAATAATTATTCAATATTATAAGCTATTATTTAATATTTATTATGAGTTTTCAGACATAAAATGCATAAAAGCAATAAAATTTTTTGAGAAATCAATAGTGTCTATCAACGCACAGCCAGCCAGACTATCTAGAAAGGTAGATTTAGAACATGGAGCTGAAAAAAATTGGAACATAGGTTTATTTTATAATGTATGCAATATGCATATCTACTTTTTTACCAAAGATTTTTTTTGAAATTTTTTTACTTCGTAGAAAGCCGCTAGTTGCTTATAGGTCCTACTCGTATTTACCAAGGTACATTATAAAATCGTTTTACATATAGATTACTTAAATATAGTACTTAGTTTACTTACTTACATATATGTAGTTACTTAAATAAATGTAAGTTTGTGTGTCTAAAAAAGAAATTCTAGCCACTCTTGTATGGATCGAATATAATGCTGAATTTTGCTGAAAAATCTATTTTTTTAATGCAACATGATGTTATCGGTGTTATCAGGTTATTTATAACTAGGTTACAAAATAGCTCAACCACATATTCAAGTAAGAGTAAGAGTTCACACATGAACATAAGTACCTACAATTAATTCTAATAGATGTACTAATAATAGTTACAGTTCAGTTGACCACATTTGAAAGTACTAAGTAGTTAACAATTAAGCAGTTGGTTTTTACTTTCTTATTCCCGCATATTCTTGTAGCATGGCATTATTCAAATCAAGAGCCGCGTGTGATATTTGTATACGTGTTCTCTGAACACCTTTGTCGTATGTTAGCTGTTGATTTTACAAAGAAAATTCGCTATAACCCACAGCCCTCTATGTATAGAAACCGGTCTAACAACTGCTACTTTAACCACGTAACGTTACTCGATGGCACTTAACATGTCGATCTCGAATATTTGCTACATACATACTCGTACATATTGTCAGGTTTCTAGTAGCCATTATCGAGTGTCAGATTTTATGGTATTCGACTGCTTATTGTAGTTCAAATAAGATGTGAATCGAACTACGGAAAGCCCTTGTGTGTGCCTCCAGTAGGCAGTAGGTATATGTGTCACTAATATGGTAAAACTGACTGGTCCTCAGGGTTTGATTCATCGGACCAGCGAAGGTCCGGGAGAAGGAAAGTCTTGAGTGGTTCGATCTTAAATCAATCAAACTATTATACCTACGGTTGAACCACAGCTCCACAGCTTTTTAAACATATCGAACTCAATGCAAACTTATTAGTAATTTGTGCTCATGGGACAATATTAGATATTCCTTTGCCATGCTACTAATTCAGCCGTAACGTATCTCAACTAAAATATCTACTAATGCTGTCACTTCCAAACAATGTACAAAATGGTACAATACTTGTAAGTAAATGGTTTCACGGACAAACGAATAGATGTGTGACCGGAATGTACCTACACCAAAACGAAAACTGTAGCCGGTAACCCGTAAACATTCTCGTTAAATGTCAACATAAAGTCACACAAAAAGATCAACAACTTCACTAACATTGCTCGCTATAATACCAACTCGAGAAAAGTTTTTAAATATCGCTCAAAAGGTTTTTAAAGTTCGAGTACCTAAGTAATTTTAAATGACTTATAAACATTTAGGCTAATTGAAAAATATATATGAGACTAGCTGGTGCTCGCGACTTCGTCCGCGTGAAATAGTTATTTTGGGAATCATTTGGGTATCTCGAACGGTTTTCGCAGCGCACGCAACGGAACCCTCAAAGATGAATAATTTTCTCCGTTTTTTCCACATTTTCGACTGTTTCTTCGCTTCTATTAGTCGCAACGTGATGTTATTATAGCCTAAAGCCTTCCTCGATAAATGATCTATCCAACACAAAAAGAATTTTTCAATTCGAACCAATAGTTCCTGAGATTAGCGCGTTCAAACAAACAAACTCTTCAGCTTTATAATATTATAGTATAGATATAAAAACTATATGGAATAGGTGGACCATCTTTAAAACTTAATTTTTAATAGTCATCCTAGGCTGATAGAGTTAAACGTAAGCCAATGCGTGGCCAAACGTTTTGGGAATTCCATGAACCTTATCGATTGATTAGATACAAAAACATTTTTAAAGTTAATTTGCAGAACGTTTCTCGTAGTTACTCGTATAGGCGCTGTTCTCGTTATTTTTTTTTCTTAGCCCTTTCACGCCTTCGCTTCACTTATAGTTACTTCGCTTTACACAGTTTCTAGTCTGTATAGAAAAGCAGGCTTAAACTAACTTAGCCTACAACCGGAATGTAATTAGGTCTGAGTTAAAGTCTAGCCTTTTTGAGATTTTAAAGAGCGTTCTTGTTGTTCCACAAACAGATCTAAGCAACGCATTATTTATGAGACTAGTTTAAACTAACACGACAGTAGATGGCGCTGAAATAAAATTACATATAGCTTAATTCTGAATAGATAGAGAAGATCATCTGAATTAGTTTTGATAAGTATGTATTAAAACAAAAAATCTAGAACATAAGGAAAAAGAAAAAATATATATAAAGTAAGAAAAAAGATATACTTACTTAGATATTTTCTAATAAAGTATTATTTTATTAATGAATTCATTCATTAATTGTATTAATTGTATTATTATTTATTAATTGTATGCAATGACAATTGTAATTAATTAATATTAAGTAATTGTTTACTATAGTTATGACTGTGAAAATACTGAATTTTATGCAGCTATTGTTTTTTACATTCGGTGCACACTTTTACAAAGCTTTGGTTAAATTACTGAAGTTGTTTTAAATTGAATTGCGTGCAAAATTAGTCTTTATTTGTTGCGTTATAAAGCCTCAAGTTGTCTTTGCAGTCAGTAGGTACCGGTTCATCTTGCCTTTGACAGAAGAGATACATACTTACTTATTGTTAATCTAACAAAAACCTTGATTATTATTTCGCGGTACGAGAAGAGCAAAAAGAGTGGGTTTTTATTGAGTACCGTTCAAGCACTCTGAGGTTAATTCTGACACTGTGGTATTATTAATAGTCTTTGCTCGGTAGTGAATATGTTTTAAGATAAGTTCATTTTAAGTAGAATCGTTAAGATATGTAGTATGTTTAAAGTTGTATGATGAAAATACCTTTTTCTCAACATGAAAATATTTTTATTACTGTCACAAATAAGTTTAAATATAATTACCTACCCTTTTTATATTAAAGTCGACAGACAGGCTGACGGTCCACCTGTTTCATTTTTTTGAATTTTTGGTTTTGTTTGTTCCAATTTATTCACTTTTGTTAATTTGTGACATCAAGTAATTGGGCAAGTAAAGGAAGCGTTACTTTTCCTTTTTTAGACTGATAAGCCGTGTAGAGAAATAAAAATTCAGAACAACTGAAGTATGAATGAGGTATTGAATATGAGGTAAGTATCTTAATTCCAAACTAACAAATCAGCGAATCCTAACTTGTTTTTATTTTTGATCTTTTTACTAAAACAGTTAAGACGAGGACTAATCTCAGACCGAACACAATTTTTACCGAATGAGCGCAACCTTATATCCTATGAATAAGGTGTAAATTTGCACAACAAATTTTGTAGCTTCTCGGAGACAACCGAACAAATTTAAATTTGAAAGGTTTTTCTTAAATATTGTGTAAAATATGAAAAAAGGATTTATTAGCATTTTATGTACTTTCTCATTTGGTACACTTAAATTAAAGTAGCCGATTCAAACTTTAGTGTGGAACTTAAGTTAATTAATAAGCCTAAAAACCTAGTTGTCACGGAAAATTTTTATTTCTGTGAACAGTAAGTTTTTATTAGCAGTATATTACTATTTTTTTTTCTCAGAAAATGGATTTTTTTTTATAAATCTGTCTGATTTAAACTTTTTTCAATATAGTCTATTATGCACTGTATTTTTATCTGACTTGTAATTTTACTCTAAGAAGTCAAACTAGGCGACGAAAAAAACGCTTTTCAGCTAAGTCCTCGCCTTAAGGCATTTAGTCAAATCGCCCACTTTAGAAAAATAACGTTTTTATCATTTCCCTAGCTGCGACATAGGTAAATATATAACATAGGTAATAAATCAGGTGTAACATCTGTATAAATTATAATCTAACAGCTGTTATTAGGTACCAGTTCATAGTTATAAAAACCATTGTTATATGAAATCGAAACATTTTAATCATCATTTTATCTTACTCTCCATTGCAATGTTGTTTAATAAAAAAGTCAAGGAAAATTGATTAGTTTCAGAAAATGGACACGCTCTATGAAATTATATAGCAAACGTACCTATGTAGTTACATACTGGCCGACTATAAAACACGAGGCTTTTGAAGAGCGATAAGTAAATAAGTGATAAGAAAATAACTAGGTAAATAAATAACTACGTATTAACATTGAATAAAAATGTGTATATTATATTTTCTTTTTTATATAAATATATTTATGTTTTAATTAATATATTAGTTTCAGTTTCATGAAAATATTCATTTAAAAATAAGACAGAAATAAAATAAAATATAGTACATATGTAAATAAATAATTATAAGCAAGACTTTTACTTATTAAATTTTACTACTACCAAGTTTCATGAAAATCAGTTAATTCGTTTAAGAGTTATGGACGAACATACATACATACATAGATACAATACCCACACTTACAGATTTATTATTTTAGTGTTGATTATTTATTAACTAGCGACCTGCACACGGCTTCGTACGGATGCACTTTTGTGGACAATTTTTAATTTAATATTAAAAAAATAAAATAAAATAAAAATTAATGTATGGAGACATGGTTCTCTACCTAGACAATATAATATGAAAATTTGAAGTATCACACGTCATGTGGGTGTGGGTGCGGTTTGACTTGAAGATGCTCTTTGCATAGCTTACTGATTTGTCATGACGTCACCTATGAATGTCTTAATTGATGGGTTTAGAGCTAGTTCAGACACGGCGGGAACCGCGATTTTGAAATCGCGCGGGTCTTTTTTATATGAATTGTTTTGTAATCGTTCAGACATAACCGCCCGGTTTACGCGCGGATATCTCGCGGTTCCCGCCGTGTCTGAACTAGCGCTTATTGTTCTGGCTTCTGTTTCTAACTTCCAAGTACCTGTTCTGTTAGTTTTGGTACAAAGGCGGTATTGTCATAACTTACAACAATTATAAATCGCATAACCTATTTTATTGTAACGGTTCTTATTACCAAAATTGGTCAGAAAGTAACGCGGGTGTCACATCACAAATGATTAGGAGTGACCACGCGTTGTTACGTGAAGACCGCATAGGTTTTACTAATTGCTATAATTATGTTAGATTAAAGGTCAATCAAAAAAAAGGTATTACCTAAATTTGTGTACAGTCAGCATGTAGTTTTTTAAAAAATGTTCTTTTTGATTAAATGTATCTAATGTGCTATTTTGAAGTGTATCTCCATGTTGTCGTTTTGTACTTATCTGGACAACTAGAGAGAATGACGTGGTGCAAGAAAAAACTTTCATAAAAATACTGATTTTTTATGATTTTTATAATGATTTATCTGTCATACTTTATTAATGATTTATTTCTATGAAAAGTTTCATCAGAAAAAATACTTATTTATTATGGCGTCGGCACACAGGAAGACGGACAGGAAATCTTTTATGTAGAAAATGTTCCAAAAAATGCGGCACTCAATATAGTTAATTTCAAATTAACTATAGCACTGCAACCTAACATTATAGTGTAGTGATATCATCTTTATAACCGAAATTAGTAGAATGATAAGTAGTTAAATACAGGACGTCACGGTTATGTGCACGCGCATATAAAATAACTAGCTGGTGCGCGCGACTTCGTCCGCGTTGAAAAAGCAGTATATCGCCTGACATCGTTATTGCTATTATACTTAGCCAGGAGTTAGTTTCCTTAATTTTAGATAATCCCTCGGGAGCAGTACTTTTTTTCTGGATGAAAGGTACCCTATGTCCTTTTTGGTGTCCCAGACAACGTGTATGCAAAATTTCATATGATCGGTTCAGTAGTTTTTGCGTGAAAGAGTTACAAACATTCATACATACATCCATACAAACTTTCGCATTTATGATATTAGTAGGATGCTGAATTTGCGATCGGTCATCGAGATAAACTTTGGACTTGTTTGCCGCTATGATGTATTGACGAAAATAATTTGCCAAGTCATTTGGTGTTATTAAATAAATTTACCTCTATTTTCTATGTTAACACTAGTTTTAGTTTATTCGTGTAAGTTTGGTGTAAGTTAAAAAGTAACTGTTGAGATAACTAAACTAACGGTTTTTTTATTCATTCTTAAATTTGGAACGCGTTTTTTGTTAAAATAGTGGCAGAGTAGGGTTTTAATTGAGTTGCTCTGTAATATATTAGTAGTTTTTAAGGCAGTAACTACCTCAGAGAAGATTAACTCAAGTTAATATCAGCACGTGTACAGTTAGGTATTTCTCACTTCTGAGTTCTGAACTTATGACCTGTTTTCAATTCGTCTGACTAGTCGATAAGGTGTTGCTCATTATTTGCTTTAATGCTCGGAGTATCGGGAGTAACGGGTTCATGAATGAATTTTACAAAAATTTTCAAAACATTTTCAATGTTGGTTCTGGTCTGGATCTGGAAAAGTGACAGGGTATATTCTGTTTTGAGCAGCTCATATAGAGGCAGTAACCATCCACTTACAATGACACCTTATGTTTCGGTGAGTGAATAAGGGTTCCAGAGCCTATTTCCATATCCCTACCTTAATCCTACTATGGTCGGCAGCACAGTAGCTGGGGCCCTAGCCTAGCCAAGAGCATACCAATGCAAACGCTCCCTTTGCGTACTAACGAAACGTTAAAAAATAAAAAATAAGGTGATTGGTTGTTGTGACGCTCACATAAAATTTTGACCAATCACAAAGCTTTTCTCCCAGCATAGCGTAGCCTGAGCTTAGCGTTTACGACACGACTGTACATTTGCTACCAATGCAAACGTTTCCTTGCGTTCTGACGAATAGAAACGAAATAAAGCCTAGTTACAACAACCAATCACCGGGTTTTATTTTGTTTCTATTCGTCAGAACGCAATGAAACGTTTATATTGGTATGCTCTTGGCTCTCTTGGCTAGGGCCAGGGGCCCTAGCACAAGAGCATACTTGTGACGTTGCTTCTGTTATAATAGATCATCAGCCTATCTGAAGAAACATAAAAAAAAGGTCTTTAATTATAGACAGCGAATGAGGATAATGTTGAACTTTCTTTCGTTCGGATTATGCAAGCCAAAAATAAACATAGTCATTATGATTGCTAAGAACTAAACGAAGTTTAAATAGATATTTAGTTGTATAGGTATTTGTGCTTAGTTGCATTCCTTGTTAAGTATAGATAAACATCTAGGCAATCGAAGATGTGTTTCATAATTCAATTGTAATTAGCATAATAATAAAGCAAGTGATGTTGGAGTTGGAATCGTGACTGAATATTACGGAAATTTAATTAAACTTGAAGTTTACAGCTAAGAAATAAAGGAACATAAATCAAGCGTCTTATCGATCACTAACCGTCCACGGTTTCTGCAATTATTTTTGCAATTGCAATTGTATTTTTTCTGCAAATAATTACCTAGCCTATAATATAGCCATATTGATGTTGATTTCTTGGACACCCTGTATGTATATGTCGCAGTCGGATATTGCTTCCTCGCTCTTTCATAGGTTATTATTATATAGGTTGCCACATGCCATCCTGTGGTGGGGATAGTAGGGATAAGTGGAACGGGCAAATATTTACAGTATCAACTACATAACTAAATGATTATTTGGTTTAGTAGTGGTTTCACACAATTTTTCATTTTCAATCACCGAAATCGGAATAATAAGTACTATTGCTGTGAATTCCGATTTCTGTGATTTCAATACTGTCTGGAACTGTAATTGATTTAATTTTTAATTATATAGCGGTGAGTATAGGGTGAGTATCAATGTATAACATCCTTTTGTAACCGGTTCGTTCTAGCTCTATAGAATTAATTGCATAATATCAATAAAGTATTTTAAATACTTAACGTATTAACAAAATACATAATATTCAACCTTTGAACTTTTGAATATTTGCGTCGACATAAAATCCAATAAAATTAATTAATTAAATTCCTAGCCGTCTATTTTGTTAATAATTTTGTAATAAAGATATTATATAAAAACATAGAGAGCATAATTACCTTTTTTTAGTTACTTTAATATCAAGTCATTTATATAAAAAACAAGGAAAATTGGGCACGCTAATAACAATATCTCTGCCTTAGAAACTAAGTGACACAGACTAGTGACAATGGATTTTTTGTTTCATATTATTTATTAATATTATTCTTTAAAATGTAAGAAATAAATAAAGAGATATATAGATCATATATAGATATATAGATATGAATATATCGCTTATAGATATATTCATAGACATACATACCATACATACTATACTATACATATCGATCCTAAATTCAAATATGTATTACTTCCTCATTTCATCATTTTATTATAGTTTTTTTTTCCTGAAAACTCATTTTTCAGCAGTTTCAGCCACTCTGGTGAAATCATAATTTTGCAATTTATAAATACCTACCTAAATAATTAACAAACGTGACTGTAATATCGTATGTGAGGATTGTGAGGGTATAATAATGCCTAAGTCAATAATTTCATTGTTTTCATCGTAATGTTGAATTATGAGACAATGACAGCCTACTTAAGTAGGTAATCAACATACAATTCATCTATTCTTGTATAATCTAAATATGTTTATATATTAAACTACCCGCTGCCCGTGACTTGGCCCGCGTAACTTTGTAAATTATATACTAAAACCTTCCTCGAGAACCATCACTGTCGTTGGTGAAAACGCATGAAAATCGGTGCAGTAGTTTTTGAGTTTATCGCGAACAGACAGAAAGACAGAAGAAACCGGAACCGTTCCACTTGCGAAACACGAGACGCGGACGAGGGTTTCATCCCTTCGTAGTTGAAGTTCCTCTGTCACGCACGGAGCGTTACAGTTCCACCTTCCTTGTCCGAACTGCTAAGGAGTGGAACTCATTGCCTGCGTATTTCCCCAAAATTACAACCTCGGGGTCTTCAAACGTAGGGTAAAATGGGCATCTACTAGGTAAGCGTGGTCCACCTTCGGCCGCATCTGCACCTAACATCAAGTGAGATCGCGGTCAAGCGCTGCCTTGACTTATATATAAAAAAAAGACAGACAGACGCGGCGGCGGATTTTGTTTTTTATAATATGTAAGGATTCCACATTTTTTTAATTGTAATGTATTAATTGTAGGTAAATAATTGTTCTTTTAATGCAAGCCTTTACAATTAATTATTGCGATCCTGAGCTCAATTACAAAGCGTCATATATTACTGTCCTCTGGGAGATCAAGCAACGATAAAGTAATTTTAATTGTTCCTGAGTAACACTATGATACGAGTAAATACATGTGTCGTGTAGTAGAATAATTATAATGAATAAAAAAAAACTGTCAGTCGTAGGAACCCATGTTCAAATATCTCTGTTATCTGCTTTTAACCAAGTGACCTGGTTTTTTTCTTTCTTATGTTTTCCAGAGCTGGTATAACATAGCCTATTGCCTAAAAAACACACACTATATAAATATATCAAAGCGTGACGTCACGCGAATTCACTGAATTTTCCCCAACAAAAACTGCCCAACTATATTGAAAACTAGCTGGTGCCCGCGACTTCGTCCGCGTTCTGGATGAAAGGTACCCTATGTCCTTTTTGGAGTCCCAGACAACGTGTATGCAAAATTTACAACGCCATCTAGGGAATTCTGTTTGAAGCAATGTAGTACTCTAATTCATCTAATCTCACTTCGAATAATGGAAAAAGTCTGTTAACAGATGGCACTACATGTTAGTTATAGTTTATAAAATTACGTGTTAATAAAATTAAAGCTGCTGCCCGCGACTTCGCCCGCGTAACTTAGTAAATTATGTACTTAAACCTTCCTCGAGAACCACTCTACCCATTAGTGAAAACCGCATTAAAATCCGTTGCGTAGTTTTAAAGATCTAAGCATACAAAGGGACATAGGGACAGAAAAAGCGACTTTGTTTTATACTATGTAGTGATAGTGACTATATTGACTAGCTGAACCGGCAAACGTTGTTTTGCCAAAAATTTAAAAAAAAATTGGGGTGGACCACCCTTAACATTTAGGGGTTTGAAAAATAGATGTTGGCCGATTCTCAGACCTACCCGATAAGCACACAAAATTTCATCAAAATCGGTCCAGCCGTTTCGGAGGAGTTTGGCAACAAACACTGCGACGCGAGAATTTTATATATTAGATAACAGATAATACTAAGCTAAGAGTGCATTTGAGGTACTCTAATTGAGTCATATTCTTTGATGGAATTGAAGATGAATGAAGTATTGTTTGTTTATAAATAACATTTTGTCGTTTCATTCTTAGTTTCTCCGAGTTTTGTTTCTGCTGAAACTCGTTTATGCAACTCGTTTGTGGACACGCCTTGTCTGGAATATTTGTGTTAACTTTATATTGTTCTTATCTACACTCAAATCGATGTTTATTATAAAATTTATGTAGATATATTTTCGAAATATTAATATAATAATAATAATAATGTAATAATGAAATTATATAGAGTTTTGGTTTGGGTTAGTATAGATATCCCCTAATTAGCCTAATTTACTGTTCTTGGACTTGTATTAAATCGCTTTAATTATTGTCACAGTAACTATTTATTTATTTGATTTTATTCTGAACACAAATTCACATTCAAGTTACAATGTGACTAGCTGGTGCCCGCGACTTCGTCCGCGTTGAAAAAGCATTATATCGCCTGAAATCGTTATTGCTATTATATTTAGCCAGGAGTTAGTTTCCTTAATTTTAGATAATCCCTCGGGAGCAGTATTTTTTCTGGATGAAAGGTACCATATGTCCTTTCTGGTGTCGTGTATCGTGTATCCAAAATTTCATGGTGATCGGTTCAGTATTTTTTGCGTGAAAGAGTTACAAACATCCATACATCCATACAAACTTTCGCATTTATAATATTAGTACGGATTTAATAAGTGATTATAACATTCTGTGTATTCACATGACTAGGAAATGGGTTCAGGGTGGGTTTAGGGTTTTGCAATAGGTGTTTTAAAAGTTACCTAAATTTACTGTTTTGGCCTTTTCTCATTAATTAAGTCAGTGTAGTAATTATTGTAGTGGTGACACTTTCGCGTTTTCAAATCATTTATTAACTACTAGCTTACGGCTTCACCTGGGATGCATTTTTTTATATACACCTTTCAAAACCGAATTGAAATGGGTTAGGCGCTTTTGGAGTCCATATAGCATATTTACTTAAATATATTTATATTTATAGACATCTTAGATAGTTTTTGGTAGAAATAAAATTATTTATTTCTATTTTTAGTCAAGCGCTATTGGACAAATAAATAGAAGATATTTTATTGCCTATTATATTTTACATATAAATTGATATAATTAATAAAGTATTAATATAAATGAAAAAATTTTGAGAAATACATACATACATACATACTTACATAACATTTTTATACACAAAATTTCAATATACTTAGGTACACAAATATTTTTTATCTTGTAATCTAAATAGTGACCAAACTTTCATACTATAATTTAAAATTGAAGTTGTATTTTCAGTTCATATATTTTATTATTGGCTTCATTGTTAATAGGTAAGTAAATATAGGATGGAATATTTTTTTTTCTGCAAAACAATGAGGCAATAATGTCATTATATACCTATATAGCATTCCCACATGTTTCTGTCTATTGTAATGCGGTTATTGATAATATTATAATAAGTTATGATTCGCATTGTGGAAATAGATATTTCTTTTGCGTATAAATTTTAATGTTACATTTTCAAATAGAATTGTGTAAAAATTATACTTATAAAAATCTCACCTCCAAGTTTACAATGTTGCTAATCGGTAGTATCATAAATGCACATCATAATGCAAGACGCATCACAAACGTTCATATGAGTCCTTCATTTCCTTGACCTTATCAACAAAGAAAGGCACAAACTAGAGACGATCACTTCCTGTTAACAAGTATTGAATGCAAAACACCCGATTAGTCCGCCGATAAATCCACAAACAAATTCCGAACCGAGTTTGATGTTGAAAACTTTTGTTCCTTTTTCAAAACTTGCTCGTTTACTTGGCGGTTTTAATTCGCTAGGTACCTATTTATCGACACGTGATTGGATGTTATTTTTTAATTGCGGTTTTTCGGTTTTTATTGACGTTTCGTTACGCGCCGCGAGTCACGACATACGCGTGTTGTCGCATCGATGCAGACGATTGAAATAAGCCAAAGACTAGGCTGTCGCGTTTTGTTGGATGAATGGCTGAAGAAAAAGCCGGTTGCAATTATAAATTTGATTGTATAGTCTTTATCACGCGATCTTATTAAATATACAAATTGTGTATGTGAATGTTGACTTTAATAGATCCAAAGGTTCAATACGATCTCTCAATCCCAGCGCCGTGTTTTCTAGAATTTATATATAACATAACAACCTCTTTCAATTAGCGAAAACCGCATTGAAATCCGTTGCTTAGTTTAAAAGATCTAAGCGTAATAACCTACATACAGATGGACAGACGGCGGGAAGCGACATTATCATATATACTTTATCTTATTATCGCCCCTGGCTACACACGGATTTTTATCTGCAAATCATAATATATAAAGACACTCCTCCTTTAACACGCTTTTCATTGGTGCAAACTGCATTTGAATAAGTTGCGTAGTTTAAAAGATCTAAGCGAAGGTATGAACCTACATAATTTATAATTTTTTGATAAGCCTTCGGGAACAGTACGCTTTTTTCTGGATGAAAGACACCCCATGTCCTTTTCTATTTCCCCCACAATATACGAAATTTCATAATGATCGGTTGAGTTCTTAGCTGTGGTTGAAACAAACAAACTTTCGCATTTATAACGTTAGTTTGAATTAGGTTATTCGTGATTAATGGCTTAACCAACTTTGTCCAGAGCATTGGAGAGCGACCTCGTGATCTGGAGCCATTGACCCTACCCTGCACGACCAGTCTCTCCACACTGTCCGGACCCCTGCTGGCAACGTGTCCAAAGTAGGTGAAAATTTTTCTTTGCACAAAAGCAGGATTGTGTATACTTTTTTTATTAGAAGGAATTCATATCATATAAGAGCTTTTTTGGCGTGAATACAAGACATATAATTTTTCTATAGTGGTAGGGAATAGGCTTCCACTATAATGCGACCGGCTCCTCGTGAATGGCTTCTATTTTAATATTATCTGAATATGTACGGTTGTAGCATTAATACCTCAACACTATTCTTAGTGCTCCCACATAGCAGTTTAACTATTTCTAAATAATTAAGTACCTAATAAGCTGCATAGAAACATTGTCTCGACATAGAACTTTTGAGTGGGAGGCAATTCAGAAAATAACGTAACTGTAAATAATGATAATAACAAAACCGGGATACTTCGTACTTTTGTTTGTAAATCGATTGGATTGAAGCAAACTAAATGTTACGAGAGCGAATATACTTACTAGCTGTTGTACGCGACTAGGCTATAACCAATAGCCTAAGCTACTCGCTGATAACGTAGCTTTCTATATTCAAAATCGATTGAAAGAATATTCAAAATAGCAAAATGCAGAATTCAAAATTCAAATTTAGCAGTCTATGAGTTTATTCATTACAAACATACAATATACAAATATCATACAATATACAAATATTGTTCTGTGCTTATAATATTAGTATATGGTATACCTAGATAATATTTAGAGGTATATAAATTGTAAATAAAATAATCAAAACAAACGTTAATCAACTTGCACGTAGCAACAGCAAAGCAATGTTACTTAATTGACCACAAGACATAAGACATATGTAATCATGAACCGCATTGCACAGTCTTTAGATGACATTGAAAAATATACTTAATTTCAACACGGTTACATGTTAAATGGCAATAAAAATGTTTAATAAGTGTGTTCTCATATCGCACACACTTGAGTCATTATGTCATGAGGTAGGTAAGTAGATAAATAATGTTTGGCTTCGACGAAGCGTTGTCGCAACATCAATAAAATACCTTCGCAAGGTTTTGGCTTTTACAGCATCAACGATGTATGTAGCTTTGGTGTAACTGTGGATAAAATTTAAAATTTAACGTAGTGAACGTCAATTCTGCCTAATTATAAGTTCGAAATTTATTTATCTACTTACACATTTCTGGGTAAGGTGACATATGTGCCATTCTCCGCGACCTTACGCTGGTTATTGACCTGAAAGGTCGCACATGTTCTTTCCTAATGTCGGTAGCTGATCGGTTTTAACATTTTTTCCGACTTTTGTACTAATTTCTTTTGAGTAAGTTATAAAACATTCCGGCCTGAACTTTTGAGGGATACCCCAATTATTAAATAAATGTCAGACAATAAACATTTATAAGTCAATCTTTGGCCACCAAAAAAGTGCTTAGTTGCTTAAAACTTGTACACCCAAACTATGGCAACTTGAAAATCCATTCCTAGGAATTGAACTCATGATCCTATTGTTTTAGATAAATTCCTAATGTTCTATTTTTAGTAGTGGCAGAGCACACTGCGTTTCGCAGTGATTTGAGCAAACCGTCTCGCAGCAGTAGCCATTCTCTTACGGCAGACCAACGTGAAATACCAGCACGCTTGCTAAAGCCAGACCACATTTTCCTATTCCTTCCTAAACCCTAATCTTAATAAGGTTATCAGCGCACTAGCAAGATCTTTGACGTTGGTGAAAAGTATGTACTGTAGCCACCTATACTATTAGGTGGACCATTAGAGTGTCTGACGGTCTTTTCACACAACAAAGAAGACTTTGGCGGCTTTGAATTTTAGCTAAACTCTGTGCATTTTACTTTACTGACCAGACTTTTAGTAGATGCACAATGTCTTAAATGTCCCATTAGGTCTTTGATTTTTACTACTTATACTTCGTAATGTCACATACGGCCTTATTTTATCGTTTCATTTGATGCTTCACGCGAACGTCGTCATCGAGTGCAACCTTAATTAATGTGATGTTAGTGGATTCACAAATAAACACTTAAGTAGTCATTTATATTGGCCGCCTCAACCTAAAAACCTTCGTGGCGCACACGTATCGTCTACAACAGTTTCAACAGTAAACATGAGAATGATAACAGAGCCGATTTACGTGACAATTAAGGCGGTGTTGCACACACTAAACTTGATACTGCAGGTTGCTGCTCAAGGGACATGACAATTTGATTTACATTGTATTTTAAGGGGAATTAAAAATTAATGCCATTTAATATCGTAGACTCAAAGATTTGTCTATACCTTACATAACCTATATTATATCTATATTCTATGCCTTCAAATCTGTAGTTATATTTTTTAGATCTACAAGTATATCTATACCTTTATTATGGTCATATGTAAAGGCCGTCATCTAGTCCCTGATCTGAGCCACTGGATAATTAGGAAGCTTATCAGCCTCATCCTCATTATCAGCTTATAATCGTTTATGTTTGAAATAAGCCTTTTTCATTGAGCGCCACCACACTCGATTTTCCGCTCTTTCTATTTTACGCTTTCATTCCGTCCACTGTCTTCCGCTCTTGAGTTCATCGGTCCAGCAAGCATGTCGTCAGTGGTCTCCAAGTTTCGTCTGCTTCAGATATATCCCGCCTATTCCCACATCAGCTGACTGAATTCATTTCCCTCATCTTGTCCGTTCTCCCTTGATATTATCTTATCGGGTTCTGCAGCGCAATTTCATCCCTCCGGTATTGCTCTGATTTTATAGGAGACTGTAGCCACTTACTATCAGATTGGCTGTTAACAAACCTGCTATCTGCTATCCTATGTATAAAGATGAAATAAAAAAAATGTAAATAATAACGGTAAAAAGTTCAGGTGGTTATGATGGTTTTATATTATTCATCGTGCAAAAAGTATGTTTTGAATACACAGTTAAAGTACCTACTTGTAGTTTTTATTATTCGCAGAAACCGATGTAGGTACTTACTCAATGTTTTCTCATTAATAATTATGTTTCTTTATTTCCTGTTGTTTCTTTAGTTCCTGAGGGACAGACGGCGGGAAGCGACTTTGTTTTATACTATGTAAAGAAGCGAATGGAGGAGAGAGAGAGGAGAGGAGAGGAGGAGTTGATTGTAATACGAGTGCTGGAAACTATTATAAACTATGCGATTACAAATCTAAAGTGAGCCAAGCGGTTGGAACACCTAATAGCTATGCTATGAATACATGAAAAAAAAAATAGGATGAATTCTAATTTTAAATTACGAGTAAGTACAATTAAGATTTCTCGTGTAGGCAGTTATATCTTATTGTAAGTAATAAAAAATAAATCAGTTTTTTTTTCTAAAGCCAAGGTTTTTATACGGTAGGCATGCTTGATGTCAACGGCCTACAAGTTTTTAGAATTTAAAATCCTGAGTCAATCGGAAAAAAAAGTTTTCGTTAAGCGATTGTATTGAATGCTGTTATATTTACCAGTATGCAAATCAACCATCAACATTTTGACCAGGGCTTAGTTCTACCACAGCATACTTATTTCCTACAGTAGGCCGATGCCTTTGATGTTGGGCGATAACGCCGCCTGTGTAGGTATTTAAAAATTACGGAAGGGTTGACACAAATTAAGTAATATAAAATGTGCTTAAGTACCTTTCTTCATCGTGCGGAAATTGATGAAAGCTTAGTTCTTTATTTATGCGAGATAAAGATTTGCACGCACATGCCGTTTGCACCATTTTGATTGATGTAATAAATTAAAATCTGAAAGACGCGATAGCACTAGAATATTTATCCCAAGCTACTAAGAACGACGAAGTATGCAGCTTGGGCACGTCCCACTCGCGCCTCACCCCTCACGCCCCGCACGATTGCCCTGTCTAGACGTCTCCGTCGGCCTACTGTATGAAATAAGTAGGTATGCTGTGGTTCTACGTTGGATAAAGTAACTTAACGTTCCGAATAAGCAATGGAATATTGAAATACATACTAAAAAATAAATTCTAATATATAAAATTCTCGTGTCGCGGTGTTTGTTGCCAAACTCCTCCGTCCGAAACGGCTGGACCGATTTTGATGAAATTTCGTGTGCTTATCGGGTAGGTCTGAGAATCGGCCGAAATCTATTTTTCATACCCCTAAATGTTAAGGGTGGTCCACTCAAAAAAAAAAAAAAAAATATTTTTCGCAAAACAACGTTTGCCCGGTCAGCTAATATTTTATAAAAATATGCGGATGAAGTCGCATGCAACAGTTAGTAGTAGTATATAATATATTGTAATTAACTATAGATACTGTATTTACCAGAGTATATTTTAACTCGACTTTTAAATAATTTGAAGTATGTACGTGTACAATGTTTGTTTGATCAATCTTCATGAGGTTCACAAACAAAACCGGTTTTATTACTTGTCAGTGATCTAATACGATGATTCTTTGTAATTCATTTCTCAGTAAGATTAAAAAAAGATTTGATCCGATAATAAAGCACCTACTGTTAAGTTTTTGCTCGATGATCTTATCGGATTTTCCCTATTTCTTCTGCATATGTCGAATAGGTACTATCATCTACTCATTCGAAAACACAAATTTCTAGTTTTTTTTAAGTATTTTTAAGCTCGTTTAAAGGTAAAAAAATACTGAAACGAAAGATCTAACTGAACAGTACAATTTGTTTTTCACATTCATGTTTAATCTCTAATAGGTAGGTATATAAAATCGTGCTGACCCTAATAACTACCGCCCTATTGCAATCACCTCCATAATCTGTAAGACTATGGAGCGAGTTTTGAACAAACGACTCCTTGCGTATCTTGAGGATAATGACCTCCTCAATGAACGCCAGTTTGGATTCCGCCAGAGAAGGTCTACTGGTGATCTCCTCATATACGCCACGCACTTATGGAGTGAGGCCATTGAGAGGCACGGCGAGGCACTTGCTGTGTCTCTCGACATCTCGAAGGCCTTCGACAGGGTTTGGCACGACGGACTTGTAGGAAAGCTTCCTTCCTACGGCATCCCTCCTGGCCTTTGTAAATGGATATCGGATTTCCTGGGGGAAAGATCAATACGAGTAGTAGTTGATGGATGCTTGTCTGATCTTTTGGGTGTCAATGCCGGTGTCTCCCAGGGATCCGTACTCTCAGCCACTCTTTTTTTGCTGCATATAAATGACCTGTTGTCAATGCCTGGTACTTTTGGATATGCCGACGACAGCACAGTGGTTGAGAGGTACATTTCCGACGCACGAGCCAGCACTCAAGAGATAAGCTCCCTGAGGGTAGACATGGTCTGCAGATTGGACCAGACCCTGAAAATTGTCTCCGACTGGGGTGACGCGAACTTGGTCATATTCAATGAATCGAAGACTCAAGCGTGTCTTTTTTCTGCGAAACGGAGTCCTTTTGACCTGAACCCGTCATTCCGGGGAGCGTCTGTTCCAATCACAGACCACATGCAACTCCTTGGTGTAGACCTTAATGCCAATTTGAACTTTGGTAGGCATATCGAGTCCATTGCCAAAACGGCTGCCCGAAAATTGGGCATCCTTTCCAAGGTTAGGCGGTACTTCACTGCGAGACAGCTCCTAAACTTATATAAAGCACAAGTCCGATCCTGCATGGAGTACTGCTGCCACCTCTGGGATGGGTCTGTCCGATATCAGTTGGCTGCACTGGACTCGATTCAAAGGCGAGCTAAGAAACTCATTGGCGACTACTCCCTTGTGGAGTCTCAACTTCAAAGCCTGCAGCATCGCCGAAAAGTAGCATGCCTATCAATTTTCTATCGTATCAATTCTCTTCGATCCAACCGGAACCGTTCCACTTGCGAAACACGAGGCGCGGGCGGGGGTTTCATCCCTTCGTGGTTGAAGTTCCTCGGTCACGCACGAAGCGTTACAGTTCCACCTTCCTTGTCCGAACTGCTAAGGAGTGGAACTCACTGCCTGCTTCTGTGTTTCCCCAAAATTACAACCTCGGGGTCTTCAAACGTAGGGTAAATGGGCATCTACTAGGTAAGCGTGGTCCACCTTCGGCCGCATCTGCACCTGGCATCGGGTGAGATCGCGGCCAAGCGCTGCCTTGACTTATATATAAAAAAAAAATATTCTCGTGTCGCGGTGTTTGTTGCCAAACTCCTCCTAAATGGCTGGACCGATTTTGATGAAATTTTGTGTGCTTATCGGGTATGTCTGAGAATCGGTCAACATCTATTTTTTATACCCCTAAATTTATTTTTTATTTTTTGGCAAAACAACGTTTGCGGGGTCAGCTAGTATGTATGTATATATATTTTTCAAAGCAATTTGCGTTGTCTATTTCTCGTAAATTGAACTATGCACATTTTTAGTATTTTAGCCTTTGTATCCACCTTAATTATATTCATACTAGCTGTGGTGCCCGCGACTTCGTCCGCGTTGAAAAAACGATGAATATCGCCTGACATCGTTATTGCTATTACACTTAGCCAGGAGTTAGTTTCCTTAATTTTAGATGATCCCTCGGGAGCAGTACTTTTTTTCTGGATGAAAGGTACCCTATGTCCTTTCTTGTATCCCTGACAACGTAACGTGTATGCAAAGTTTCATGATGATCGGTTCAGTAGTTTTTGCGTGAAAGAGTTACAAACATCCATACATCCATACAAACTTTCGCATTTATAATATTAGTAAGTATTAGTACGGATTACTAGTAACGTTATATTTTAATTAATCCTGTTACTTGTGTCCGATTTAAGTCAAGTTAACATTGAAAACATTTCGAAATAATGATGACAACATAATTATTTAATAAGTAAACGAAAAAGTCACGAGAAAAAAACAATTCTCAACGCCTCTACGACTTCTTGAGTTTGTTAGCAAATAAATACGGTAATTAAATACTGTATGTACGTACACTTATGTGTTTCTGTATTTACTTATTCAAATTTTTTAATATTAAGTATAATATACTTAATGTCTTTTTACCACATGAATAAGTTGATGACATTGACACTGTACTTTAGAAATAATTATTCTTAGTACTTTTGTAATTATTTTTTAATAATGTTGCTTCTATCTATCCTATATCTATTGAAAGAAAATAAATATGTAAATATTATGTATTAATTAATACTTTTTTAATGTACATTGCAGAAATATTTTGATTTAATATACTGATTTTAATACCATATGTCAAACGTGTCAATTTAATTAATTTATTTTTCTGTTATGAAAATGTTTTGTAAATAAATAGAATTTGATGAAGAATAAACTCATAACATAAAAATAAATTAATTAAATTAACACGTTTGATATTTTACATTCTATGGTATTAAAATCTATATAAATAAAAATAGTTCTGCAATGTAAAGCAGACAAGAAAAGTGCTTTATCAGTTTCGATTACAAATTCCATTCTTTTCAAAATTCGCTAAGGCTTAGATTTGTAATAGGTATTGATTACTGATTGACATAATTTGTCATCGCTAATAAAGATAGCAATAGAAATTGTCACTTTGAATTTTCAAAGGAAAGCAGACCTTATCATTCTACAACATACAAACAATGTTCAATCTTAGGCACTTTATTTGTCGAGTTTACATTAAAAAGTATTAATACATAATATTTACTTACATATTTATTTTCTTTACATCTATATAGATACATATTACTATAAATTAAAGGAGCAGTCCGCTTCTGACTCTCAATTAACTTCTTTAAACGTCTTAACGGATTCGATACGGTTTTCACTAATTGAAAAAGCGATAAAACCTTCCGGCTTGTATACATACGTCAATTGCAGAGAAAAAATGCATCCGTTCGAATAGCCTGGTGCTGGTTGCTAGCGTTAATAAAAACTACTTTATTCAAATCTTTAGTAATAAAACGCAAAAAGTAAAAGAGCAATATACTTTTTCCAATATTTATTTTGGAAAATAAACATTGGAAATCTTATTTTCGATATTATTTTGGAACACCTGACATTATACTTTTTCCAATATTTATTTAGCTTAGTGCCTGCGTCTTCTTTTTTAAGTCTGATAAGTAGTTTCGAATATTACCTCCTATACATACATACAAACAAACAAACAAAACTTTACCTTTATAATATTAGTAAATATGTAACAATATTAGTCTGGATTCATTTTTTACAAAATTTTCTTCTAATTTAGTAAGGCTGGGTTGCACCATCTTACTTTAACAATAAGAAACGCCGCAACTTCAGTTAAAATAACGGTTAGGCCGAAAATGAGTTGCACCAGTTAACAAATAATTATAACTGATTAACTGGTGCAACTCATTTTCGGCCTAAAACACATTTTCGGCCGAAAATGTTTTAGCCGAATGATACTTAACTGATATTATAAGCATTTTAGTCCTAAAAAATGAAGGTATCGCGGGCCCACGCAAACTAGAAGTTTAACTAGAATTTTTTTTGTGATAAAGTGGGATTATTTATTACTTAATCTTAATACTCTCTATGCGTTTCAGAAATTGCAATCCATGGACACCGAACAATGCAAGGAGTGTATCAGCAGATTTTTCCTAATAGACGACTGGTCGTACGATACTTCAATTTTAAGCGACGACGTCGCCTCAAAAGATTCGAGTCAAAGTTCATTAAATTCCGACTCAGATTCGCTATCTCTGTCTCAACTCACCATTGAACAGCGAGAGCCTATTATAGTGCAACCATTTTTCAATATAACACCAAGAGAAATGCCAAAATCACCCCACTACGTGTTGGAAGAGGAATTCTCCTCGAACCCCTGGGCGATGTTAATAGCAACAATATTTCTAACGAAAACTGCTGCTAAGATCGCCGTACCTCAAATGAGATCGTTCTTCGAAGAGTATCCGACGCCTTACCACGTATTAAGCATTAGTCCAACAGCACTAGAGCGATTTTTCGATACACTGGGCTTGAGGAAACGTGCTGAAATGATTTGGAAACTGAGCTATCAATTTGTTTCTACGAAATGGCGTCGAGCGAGCGATTTGTGCGGCATAGGAAAGTACGGGGAGGACGCGTATAGGATATTTTGCATGGGTCACACGGATTTGGACCCTAAAGACAGGTATTTAAAGTTGTATTTGGATTGGTTGAGATCGCAAACCGAGTTCTTACAGAACAACGGAGTGACAGACTGCGAATGTGTTTTAGAGGATCCGGTGGAGAAATATTATAGAATTACTCTTTGATATTTTGAATAGTAATTAATGAAACGTAGGTACATACAGTTAAAAAAATTATAAATTACAAACCAATATCCTATGGTTGTAGTCCAAAAAAAATTGTGCTTATAAGAACTTGTCAGTTTTTTTAAAACGTCAGATAAGGCAGTGAACTATTCACTAAAGTCAAAATATTATAGAATCTGAAAAAAGTACTTAGACACAACAGATTTTGGTTAGGTTAGAGATTACTTATAAATTGTCTGTGATAAATTATATTATTTTCTTATGCAACTGTTAAATGATTATGTTATAAAATAATGTTAAAAGTAACTTTTAACATTTGTTAAAGATTCAATAGGGTGGAAGAGGAAAAAGACTTTCAGAAAATATAACTTATGTAGGTTAACTTATTCAAAAACTAAAACGATTATAAAAAAATGTGAAATCACAAAAAAACTTGATAAATATTTATAATTTCAAAAAAGAATAATAAGGCTACATAATATTTAAAACTCAAAGTCATTAGCCTGTGGCAGAGTCACGTAGGGAACCTGACGCCATGGTGATTCTCGTCTTGTTTCAACTAAGAATAAAGAAATATTGTATTTAGAATATTCATCTTTATACACACATTACTTATTGAATTTAGTTTCAGTCTCTGCGCACACCACAGACTACATATTATACAGATTACATATACTAAACCATAAAGTATATATCAGACCTCCCCAAACACAATATTACTTATTAACTATTATAGCAAAACTTATTAAATTATTAATAAAAACATTAATGAAACGTCGACCTGAAAATCTTTTTTTGTCTCATATTATACAATAGCTTATACAGAAAATCGTTACTAAGCTAAGCTAAGTATAGCTAAGGAGTTCTAGCCAAGAGCAAACCAATGCAAACGCTCCCTTTGCGTACTTGCGGAACGAAAGAAATAAAGCCCGCTGATTGGTTGTTGTACCGCTGACGCCCATATAAAATTTGGACCAATCACAAAGCTTTCTCCCAGCGTAGCGTTTACGACTGTACGTTAGCTCTTGGCTAGCGCCGTATCTTATGAGATAGTACCTAAACATAAGAAATATTTTGATTCTTTAAAAGAGTATGTAACTATTGTGTACCTACAACCTACAAGTAATGAATCATATTAATAATGGTTTAATTTAAAAATCTTTCAGTTTGAATATGTATTGCTGTCAATATAGACTATAAAGACTTATACATTGCTAAACTGTTTTATTTTTTGCGTGATTATAATTAAATGCACGTTTTGTTTAAAAGTAGTTTACGAAGAAAAGTTTGAAATATTTGTACCTACTAGCTGGTGCCCGCGCTTTCGTCCACTCAGATAGATACATGAAAAATGTAACATCTTGAAAATATAAATGATAACTACTGATTGTGAGACTGTTGCCGTTGTGTGTTTCAATGAGTGAGTAGGTAAGGGATGCTTGAGCCCATTCGTATCCGTACTAATATTATAAATGCGAAAGTTTGTATGGATGGATGGATGTATGAATGTTTGTAACTCTTTCACGCAAAAACTACTGAACCGATCACCATGAAATTTTGCATACACGTTGTCTGGAACACCAGAAAGGACATAGGGTTTCAACCTACCTTTCCTACCTTTCAACAAGAACGCGGCGAAGTCGCGGGCACCAGCTAGTCCTATTATATTCGAATCGTTTATCCTCACTCCTACCACATCCTACTATGATCGGTAGCGCACTTACAGCAATATTTGCAAATATTGTTATCATATGATAACAATATTTGTCAATATGGTTAGTAAAAAGTTGTATAAATATTACTTTCATACATAATAATAAGCCATTTATTCCACAAAATAATATATTTGAACAAAATTTAAATAACGTTGATACAATGTAACCTTTGTTTCTAAATTTTATAAAAATAGAAGCGTCCAATTACCTAGATATTTAAAACATTGTTATGATTTAACTTTATGTAGTCGCCTCATCAGGGTAGGCTTCCCCCCATTACCTCCATAATTTCCCCGTGTCTCTTCCTTTCCTCATACATTCTTGTCCATATTTTGATACAAAAACATCTGCATTTTCGTCTTCCTCTTTTCCTTCTTTCCTCTCATACATATACGTAATACAATATACGTGATAATTTATTTTTTCTAATACTTTTGATTATCTTTCTAACCTTGGTGGATTCGCCTGTGCGTTGATAGTAGTCAGTCAAAGAAACGATTAGATAATATTTTATACTTACGTATGTATGTATATAGACCTATTTAAATTGTTTTTTTATGGTATAAAAACGACATGGAGATATTCTTCAAAATTGCACATAGGATACATTAATTATTAAAAAAAATGTTCAAATACTAATTCACATGCTAACTGCCATTCAATCCCTTTTTTTAATTGGCCGACTTATAACAGAACTTACCTATGGCCATAGGTATCGAACCCATTTTCCTATCCCTTCCTAATTAAGATACATTCCTATCCTTAATCCTACTATGGTCTTGCAGCAAACTTGCAAAAACTGTAGCGATGCTTGTGTTATAGTTAGGCGATGATGTTAGCCAGTAGCCACCTACCATCAAGTGGATCGTCAGCCTGTCTGCCAACCTTAACATAAAAATAAATAAATGTACCTACACAGTGGGTTGATGATCCACTTAAAGTCCATACGGTGATGATAGCGACGACTTGCAAAAAAATCCATCCCAACTCACTGATGACCGTAAGTAATTTCATTGATAAGTTAACTGATCAACAGCGCTTATATACAGGCTTAATTTGTAGTAACTATAAGTACCTACCGCCAACTAAACTAATTGGAAACTAAGCTCAGTGAACTAAACTAAGCTAACTGGAAAATATTGTTATCCGTCCACCAAAGAATAAGTGTACAAACATGTTCAAACAAACAACACTGGCGACAGGCGCCAGAGGGGTAAGGTAAGAGGTGAGAGGCTCAGAGGCGCACAACTAAGCTAGTAACCAGTTCGACTTAAGTTTGGCTATTTTAAGCTTAGCTGGCATAATTTGCGGTGGACGCACATGTAATGTATGAAAAACTGGCTGAGCTAAGCTAAACTAACTTAGTTGGCGGTTGACGGTCGGGTTTACCTAGTCGGTAGGTCTATCCCACAACCATCTCGGGGCTGGAGTCCGACATAACCCACCGCTCAAGGTATCCATGATGGATTCCTATTTAAAAAAAGGTATGCCGCACTTAACAGAACGCCAGACCACAGTGCTTATGGTGGTCCGATAAGCATTCAATTTTGCTTATGCCATGTCTACAGTTACCTACATTTTACCTTTAAGCCATATCTGTCTTTTTAATACGACTCGAAATAGTCCTATTATAAAAACTAGTTATATAATAATAGAAGTGCATGTTATGTTGTATGACATACCTACTTATAATATCTTATTTGTACCTATACTAAAGAAATAAATACATATTATATGAAGCTTTTAAATTTCATTAAAAGTTTACAAAGCTAAGTAGTTTCTAAAAGCAAAAAAGCCAGATTGGGAGCTTTTTTCATGTTATCGGCTATTTTGTAGTAATTTAGTTTGGTTATCTTCAAATGCTAATAAAACTAAATTAGGTTAGCCCAACTTTGGTTGTTCAGGTTGATCTGGTTATAAGTAGTTCGTAGTATCTAAAAAACCATCAATTTAATTTACCTCGAGTGTTAGCTAGGCTAACTAACTTATATCATATGTTATCATTATATAGACTGATAAGGAAGTTCACGATTGAAACAAGAAAATAAGTTATCAATCCCTTATATACCTACCAAAGATACCTACTTCTACTTTTTAAGTACCTATACCAACGATATCTTGTATTCAGTAACGTATAGTATATCTTGTATTCAAAGGTCGCTGACCTATACATACTTTAAGAACTTTAGATACATACTACTAAACTTTTTAAATAGTGACAGCAACCAGCGTTTGGACATCCATGGTGGTCTCTACAGAAATCCACCGTGAATGAATGAATAGTATAGGTATTTGCTAATGTATTGACATAGATAAGGTTATATTATATTAAATTATGATCATATTTATTTTGTTAAGTAGGTATACAATACACATAAAAATGGTTTATTCACAGATCACTATAGGGTTATTACCTCGCTCTACTTGTTGGAATTATTACTCTGAGATGTACACCTATTATGTAAAGCATAGATTTGCATATATCTTGTCTATGGTTAATTTTTCATAGTTTATCAAGGGAAAAAATCTAGTATGTAGATACCTACAAAACTCCTAACTACAACTATAATGTTTTTAACATTTTAATCTGCGAACGTAGTTTTCACTATACATACAAAAAAGATATATAAATAATATAATAAAGTTGTCTTTCCAAAATAGGAAAATATAACCTAAATGGGCTTGCTTGGTGAAATTCTGATTCATAATATATCTTCAGAAAATTTTAGTTCATTATTTCTGTGATTTACTTAGACCAGTTATTATAATTAATATTAAATGAAAAACTCTTATATAATAAATTTATTTAAGTAGTAATTGGTTTTAATAAAACTCCGATTTATCTTATTCAAATGTTGGCGCTATAGCGAAATACAAATAAACCAATAGCGCACGATACAGAGTACCAACATCGAAAAAAATGTCGGAGTGATTGCTTGCCGTTCTATTGGCAGCAGTGTGAACTGTTGCAAATGGTGGATTGCGTTACTTTTTCTCGTGCTCCGTGTAAAATATTTACGTAAAATTGTGTTAATTTCAATGTGCAGTGTTTCTGACTGACAGAAATATGTCGGAAACACTGCCGAACACGAAAAAACAAGTTCCGAGGCAGCTGGTGAGTGTTGTAGTGTTAATTTTTTACATATTTAGTCCCGGGTGACGCCATGGTGGCTTTATCTGGGATCACGTAAACATGAAACGGTGCATCGCTGCATTGTGTATCGATTTGCGAAAGTTAAAATATAGTGTGATAGAAATCGTAGGTACCCGAGGTCGAGATATTGGCGGTGATGATTGTCGCCGAGGGTCATCGGTCTCGGGTTTTTTTGTGATCACGCCGCGGCCGAGTTTTTAAAACGCGGCGGCCCGTATGCATTCGCGCATGCGAGAAGGCGTCAAAATCTATAATAGTTCCGTAGGCCGCAGCGTTGCGATATGTGTAGCGACAATGGTCGTGTTGATAATGGTCATTGGAGAGGAGCGCATGTCGTCCATTCCCGACGAAGTTTTCTGAGCATCTGGTAGGGCCGAAGGCGTTTCCCGCGGGCTGATGAAATGGAAGGCCAGGGGCGTGCGCGCTACGTGCGACCACACGTCGAGCGAACTCGTTGTTTGCAATCTACTTATTAATTACTTGGTTAAATCTATCGTCCAACAATAAATTGTTTTGTTCAGCCGAGAGTCAAATGACCGACACGAACAACAATAACACTATACTTCCATTTTAAATAATTCGTCACGTTTCCTAGTTAGTTTCTTTGTTACGTCTCTGGAAAGTAAACAGACTGCCCATTTGTTTTTTTTTTAATATTCTTATTTATTTGTCAGACATTTGGATATTATTGCCATATAAAACTGTTCAATCTAGTCTTAGGCCATGATTTCTTTTCGCTATTTTGGATCTATTTATTGACATAGTTAAATCACTTATTGTCATCTATGATAGCTAAGCTTATCCATAATTTTTATTTATAAACACGAAAATAACTAAAATTTACTAGATGGGTCTGCAAATTTGTAGGTGTTGTAGTAAGCTTTTCGAAAACCACACAGGAACCTAACATAATTATAATATTAGTAGGATTAGGATTCAGCTCTATCTATCTGTATGTCATGGTAACCGCTAATTGTATGTTTATTACATGAAAGACAGGAAATTTTTACAGTACCTTTACATAATGAGAGATTTTCCATAATATGTATTACTACTAGATAAGCCATAAAATTATATTATAGGTACAAGCTGGTGCCTGCAACTTCGTCCACACGTTAAAAATTAGAAAATAAAAAATGTGAATAATAATATCAAGCCCTAATGTCATTACCTGAATAACGAATAGTAATAGTTTCTATGGTATTCGGTATTTTTAGTACTATTACTAAAAATAATAAATAGAAAATGTAGTATAATATATGTCATAGACAAAACCAATGAGGTTTTATTTAAATATAACTTTGCTGAGTAATAAGTTTAGAAAATTGCTGCCTAGATGCTAAACAACTCTGTTAGTATAACACTACTTACTCAGACAATTATCAAGCACAATGGTATTATTGAATGAGTGCACTAGCAACTTGATTTTATATTTATGTAATGTTAAATTGTCAATTTTCCATATAAATATTTTACACTCTCGCTAGTTAGTGTGGTTAGTATAACACATGGTAGAGGTACTGTATACTGGAAGTAAAAATAAAACTTTATGAGGCCATTGGAATAAGTATTTTACGCTCTATTTACTGGTACACTCCACTTCTTTTAAGTTTAACAAAAAAAGTTTTGCTGATGATTATTTAAATATTGTTTAATTAAAGGCCAACTCGTTACATGCTTACACTCATACGTTTTTTGTGCATACTGAATATGATTTGCTAAATGTGACTTAGGATAGTTTGCTTCCGATATTAAAAAAAATACTTTAAGATCCCATGGGAGCCAAAATACAAAAAAAAATATCCTAGGATCCCATGGGATTCTAGACGTGGGAGCCAAGTGGAGGGAGGCTCTTTTCAATGTACATAAAACAAAGGCTGAACCGATTTTTGATTTGATTATTGTTTTATTAAATTTGTCTCTGCCCCCAATAGCAGAATAACTATTAAAAAAGATGGAAATATTCACGAAACAATTTTTTTTTTATATAAATGTGGTACGAAGTTTGCCAGGTCAGCTAGTATACCAATTGATAAAATAACTTCTAAAGGAAAAGTTTAATCCACATAATTTAATTTACCTCAGATTAGTAATTACAGTCTATAGTAAAACAGAATACTATATGTTATAAAACAGAGTTTTACTAATCTGAGACATGTACATATTCAACCTTAATCGTTATTAGCCACCATGATTTAACCGACAATTATTTTCATCTCCATTTCACCAGAGCCTCCTATTTCCTCGACTTGGTCAAACAAAAAATTGTTCCAGTGACTTAACTATAATAATAGTTAGACCTATACCTGAGCAAACTTTTGATAATGATACACGCTATAAACATGTAGTAAATTATTTTCGCAGTGCACGCCAAATAATGACCTCTATTAGGAAAATTTCGAAACCTAAGTTTCATTATTGTAATTTTCGTTGGAATCTCATTTCTTTTTTGAAATAAAATACAACCTGTGTTACTCGCTAATAATGTAGGTCGCTATAGGTGTTTTTTTTTAAATCGGTAAACTATTTTTTTTAGTTTATCCATTACAAACAAACACACAATAAATCAAATTTTTATTCTTTATAATATTAGTGTATTTTAAAAGCAATATTGGTAATTTCAAGTAGTTTTAAATGAATTAACCTTTAAATGATGTAATTTTTTTTGCAAACAGCGTGAACGCAAGCAACGCAAGCTGTACTCTGATGAGTGGGCTCTCGGAGATGATGAGGTGGAAGGTGGGAGAGGCTTCTCACTCGCCGACAAGCTTGAAAGCTCCAGATTTGACCACCCCGGCTCAGTATTGGAAATGAATGGTACAGATCTCACCGTCTCCTACTTTCAGAAACATGGATTCACCACTCCTCTACTCTTTAAGGATAAAACCGGACTGGGCCTGAGGTATGTTGTAAAATTAAACATTTTTTTTAAATATTATAAAGTTTTATGTTTAAGGTTTTGATGCAACTTTTATAATATAATTAGGTATATTGTAATCTTTTCTTATACTTACTATACTATTATATATACCTACTTCTAGCATTTAGAAAAATAACAACTATTGCAACAATTAGCGATAAAAAAAATTATAACTAGCCGACGAAGTAAAATGAGAAATATAACACCAGAGAAAATATCCGTCATCTTTATAGCTTTTATATTTTTAGTTGATCCCTCGAAAACTTAGCATTTTTCTAGAATAAAAAGTATCATATATATGTTAATAGAGGTAATATCAAGCTATGTGACAAATTTTATCCAAATCCGTTCATTAGTTATAACGTGAAAGAGTAACAAAAATATCATGAAGACGTTGGGTGGGTTGCGTCTAGATAGAAGAGCATAGATTGACATCTATGCTCTTCACACAATTTATCGTTTTACTTTGTAACGTTCCAATTACTTTCTATATTAGTGAATATAGCCTATCATTATGCCTGTCTATAATTAGGATATTAATCCATACTACATAATACATACGAAAGTAATTCCTGTACCATTAAAAATCATAATAAATTTAAACTCTGGATGAGTAAGTAGGTAAGTACTTTAAACTTTACACGCGGTGGAAGCAACAAACAAAGGAAGGGCTAAATTAAAAGTATGCAGGATTGAGAAAAAGAGATAATTATGGACTCTTTTTCAAATAGAATGTAAAGTAGTAAAATTGAAATATTGTATGAACTTCTAACTAAGATATCCCTACCTGTGGGGACCTTAGTAGGGATTACTTGGGATATATGTAGTTAGAACAGACGAGTCATTAATATGACTTCAATGAACTTTGTTGATATGAAATTGATAATGATAATAAATTGATAATTATAATTACACTTTTAAAATCAATTTCTAAAGAAAATCGATTACAATAATCACATTTTATGATTAATCCTTAGTGAAATTAAAAATTTCAAACTATATATATAGAACTAGCTGGTGCCCGCGACTTCGCCTGCGTAACTATAAAATGTAGCCTATGTTACTCGCTGATAACGGAGCTTTCTATAGGTGAAAAAGTTTTTAAAATCGGTCCAGTAGTTTTTGAGGTTGTTCATTACAAACATACAAATCTACTCTCATTATAATATTAGTAGTGGTGGCGACTTAAGCAAATTAAAAAAAAAAGCAATATAACTTGTACCTCATGAAAGGCTATTTCAGGCTATATGGACTTTATTCTATGTGATGGACGTTTAGCTACATAAGAGTTATGTATGTTAGTGAACCATTTGCGATGTATAGCCTTATAAGATCGTAAATCTTATATTCATGTTGTAATTAAGTTATTCATAAAAAAAAGTATTGCAATCATCAACGTTTTAGGTAGTGTTATATTACCTACCCCGTAGATAGAAGCAAATACATCTATACCTACCTACCTTGTATAAATCACCTATTTAATACGTAATAGTTATCAAACACAAGATAACAAATAAGTAGGTAACTGAGCAAATGTTTGTCATTGCATTTTGGTTTTTTTGAATGAAAGTAACGTTTAATTTAATACTAAACCACTACCTGGGCCCTAAAGGTTCCGTCATGTAACTTTTTTTCCTGTTGTCGATAGTCGACTCGAATGATAAACTTAAAAGTCCGATGTATTTTGAAACCTGTTTTGACATCATATTTATTTCATTGTTCCGGTATACAGCTTTAAGTGTGCAATGTAACTAACACATGCAAACACTATTATAGAGCGTTTTATATTTTTGACTCGAGTTACGCTAACGCCTATTCCTATGTAAGGACTGTACAAGTAAAGAAGTCGTCGTATAAAATCTCAACTAAACTTGCAATAACTACTGTTAGGTTGATTACAAGGACGCTCCCTCTATTCACCGGTTCTCATTCACACTCGCCACGATAAGGCTAACTAGGTATTGTGACAAAATTTTGTGGTTTTTGACTTCTTTATAAATAATATTATATTCAAAGTACCTAAATTCTAAAGCTGTCTAAAGCTAAAATATTTTTTTACATTCAATATCGATATTTCAACATTTTTTTTGTAAAGTTTCATACAGAAAATAAAAACAAAATTTGTTTGAAATTCAATGTTAGAGGTACACTTTTAAGATATAATTACACTAGTTTACAAGGTTTTTATACCCCAGCTGAAAGTTGTTGAATTTTATCTATCCAACTAAAGGTAGTCTAGGAAAAATATTAAAAAAATTCTATCACGTCCACATTCAGAATTATTTAGTAAAGAAAAAATATTAAGAAAATGTACTAAAACGATAAGAAATAAACTACAAATGACTAATTTTGGACTGAATTTTGGAGTTTCAGAATCGGTTCCTCTTAAAATAGACTAGCAGTAGTTTCCCAACATATTTTCGTCCCAATATCCTTGATGGAGATCTTCAAAAGCCTTTAAATCCTGATGAAATCCCTCTCCTTGCTCGTCGCTCATACTTCCTAAGTATTCCGGAAAAAAAGTGGGAATGCAGGAAATGGATCTTTAATAACATGTTAACACCAATCTTATGATAATTTTGTAATAAATCAGCCACTATGTCTGTAGTTTTCACTTTTATTATTTCCTAAAAAGTCCTTAACACCTAACAGTTTTGAATGAATTCCAAGCAGCTCTTCATTGTGTTCTGCGTACTTAATCAGCTAAAGTGATTCTACAGCTCTCACAAAACATATGGGAACCCAGTTTTGTTTTTGGTTGGCCACAAGAAATCCTAAATAATGAAGATATGCAATTTTCAACGATTCTACTATATGTCTTTTCTTTTTTGTAAATATAAATTGTCCACAAACATAATAAAAGCGATCACAACTTTGTTTACACTTTCTACTCGACATTTTAATTGAGTTAAACAATAAATATCTCTTAAACTAAAAAAGTAATGCAGCACCAAAGCTAAGCAATTAAGTATGATTCTTTAAAAAATATATTTGAGGATAGAAAAAAAATGTGACGTGATAGAATTTTTATGTTGATACTTTTAGAACTTATAAAGTTAGCGGGAAGTACAGGTATAGGTTTTGTTAGGGGTATATAAAAAAAATTAAAATTTGTAAACTAGTGTTATATCCGATATTCCGCTACATACCCTTTGAGATTGTTGTTGATATAAAATAAGAACAAATATTCTATAAATAAAATAATTTTTTGCGGTAAAGCCGATATTGCCTTCGGCTGTTTGAAAAAACTGTATAGAGATATCCTTATGTATTCCTTAGATATTTTAATATTTATTTTTTATTTTCGTTGAATTCTGATGTCACTTTACCTAATACCTACTCATAATTAATCTATCTGAGGTCAATATTTCGAAACTTCATGAATTATTTTTTGGAAATAAATTTTGATAATCAATTACTTTAAATAATTTTTATAATATATTACTGACGCTTATTATAACATGTAACAACACGATCGAGCTGATTATAAGAAAACATTGCGTCGGCAAGCGACTGCGCCGAACAAGCCAGTCCAGTCATCTCCCTCAACGTTGTTCCGTTAACACCCCTGTCACATTAATTGTAATTTTTTTAAAGTAAAATCCGTCAGTTTAAAATCATATGTCATTATAACACGCAACTTGGAGTCGTGATAAGATCCAACATCACACTCTTATAACATTTTATGCACAAATATACAATGCATGTACCTACAACGATAAGAAAATGCTAATGCAATGTTCTCGCGAGCGCACCGGTAAACAGAGATCATATTCAGTGGCGATTTTAGACTGACAAGAATTTAAGAATACTATTCACAAATGTATATACCTACTTTAGTCGTTCGTATTTGTTTTTTACTTGTTATAATAAATAAATAAATAACTCCACACTAATATTATGAAGAGGAAATATTTGTTTTTTGTATGTTTGCTTGTAATGGACAAAAACTATTTTACTGATTTTAAAAATTTTCATGAATTCTCAGCGAGTAACCTAGGTTGTATTTAATGGCGATTTAAAAAAAATGGCGATCCCTATGAAAATTATTATATTACAATAGTGTAATCAAAAATTTTACTAGCTTTTTGTATTTATTTATTACAAACAAACTTACAAAATTAACATAATGTTTATTACAAATTATACGAATAGTTACAATATAAATAGTCAAAATGTTATAAATTTATTTTGGAGCCATATCCACATGGCAAATGAAACACTTTTCTTGGTTCGTCTTGTATTTTCGAAAGTCGCCTACCAGCATGTTTTTTGGACAAATTAGCGTCTAATAAAACGAAGGGAAAGTATTATGCTCCTTTGGCACGTGGCAATTATACATAAATTTTCCTCGAAAAATTCTCAATAGTGATATCTATAATTATTTGCGAGTTTACTTAGAATACATGGGTTTATTCCCAAAGACCAATCTTCACTGGTGTTCATTGGAAAGGCTTGAGTCTTCCCCCTTGACTAAATAATAATGCATTATTTATAAATATACAATATTTATTTTTCGTGGCATAGGAATTAATGTCGAAAGGGAATAAATTATCCCGGGTTCGATTCCCGGCAAAGCTAAGCTAACAAATGAACTTTTCAAAGTCTGCTTGTGCAAAAGTTTCACCCCTTCTGACCATAGGATGTTTATCCCACTAATAGTGTTTCTGCTTACTTTGGGCAGCATACAATTTGGTTTGTTTAGTCTTGGCATAATGATATTTATACAAAGGAATGGTTTTATTTTTTAAATAAATAAATATGAATTTGACACAGTGTTTGTGTTCAGAGAAACATGCATACATTCAGAGAAATCATAATTAATTAAAGTTACTCTAGTTCCTCTATGAATCACTAGCTGCTGCACGCGACTTCGCCCGCGTAACTTTATAAAATATAGCCTAAAGCCTTCCTCGATAAATGATCTATCCAACACAAAAAGAATTTTTCAATTCGAACCAGTAGTTCCTGAGATTAGCGCCTTCAAACACACAAACTCTTCAGCTTTATAATATTAGTATAGATAGTGCACGACACTATTCAGCAATAAGAGACATAAGTATTAACATTTAGTAAGCTCATATTGTGCTTAAGAGGGTACACTATCTAGAGCAAAAATATTTTGTCATAAAATCTAGGTCTGCTAAAGCTATGTCTCAATCATTTCTTTTTTTCCACCAACTAATTAGATAAGAAAATATGACTTCTCAAAAATCGTAATAAATGGCCCTTTTAATGTCACCCTAATCAGACGACTATGAAACGAATTTTAAAGATTTTTAAGATAAAAAAGAAATGATAGGGATACATAGATTCGTTCTTCTTGAAAATATTTGCGTAAAAATTATTCGATAGGCTCAATTTTTACAATACGAAACCCTATTACTCCTAAACTCGGGGCTAACAATTACACCACATAATCTCTAACGATATAATGAAAATAATATGAAAAATATATTTGTTTTCTTTTCCCTTTTTTTAAAACCATTAAGGATTTTGAACAAATTAATTTAACTAGGTCACATGTGATAAGTAAAAGTTTCTATTTTAGGGCGTTCCTTTGTTTAATTTTATAATTATTAAATTTAAATAACTATTGCACAACTACAACTAGTCAAATGCGTTCTAGACCGTCTGAGACCAAGCCATTATAAATGGTAGGAAACCAGGAATAAAGATGGTTGGTATATCTTTATAAATATTGCTATTGGTAATTATTTAACGTTTCCACAAAGTCATTTAATCGAATTATTAATTTCATAAAATTCTTATATACCTATATAAGACCAAGCATGTAAATGATAACATCAAGTATGTAATATACTGTTACGTAATTGCTAGGTGATTGCTTAACAATTGAAACTTTTAATAAAACAAAGTATTTTCTCCTTGATCTATTCAAATGTTTAGGCTCTACATAATTTTCTATTACAATATTCAATACCAATTTGTATTTAATTGGAACCAATGTTCTTTTTCCTACCGATGAAAATTCGGACGCCATGTTTTTAACCTTATTGCAGTGTACCTGCGTTTCGTTCCTAAAATGTTTGATGACTGAAAACGAGTAATCGTTAAATTTGCATCGTTAAAAGCCAGCGCCTACTTTCGTTTGCAAATTATTGCTGCATCGTAGATACTCTATAGAGTAATCTAATAAACTTGTAATGCATATAAAAATCTATGAAGCGTCCGTTTACTTTAATTAAACTGTATTCAGAACAAATTGGTCTATGAGACCGTTTGTCTAGCTAGTGGATCGGAAGCGTTATCGCTGTGTTACATCGTCAAGAGTAAACCGTTGACATGCAACGCTTGTTGCAGAGTGCCGACAAGCAACTTCACAGTGAACGATGTGCGCATGTGCGTCGGTTCGCGGCGTCTCCTCGACGTGATGGATGTCAACACACAAAAAAACATTGAGATGACTATGAAGGTTTGTATGCACTCATACTGGTATGTATCATATCACAGACTCTCGTCAAATTAGTCCATGGATGGACCAACAGGAACAAACCTCTTTTAATCTATATAATGTCTAATCTATATACCTATAACATTTTCTCTCACATATATAGGACTTTTGGTATTGTTAGGTCGTGAAATACAAATATAAACTTATTTTCAAATCATAATTACCTACACATTTTTTTTATATTTTAGAGACAACTGCTTTAAAAAGCTATAATTGATGGATATTAATAGTTTATTTCTAGTTGATAAACGGGCTGTGATTCAAAACACAAGAATGATTCGAGTTTTTACCAAATATTTTAAACATTTAGATAAATAAATAGTCTTTGAGCAAACAATAAATAGTTGTTGCACATGAAGTTTAAATTGAAAAACACAATACAAAATTTCAATTGGAACGCTACAGTACGAACTGTTCAACGTGTGACGGAAATTGTATATAATAACAGGACGCAGTACGCAGTTTGTATTTGCCAAAGATTTACTTCCTTTTCCTTAGTGACGGGGTGGGAAAAGGGAACCTAAACCTTGAATAATGGGGGGAGGGGGTTACATTTGTTTTTTTTTAAGTAACAGTCATACAATTTTTTCATGATTTGCGCGTTAGATAGTTGCGCCCAATCTGGTGTTTGGTGTTTTTGAAGTTTAAAAATGCCGAAAAGAGGACAAATATTAACAATCCATGAACGTGAAGTTACAGCTCCAAAAATATTTCGAGCTTTAATCATTTAATGAATCAATCTGTCAAACATCAAATGTGTTTCAACTATACCGCGTATTACCTCTATAAAAAAATCATGGACACATCTCAAGTGCTGATATGGGATAATTTATTAGTCAAATTACCTTACTAGTTTTCTTCGAAGTCATATTTAGGTTACTACTGAATATGCCATAAAATATGCCATTTTGTTTAAGATAAATACAATATTAGATTAGATTCATTTATAATATAAATATGAAATATCGACCCTCGTGATAAATAGAAGATTTTTGATACTTGTAAACATGTATTGTAACATGTATGATGTTTGTGTCCATACTTAATTTTGTCAATTTTTTTTTTTTTAATACAGGATTGGCAGCGATACTACGACGATCCTAATAAAGAGCGCTTATTGAATGTGATATCGCTGGAATTTTCACACACTCGTCTAGAGAACTATGTGCAAGCGCCTCGTATAGTCAGAATGATTGATTGGGTGGAGGCAGTTTGGCCAAGACATTTGAAAGATCAGCAGGTAAATTTTTTTAAACGTATTGCTTAACCCCATTTGTATAATAAATTAGCTATTGTTTAACACCATTTAATTTTTGAAGAAAAAAAATCTTAGATTGCCAGAAAAAACTACTCTAGTTGGTAGGCCTATCATACCGATCATACCATATTACTGACGAAGGAAATCTTATTATGACTATGATGACTATTTATTTTAAACTCATCAAGCCTTTAGAGTTTAAAGCATATAGTTAATGAATTCTAACACATTTGAAATCGAAAAACTCTAGCCCTAAGTCCTTTGGGGGCTGTTACTGGTGATAAGTAGTTATTAACATTGTTGCGATAGTACTACTTAAATTCACTTAGATATTTAATTAAATGTTATTCTTTTGCAGACTGAATCTACAAACGCTCTAGACGACATGATGTATCCAAAGGTGCAGAAATACTGTCTAATGTCAGTGAAAGGTTGCTACACGGATTTTCATATTGATTTTGGTGGTACTTCCGTTTGGTATCACATTTTGCGAGGTAATAACAATTGAGAGACGATATTTTAAGGAATTGTTTTTATGTAAATTTCAGCAGATAGGCTGACGGTCTACTCGATAGGATTTAGCTACCGTCGCCTATTTTATTAATACAAGCAACGCCACTATTCCATAGTTGATTATTAGGATAAAGGGCGAGGGATTGTAAGAGGGGATAAGGCAATGGACTCTGGCATCCCTTAATTCACTTTCTGAAACACAGAAGCACCCTTGCAGACCTTGCAGTAATTTTATGTTAGTCTTTTGTAAATGCTCAGGCTGCCAAATATATCATTGTGAAACTCAGTGTGCGAATTTAGCAAATAGCGGACACTAAATTTTTTTACTATTTACGTAATTTTGTCATAATAAAATTTAAGGTACTGACAATTTATTTACAAGGGAACTAGCTGGTATACGCGCTGTGATCCCACAGACAAACAGATAAAAATTTAAAAAAAACTATTTTTTTTTACTTCGGTAACATATGAACAACATGTACAAATTGTTTATTTTTTTTGAGAAAATATTAAATATTTCGTTTACGATTTTATAAGATACGAGTGACCAAATAATAGATGTATAGTTACACTTTTGTCTTTGGATATTTCAGGTGCAAAGGTGTTCTGGCTGATTCCACCAACCGAGAAGAATCTCCAGCTGTACGAGAAGTGGGTACTCTCTGGCAAACAGTCTGACGTATTCTTCGGGGATACAGTAGAAAAATGTATCCGAGTACATGTGAGTGTTACTCTCAAATATATTATATTCAGTCTTCAATTTTTTTTTTAGCAAAATTGACTGATTTTCTACATACATATATCTATAGCTTCTTTAGTTTAGAAGTGGCTGAAAAAATAAAAACTGGCCTATACAATTTTTGTATATTTCATATACAGGGTGTCCAAGAAATCAACGCCAAACGGGAACTGGGCGATAGGCTAGGTTATAAGAAAAATAAATCAGGTCACTTACTATTTAGAAAATTACTTAGAGTTATTTAGAAATTACTATAAGCAAATTTATATTGCGCCATACCATCTGTTGTTTATCTATGGAGTTATAAGAACATTTATGATCTATAAATAAAATCAACAATGTATTGAGATTTATACGAATTGTTTAAATTTCTCCATTTGTTATAATTTCTCCAATGCTCCGCCCAGTGTTGGATAATTTTATAAAGTGTATTCTTCTTTGATTTGTAGCTTCAAGCCGGCCACACGTTCTTCATACCGACCGGTTGGATACATGCAGTATATACACCGAGCGATTCGCTCGTTTTCGGAGGCAACTTCCTACATCAGTTTGGCATTGAGAAACAGCTCAAGATTGCACAAGTCGAAGATGTGACCAAGGTGCCGCAGAAGTTCCGCTACCCGTTCTTCACGGAGATGTTGTGGTACGTGCTGGACCGGTACGTGTGCGCGTTGTTGGGCCGATCGCACCTCAGCACAGAGGGACAGCCCACTCCGCCCGTCGCCCCCAAGGAACACGTGCATCTCACGCAGATCGAGTTGCACGGCCTCAAGGTATTGCAATATTTTTTTTTACAACTGGACATTTTGATACTCCGGTCATTTTGTGCAACTGGACATTTTGAAACTTTGGTCATTTTGTACAACTGGACATTTTGATACTCCGGTCATTCTGATACACAAGACCTAATGGACCGAAAGGCTTTGGACTATATAAAAAACTAGCTTAGGATAGCCCAATTTTTTTATATTTCTAGTCGATCCCTGGGGAACCAAACATTTTTATAGGATGAAAAGTATTCTATATTATGTTAATACAGGTAATTAACTATCCGTGTGGCAAATTTTATCCAAATCCGTACAGGCGATTTTGTGTGAAATAGTCACCTCACAAACTTTGCGAATAAATTTGCAATCCACAAGTGTCTGGTTTCTCTGCTAGTTTTTTCTATAACAGATTTTTAGTTTGGGTTTCACTAATAGAAAGAGCAATAAACGAGGAAAAACTGTTTGTTAGTTTTTTTTTTATAATGCTTAAAAAAAGGTATCATTCGTATGCTTTATACTTAATCAGTGAAAAATATTTTCAGGCGATAGTGTTGTATCTACACCAGTTGCCGGCGGCGCGAAAGTCCGTGCCAGAATTGCTGACGGATCCAATAGCACTAGTGCGAGACGTCCGCACCGTGGTGGAAACGCACCGTCACGACAAACAGCACCTCGCAGTCACTGGGACACCCGTGCTCAAAGGTAATCGAATTTAAATAAAAATATCGTATCTATCAAACTGACTGACTTTGGTAAAATGTTGAACTAAAAACAATAATAATATGTACTTTAGACGACACCTCAGAAGTGAAAACTTCAACAAGGCGAGGTTAATACGCTGAGCTAAGAAACCTCTTTCGTCAGCAAGTATTAAGTCAGCCAAAATGAGTTGCTGAAAATAAGAAAATATTTATTCATATTTTTAATTCTAGATTTTTACGGTGTGTATCGAAGGCTGATTGTAATGATTTTGGTAGGTCCCGACGAGGTGGTATCAGGTGAGCGAAGGCAGTCGAGTGGACGTGGAGGTCGCGGCGGTCATAGAGGCGGTCCAGCTCGCCCGAGGCCTGAACATGCCAATAATGCACCCCGTAGGAGACGTACTAGGTAGCGTACACTACTCATAGTAACGACATTTTTTCTATATAAATGTTACAGCGTAACTATAGTCTGAAATAAATAAATTTTGGAACAGATTAATTGCTACAGCTCTTCTTCTTTGTCATAAATAAAGGCTAGGTTTTGTTAGAAACCTGTGTTAGATTTTCTCCCTTTACCTTCTAATAAAGTATCTTAGAAAATCATGCACACAGGGATTTTTTTCTTTTTTTTAGGTCCGTTTTGTCACATTCCTTATTAATAGATGGGCTATTATTTTTTGATTTCATTTTTAATATTCATTATAAAAAAAATAGTTCTAGTATTTAATCTACAATCTACACTCCGTTTCAAGAAAGGGGAGTGTGCTCCACTATCCGAAATATATCTTTTAAAATACATACTCAATGTTGATAACATATTGATTGCAGATGCAAGAAGTGCGAGGCGTGTCAACGCACGGACTGCAGCGAGTGCGTCTTCTGTCACGACATGGTCAAGTTTGGCGGACTCGGTCGGGCCAAACAGACGTGCATTATGAGGCAGTGTTTACAGGTGACAATTGCTTTGTACTATATTAATCTTTGAGAGTAAAGAGCACAAGGCAGGCTTTAAAAAAAGTATGGAGTCATGTCTGTAAGGCGAAGGTCTGTCCAGCGGCAATAGCCATCATCCCAGAAGACGGGAATGAAGGTTTTCAACAAGCTCTCTAACCTATCTTTAAGTGGTTTTGCATTGAAATCTAAAAGATATTTGTAATAGTAAATCGGATGTTTTTGAATTAATCGCAAAATTCTTATAATTTTCAGCCTATGTTGCCGGTAACAGCATCGTGTGCCGTATGTCACCTGGACGGATGGATGCAGACTCCAGTCGCACCACAGGCTAAAGGAAACTCTGGTAATGATAACTTTCGCTATGACCTTCGAACAGTTTATCGCCATACTGTGTTAACATCTTAACATTGACAAGGTTAACTATTGTATTATGAACCAAGAAGTACGTATATATCAATTCGGGCACATGGCGCTTATATCATACAATTAAACATCACCGAGGGTGTCGCCCGCAGAGCGTGATAACGGCGGAACTTCAGTTTTCACTTCAAAATTATAGTTTTTTTTTCTTCAATCTATTTAATTAAAGTCAAAGGTGTTTTGATTTATTCTTGAGATTTTTTGTTCTTATATGCCTATATTGAAGACTAGCTGTTGCACGCGACTTTGCACGCGTAACTTTATAAAATATAGCCTATGTTGCTCGCTGATAATGCAACTTCTATAGGTAAGAGAATTTTCAAAATCGGTCTAGTAGTTTTTCAGTTTATTCATTACAAACAACTTCTCATTTTATAATAAAAATTTTCACTGTTTTCAGGACGTGCTGGTCCGTCGTCTCTCCGCGAGTGTTCGGTTTGCTACAGCATTGTCCACCCGCAGTGTGTCCCACCGGGTGGGCAGATCAACGAGGACCTGCCCAACTCGTGGGAGTGTCCCACTTGCACGTCCATGGGGCTTAACCACGATTACAAGGTAAATTTTATCTTTTGCCATTTTGTTGACAATGTACTCCATATAAAGTTCCATAAGAACTCTCTGACTGTGACATAAAAAATGTCAGAGCCCATTTTCCCATCCCCTTCCTAACCCTTATTCTAAATGCCACTATGGTCGGCTGATTTTTTTTATATAATTTTCAGCCTCGTCATTTCCGCGCACGTCAAAAGTCATCCGATCTCCGCCGCATGAGCGCCGGCTCCGATGTCAGTCAACTAAGTCAGGTACAGACAGTATATAATATGTATGCTATTAAGGTGCTGTTCTACCAAACCAAAATAATATGCCAAAATTAGAAGAAAAGAAGAAATATTTATTAACCTCGTTTTACTATTCAATAGATACTAAACCTATGTATGAAAACATGTTTTACGCGAAATATTTTTTCTGTGAAAGCTGAACATAATTGAATACCTACATGTAGTGTCCTATTTTCTTAGTTTCTATTTAAAAAGAAAAACTATTAGAGAAATTATTTTATGTTTACAGAACAAACTGCCTCCACCGCCACCACCCCAAATAAAAACTGAAATGAATTCAGACAATGAAAGCAAGGGTGAGCTAGCCTCGCACATCAAAAGTGATCATGGTAAGTTTGCGTTTTTGTATATAAAGAGCTCTAAGATACGTAGCAACAGTTCAATCAACATATTATATACATATGTCAACTTTTCACGCCTTAACTATAATACTCGACCAACCAATAGTCAAGAAATTTTACATACACGTCGTCGGGGATACAGGAAAGAACATGGGGTACTATTCATCCAGAAAAAAAGGTACTGTTCCCAAGGGATCACCTAAAATAAAATAAAAAAACTAACGTCTGGCCAAAGTGGCATAGCAACAATGTGTTCGAAGTCGCGGGCACCAGCTAGTTGCTAATAACAATGACTGTTGTAGACATAAAACGTGAGGACGAGGAGGGAGGTGAAGGCGTCGCCAGGGCAGAGGGCGGCGACTGGGAGCCGGCCGTCAAGAAGCGACGTCCGAGCGACGAACAAGAGGCGCCCAAGAAGCAAGCGCTCAGGGCGCATCTGGCTCTACAGCTCACACATCACTCGAACAAGGTAACCTTTCACCACAGTTTTACAATCCATACAGATGTGCAACGAATGCATTTGAATGTATCTCGCGGGAAAGCGGGCCCCGAACTCGCAAATAAAACGCATGCAGAAATGCAACAAGGATATAATATTTCATAGATAGATACTTACGGTCTTACTACAAAAACATTAAACACACTTTAATCAGGCTTAAAACACGTGTTAAAAAAAAACTTTACTACAAAAGAGTGTCTAGTCATTTTTTAGGGTTTAATAATGCTTGAGCATTATTTAAATTTAACCACCGCCATATGCTAGTTTAACGAGTGTCTATCTAGTTAACGGCCTCTCTTCCTCTGACGTATTGTGTCAAATTTCGTTTTGCGTATACTTAATAGTTAATATTAATGATTTCTTTTGATTTTATAAATGAGTATGGATATTTTAAATTTAATTGACATGGAGGATATGGATTACATGGATAATTTTTGAGATAGAATACATCGTGAGAGAATTAATCCATTCGAATATATAACTTTGGTAACAAGATTATTTATTTAATAAAGGATGATCTACCATGTGATGCTAGAGGTGGATCCTCAAATAAAAATTTTATTTAACAATTTTAACAAATCAAACTTTACATTTTACCACATTTGACAATTACGTCAGTGTTAATTACGTTCCATTATGCTCAATATTTTTTGGTATTACGAAATTTTATAAATAATCTAACGTATTTGTTGTAATTTATTACTTATTCCAATCTTATAATTTGCTGATATCATTAATATAGTCCGTAATAATAGCTTGTGAAAACCACAATTCATCATTATACGCCTATCAGATCTGCGTAAAATGAAAACGACATGAATGCAGGGCGAGTGACTGAATGAATGTTTGCCAAGGTTGCCATAATTCAATAACATTCACGTACTTTAACACTGTTTACCGAAACAAGCGCTAAATAATGTTTTGTAGTAGGGACATTTTAAATGCTCGCTGACCAATGCTTAAATGCTTAATGCTTGTCTAACTAAGCATGTGTTTGAACAGTGCTTACTGAATCTTTTGTAGTAAGACCGTTAGTATCTGCAGTTACTGCAGTCTATAATTTTGTACATATAAATATATTTTATTTGATTTGAGGCTAGAAAGGCTTTAATAGAAACATTAAAACGTTTGGTTTTTCCACTATGAAAATTTATTTTCAATAAAATATATGTAGGATGCTTGTAACAATAGATGTTTGAATGTGCAGGCACTAAAGAAGCCCCTTTACCCGATCCGGCCAGCGCCGCTCGGGGCCTCAGTCGTGGGAGGCTCGCCCTGGTTGGACCGCGAGGCGATGCTTTGTGTGTTCGCGAGGCTCACGCCGCACGAGCTGGCAACGTGTGCGCTCGTCTGCAAGGCTTGGGCTGAATACTCGGTGAGTAAACCTTACCACTCTTACCAGTCTATTCTTGTAAACTTACTAACCCTGGTGAATAAGCACGAAGTCGCAAGATCTAAAGGTTCTAAGCTTAAAACAAGCAAAATAGTTGTCATTAAGTTTTAGCTACAAAATTCTGTTTGGAAATGAAAATCAATAGATTCGAAATGTAAACTGTAACTACAAACTTGTATAAAAAACGAACTGCTTGAAAAATATTTATGTATAGCGAAAATAATCATGTATTTTGTCACAATACTGTAAGCCACTTGCACCTTTACTAACGCTTTGTATATCAATTTTAAATTGCTAATTAAAATGATTCCCTATATAATAACAGATGGATCCGACGCTGTGGCGTAGTATGTCGTTCGTGCAAGTGCGCGTTTCGGCCGCTCAATTGGCTGGAATTGCGCGCAGGCAGCCATTGTCTCTAGGACTGGAATGGTGCCATCTGGCGAGGCGACAGCTTGCCTGGTGAGTTACTAAGTCCATAATAATTATTACAAATGAAATTTTTGAATAATCCTCGATGTATGTATAATAATTTAAAAAAATACCAAATCTAAAAACTAAACAATATGTTAAAGTTTGTGAAATTTAATTTGATACGAAATTAGTACGCTGTGGTTCTAGTTTGGATTTAATATTAAGGAGAATATTATGTTATAATATGTCACACGTCTAATAATAAATAATTTATTAATATGTTATATTCGTCCTGAACCATTCAAACGTAGTGCGGTTTGATCTTCTCAAGTACATGATTTGCGCATGATTACTATGAACTGCTTGGACGGGTCGCGCAAATGTAAACCGATCTATACATATTGTACCGCGGACAAGTTTGGGAACTAGTTCGTAACGCAACTGAACCGTTCCACGTTCGTTCCAATAGAGGACAATAGAGGACATGATATGCGCATCTCAGTAACTCTTCTTACTAACTTGCAGGTTGCTCGGCCGCCTGCCGGCGTTGCGTTCGCTGTCGCTGGCCGGCTCCCCGGCCGAAGCGGCGTTGGCCCTACGCTCGTCGTCGTGCCCGCCGCTATCCTCCTTGGATCTGTCGTTCGCGCGTAGCCTCGACGACGCCAAACTGCGCGGCATCCTCGCTCCACCCGAGAACTCGCGACCGGGCGGCGGCGCGCGGACGGGCGCCGAGCCGTCGCGACTGGCGGCCCTGCGCGTGCTCCGCCTCCCCGGCACTGATATCACGGACGTGGCGCTGCGGTACATAGTGCAAGCGCTCCCGAAGCTTCAAGAGCTGGACGCGTCGTCGTGCGCGCGACTAACGGACGCGTGCGCGGCTCAGTTGGCGCACCACGCGCTGCAACGGCTGTCGCTCGCCGGCTGCCGCCTGTTAACGGAGGCAGCGCTCGATCACCTCTCGCGGTCGCCCAACCTTATCAGGTAATTTGTCATTTTTTTTATTTTATCTCATAAAATTATAGTTGGTAATATAGTTAATAATATATAGTTTACAAATTATATAGCTAGTTAATCAAATTTCTTTAATTTTGTCAGCTCTTTAATTTTGTCAGTCTCACAAATTTTAAATTTTGAATTTACAATTTTAGTTTGCTTTTTAGTCTATAAATGAAGGGAAAACGGAAAATCCCGAAATTTCATTATTCACGTAGCTGTTTTAATGTTTTGATCAAAGAATTAAGGATAAACAATGGTATTCAACAGACTGGACCTTCGACACGTGCCTCTCGTGTCAACACAGGCTGTCATCAAATTCGCTGCCAAATCGAAACACAACTTGCACGTGAAGGACGTTAAGCTGGTGGAGCTGAGGAAGACCTGATGTCAGGCCCCGGAGCCTCCGGTGGAGGACTCCGACGCCAAAATGGAGGAGTCCAGCGATCACGTGGAGGACTCCGAAGCTGTGGTGGAGGACTCTCACACGCCCAACGCGGAGGCGAGCTGCGTCGCCTCCGTCGAGGGTCCCGTGAGCGACTGTTAGTGATATATTTGCATAGTGTAGTGTGTGTTGCTGGCATTGGAAAAATACAAACAGTGAGTGACCAGTTTTTAAATTGTATAGGCACCGTTTAGTGTTTCGCACATTACGATACTCATTAGATGCGATAATCAAGTCGAATACCAGTTGCGAACTCGTTTGCTCTCCGGCTGAAAATTAATAAAAAATTATAATTTTTAACTAGACTAAACATCATTTTCACGTTTACCACCTTTTTAATTATGCCTGACTAGTGACGAAGAAGCACTTGCAGTTTTTATTTTTTTAGAAAGAGAAGATAACTCTGTTTAGATTCATCGAGACTTGGGTAGGAGGATACTAGTTGTTTTTAAGTATCGTAATGTATGAAGGGCCTGCAAAGGGAACATATTATTAGTCTACAACCAACTGAGTCATTGAAATGGCTTTCAATTGTTTTCATGGTTACTTAGCCCTTAATCGTAGTTCTTATGATCCCTCTTGAGCCATAATTTTGAATATAGAAAAGTTGAACGTCATCATCACAATAAGCTTGATTAAATTGTCAGTAAGTTCTCTTAACTCTTTGCATAGTTAGTGATTTAAAACTAATGATTTTAATAATAAAAATACATTAATTTCTCTGCTATCAACACACAAATAATTGTAGATACAACAAAGACTTGATAGAATTTGGTATTTAAAGTTTAAAGTGATACGATTTGTAAATGTAACTATGAAATAATTTAGCTTTAACATAAGATCACACTTGAATACAATACATCACAAAGCAGCGAGGATATTAATTATTACACATTTTATTACTTTTTTATTTTTTATTTGAGTTTTTAATTTAAGGAATAACAATATTCTTTGTTTTAAATATTAAGTCATAAGCCTCATAGAAATCGTACTTTTTGCCCTTTTATGTTATATAAATTAGATATTGCACTATTTGCAAACTAAAGAATCGTATTTTACCACAAATCTCTGAATTTGATTTTGTCTTAAGCTAAGAAATTACGAAAAAAAATATAGTTGGACCATGTGCTGAAATATTTACTTTATTATTTTAGAAATTTTAACAGTTTGAAGTGAAGAGTTTAAAATTGTTTTATTATAATTTTCTTTAATTCAGACATGGCCGAATGACTTTAAAAATTATATCTTTGTTTTATATGAATTTCTACACTCATAAATGGGTAGGTAATAATATGTTAGTCCGGTCAAATTAGCCAGAAAAAAATAGTGGTAAAATTGCAGTATGAAACGTCTATTTTGACTGGACTATGTTTAATTTGAATGTGAATTAAGATTTTAATTGACATTATATACAATGAAATTAATGTCCTTGCAGCCTAGAAAAAAATGTGTTTTCAATATACATAATTATATTCATGTGTTTGTTCCGCACAGCAAAGGAATAGTGCCAATGTTTGCTAAAGTCCGGGAGAGCACACATTTATCTGCACAATCATCAAATTATATATAAAATGTTATATGTATTTATTTTATTTGGAAATGTTGTGTCTGTAATTATATATTTTATTATTGTAATGTTATTTGAATGAGGAGCTGTCTATATATAACTGATCTCATTTTTTTTTTTTTCATTTTGCCTAATATCCATAGTTTGCGTAAAATCCATAATATTGTGTAAAATAAAAACCAGTTGTGATTTTATTTTATCTTTATATTATGATAAATGACCAATTTCTATAATGTTGCGGTTAGGTATACTTAAACTCGCAAAATAATATTATATGCCCCCTTTTTTGAGTATATGTATATGTACTCAAAAATCCGTGTAGTATCAGTAGTACGGTTGTTTGTTCGGTTGACCGAACTAATGAAACTTTTTAGTATCAGTAGTACGGTTGATAAAAATCACCGAACAAATGACACTTTTAAAGTTGCAGTAGTTCGCATAAAAATTTAATTAAAATTAAAGGATACAGGTAAGTAAGTGACTTATCTTTTTTATATTTAACTAACAACTAAATACAAGTACAAGTTTTGTTTAAATATTAATTATTACCTACAATAACTAGGTACTAGGTGTACTAGGTGTACCTAGGTGTACCTAACTGGCCATTTTGGTCCCTTCGCTATAAACTCAAAAACTACTGCACCGATTTTCATGCTGTTTTAACTAATGGATAGAGTAGTTCTCGAGGAAGGTTTTAGTATATAATTTACAAAGTTACGCGGGCGGAGTAGCGGTCTTCAGCTAGTTAATAATAAAATGTATAGATAAAAAATCGAAAAACCCGAAGGTTTCTTTTTACATTAGAATTTGTAAACTTTTTTTTTCGTTATTGTTCACCTAAAACATTTTTTAACGTAGTTGGGTAAAATATAAGTAAAAACTAATGGAATTTCTACTCCGGAAAGGTCGCAATCGGGTGAGAAAGTGCGACTTTGTTTACTTAAAAATAAAAAGTCACCTGTATTATACTCGTATGTATTAAAAAGGTGATAACATATGTAGGTAATAATTAATATTTAAACAAAACTCGTACTTGTTTTTAGTTGTTAGTTAAATATAAAAAAGATAAGTTACTTACTTACCTATAGTATCCTTTAATTTTAATTAAATTTTCATGCGAACTACTGCAACTTTAAAAGTGTCATTTGTTCGGTGATTTTTATCAACCGTACTACTGATACTAAAAAGTTTCATTAGTTCGGTCAACCGAACAAACAACCGTACTACTGATACTACACCCAAAAATCTACTCAGTCAATGACGTCACATTTATGAAAATTCACTTAATTTTATTTAAACTTAGTGGCGTATTAAATTTTGTCGATTGACCTATTTATCCGACTGATGAAACCCAAATCAAGGGGAAAGAGTTTTTTTTTTACAAAAGAAATAGAAAATCTTTAAATTATTTAAATTATTATCAATAGCTAAACTCCTAGGCCATACGCTAAACTTGAGTTTAGTCTATGGCTTAAAATGATATTATGGTTAACATTTTTACGAATCTTTGCTAGCTTATTTGCTATGCTACAAATGCTAGCTAAAATTCGTATGAGTTAAGTATGAGTATACTCGACAATTATTGCATCACTATAAATGTAATTTTTTTACAACTTTCGAAAATAGGTTAAGAAGCGAAACTTAAAATCACTTTTTAAACAAAAATACTATAAAGGAGATTAATTTAATATTTTTTTCTTTCGTTCCGTCTTAATATTCAATCTTGCAGGACGAAGTCACTAAATAAAAATTAAAAAAAAAAAAAAAAATTTAGTTTGTATTGTCATTGTAAATATATATTTTTTAAATCTATTATGCGTTTATTTAATGTTCGATTCTAGTAAAGTATTTTAAATGAAAATATAAAATCAATTGCATAAAAATGGAAAATTAAATAGTCTTTTTAGTTAAAAAAAAAAAAAACAAGTGGGTTTCTCTTTAATTATTTGTTAGAATAGTTTTTTTTAGCATATTGTCGATTTGTTTTGTCTATTCTTAAAATAAATGTTCTAATAAGGTCACTTTAAACTTAGATCGTTTTGATGATTTCCAAATAAGCTTTAATTTAAAAATTAATGACTTGAAGTAACAGAACACTATTAAATTTATTTTCACCAAATATCAGACATGAATCTGCTTTGAGAAAACATTTCTTGACAGAATTTGTTAATTAATTACGTTAATTAATACACAAATTCAATACAATTCTAGAAAGTTTTCAGCAAGAGCAAAAAAGCGTTTGTGTAAATAAAAAAATATATAAAAAAAATTGTGAAATAAAATCAATTCAATAGATGGCGTTAAACCAACATATTTCGTAACCTTCACCTAATGAAAACTTCTTTGATACTTTTTCGATAAAACCCTCAAATGCATATAGATATATGCTAAAACTGAAATTATTATTATGAAATAAATTTATTTCTTTCTTATTCATTCTATTAAATCAAAACATACTATAACCCAAGTATTATGACGTGTTAAATACAATTCATATTGTATGACAACAATATTAGGTCATTTTTGAAAAAAAAAATATAAAATTTTTTAGCATAGTGACTCCGATTTGCACGTTTCCATAAAGCAAATTACATACATGCAAAAGTAGTTTTTCACTCCTATGTAAGTATGTAATATAATTTTTATTTTAGTTGGATGACTTCAAACATAGCTCATATTTTATTTAGTTCTAGTCGCTTTTTAGTTTTTAAGGTGTTATTGTTTTTTTTTTTAATTATGTGACATTACGATTAACATTTAATTTTCACTATTACCTTTGCCTAAGATTACTTTTATTATCTGTTTAACTAATATGTTTGCAAGTCTCTTCGTGCACACATCCCTCGAAAGACTGTGCAACTAATGCCAGGGTTGTTGCGGATATATACTCATCAGCAAATGCGAAACTTCCGCATCAATTCAGCCATCCGCAACTTTATCCGCATCCGCAACTGTATCCGCATCCGCAATAATCAATGCGAAGCTTTTTCGGATTCCTATATGGAGCGTGTCCTAAATCTGGCAGATTTTCCAAGGATGAATTGTACGTGTGAAATTCAGCTTTCTTTTTCATTTAATTTGTTTAAATTTTCTATTGAAAGATTATTATACTTAATAATTTATTAATAAATTATTAAAAGTGACCAACTCCATTCATTTATTTCTGCATTAAAAATTAAACAATTAAAAAAAACTTGAAATCCTCTAAAAATCCGCATCCGCAACAACTCTGCCTTATATTAATACAGTGAACATTGAATTTGGTCCATAATGTAAATAGTTGATGTTAAATGTATAATGTTTGTTTTAAACATCATGTTGCATCTGAGCCCTCACCCCCCCGCTTCCTATATACTTGAAACAAAGTGAAAACAGTCTTATTTCCGAAGTGTTAAGACTCAAGTTTGCATACTCGAGATCCATATCGCTAATACCACGCCAGTATTAAATGGTGAGTGGTTAATACAAAAAAGGTCAGTGGTCTTAATGTGTGACCGACGTACGGCCAACGTGGTCGGGACCGCCTATAGTGATAAGGTAAGAACAATACATTTTAGGGTGCCTAAAGTGTTTGTACAATTAAATTAATTATATAGCTATGGATCTTTCTAATTTTGAAAGCTTGAAACGTATTCTCTTATAGATGTTGTGATACTTGAAGTTGAAAATGAGGTGAGACTTGTCTCTGTGGTTTATTATATTAGTGCTTGTTGGTTGACCATAAAGTAAGAATACTTTGTAGGCATACATAACTTTTTCTTGTCATATAGTCATATATAGTTTGTAACATTTTAAAGTAACGAAAACATGTGACATGTAAAAAGCAAGTCAATGAAGATTGTAAACAATATATATCTATATGATTTTGATACACAAATGTCTAGTTAATATGTATAGGAAGAGAAGTTTCACCAAAAATGTTATTTTCATACTTTCAAGTATGAAAAAAACTATATTTGGATAACGTTTCATTAGTGTTAAGTGGTTATCGATAACGTTTATACCTAGACTGTAGGCTCGATGGATAATTGTGAGCTAGTTTTTAAGCATTGTGTGCCTCCGTGTATAGATTATTAGGTAGGTATATAGAGAAAAAAAAAAACGTTGAAAATCTTATACATTAATTACTCAAAAATGAAATTGTCATTTTTAGTGAAATGGAATTTATATTTAGTTTTGTAAGCTGCCCGTAACAGGAGTTGGGGCGGTTTGAGTATTTCCTTTCGTGACGTCGTGTCCGGCCCTTGGCAAGAATAAGGTGTGATATAAATGCCAAGGCTAATTTGTATTTAGCGTTATTATTGTGAGTGACACAGTAATGAACAAAAAATTGTATCATTAGTTACCATAAGCACGTATAGTATTTGAAATAAATATTTACAATTAAATTGTTTTATTTTTTTAACCGTTTTACTATGTATATTCATTGACTAATAATATTTTGTCTGATCACTTAGACTCTGCAGTAAGACTCTGCATACTCTGAAAAAAATAAAGAATTTTGCAATAACTGATTTATTATTAAAATATTTAATTAGCAAATTTAAAAGAAGGCTAATGAAATATGATTACAACTAATCATGGGAACGTTGTGTAAAAAACAAAAGTTAAATAAAGAGACCATTATTATCATCATGTGTTATGTATAGCTTTTAATTTGGCATTAATAGATTTAACGGTTTCAGCGCCATCTGTTCATTTTTGTAATAATTAACTTCTGTTGTGGTTTTTAGGAGCGCTAGTGGAAAGTATCTCTTCTATTTCGGACAACGTCGGCAGATGGCAGTAATAGACTAGTTAGAAGAATAGTAAATTTTTTTTAGAGCGGGAAAATTAAAACAAAAATTTTAGTCTTGAAAGTCTTCAAAATTAAAATATGGTTTTTCTCAAAATTCTAAATTAAAATATGGTTCGGCTAGATCAGATCAATATTTTTTGTCCTTCATTAATCATAATTATATTCATACTTTAAATTATACTTTGATACGTTAAAAAATCTGATGTTACTGGAAAGTATATAGTTATCATAAGTAGTCGCAGTAAAACTGGGCTCATATTATGAACACTGTTATCTGTCTATCCAAATGGCTTAGTTATAGAAACATTCCTATGTCCGACTGCCCAAGAGTAGCTTTTCTCAAGAGCGAATAGGTAAAGTTATCATGTCGATATCAAGTTCTTTTATAGATCTGAAAAACTTTTTGCCGCTAGAGATAGAGACCACAACTAATTTTGAAACATTATTACATGTTTGTTTTCATAATTATACAAGTAAGTATACCTACCTACATTATGGATGGCATTTTATATACCTCAGTTAATTCAATAACGGTAGGTACGAAGCAAGAGTCTCATCGAAAATAGAAAACCGATAAATAAAAATTGTGCTAAGTTACGTTAAGATTATTTAAGTTTACGTTTGTGCTTACGTTAAGTTAAAACTTACTATCTATCCACATAGGAATTACTGCAAAAAGTTAATTTTGTCATTTATGTAATCTAAATTACAAAAATAATTTGATAAGATCTGTCAAGTAGTGGCATCCAGGGTGCAAGCTGCGTTTTGGAGTTCGTCTGGCATTTACCTATGTGGGTCATCTAGGATTATCACATCACTGACAAACAATGACATTTATGTAGCTAATACTACGTAGGCATTACTTTTATGTACGTACGTTAGTAGGTAAAGCTCAATGTTTACAACTTGAGACCTTAACGCAGCTTAAGTCTCGCACTTCTTCTTAAATATATTTTTTTGAAGAGATTTACTTAGCAACTCGAATGCACCTACCTGACTGGCCTAACATCTTTCTGAGAGGATTTATGGGAAGGTTTTTTTTGTCCTACCGGCTAGGGTTCCTCTGACATGGGTCAGAGACCTTATGTAGCTAGTAGAGTAAACGAACTAAGTTCACTTGCTCTATAGAGTTTGGTACTGCTGTACAATGGTACAGAGTACCTACTGATCGACCATTTCTTTTTATTAACCAATGTCAACCATTTCTTTCTTTCTTTTTTTTCTGCACACTATGGGGAGGTTGTGGTTATATGGTGACAGATATGATTTTTTATGGTAATGCTTCAAATAGTTTATATATTTGTTATATAATATATGTAGTTTCAACTAGGTTTCAACAGTAAGGTTGCTACGTAAAAAATGAATTCATTCCCTAGTTATCTACATGAGTAGATGTAGGTATTTTATTTTCAACACCCACACTCCCCTCATAAGATACGAGAGGCGTTGAGATTAGTTCAGAATCCAATTACATTTTCCAAATTTCCCATTTTTCCCTCGCCTTGGGTTCAAAGCTCACAGAAAATTATTTTCTTCGTCCCCTAAGAAATGAAAAATAAACGTGTTTCTCGCAGGAGGAGCGCTCTCGAGAGAGCCTTAGCTTTATTGTCATAAGAGTGAAAGGGATGGAAGATGCAAAAAATGCGAAGAAAGAGCAGGCGGGCGTAGCGTGGTTCGCGGCGCGCCGCCTCGCAGGGATTTGTCAAATAGCGCGTACATTTTTGTTGTTTTTTTTTTCAAGCGAAAGAAGGCAGTGACTTCAATTGCAAATGAAGCTAACGTTTCCTGCAACATACTAAACTAAGTTTGTCTGTAGACATTGCATTAAGAAGAAAAAAATTTATAAAGTTAGGTTATTGTTAACAAACATTTTATAAAATATAAATTCTAAGTAAATAATTTATTTTTAGATTTTCTTTTTCTATATATTTTATTTTTAGGTGATCTTTTACAACTTGTTTGCAATATTTCATTATATCGGTTGTTGGGTACTTATTTAAAGGGTAAAAGCGTAACAAACAAATAAATTCATTTTCGCATATTAATATGACTAGTTAGGATTAGGATTGTTGGTAAATGATAAATGATGAGTGTGCTCAGGAGTTGCATGAGCTCATGCCACCTTCCCCTTTCTTCCATCGGACATTCAGATGTAGGTAGGTACGGCTGGTTACCATCCTGAATTTGTCGAAATCTCTCTTTTTCGGACCAAGCGCTTTAAAACATCATTAGATAATAATGATGTTCCAATGTTTGGAACTCCCTGCCAGCTGTGTATTTCTTTTCAAAGTTCGAGTGCATAGGCATCTTCAGGGTGAGGTCGCTCCATCATAGTCATAGGGCCACATCTTCACTGCACGGTTGGATGCTGGCCCATCTCCAATAAAAATTGTATTTTTATGGTGTAATTAATAATTTTTTTAGGTATGGTTATAACAAAATAAAGTGTGCATGAATCAAATAAATTATTTGAAAAATGTAATTTTCGACAAAATACCTATTTTTTGATAATAAACCTAAATAAATAAATAAAAATGTTTTTAACGACAAAGACTACAGTAACCTTTCAGATGTTAGGTTATGTCTACGAAGGTTTTGTATCGATCGCTGAACAGCCGCAGTCCACAGCACGCGATGTACTACAGCTCACCGCTCACCGCTAACCACTGATTTGTGCGGAACTGACAACTGACGTGCGTCTTGCAGGTGCCTGGTGTACTGTACTAATAAAAACACTATAGGTACTAATAAATATAATCTGAATCTATATAGTATTCAATTCAATTATTCAATAAATTATTGTTATATATACCTACCTACTAACTATTGTTCTTCTTCTCTTTTAATGTTTTGGCTCCATCAGATTTACTCCGATGATTTTGCCAGTGTCATTTTTACGAATATTAATTTAAAAAATCCTTTTTTTAAATTAAAAAGGCAAAATTAAAATCAAAAGTAGCAGATCCCGAGACTAGTCGCAGTCACAATTTTTCTTTAAGTTTTCCAAAACGGGTCCGTCAAGTACAAAGCAGTCAGACCAAGTCTACTATAAGTAACTGTTATGACAGAAGCGAAAATAACAAAATTCAATTTTTTATCTAACTACAAATTTCCCCAGTACCTACTTAATAAATTAGTGTCGTGGCAACAGAGCATATTAGTAGGTATTTCATATATTAATGAGCAGTTGAAATGATGAATTTACTTCAACATAATCAGTAATTGAACGCCCTTATTTTCAGTTTTCAGCCCTCCGCATTCATTCACTGCTACGCTATCTTGAGATCGGTCCAGCGAGCAGGTGGTCAGTCCATGTGACCGTTATTTATATCAATTTCACTTATCAAAATCAAAATATTTATTTATCAATTAGGTTTCTCCAAGAAATCATTAAAAAATTAAGTGTTCCGGAAAAAACCAAGATGATGACGACCCCGAAAGAAACTCAGGATACCATTCTTTTTGTCATCTTTAAAATATTACAATTATTATCAGTTACTAAAGTCAAATTAAGCGTTTTTAAAATTTATTTTCTGTCGGTACATGTAGTGTTTAGGTGATGTTTCCGCTGAGTGACATGCACGCGAATGCGTGTGTTAGCTATACTTAGAGGTACCTATACCTATCTACCACGAGCCACGACACCAACAAAAGCACCACACGCATTGCTAAATAGTATCTCCTTGTCTACTTTTACAAAACGCTTTAGCAGTTTTCCCACCTTTTAAGTCGGTAACTTATCTGTGACAATACACTGGTTTGCATTAACAAATATTTGTGTTTAAAGTACTAGCTGGTGCCCGCGACTTCGTCCGCGTTCTGGATGATAGGTGCCTATGTCCTTTCTGGTGTCCGAGACAACGTGTATGCAAAAATTCATGGTTGGTGATCGGTTCAGTAGTTTTTGCGTGAAAGAGTTACAAACATCCATACATTCATACAAACTTTCGCATTTATAATATTAGTAGCTACGGATTATGGATCTGTCCTACCTGATATATTTATAATTGAATAATTTAATTATATCTGACATCTTTTTTTTTTTGTGCACCCATTTTTTTATATTTTTAGACGATCATTAAAAACTAAGGTTTAGGTTTGTGGTAAAGAAATGAATGAATCCACATTATTATATACATATTTATATATTGAACAATTAAACATATTGCACATAATTTACATATTAACAAATGTTGATGAGTGGCGAGAAAGCGCGTGCTTTCGGAAACTGTGTTGAAGGCCGACTGTCTGATTTCCGTGCCTCTTCTTTTAAATGAAGAATGACACGGAAATTCCAAATAGGTCAGCATTAAGGAGGTCGCCACAGGTTATAAGGATAAAAATATTTGTAAGGACATTTATTTTTACCCTGAAATAGAAGTTTAGTTATACTGAATGGGTGAAGTATGATTAAAGTGTATCAAGTACGAGGTGGAATCGACACATGTGTCGCGGAGTAAGCGCGAGATGATAGATGTAGCGACAACATTATATCACGGTACGAATCATACGCCAGTTTATGGTGCACATTTTTCAATTTGTGGTAAAAAATAATAATTATTATTATGTAGCCTTTATTTCAAGGAATCATAATATAAAACATGCTAGAGTACCTACATTAATGTAGAACCATTTTTTTTATTATCAGGAAAAATAATAAGTTTCAAGACAAATTACATTACATAGCTCATTCGGTGCCGGTTTGAATACGTGCATGCCGGTCTGAATTTGCTTGCTTTTTACGGTCGAGCGTACAATCAGCCGCACGCCTTGCTCTGTAAGCTTTGTTATAATGGAATGGCGTACATGTAGACACGGCGGCGTACATGTAAAAACACTAAAAGATGAAATAGACGAAAACATATATACTTATTGAATTACTGATAAAGATTATCCTATAGATACTAGTTCCGCTCCGCGGCTGTGCCGTTACATTTTAATTCTTGTCAATTGATGATTACTTGCCCCTTTTACATTGATTAACAAAATCATTACCCCTGTATAAAAAAAAGGGGTAAAATGGTTTAAAACTCATTTTGTGTTATATTTAGCTACTACTAGCAACCTGCATCCGGTTTCGCACGGAGTTGTAATAAAAAAATATATGTTTTAGGCAATTAGGCAAATTCTTCAGAATAGAGTATCTTAAGAATTTATCTAACTCAATTATCTAGCTAGACACGGATTTTTTTTTTAATAAGATTACTTGCTATGCCCACTGCTTCGCCTGCTTTGAAATTTGACAGCATAAATAGATCTCTTCAATGAAAAAAAATCTTAATTAATTTTTTTAATTGAAACGATTAAAAAAACATATTTTTTTTATATGACAAAATAAAGTATCGCACACTAATTGAGCGAACATTTCGTATTAAAGAGTGTTAGTAGTGCGCTCCCGGTATTCCCTGAAGTTATTATGGCCCAGTGAACCGGGTAACGAACCCCACCCCGCCTTCACTCGCCCGCCGTAAATAATACATTACGCTATCATAACTACCAGCCAAATATCACACACGAATACAACAATGGCAATAAAGCACAAAGTATTATGTGATTTTTGTTTAAATAGTAAGAATTGTCACATTAACTCCCAAATTGTAGTAAATTAGGGGTCTATAGACCCCTAATTACCGAATATTCGTATTAACATTTATTAGCTGGTGCCCGCGACTTCGTTCGCGTTCTGGATAAAAGGTACCCTATGTCCTTTCTGGTGTCCCAGATAACGTGTATGCAAAATTTCATGGTGATCGGTTTAGTAGTTTTTGCGTGAAGGAGTTACAAACATCCATCCATACAAACTTTTGCATTTATAATATTAGTACGGATTGTTCATCAAAGATTGTATTACCTACTTAAATAGGTGCATACGAGGTTAAAAATACACTCTTACCTACTATAAAACATGGCAACTGGTGCATCTGTGGATAAATTGTCTCCGAATCGTAATAATCGTATGTACATAATGAAATGAGTGCAATATGGGGACCGAGCCCCGAGAGACTACCGGTCACATTAAAGTAATAATGCCAACATAAATGGATGCGCTAATTGACAGAATTTTATTAGGTACATTTAATTACTCAAAGCGTTTTTTGGCCCCTCTATTTATTTGTAACTAACTCTTACTCACTTTTGGATCGCATGAAACGTTAAAAAGTACTATGCCTTCCATATCTGTTATTTATTGTCGATCTTATCATGTTTTTCCACGGTATATTTAGTTATATATAGTTTTGAAAATAATATACAGGAATATAACCCAATATGTAATATAATGTAGGTACCAATCCAAGTGAGCCCTAATACTTAATAAGTTGTTCGAGGTGATTCTCATCGTTCATGTCGACTTCCTATTGGCAATACTGTTGGCTAACGCGACTTTTATGCCATAACAATCTATTATGATATAACAATCTTGTTACTCTATCTATGTAAAACTATATGAACATCTCTCCTTTCGTCGATTGACAGTCCGTCCAATGGACACACTATCATTCAGTCACACAAAGGACATTGTCTTGCATACACGTACGACACGTACGTAACTACTGTTGGTACAAAACATTTGTAATTTTGTATCAACAGTACGGGGAATAACCGCTTTCATTTGGATGTGCTGTGGATGCGTAGCAGGCTAGCAGGGTGACGCTAAGGCTAGCTCTTAGCGTAGCAGTTATCTAATTCACTCTACCATTTGAAAATAAACGAATAAATATATTTGTCTACTCTCTCTGTTAACACGTGTTTGATATTAGAATTAATTTTAGTTGTGGATTCGAATATTTACGCATATAATAGTTTTATGAGGCTCATTTTTCGATTACGTAATGTAGGGTAAGGACAAATACCATATCTATGTATCTATATATCTATGTATGTATTAATCCATCAACATCTCCTTCATAATTATATTCTTTAAATGTTGAATGAAACAGCACATCCATTATTCCTACATCATTGTGCGAGGTCTCCTGAGACCGTGCCCATGGTAGCACCGCGATCTAGCCTTGATTTGTTTGCTCCCTCGCTCAACACCCACCGTGCGGGTACAAGTGTTTACACTAACTCAAGTTTCTGTCGCTATTGTTTACCGTTCGTTTATTTTTTAATTCATTTCCCCGATGGATAAGGCCTATCTATTTAGTTATGTATTTAGATAGTTGCCACCGGCATTGCTTTTACGAACTTTCTCAACAGTATTACAAAGCAAAAACTCAATTTATTCTACCAAAATAGTTTGAAATAGACTTGGAAATTTGAGGTTTTACAGTCGCCGAAAGAGGACGAATTTTGAGGAGGAATTAGCACTACATTGCACAACCATAGAGTCTGTATATATATAAGGCTTTATAAAGTAAAATTATTATTGGTCTAAAGCCTCTCCTCTTTTTGAAGAGGTTATAAATGTTAGGATACTTAATATATTGCGGCTGACTAATTGAGAATATAACCATAATTATTTAATAAACGTGTTGCATTCGTGAATTAATTCGACATGGCTCAGACTCCTTTCGACAGGACCTACGGCAGGACTCAGGTCATACCGGAAAACTGTTTTGTAATAGGTACTGAATTTCATAATTTTAAATAATATTTGAATCAACTTAAAATTTGCATTAGATATTTTATTGTCATTCGAAATTGCAGAAAAGAAAGGTAGAAAGAAATGTTTTCTTCATAAACAATTGTTCACAATTTCAAAACAAAATGCAGTCACATAAAGTTTAAGCTCGTGGGATATGCAAATAGAAGCTCTAGGATTTCGCATTTTATAATTCGAATCCAACCAAACTTAGCGAATTTCCTTCCCCCAAGCCCCAAGCCGCACACAATTGACGTTTTGGCCGCGCGACGCGAACCCCGACTCTTTTGTGCATCCGACGTGAATACGCCGACTAATCTCGATCACGTGACCGACACGCGACCGTCTCCTGCACACGACAACCGTTCCTACAAACCTAGTTCTATAAACGTCTCTTCAAAACAACCAACAACACTGCAAAAGCGTCCTTACCAGTTCACAGATAAGTCTTAAATTCAAACAGTATAATATCGCCTGTTAATTCCTTTCTAAAATGTTTACATTTAAAAAAGCGTGTCCTTTATCTTAACTGATTGGATAATCTATGTTCAAACGGTATAGTATATCGTATCGGAAACAGAAACGTAAGCTCAGAACGTCCTGATTAGGTTTTCCTCGTGTAGCGGGCGTGGTGGTGCTAGAATTACAGTGATTTTTTGACGTCCAATATCAAATTCCCTTTGTGACGGTGACTGCTGATGTAGTTTTGGTAGAAATACGCTAAAAACGTTCCAATTTAATTATAGGCTTTGTGCTCAGTGTGTTTGGGGACGTATTGTGTGTTGGTGGAGTGGGAGATTAAATGTAACAGATTTATAAGTCATTTTCGGATTAGGAGCATTGCGTTAATAATGAAAACCAATAGTTAATTAGATGTTGGATATAAAAATCATAATGGATACCTAATTTAATATGTAGTTTGAAAAGCTTTATAATAAAAGCGAATGGAAGCTCATATGAAAGTAGCGATCATAGATAAATGATTGGTCTCGCTGCGCTCGACTAGATACCGCCGTCGTACTTGTAAAATGCGGCATAAAAAAGTACGCCGAATTCGGCGTATCCAAGCCAATCACACTGCAAACTGTCTGTGAGTTGTACGTGCCGAATGTTTTATTAAATTTTAAGCATAATAAAATGCCAGTTTGCATAGTGAAACTGTGTAAAAATATAAATAAATATAATAAAAAATGATAAAAGTGACGATTTTTTACACACACTACAATAAAAAGTTGCCACATTTTTGGAGCTATTGCTTTTGTATAGCGCTCTATGTAAAATAACAAGCTATTATTAAAAATATTTAAATGAATTGAAATTGAAATATTTATTTTCAATTTTCGAGCGCAAAATCTAGTATAAAATTTGATATTTTTATTTCAGTAAAAAAATTTACTCAAAAACAGCTGTGGTTCGGTTATGGTTGTTTAGTTAATACGATACCAGTTTGACCCTTACATTTAGATTAAGTATTTCCCGCTCCGTTTTGCGCGTGGGGCTGCAACCCTCTGAGGACGCCACCTTATCTAATATTCATAGGCGACAATCGCTGACTGATCTCATTGAATCAAGATGTTGTTAAGCCCAAATTATTTATGGTGTCATAAATTAGATATACCTACTTACTTGTATTTGTATTTTTTCGGTTCATTAAATGGTTTTTTTAAAACTAAAAATTTAATGAAAATCTCACAGGTGTAGACTCAAATCAAAAAGTGTATTGTATTGTGTATGAACTGTGATTGTAGAATTCTTTCCATTACCTTCATATTTCCATCACATTCATTGTATGTATATCGTCAAAGATAATTGATTGGTCTCGCTGCGCTCGACTAGATAGAGCGCTATACAAAAGCAATAGCTCCGAAAATGTGGCAACTTTTTATTGTAGTGTGTGTAAAAAATCGTCACTTTTCATCACTTTTTACCCAGATTTATTATATTTTTAAACAGTTTCACTACGCAAACTGGTATTTTATTATGCCTAAAATTTAATAAAACATTCGGCACGTACACATCACAGACAGTTTGCAGTGTGACTGGCTCGGGTACGCCAAAATCGGCGTACTATTTTATACAGCACTTTACAAGTACGACGGCGGTATCTAGTCGAGCTCAGCGAGACCAATCATTTATCTATGGTATATCGTATTCATTCATTATGTTGCGATTGCTAAATTTTTTTAGTAAGGTCCGTCACACAGTCTCGACGATCAACTTGATCATAGGTGACAGAAAGAAGCCTTTAGACGCCAAAGGCTGTAACTTCATCCTACTGAGTCCTACTGAGTCTTACATTTTTTATTGGTGATGGCTATTTTATTTTATTGGTAGTTATATTTCTTAGCTAATTCTTGTTATCTATTGTTTTCTTATTTAGCAAGAAGTAGGTACCCCGTGAGGCAAATTTTCACCAGTAATGTAAAAGAAATATTTAAACTTGTAATTTTTCAGCTATAGCGAGCTTAAGTATATCCGTTTATTGAGCTTAAATAACGGAAATATTTAAGCTCGTTACACATGAAATATTTAAAAGTTGAATGACTATTTAATTTCGTTAAATTTCAGTGCACTATTGAATATTTCACAGGCCGTTTAGCTACAAGTGTTACGATCGTTCAAAACGCACTTCAGTTTGAAGAGTATTATAAAAATTATCGAACACACATTGCGAAGATTCTTTGAGTGCACTTGGCAATATTTTGTCCGGGGGCCATAATACCTCGCCCCATTGCTACTGTACTAAAATTGGTTCAACGTGCACGTTATGACTTAGTATATTATAACTCTCGATTATAACAAAATTTGAACACCAAATTCAATTTGATTCGATAAAAGAATACTAAACGTTTTGTAGAGGTAACAAGTGATAATAAAATAATATGCCTAAATATAGGTATTCTAGGTTTTGCCTGCGACTTCGTCTGTGCTCCTTTTTCTTTAGTAAAAAAAATGTAAAAAGAAGAAAGTTAAAAGGTATGTTAATAATAAGTATATAAGGCGTGAAGGCGTAATAAACAAACAAACTCATTGTCGCAATTTTGATATTATTTTCTATATCTATACAGCAAATAATGTATACGTATTTGCTGCTGTAGTATAAAAACATTGTTAAAAGTTTTGGCTCACCTCGACATCATCGACAAGTGGAAAAATAATCTCACTGAGGTTATTATGTTAGATCTCTTACCCGAAAGACCTGAATTCGATTCTTGGCAAGATGAACTAGGGTGACAAACTGTTCAAAATTTGAGTTTCGTTCCAAATCCGCTATTTAATTTTTATATACCTACGCAATTAAAAAAAAATTAGTTATTAGTTTTTTATTAGTTTAACTAGTAGTACATTTCCTATTATTAAAATAATTTATGTACTCAGCATGCTAACATATTGATATCAGCGTGAGCTACTTGAACGTCCAGCAAGCATTATCCAGCTGTTCCCTTCGTTTGCAGAACAACTGTCCAAAATCAACGGCTGAGAGGGATTATCAAATAAATTTAAGTTTATATGTAGTGGTGCTCAAAACAGTTTCACAAGGACCCTATACAGTGCTACTCTTATAATCAATTTTTACACAAATACTCGTAATATTGGGAAAATGATTTCGCATTTAGGTAGTGTTGTATGTTGTTTGTCAGGTAGTATTTTATTATATTTTATATAAGTGAGTAAGGGATCGCAGAGCCTATTGCCCTATCCTTTCTAATCCCATTTATACTTGATACTACCATTTTATACTTTATACTTACCTAATGTCGGCATAAGGGCATTTGCAGCACCTGTGGCGTTGCGGTCAATGGACAGTCAGATTGTCTGACGACCATAAAACTTAAAAAATGCTGTAAACAAATTCCTTAGGTGACGGTAGACATCTACCATCGAGGACTTGACTTGACTGCTTTGGACTGGACGGACTTGTTTTGGAAAACTAATAAAAATTATGACTTGACTGGACTTGACTTGACTGACTAGTATCGGGATTTGCTATTTTTGATTTTTATTTTAATTAAAAAAGGGTATTACGAATTGCTATTTTTACTAATGACACTGGCAAAATCATCGGAGAAGATCTGATGGAGCCAAGACATTAAAAAAGAAGAAGAAGAAGAAGACATCTACCATCAGGTGGCTACCGTCGCCCAAGGAGGTACTTCGGCTTGGACGTTATCCTTTAGAATATATATAAAAAAACTAAAAAATATATAGATACTACGTTTGTCTAAAGCATGTTATATTTAGTGCGTACTTACCCGCAGCTAATTTGACAGGACTACCATTAAAATTGCCCAGTAATATGGATTAGCGTTTGTCCTACAATTAGTTTGAAGAGCCCTAATTTTTACACAAAACATGACCCTTTATGCACAAACGCACCCTCTGTGCGGTGCGCATTCTACGCCTAGTTCGAAGCGGGATCGCAAAGATTAAATTAATGTCTCAGAATGGACAAGTAGATGATATGTCATTATTGTTCATATGTTTTATAATTTCATATAAATTTTGGCGCAGAAGCCATGTCGATTGTAATTCACTTTCTTTTTACCAATCTCATTCTAGTTTTGTTTACTCTGCAGTATTGTTTGAGCTCGGCTATTTTTTACACGCTCTTCTTATTCCATGCCTACAGTTTTATCAAGTGTGACCTCTATCGTACTAAAATTCGACCTGGACCCTGGAACTCTTGTTTTAAGTCATCGTTGGTCTCCTTAAGGGACGGCCCTTATTGGGAAATATTGTCCCCCTCAATATTCTAATATTCCATTGAAAGCATTATAATCTGATCTAAGTACTAAAGCTTATTCTAAGCTAGGATTAAGCCTTTTTAAATCAAAACTATCTGCATGTTTTTCAATTTTGTATTTTACTTTTAAGAGTGACATAACTTCATTTAAATAACAATTCACAAATATATAGGTATCTAATACAAATTCTTTTCACATTCCCTGAGGCTCACGGGTAGTAGGTAAGAAATGATTTGATATTCACCGTCTAATCTATAAATGAGTTGTGCACAAAACAAATCGGCAACAAGGGGGGGCGTGGAGGTTCCCCGTGGAGCGCGTCTGTCGCCGAGTTGCAACAACAGAAAAAAAATTATAATTTCAAACTATTGTACCGCATTGTGTTTGCAACCCCGCGATGACAGGTCGCTGTTGGACACATGTTTGAGGCATTTTGGGGCAATTCCTTCGCTTAATGGGCGGTGTTTTAATGTTCAACGTAGATTTATGGTGTAGGGTGATTCTCTAACCCCAAGCTTTAGTTTAGTTTCGTTAATGGTGACATTACCTATGAAATTAGAAATGTTATGAGCCACTTTCGAAATTCCTGTTCTTTAGTGGCCTGTTTATTTGATTATTCATTTTTTTATGTGGTAAAAACACGCAATTTGACTCAATGATTTACTTAATGGAAAATTTTCAATCTTAAAGTCCGGTGACCTTAAGACCAAGGACCAATGGCAGAAAGCTAACCGAAGATTGTTTGAGTGAGTACCTACTACTGCAGGGGTAACTACTCTTTATTGGTAACCGTCTTAAAAAAGGGCTACCAATATCCGTACTAATCCGTACTAATATTATAAATGCGAAAGTTTGTATCGATGTATGGATGCTTGTAACTCTTTCACGCAAAAACTACTGGACCGACCACCAGGAAATTTTGCATACACGTTGTCTGGGACACCAGAAAGGACATAGGGTACCTTTCATCCAGAATGCGGACGAAGTCGCGGGCACCAGCTAGTTTAGTTTAATGTGTCAGGTTTTAGTATATAATTTACAAAGTTAGGCGGGTGAAGTCGCAGGCACCAGCTAGTAAAATATAAAATATTATACATAATACAAGAATAAAGTTATATACACATAGGTAGTTTCACTCCAGAACTCATCAGTGTTTCATCGAGTGAGGTTAGAGGTAAAAAATAAACCAGTTAGACAGCTCTGTGAATGAACTATCATCAAGGATCATCAATCAATCAATCGGTGATTATTTTTAGACTAGTGAGTAAAAATCGTAAAAAAACATCGACAACTGATTGACGCTTAGACAGAGGCTATAAGTTATAAAAAAAATAGTATACTGGTAACATTTTCTGTGAAAAAAATTTAGTAAAGTACTGCTAAAAAAACTTCACTAAGTACTTTAAGTAATTAACTTACGTTCTGCACTAAAGTTTGAATCGGCTACTATTTTTTTCATATTTTACACAATATTTAAGAAAAACCTTCCAATTTTAAATCTGTTCAGTTGTCTCCGAGAAGCTCCAAAATTTATTGTGCAAATTTACACCTTATTCGTAGGATATTAGGTTGCGCTCATTTTGGTAAAAATTGTGTTCGGTCTGAGGTTAGTCCTTATCTTTAGGCAAAGCTTAAGAGAGAGCTATTCGTAGCTCTGCGCCTTTAGATAGTTTTACAATTTAGTGACCCCCCATTGTAATTTAGAATCTACAGTAATTTAGAATCAACATTACCTATCTACTATAATAAAACACTCGATTCAACGGGCTCTAACGACACAATGAAAGGCCTGGCATTGTATTTTCTTGGTCTATTTTGCTTTTCTTTGCATAATCTCAGTCGGTAGCAAATGTAGGTACTCCCCAACTTAACGAGCAGCATTAAATGTTATCTATGCACGTTGCAGCCATCCGAACCATTCAAGCGTTATCTTTACACTGGCGTTGTGGCAGACGTATACTGCAACAATGGCAAGTGGCAACCCACCCCACTCTTAATTGTTATCTTTCAGCGAATCGCAAAGGGCTGTTAGAGAGTGTTGAAAATTTTCTACATTCCGAACTGGTTTATATTCTTTTAGTGTTTGTTGATTGCAACGGTAAGATAGGTGTTTGAATGTGAATAAAACCGTAATAATGCCAGAGTAATGCCAAGTAAGAGATGCCAGAACCTGCTTCCCTATGCCTTCCTTAACAGTGCCTTGTTAAGATGCCCAAATTCTATCAACAATTTTCTACATATTTTCTCTAATATGTTTCTTTAAGTTTGAACAATTCTTTTAAGATAGGAGCGTAAAAATATTTTTAATGAAAAAAAAAAAAAAATTTACGCTCAAGCAGGCCCAAATACGCGGGACCCGTAGCAATTGCTACTTTTGCTACGTAGCTAATCCGGCACTGCTTCCTATTCCTTTATCGTTAATTGGTGTTGCAAGTACCCTTACAACACTTAAAACACAAGCATCGCCACTCTCTTATGTTATAGTATAGGCGACAGTAGCCATCTACCACCACTTGGCCTGTCTGACAACCTTTACATAACAGTATCTGTCAAACGGCAGTAAGTAGTAGTTAAAATGCTAGTCTTTTTTATAGAGGTTAAGAATCATACTTAAGAGAAGACTATGGTCTTTTAACACTCTTTTAATAACAATGTCAGTCCAATCGTTCTATTGTAGAACACATAGTAGAACTCACGGTTTATTCCCATCTCGGCACCTTCCTATCTCGGCACCCACGAATTTATATGATAATATTTGTTAGGTACAGTTACTTAAATGATAGAAACACAAATTTAGCTGATTATTTATCAAGTTCAAAATAAACATTTTTAAAAAGTTATTAGTAAACTAAATACGGTTACCTTGATCGAGATCTAACCTGCGTGTGTCTTGCGTTTGCACTGCATTTATCCGCAACCCTCCTCAATTCCGCAAAGTTACCATAGATCCAACCGAAATTAATCGGCAATAGACAAGCATAATGGAATCCCATCTCGCGCCATACGGCACCGTCGCGTCGTCGGCTAGCAGGTCTGTAGCACCCCCTCGAGGCATGTTACCGCGTGCGTGAACATTTGAAACAACTGTTGCGATATTGATATGTTTTGTATTGCGGATTATTCTCCTGTTTGATGCAACTGGTCGCGGGGCAATAAATTATGTTAAACAATTGCCTAGTCTAGTAGGTGAAATACGCGGGGGTGAACAGCGATTCTTTGTAATCGACCTGGGGCCATTGGAATCATAACTTACCTAACATTTTTTTATTAAGTACCATTTTTTTTATTAGTATATAAAATAACTAGCTGTACCTACCCGCGACTTCATACACGTTGTAATTAGTTTTTTGAAAAACAACAAAACCTAACATTGTTCCAGGATAAAACTATGTGTGTGTCAAATTAAATCCAAATACCTACGTTAAGCCGCTTCTGAGATCAGCGTGCACAAACGCACAGACAAATAGACAAACAGATAAACAGACAAACATTCTCAAAAAAATAATAATATTATATTTACACAGTTTACATATGCACAGTGATTACGATTTTGCTATAATATGCACAAGCAAGAGTAATTTATTTTCAGAGAATATTATGACAGGAATAACAAGTATACCCTAGTACCACTGTCCAAAAAGACTAGGTACAAGACATTGGAGTGACTTTTTTGCAATAATTAACTTATTATTTACCAATAACCGACATGGATTTTGGATTAAAGAAAACCCAAAACCGAGGACTATAATATAGTCCTCGGACCATATACATCCTATAAGATTGATCAAACTAAGTACTTATAGGATACTTTTATCCTAGAAAAATGTTACATTTCTGTCGGATTTCCAAAAAATATTATTGATTGATATCCGTCAAAGAAGACACAATGCTGTCTCTATTGTTAAATAAGCCTTTAGAAATCCACAATTTGGCTTCAAATAGTTTATTCATTTAAGGGGCCGTTTCGGAGTCGCCCCGCGCGAAGTTTAGGTTTTTAGCGCTACTCTCACAACGATCGAGGCTCGCGCTTCGTACACGCACACATGTACGTATGCATAGACCAAGAGCCCACGACGGCCAGACTTTCGTTATTTTATAAAAGCTGAAAGTTTAGAGCTATCTGTGGCAACACTACGTTCGCGGTGTGAAGTTATTGTGAAGCATCGGTGGCAGCGCACTTGCAGCCACAGATTCTACAAGAATATCTTACAGCATTCGCTGTTGTTTTGCTTGTAAATATATTATAAATTTGTAATTTTTATTTTTATTTTTATTTTACTTTTTGTTTTTGTATAATATGTAACATAATTTAGTTTATAATTTAAAAAAAAAAGACTATGGACACATGTCTGAAATAAAGTTATTATTATTATTTACACATATTTTTTTTACAATATATATTAAATATAAAAACAATAAATATCATAAAAAAACTTAAAACTAGTAGTCCGCAGGTAGCGGGGCAATGCCCAAGCTACCGGTGGTTAGGGCTGCAGAGTGAGGAACCTCCTGACAATTCGTGCCGTGTCAAGAAGTACCGCCTTCTTGTTATATTGTTATATTATTATTATTATATTGTTATATATAAATAAAAAAGTGTTATATTATTACAATATAACACTTTGTACATCATTACAGGATTATTCACAATTGGATGTATGTGTTCATTTACATTCATTTACATTTTACATAATCGTATAAACATATTTAGATATCAATTACATAAACTATAAAAATAAATTACAAAAATTTCGAAAATATGCCCAAGAATACTTACCTAATAAACATTACCTACTATAACATATTACAAATAGTCCTACCCTACTGAATTCGTTAATTGTGCAATAGAACAGATCAATCAGAGGAGATTTGCTAAGCAAGTCCGTTCTTGCACGCGGTATGGCGAAGAGTTGTGGTTTCCTTCTTCTCCATACAAATCGGTCAGGAACACACAGTTCTATTTTATGCAATAATTCACAATTGTATGTTTTTCCTCTAAGCAATTTAAAAATGTATGAGGCGAGCGCAAGATCACGTCTCACTTTCAGTTCGTTATAGCCAACCTTTCCAAGTACAAACAATGTAGGATACTATGCGGATAAACCATAGTATAGTATCTCCAGTACAAATATCTTGATTTTGTATACGTTCTAACTGGGCCCATACTACCGCATTACATTACAAATTACTCCTCACCAGTGAATTGTACAAGGTTATGAATGCGAATTGTATTGTACTGAAAACGTTTGTACAAAAATCCTGACCCCTAGAAAACTTAGGATCTCCTTAGATTAGAACTTATGGCAGCCTGTTCCTTACAAACCTTCTATTCATCAGTTGCAATCGGTTCTAAATCTTTCGACGCGCTTTGCACCCTTGCTTTCCTCTCTTCCATTGATTTAATAATATAAGGCGGATCTCGTATTTGCATGCACCGAGAATGCCGTGGGTCGACCAATTCTGGAAGCATGCAGTCGTAATAAAATTTGACTAATTTGACTTCCATTTTTGACTTCCAAAATTCGTCATCGCGCTGAATCAAATACACTTTCATAGGTACAGCTTCACCAAACCAAATGCCAAGCATGCAGACGTCTTTTTGGGTAATATGTAATTGTCCTTGAATTTGGTAATACCAGTGATGCTGTTTGTTGACTAAGTAAGTGTTTGAAGTTGAATCGAATTTCCAAAAAGGATGCTTTTTCATAGCATTTTCTAATGAAAATTTTGCTAAAGAAATTGGGCATTTTATTTCTACTAAGCCGTCTGCATATTTGCCATCAGGTGTGGTTCCCAAAAATTCATATTCATGATCAACGAACAACCCGCAATTTTCGATCTGAATGTTCTCCTGTTTTTCAAGCTCTCTTATTGCGGTTTCTTCGTTGTCAATGCCATACCGTATTGCAGGAATGGTGGAGAGATTACCACCGTATATAATTTTTTTTACGAGAGAAGCACAACTTGTACTTTCTCGTTTTTTGCAAACTTCGCCAAATACTGAAGAGGTAAGTAATTTTCTCCTCCTGCTCATCCACTCTGCGCTATGTCTCTGTAAAACTGTCGACCTTTCAAGCTCCTTTCGCTCATCAGAAGACAACCTCAGTTCATTCAAAAAGGAAGTCTTCCGATCCTCATACTCGTCTGGGCTCATGTCGGGCTGTTGGCAGTTTTCACCGTAGTGGGCGTCCTTCGATACTGGAACCTCTCGTTTCTTAAAAGTGGGTGGGTTTTGCCTAGATTTTTCTATTTGACGTTTTCTAATTTTTTCTAATTTTGTAATCAAATGGTTGGGCTCAGTCCCAAAAATGACTTTATGCGTTGTTGTGTGAAGTGTTCCTGTATTGAAGGACACAACAGCTGCAGCGCAACGGCCTGCATAAGAACGCCGAAGTGAATAATTTACTCGCTTGCCCCCTACGTATTTGGCAACCTGAGCATTATAGCTTTCAACCAAATTACTTGATCTATCATGAATTAAGCTGCGCGATTGGTAAGAAAGTTTTTTACTAATATTTTCGATTGCCTTCATTAGCCCGCTGGCAACAAGTTGTGCCATTAGACCAATAGGCTCAGATCTGCGTTTTTCGGGGACACAAAAGTATTCTTTACAATTTTCGTGGTTGCCAAATACGTGTTGTGGACCATTCAGGATATCTGTGCTCAGATTACTAATTTTCTGGTCGATCGGTAAATTTTGAGAACCCCAATGTTTAATAGCGTAATTTACTCCGGTCCGCAAACGCAAATACCTATCCTTTAGAATTTTACGCAGTTCTGGTGGAAATTTGGTGTCCTGAGACAACTTTACCAATGCGTTGCAGAAATTTCTTAAAAGATGGTTTTTGCATTCAATCTTTTCTACAATCAAGTCATCGTATGGTCGAGAATCTAAAATTTTTTTGTATGTGCTGGAATCGCCGTCAGCAACAAATTGATTATAAATTACCCCATGATCCGGCAATGAACGTTTAAACCCCTCAACTAAAATGGTCGATTCCATCCCGGTAGATGGCCCTGAATAATTCTTGAAGCATTGATGCTCTGGGGGTTCGGTATTCTTTGCAGCTCGTGCACAGACTATGCAATATTTGTTTTTAATGCCTAAATATAAAACTTTTCCAAATTGTAGCCCAATAATTGCAGCTGCTCCAGATAATGCAGAATAGCCTTTTCCGTATGAGCGTTTGCTCCAACAGCCATCAATAGACACTGGAATTAATGGGACTCCATCTTTGTTTATGTTACCTACAGATATTGCATATTCCGCTTCTGTCTTAGCGGCCTCAGACATGCAATGTGCTGCTGCTGTTTCCCACCAATCACAAACTTGATCATGAACCGAGGAATAGAACTCGGGTGAAATGCTGGGTAAAGCTACGGAAGCGGTAATGGTCTGCAAATGAGAATGACCACTACCAGATGACATAACGCCTGAAACTATTTGGTGATTCACATTCATTTCAGTCTCCTTTTTTTCAACCAGACTTACTTCAAATTTCATAGCACACATGCTGCATTTAAATGTAAGGTTTGAGTCCAGACCCTTTCGAAACTCAGAAGCAATCTTCAAACACTTGAGATCACATCCAAGAGGACCGTGATCACTTATATCTTGCAGTTGTTTAAAAAGAAAGTCAACGTCAACCAATCTGCGGCCGACAACCAGTTCATCTTCATCAAACTGCAGCCCCGGTTCGATTACTAGTGCTGGAGATTCTTGATTCTGCAATAAATATAAGATATCAGCTAGTGAAATAAAATGAAAAATGAAGAACACGCACATACACACACACACACACACACACGCACACACAGCATGTCTTTCTACGGTATACTTACTTCTTGACCACAATGATCAACATTTTGAATTGCGCCAAGAACCACCCTGAAACAAAAAAATTAAACTTGATGCTCATATATTTATTACTGGCTGCTGCCTAAGACCCGGCCCGGTCCCTGCGTTCTAGTATTGTATACTTTCAAAAGACGCACCGATGTCGATAGTCGATGTGTCTATCTAACTACCAACTGTTATATATAATGATAAGCGCAGCTTGAGGTTGTCAATGTGACTTGTGATCAAAAAGACGAGAACCAGTCTTGAAACCGGAAATATTGCGCGTGCTAACAACGCAACAAAAACCTACTGAAACACCCAGTACGAAAATTTCCAATTTCGCAAACGACAAATTTAATCCAGAAACAACGTCCGTGAATATTTTTTGGTTTATTTTGAAGCAAAATGCAATATAAACGGAAGTGAGTACAAAGAGATACAAAAAGATCTATTCATAACTTGTCTACCACCCGACATTTTTCACAACGAAGAAGGTGAGTCCATAGAAAATTAGATTGCAAAGACTGTGGTTATGAAGGCAAATTTCTGGAACGCCAGCTACGGGACTGGTTCGCAACTGGCAAATCATGAAAGTCTACAAATAAATTCAAATTCAAATTCAATAACGAAATTTAACAATTTTCTGCGGGGATCCTAATTTACACTGGTACAGATCACAAACCCTTGATACATTTACTCTGAACCAATAGCAACTTACCCAAATTACTCAACAACAAACTTATTCGGTGGGCTTTGTTGATCGGCAGCTATGATTACGACATAAAATATGCAAAAGGATAAAACAATATACTCGCTGATTTTCTACCAAGACTACCAAACCCTAATGAAAAATCTTCCAAAGCATAAGCAAATTATATATATTATGTTATATATAATGTTTATGTTATACAATCTTTACGGATGATAGAGCAGCTTGAGCTTGTCAATGAGAAAAGACGTGAAACTACTAACTACCCTCACCAACCTGACCAACCACACTCACATCAGCCTAATAATATTAGTCGTATTTGGATTATGAAGTGGACTTACCGTTTGCGTTTTTTTGTCCAATGCACACTTTTTCTACAGGCGAATTTACCTCTGTACTTCTTAGTACTCATTTTGGCTATAAAATTATAAAATTTATTTTACGAAATTTATTAAATTTATTTTTTTTGAGAGAGTAATTTTTCTGGCCTTATGAAAGTCTTCCTGTAAAGTTTCGAGCTGCGGAGATAAATAGTTCAGAGATATAATTTTTTAGTTTCCCAGTTTCAATTTCTACCATGGATTTATTAATTTCTACATCAAAGACGACACAGTTATTTGAAGTTTGGCGTGATGGTTTGACAGAATCTGTCTGATGCGCTATCACGCGTTTCGTTACACGCATAAATGGGATTTTAATTATTTAGAGTTCAAAATACTATTTAGTGCTTTGTCTACTCATAATTTATAAATATAAGCATGTTGTTTGGTTCTACGACACAAAAAACACACACACAATAAGAAACACATGCAATACATTGCATACTCACAATAATATAAGAAGTATACTTACTCCACTTATTAGGGTTATAATAGTTGGAATTTTTTTGTCCAAACAGTTCTATCGTAGAACTAATAGTAGAACTGTTTGGACATAAAAATTCCAACTAGTTTACTGCACAGTATTACAAATTTGAGTTGAATATTGGAACACGTCCAAACTGTTCTACTACTTTTATAATAGAACAAAATAAAAAAACATGCAATGAATTCTACTGGTGATTATGAGTAGCGGAGCGGCGGCAAGGGTCTACCGAGGCACCGTAAAAGCCCCAGCCGGGTCGTGTTTGGGCTCATCGGAGACGTCTCTCCGAGATAGATAATTTGACGCCCACCTCGGGCCCCTCCGGTCATAACTCGGAAACGGTGCGTCCCAGCCGGGTCGTGTTTGGGCTCATCGGAGACGTCTCTCTGAGATAGATAGGGGCCCGAGGGGGGCGTCAAATTATCTATCTCGGAGAGACGTCTCCGATGAGCCCAAACACGACCCGGCTGGGTCGCGCCGTTTCCGAGTTATGACCGGAGGGGCCCGAGGGGGGCGTCAAATTATCTATCTCGGAGAGACGTCTCCGATGAGCCCAAACACGACCCGGCTGGGACGCACTGTTTCCGAGTCATGACCGGAGCGGCCCGAGGGGGGCGTCAAATTATCTATCTCGGAGAGACGTCTCCGATGAGCCCAAACACGACCCGGCTGGGTCGCGCCGTTTCCGAGTTATGACCGGAGGGGCCCGAGGGGGGCGTCAAATTATCTATCTCGGAGAGACGTCTCCGATGAGCCCAAACACGACCCGGCTGGGACGCACCGTTTCCGAGTTATGACCGGAGGGGCCCGAGGGGGGCGTCAAATTATCTATCTCGGAGAGACGTCTCCGATGAGCCCAAACACGACCCGGCTGGGACGCACCGTTTCCGAGTTATGACCGGAGGGGCCCGAGGGGGGCGTCAAATTATCTATCTCGGAGAGACGTCTCCGATGAGCCCAAACACGACCCGGCTGGGTCGCGACGTTTCCGAGTTATGACCGGAGGGGCCCGAGGGGGACGTCAAATTATCTATCTCGGAGAGACGTCTCCGATGAGCCCAAACACGACCCGGCTGGGACGCACCGTTTCCGAGTTATGACCGGAGGGGCCCGAGGGGGGCGTCAAATTATCTATCTCGGAGAGACGTCTCCGATGAGCCCAAACACGACCCGGCTGGGTCGCGACGTTTCCGAGTTATGACCGGAGGGGCCCGAGGGGGACGTCAAATTATCTATCTCGGAGAGACGTCTCCGATGAGCCCAAACACGACCCGGCTGGGACGCACCGTTTCCGAGTTATGACCGCTACTAACTAGCTAGCTAGTGCCCGCGACTTCGTCCGCGTTGTTATTGCTATTATACTTAGCTAGGAGTTAGTTTCCCTATCCCTCGGGAGCAATACTTTTTTTTTGGATGAAAGGTACCCTATGTCCTTTCTGGTATACCAGACAACGTGTATACAAAATTTCATGGTGATCGGTTCAGTAATTTTTTCGTGAAAGAGTTACAAACATCCATACATCACAAAAGTTTGTAAAAAATAACGAAGGTTGTGGGCTCTTGGGCTATAATTTCAACATCAAATACGACATATTTGACATTTTTTGTGTAAGTACACGGCTCGATCGCGAACTGTCAATGCGGCGCAAAGCGACGTGCTCTCACTTCGGAGGCGCGTGGCCGACTGAACCGACTACGAGCGTGATTTCATTATAATAGCCTTCATAGTAATTTGTATGAAGATTTTGAGCGAAAAAATTGGGCAACTTTGTGATTTTTTTACATAAAATAAGAATATATTAATTAGGAAATAAATATTGCAGCAACTTTTTTATAGTTTTAACTTTATTATTTGATAAAATTCATTTAATAATTCTTGATACTTACGGCTCAGTTGTAACAACACGGGAGTGCGATTTACACGTTTTTAGTGATTTTCTGATTTTTTTTTACACTTATCCATAAGCATTATCTAAAATTCAAATGTTTCAGCATCAAGTAACATTCATTGGCTAGCTGTGTGATTTTTTTCAAGGTTGTGGAGCATCGTTTTATATATAATTCTCTTACATTCCCGACCCTCGATTGGCGTAAGGGACCCTTAAGGGTTAAGAAGCCGTACATTGTCACATAATAGAGTGAGTAGGTGAGTGAGGGGTGTCTTTTTAACATCGACGATTGTTGCGTTGGGTTCTCAAACCCCTGACAAAAAGAAGGGTAAGTATTAAAAACTTAAAAAACATAAATGGCAATTTTTAAAAATAACAATCTTATTTTCACATTTTTTTTTGTTTACTATTTTTTTTTCTTTTTTAAATTATTAAAATAAAATACTATTATTATATAAAAGAAGAAATATTTGTAATATAGAGGTAGATATATTTTGCATGTGTCTTACGGGTATTTCTTAGATTTGGAAAAATTCGCTAAATCTAGGAAATCTTTATAATATATTTAAATTCGATAGATTAATTAAGGTATTATAAATATTATAAATAGAAAAAAAAACAAGTTGTTCATTGTTTCATAAACAAGTGTGGCTAAGTATATTAAGTAGGTAATTATTGTTTCTCTTTCATAAGCTCTTTCATAACAAATAGTTTTTCTTACATCAATAAATCACGACTTATATTTCAAAAAATATTTATTATTTACGAACATTCATCAGTCATGTTAAAATTGTCATTTAATTCCCAATTCCCGTGACACTAAACACATTTCTAAACACACATAATATTATTGCGAACGTGCACGTTCTTATATTAAATTATAGTAGGGTAAGTAAATGTGATAAAAGAAATTAAATGTTTTGCTAATGTGATTTGCTAATTAAATAACAAGGAAATAAAAGTTATAAACAATCAATATCAAGCACTTCTTTATTATTTTGGGTTATAGGCGTTCAGAGAAAATTACGATAAGTGATTTTCAAATTTCAATAGTAACTGTTCTAGTTATTATTAAATTATTATAAATTAAAAAATATCAATATTATTAAATATAAATAATAAAGGAGATAATACAATAAAAAACTGCGACGCTCACATAACAAACTATTTACTTACTGAGTGTCCAAATGTAATACAAAGTGATAGTGTTATGTATAAGTAATAGCTGAACCCGGCCACGCTACGCTGCGACGTGCGCGTGAGACGCCCTGCTTCTTTTACAAAAACCGTAATAACGCGACAAATGTAAATAAGACATTCATCAATTGTACATATGCAATTACTAAACTACCTTCAGCAATTCCTCTTTTCATCGATACAATCAGGAATAAAATCCGTTCACAACTTTCCGAGATAAGCACATAAACAAAACAAGAAAAAGACACACAGGAGACAAAGAAAAACAAGGACTTTGTACTGTGTGAATAGTTATATACTACCTAATATATATTATATAATAAGTACTTTTTATACTGTATACTTCATTATAAAAGCAACTTTTTATTTCGTTTTGCGGTCCCGTGTGTTTTTCTTCGCGTTTCGAAGGGGATGTATCCGCGAGGGCCCCAACTGTTGGTCGACACTGGCGACTTTATAAACGTTCTCTCGAAACAGACACAGATGCGCCAACGCAGATGATGTATGATTAGATTTGCCGAGATTAGGGGCACCACTCATTTTTCCGCTATCTCTTTACAATGATTCGTGTTTGGGTATCATATTGTATTGAGTACTACAATGGGATCGTCGAACATTTGTTACTTTCCTAGTCGAAATTTTAAATTTAAACTATATTTAATTTTTTTTCTAAGTCGTTAAAATAAAACACAACGAAACCAATGACGAACGTTTAACCAAATTTTGTAAATATTAATATGAAAATTCATTTTTGGTAAAGTTAACTGGTCATTGGTCAATGCGACAACCTGAATCAAATGAATATAATTTTCATATATTTTTTAATTATTGACTTGTTAAAAAATATTTAAGTTAAGTTATTTTAACTTAAGTTCAGCTTTCATTTAACTGTAACCATTGGTAGCAGTAACTACCACCTTATAGAAGATCTCAATGTAATAATAGCACTTGTGCTTCTATGATTCGGTATGTGAGTGAGTAATGCCAAGATGGGCCCATTATTCCTCCAATTTCTCTTTATCCTAAGGGATCAGTACTTTTATCCATTAGAATGGTAGTGACCCTATGTCCTTTTCTGTATCCTTGACAACCTGTATGCAGAATTTCATAATGATCCGTTGGTTGAGTAGTTAAAGACATGATAGCGTAACAAACAAACAAACCCATGACCGATTTTTGATATAATTTTATTAGTATAGAAAAACATGAAGAAATGTCGAATAAGAGGAAATATTTGTTTTGATATATATATATATATATCTCGGCACAATGTGAGTAGGTAACAATTTGTCTACGCGTCAAAGGGTCGCGGGTTCAAATTAAATGGTTCTTTTGTCAACTGACACTTGTGAGGGTTCATCCAATACATTGTTGAATGTTTAATTGCTTGTTTACATTGACAAATGTTCACTTTAGGATACATTTAAAGGATACGTTTAACTGTTTAAACGGCCCTTATTTAGATGCACATGTTTTTTTAAAAACAGAATAATATATACTTACTTAATATGTTTTATAAATATATGATTTTTCCTTTATCTCTAGGCATATCTAATATATAAAATTCTCGTGTCGCAGTGTGTGTTGCCTAACTTGTCCGAAACGGCTGGACCGATTTTGATGAAATTTTGTGTGCTTATCGGGTAGGTCTGAGAATCGGCCAACACCCTGCCCAAATCATATTGCCCCTATTATATTTGTATATAAAAAAATATTTTTATATCTGGAATGGTATTTTGTACAGCTCCCTGGCTTAAAAAAGAGATAACTGCAGAATCTTTTCAGAGTAAATAACATACGTTATTAACTTTAGCATGTCGTAGTAAAACTTCTATGTATTAATATTTTTTTTAATTGAGGAATTCAGCCTAAAATGATAATTATACTTAAGACATTTCGTTGACCATGTAATCAGTATAGAATATACAATTCCCAATTTATTATTATTATTTTAAATAAAAATAAATTCTAAAAATAGAATAAATCCTGCGTGTCTTTTTGTACAGAAGTAAAATGCCGTGTTCTCGCGCCCACAAAGATCAATTCTAAGCCAAAGATGGGATTTAACTAATTCGATGTGACGGCTTTGACACTACGTTAAAAAAAAAAACAAAAAAAAAACCCGTGAAGACACGACCGCGCCTTGAGATTGTTAAATCTGTCCGCTCGATAAAGATCTCGTAATAAAAAGAATTGAGATAAAAAAAAATATCTATCTGCCTCAATCTGAACTACTGTATTCAAATGAATTTTTGTAGGGAACCCCGTAGTTTTTTGGAAAAACAACCCCCTGTGTGGTCTGTGTTTTTACTATTATTTTTTTAATATACAAAAGATCGTCTGTCCGTTTGTGGTTAAGTTATTAGTGACGGTTAAAATTTACACCACTTATTGTTAAGTTGTAACTGTAAATAGGAGGTCACTATTGAAGTAAATTTCCGTGTAATACTTAAATTACTGTAATATTACTTAAAGAGGTTTTTCTTTCTTCCATTCACAATAAGATAAGACGTAATATTGACAAAATATTTATTGATTCTGTCAGTAGAATATTTATGGAGTGTTTTACTAACAGACTCTTTAGACCATAAATATTTTTAAGAACGAGAAAAAAATTTAAAAGGGAAAAACTATCTGACCCGGCAAACGTTGTTTTGCGAAAAAATAAAAAAATAAATTTTGGGGTGGACCACCCTTAACATTTAGGGGTATAAAAAATATATGTTGGCAGATTCTCAGACCTAACCAATAAGCACACAAAATTTCATCAAATTTGGTCCAGCCGTTTCGGAGGAGTTTGGAAACAAACACCGAAACACGAGAATTCTTTAAGTACACATAGTAACGAAGTTTTATCAAAATCGGTTCAGTAGTTTACGAGTTCATTGCGAACAAACATGTGACACGTAATTTTCGCAGTCATTTGCACTCCTTTACAGGAGATTACCATGAAATAACAATAATAATGGCTTTAACTTTTTAAATTTATTTCTAAAAATTGTTCTAAATTTTAGTCGATTATAAAAAAAATTGTAAAAAATATGTAAGCCTGTGATCTGTTTATTCAGATTTAGGGCAATATTATTGAATTGTGGTTATAATTGACTTAAAGAGAACAATCAACGTTTTCGACGGTGAGAAAAACTTAGTCCACATTAACCGTGTAAAAAAAATCCTATTTTTCCATTTTTTGTCACTGTAACGACAACCTTAGCGTAAGAGCGGTAAGATGCAAATTTAATGTTTGCTTAAAATTTTATGTTAAGGACTCGCCCAGCCTATCAGTGTAGGATCGATCTCGGTAGCATAACATTGTATTCAAATCGTCAAAATTTAAATACAAAAACGCGATTATGTGACGGACTATAAGCTGATGCGTCCTCCGGTAAGATTGGCATCGATGTTTGGGTTAATATACGCACGAGAATTGAATAACGCGCTGTTTTGCTTTAAAACGAGCGGTTAAAACACGCTTGTGAAAGTTATCCACACCCACTCACTTACTGAAAATTAGTTATTTTTTACAAAAATGCATTATAAAGAATTTTTTCATTATTAATACTCGTACAGTTAATTGAATTATATTTTCCCCACGCCTCCTTCTTTGCCTGATAATAAGACTGTTAGTTTTTAGACCTGCTAGTTTTAAAAAATATCACACACCTTTGTATATAAAATATAAGTTCTATGGTTAAATAAAAAACAAGTTTATAGTTGTTATACCTACTGAAGTTAAACTAAAAATGCTATTTTAGCTAAAAAATGCTATTCCTGCTCAACCAAAGCCTTTTTCTCGTACTCTAGCTAGTTATACGTATTCTGCATATCCGCAAGTTTGTATGACTATCATATTGAATTGAAGGTCATCTCGAGTACCTAAGTGCAAAATATTTATAACTAGCTGGTACCCGCGACTTCGTCCGCGTTCTGGATGAAACCCTATGTCCTTTCTGGTGTCCCAGACAACGTGTATGCAAAATTTCATGGTGATCGGTTCAGTAGTTTTTGCGTGAAACCGTAACAAACAAACAAACTCACATTCACATTTATAATATTAGTAAGGAAAGGATTTCCTGCGTCCTTCAAGATAGCCTTAGCCATGTGTGGGGATCAGCAAGATGTGTAACTTGTACACTATGTTTTGTACTATAAATTAATAGTTAATTATTAATTTTATTAAATTAATTAAAGAATAAAAAACACGAAATGTTTGCTACGTTCAATTTGAAATTCGAATATAAAGTGTCTTTGAAATGGTCGCGGTTTTAAATACAGTGCGTTGTTTTCTCTTGGCTGGTTGCTTTGGGGAGATCGTTGTATGCACTAATTTCATATGATATACCATTGTTCCAGCTTCCGGTTTACCGAGTTGATGGTTTCATTCAAAACGTAATACGGTAACTGACTTCAAGCAGAAAAACGCTCTCAAACGACTAGGAAAGTATCTTACGATATTTTAAATTTCAATATGACCATAATATTAATGGGTAACATTATTGTAATCTACATCTATTTTAAGACCTAGTTTGGCGTGAAAAATACTAATTTATATTCAATGCTCACACAATTTTGTATACTTCTTTGAGGAAAACACCAGTTTCTGAAGGTTTCTACTTCCCCTCCCAAATCCTAACCGAACAGAATATAGAAGAATATATAAGAGTAATATAGAAGCAGAGTAATCTATCGATGGCATTATTTTATTTATGTATGAGTCTAAAATAAATAATTTTATAAAGAAAAAAAAAAGAAAGACATTTATTCACTGCACAAAGGACATTAACATGACATTACATAAGAAACAGAAACAACAAATAAATTAATAAAAACAGATAGGTAAGATGTTTGTGTCCTTGCGGCAGTGAATCGGATACTGGCTCAGCATTGTGCTGAGATGCTAGACAAGCATATGCAGCGCTGATTTTCAGCTAGCACCGTTTGGGACTCACGTAAGTCTAAATAATGATAGCTACCGTAACCAAACGATTGCACATCTTTATCAAAGTAGATCGTCAATTTTAATTATTGGATTGATTGAAACGGTAGTAGGTAGCTGTCTAACAATACGTGTTATCACCGTGGGAAAGAACCGCTAAAACACTTTGAAACTTATTGTGACGAACGCCTTACTTATAGATAAGGGATTTGTTTAATAAATCCACTCAAGATCAATAGGTACATATCAATAAATGTTTCAAATCTTAACGACAGCGATTGGCAAAGAATAAAATTTAAATGAGACGCGAAACTAGCTGTAAGCTTACTAGTATTGCCCATCTCTTGCACACCTATATCCGTACTATCCGTATCTACTAATCCGTACTAAGTAATATTATAAATGCGAAAGTTTGTATGGATGTATGTATCTCTTTCACGCAAAAACTACTGAATCGATCACCATGAAATTTTGCATACACGTAGTCTGGGACACCAGAAAGGACATAGGGTACCTTTCATCCAGAACGCGGACGAAGTCGCGGGCACCAGCTTAGTCTCTAATAATTACGTAATATACGTTACGCCATATCTCTTCGTACTATGGTCGACAGCGCATTTGCAGCACTTATGGCTTTGCTTGTGCTGGTGCTATACCTAAGTATGTGACGGTAGCCACCTATACCTTCAATTAGTGGACGTGTTCAAAATTGAGAGTAGGTAATTCAGAGTAACGAAAGATGTAGGTATTTGATATCGATAGGAGGGTCCATAGCTATTCTTTGTCTCGTGTCTCGTATGTCACATGGATTAGGTGTGAGCACGGTCGGTGTAAGCGCAGGTAGTTGAATGAATTGTCACTGTCGAGCGATACTGACACCTCTCGTAGGGTTATCGATTGTCAACAATTTATAATGGCTATATTTTTTGCAATTTTAATACCTTTCTTTGTTTACGCAGGTGTAATATTTATTACATAGGTGAAAATTCATATAATCGAATTATATGAAAATCCAACTTACTGAAACCCCGTCCAAGAAGTACCTACCGTAGACTGCCATCCTTAGGAACTACCATCACCTCGACATTCTAAACGACATTTTAACGCTCGACGAAAAACGGGGTGTTGTAAGTTTGACGTGTGTGTGTGTGTGTGTGTGTGTGTGTTATCTGTGTGTCTGTTTGTGATATCGTAGCTCCCGAACGGATGAACCGATATTGATTCGGTTTTTGTTTGTTTGAAAGAAGACGTGATCGGGATCGTTCTTAGCTATAATTTATAAAGATCTGTTTAGGCGTTTGAAGACCGTCAGCTCTCTTTTACATCTTCGATTGATGTGAAATAGAAACTTTTGTTTGCATATCGTCCTTACGTTGTCTATATTAGGTATTCCGTCATAATAGTACACCAAGTAATGGTAGGAAATCGTAAGTTTCGAAGGTTTCTACTTCACTCACTCACTCACTACTTGTTTATTCACGATGGTTACATCAATATTACTAGGGTGAGTCGGTCAACTCGATGTTTGATGGCTCCTACCACAGCATACTTGCTATTCACTAAGAGAGTGATTACTATCACCGGACTGCATGCCAAATTTGTGGGTTCAAAAAGATTATGTGACAGATGTTATTATTAGTTTAGCTTTAGGCTAAGAGGCAGCCCTGTTACATACTACTTGAGGAATAATCCGGCGAGGTTTAGTGGCACAACACGGGTAGCGCGTGAGAACTGCTGCGTAGCAAATGGAAATCTTCGTGTCCGTATCACCTGTGACTGTCAAGGTCGTTATAACCTTACACCTTTAAATTATCAGAATATATACTTAGCATAATATCGTTATGTACATCTAAATTTAGTCGAGCTATTTCATTAAAAAAAGTGGTAAAATGCCGATATTACCGATATCAAGCTAAGCAGAATGTATACACCAAGATTTTTCTTCATAAAGGGTTAAATTATTGTTATCATAGTGTCTAAAAATAATTAATTAATGTGTTCTCTAGATGCTTCTATGAGCTTGATCTAGTAATCTGTCCTAAAAAACTAATATAACCTAATATAACTGAGATTTATGTGTAAATTTCTTTAAAAAACTCGACATGCATAAATGCATATATTATTATAAGGTTCATGTGAACCTAGGTGATTGCCAGACAGGCCGACTTAAAACTATCTTTAGCTTAATTTAAAGTAGGTATAATAAGACACCTTTATTACAACCTATAGAAATTATATCTACCATTACGTGCCTAAACGAAGAGCATGTTTTTTTTCATTGAAAATTGACAATAAGAGGAGAAAGAAAGAAATAATTTATTAAATACCTCTAGCCACACTTGAAAAAGATATAAACTATAAACTTATTAAAGCAAATTTTACTTTAACAACTCGTACGGAGATTTTAATTTAGCGTGGCAATTTTGTTTATTATTTTTATATAGTAACGACTTTACGAAAATATTTTCTAGATGGTGATACTCCTTAAAATTCCCCTCCAGGGATGCACATTGCACCTCTGAAACCTCGCCAGACGTGCGGCTGACGTCGGCTGCCAATCAAAAGGACTTTAACCTAATCCTAACCAGGATTAAGAAAAAAATAACCGACGGACCCCTCATGTCCCGCGCAAGCGTTCATGCTTCGCCGCTCACCGTCTGAAATAAAATTAATACGGGTCTCGGGTTAAGCCAATTTGGACTTTATTTTTATGGAGAGAAAGTTCAGTGAGTGTGCTTTGTATTTTGGCAAAACAAAGTTTGGCATTTGACGCTTTCGGTTTCGTGTAATTGTTGTACGATGGTATTGTTTGTTTTGTGAAGTTTTAGCTTCAATGAGTCGGCAGGTGGGATGGGAATTGGGAATCCTGTGCGAATACTTAAAATGTAACATCAAGTATAATTTTACTGAACACGAAGAAAAATGGAAAGATTTTCATAACATTAGGTTCATAACAAAGTGTAAGGCTTCTATAAAATTAACTATTTACTTATGGCCGCGACTTAGAATAAATTATAATTTTATACAATATTTGCTACTCCTCGTTTATCGCACTTTCCATTAGTGTAAACCTTATCAAATCCTTTGGAATTTGTTGGAATCCTTTCTTAGAAGAAGGTAGCAGAAAAGTAGACTGAGGCGGATAGCGACTTTTTAATTTTTAATACTTATAGGTACTCATTATATTGATATACATAAAATATTAATTTAGTATTTAGGTAAGTATATATACCAAAATGTATTATGTAAAGTACCAAAATATATTATGTATTTTATGGAAATATTTAAACCACATTTTTGAAATGTCCCACATTAATAAAAATTCCTCTTTCGTCCCATAACAGTAGGTATTAGTTATACAGAAAAGTTAAAGAAACATTGTAATTTTTGCGGTAAACTTTATTCACAAAGAGCGGCTTGAAAAGCACACGGTTCTAAGTAAAACGTCTAGCTAGGAGCTTACGGGGGCCCCTTCAAAAATGTCATGTGTCAAACATTGAAAAGACCACACCAACTATCGTATTATTCTTGGATAAGTACGTTTTACCTTCCCTTTCTATGAAACGTATCTTTTATTCTACGCTCAGATAAATCAACAATAAGGCGTTGAAATCCATACCTTTGCTGAACCGCCGCGAAAAAAAAAACATAATACCCACACCAAAAGTTGCCAGACCGAAAAATAGATAGGACGTATCCAAAAACAGATTACGACAAGCCCCTATTTTGTTTGTAAACATGGACACCGTATTACAATAACACAGAGTAATGTGACACCTTTACTTGATTGGTTGGTTTATAATGGTGTTATTGATATCTGATTTCTGCTTTGTGCCAACCCTGAGATCCGATGAGCGTTTATATAAATTGTTGACTTTTAAATTGTAAACGGATGCAGCTGCTTATATAAAAATCGAACCAGCTTTGTACAGATAGGACATAGGGCAATGTGGTCTGGAAACAATAACCGCCCCCTTACGGATATTCCCAGTAAAATTAATAATCCTACTATATAATATTATAAATGCGAAAGTTTGTTTGGATCTATGGATGTATGCATGGATGTTTGTAACTCTTTCACGCAATAACTACTGAACCGATCACCATGAAATTTTGCATACACGTTGTTTGGGACACCAGAAAGGACATAGGGTACCTTTCATCCAGAAAAAAAGTACTGCTCCCGAGGGATCATCTAAAATTAAGGAAACTAACTCCTGGCTAAGTGTAATAGCAATAACGATGTCAGGCGATATATTGCTTTTTCAACGCGGACGAAGTCGCTGGCACCAGCTAGTAATAAAATAAATTATCACCACATTTGCTGCGTAGACTGTCGAACATTTCGTCAGACGGAGACAGACTGACGAAATGTGTCGTCCACAAATTAAAAGACGCTTACCTACCTATATACTTATATATTTTTTTATTAAGTCAAGGCAGCGCTTGACCGCGATATCACTTGATAAGGTGCAGATGCGGCCGAAGGTGGATCACGCTTACCTTACTAGTAAGGGCCCATTTACCCTACATTTGAAGACCCCGAGGTTGTAATTTTGATATAATTATATTGTCCTATATCTATAGCAAACTATAGGACAGTGCTTGGCGTTTCTTTAAGGCATATATGATCCGAAACACGAATAACCTTCGGTTTTAGAAATGGCTAGACACTGCGTTTTGCAGTCGCTTGGGCAGCTTGTCTGCTAGCAGTAATAAGGGATGCTATACTTAGCTCATACAACCTACGGAATCTAGTAAGCCCGTTATGTTACCCAAGTCAAAGTCTCAGAAACGGTTTAACATATTTGGATGAAATTTGTCACACAGACAATTCATTACTTGGATTAACATATATAGGATTTGATTGATTTATTTATTTATTGGATATTTATGACTTTTTATCCTGGGAAAATGTTATGTTCTGCACGATTTTCAAAAAAAGAACTACCGCGCGTATGAAGTCGCAAGTAGGTACGGCTAGCTGGTATTTAATAAATTGAATGCTCAATAAAGTGAATTCGTTAAAAACATTTAACACACACCCTTATCGTTAATATTAATCGTTATAAAATACCAATTAATGTGACTAATATGTACAATTAAAGGGATAATTGGATATTGACTGTAATGTATTCCATGCGTGCTTTAAACGCAATTAGCACCAAGTAAAATGCTTAGACAGATTCTTTGTAATTTTAATGCAATTCACATATCCAGTAATTAATGCTAGTAATTAGATACTTATTACATTCGATCATGTCATGCTTACCCTGGTGACGTTATTGTACTAGATAGTGTTCGCGACTTCGCACACTTTTAAAAATAAAAATATATACTTAACACCAGTGGCCCTAATTCTCTAACACCACTTCGCGATTCCTTACTTCGAAACCGATATCTACTAATCGATATACCCTTCGTAAATTGTTACGATATCTACTAGATTCTGCTAAAAAGTTATTCTCTTACATATATATAAATGCAATGATAAGACTAGGATAAGACATTGATGTGTTTTGGCAAGGTCACAAAAGCGTGAAATCATAATTTGCCATACAGAATCAGGGCCCTGACATATCTATACTATCTATACTAATATTATAAAGCTGAAGAGTTTGTTTGTTTGAACGCGCTAATCTCAGAAACTACTGGTTCGAATTGAAAAATTCTTTTTGTGTTGGATAGATCATTTATCGAGGAAGGCTTTAGGCTATATAACAACTATATAACATCACGTTGCGACTAATAAGAGCGAAGAAACAGTCGAAAATGTGGAAAAAACGGGGAAAATTATTCATCTTTGAGGGCTTCCGTTGTGTGCGCTGCGAAAACCGTTCGAGATACCCAAATGATTCCCAAAATAACTATTCCACGCGGACGAAGTCGCGAGCACCAGCTAGTTCATTATATTGCTGTTATAGCTTTGCCAGCAGGAACAGTACCTTTTTTGACTGAAAGGTACACTATGTCCTTTTCTGTATTATCTGCAAAATAGGTTTTAGTTCGACAACGACGATATTCCAGTTTAATCAACACTGAGAATACCTATTCAGTGTTGATAAAATAGTCTTGACACTTTCTCTCGGCCACACACGACGAATGTTTCTCTTCTCAATACACAGAATAAATACAATACAATAGTATTGACCGTCAGTGGAGCGTGAATTTAAGAAAGTAACGCAAATAAAAAAAAATACAGGCTAAGAAAAATTACAAGTGGGAGTGTTTAATTTTTATTAGACGCTGGTTAATGTGCTGCAAATGACTGGCATTTTTATGGGTTTCCATTAAAAGTTGCTACTGATAAATGCACAATACTATAATTAGGTAGCACAGTTTAAGTAGTCATAGATTATTTCATTCTTATATAGTTTACAACGTTGGTTACTTTAATTTTAAGAGCTTTTATGGTTAAGATTTTTGGTTTAATCAGTGTTAGCTTGGATGTTTATGGATGACCGTAAGTAGTACATTGTATGGAATGTGTAGGAGCTTGTATAGAGCGACTTTTCTTCATCCTGGTCGAATTACTTTGTCATCACTACTGAGTGGTACGTCGTACTTCCTGCTTCCTGGCCCGAGTGAATACCTAGGACTTTACGTGAATGAATGTTTTGCTTGAGGCTTTGTAGCCAAAGAGAAGTTATCAAAAAAGAAATAAAGATGCAATACACGTTCAAATCCTACGAGACGCTATAGTTTTATTGGAGGATAATTTATATTTTACTATCCTTATTACTAATATTATAATAATAATAATAATAATAATCATTTAATTCAGATATAACATCCATATTACCTATTTACATAATATACAAAATAATAATAAAAATAATAATAATGAGAATAATAATAATGTAGGTTGAATTATAATATATTTACAAGCAAAACAACAGCGAATGCTGCAAGATATTCTTGTAGAATCTGTGGCTGCAAGTGCGCTGCCACCGATGCTGCAAAAATATATATATATATTCACTTATTAATTTTGTTATATGACATATTTAGTCCCATCCAAAATGTTTGGATTATAAATATGGATTATATCTATATATAATTAATATATAGATTATAATATATATCCATTATAAATGTGGATGATATAATTTTATTGGAAGATAATTTATATTTTACTATCCTTACTTTACTAATATTATAAATATGAATGTGAGTTTTATGGTTTATTTGTTACGCTTTCACGCAAAAACTACTGAACCGATCACCATGAAATTTTGCATACACGTTGTCTGAGACACCTGAAAGAGCATAGGATACCTTTCATCCAGAACGCGGACGAAGTCGCGGGCACCAGCTAGTTTACAATATTTGTAAGGGGGTAGGGGGTAGCTGCGAGCCAGATGAGCTGACTAATCATTATTACAAAACAGAGTGTAGTTGGCACTATGAACGTGTATTTTTAATTAATTAATTAATTTTAATTAATTTTAATATATGATTTTTAATTTACGTGAAAGTCGATACTTGAGGGTCGACCTTGAGATACTTGAGACTACTTGAGGGCAAATGCGATCCCGAACTTAATAAGGACAAAGGATAAGAGAAAAGAGGGGATGAGGAAATGGGCTTGGGCATCCTCTACTACGTTGACATGGCTACCCAGACCAGTATTAAAAGCGCGGAACAATTGTTTTGACTCGCGAAGGACAAGCATTTTAAGAAATTGACTGTCGACCTATAGTAATGGAGAGGCACATATAGAAGAAGAAAACAATGTATGGGCAAGTTTGCCGAAGCGTGGTGAGGTGAATCAAGTAAATAACTTAGAAAATGTCAAATTTAAGTAATAGAAAAGCATTTGCGAACTCATTACTAGAGTTACTTAACAAGCAGAATATTGTTGGTAGCATGCAAAATTTTGTGTCTGGCCACTCTCGGGGACTAATGATCAGCGTGCAGATAGGACTGTTCCGCCCTCGCTACCCGACCGTTTTTCTGCTCTAGGGCTGCCAAAAAATCACTTATCCTCAAATAAATTAATTGTCTTCTTTCTTTCTTTTTTTGTTTACCTTTTTGTATGTTTTCTCCCAGCTCCGATTCAAAATATGTTTTAGTAATTTAGTGGAAACTTTGCTGATTTATGTTTATCTTATATGTATGTGTAATGTGTATCGAGATATTGTTTGTTTCCCAAATATAAAATAAAAGTACAACTATTTCTTGTAATAACTTGATGGCAGAGGTAGGTAAACCGTCGGTGATAACATTAACATTAACATAAGCAACGCTTATGTTGTTGCAACGATATTCAGAGAGTAAAAGATGGGCTTATAGGAGAAGAAGGGTGTGTCCATTACTCACTTATGTAATTAAAGTTTCACGGTTTGTAAGGTAGTGGTTAGTGCCGTCAGATCGGCTGTCCAATTTAATTGCGAAACGCAATGTGCCTTTTACTACTGTTATATTTTCAAAATTTTCTCTTCATTTTCTACTTAATCCGACAGATCAAAAGTAGTTTATAAAACAGTGCTTACAACACAAATACTATAAATATACAGTCAGGTCTGCGGCCAACGATTTTGCAACACTTATACTTACTTTTTACATTTAAGGCCAGGCTGAATGCATCCATGGGATTCCTGACAGATGACCTAATCTGCCTTTCTGATTTGTCAGAATTGTTCGAATTATCTGAAAATTTTAGTCCGTTTTATATAGTCTGATGCAGTCACAAAAACTGCATCAATTAAGTATATGATATTTCAATATAACATTAATAAATTCTATAAATATTTGTGTTCAGGAAAGAAAGCAAAAATATTGAAACGTCTTCCATACATAAAATTTTTGCATTCATTTTTGATCGCAGTCATGTTATGTTGTTTTATAAAATCGATCTAAGAAAAGTTCACAGTAAACCCTGTTCGCATTGCGAAGTTGCAAACATTTAGACAAACTCTTGCATTAAACAAACATTTTTCCCAGTAGACAACCCTATACCCCGGCGTCTAGTTCTGTAATGAAGCAATTTAAATGCATGAGGCAGGGCGCGAGAGACTCTTGGTGGGGAGAAAGTGTTACGGGGAAAAAACATCTTTACCGACCCAACGATACATTCCATATCCAACTTTATGTCTTTAGAGACAAAGTTAAAATTTGCTTGCCAGTGTCGGGTGGTGAGGCTGTTAGTTATTATAAAAATAAAAGTAGGTATAGGATGATAGTGGCTGCGCGGGGTAAGTACGGTATATCTCTGCAGGTAGAGGATTATGCGAGGGTACAGAGGCGAAAATGTTTTCCTAACTTATTCGGAATAGTGAAAGGAAAAGTCGCGGTGAAAGTGATATCAGTTTGGTTGTTAAAGAGATATATCGTCTGAATTTTGTTAAATATTAGAGGGTGAATTAGATTAATGTTGGCACTAGGAACCATGTCAAGACTTTGTAGAAGTTTTACGGTCTTACTACAAAAGATTCAATAAGCACTGTTCAAACATGTGCTTAGTTAGACAAGCATTAAGCATTTAAGCATTGGTCAGCGAGCGTTTAAAATGTCCCTACCACAAAACCTTATTTAGCGCTTGTATTTGTAGACAGTGTTAAAGTACGTGAATGTTATTGAATTATGGCAACCTTGGCAAACATTCATTCAGTCACTCGCCCTGCATTCATGTCGTTTTCATTTTACGCAAATCTGATAGGCGTATAATGATGAATTTTGGTTTTCACAACCTATTATTACGGACTATATTAATGATATCAGCAAATTATAAGATTTGAATAAGTAATAAATTACAAAAAATACGTTAGATTATTTATAAAATTTCGTAATACCAAAAAACGTAACTGACACTGACGTAATTGTCTAATGTGGTCAAATGTAAAGTTTGATTTGTTAAAATTGTTAAAAGTTTGATTTGAGGATCCACCTCTAGCATCACATGGTAGATCATCATTTATTAAATCAGTAATCTTGTTACCAAAGTTATATATTCGAATGGATTAATTCTCTCACGATGTATCATATCTCGAAAATTATCCATGTAATCCATATCCTCCATGACGATATAATCGACATTAAATTTAAAATATCCATACTCATTTATAAAATCAAAAGAAATCTTTAATATTAAGTATACGCAAAACGAAATTTGACTGAACACGTCAGAGGAAGAGAGGCCGTTAACTAGATAGACACTCGTTAAACTAGCATATGGCCGTGGTTAAATATAAATAATGCTCGAGCATTATCTAACCCTAAACAAAGCCTAGACACTCTTTTGTAGTAAAGTTTTTTCTAAACTCGTGTTTTAAGCCTGATTAAAGTGTGTTTAATGTTTTTGTGGTAAGACCGTTAGGGTCTACCTAAACTTTGCTGACGGATGATGTTGAGTTAGATAAAATAAATACCTAACTATTTAGTTTAGTATAGGCATCAATATTTTGATGTACCAGCCTTTACAAAAGACGTCCTTGAAATAGTAGCAACTCTATTGTTTTTGTTGGCGAAATGCCTCCAAGGTAATGTTACCTATGCCTTCGAGATTGCCAATAACCACCTCTTCCAGATAGTTGCGACCTCTTCTTACCTACTCTTAAATATTAGTAGGTATATAATATACTAAAATATGTATTAAGATATATTTTAGTAATATTACTAATATTAGTATACATATTAGTATATGTTGCAACGCAATCAACAAGATGAACAGACCAAGGAAAGGAAGCCATCACCTCATATAAACTCAACCAGGCGGTGAGGGCGACCGCTGACCATGGATCGGACTAATAATGGTGTAACAAACTATTCAAACGTATTTACAAATTTTCACTTTAATAATATGAGATGTTGTTTAAGTAAATAATATAATCAGCAAAGAAAATAGTCATAAGAAAAACCCTATACAAAATTCCATTCATTATTTAGTAAACCTGTCCAAAAAGCGAAATGTGGTCTTGAGGCAAATTGAATCTGTCATATACAGATTTGTACGCCATTAGCCACCGTGTCTTGGCGTCTCAGTCTATCTATAGATTGTCGAATTACATTGAATACTATTATTATACATTATCGTTGATAATAGGCATAGGCATATGCTATATATAGCCTATATGCCTATATATGCTATATATAGGCATATGCTACATATGCTATATATAATTATATATATTTAGCCAATAGAGAAGAAGAAGATCAAAAATGTAAATTTGATTTTTTTAAAAAGCTATATAAGTAATATTACTACATATTTGAAAAATGTTAGTGAAAAATTACGAAATTATAACTATTTAATTTATTTAATACTTAGCTCCCGGCTTTTCAGTTTCAGTTTTCAGCTGTACAGTATTTCATTTTTAGTTAGGCTGGACACACACTGCAGAAACGACGCGCATACAGAACTGGCGCGATATGTCTGAAACTTCAGAGATTTTCTAAAATATTTAAAAAAATTGAACGTAACTATAACGCATTCGTGTGACAATTCTGATTCATACCACGGGCTTATAAAAAACGCATCAAGGTTTATCTCAGGGGTTAATTCTTATGAGACTGAATTCAAATATATTTTTTCATTTAGTAAGCACCGCTGGGCGGCGCAGTCATTACATACAGCCTCGCTCTCTGTCACTGAACATAACAACTGGTAATAATATTCCGCCCACCAATTCCACCTATTCCGTAGATACGCATCGGTGGCGGGCTCCGTAAACGCCCACGGCGCAACAAATGAGCTGCAGCGGTGTTCGTAAACGCACGCGATCTTCCCAAACTCAACAATGTACATTTCATTTCCATATACATATAATTATGTGGTATTGATAAACAAAAATAAACCTAAAACCAAAGATATTTGATTGGTCTCGCTGCGCTCGACTAGATAGAGCGCTATACAAAAGCGATAGCTCCGTAAATGTGGCAACTTTTTATTGTAGTGTGTGTAAAACATCGTCACTTTTTATCACTTTTTACACAGTTTTATTATATTTTTACACAGTTTCACTACGAAAGCTGGCATTTTATTATGCTCAATAAAACATTCGGCACGTAGGTAGTAGGTAGGTACATAATTATCAGAACAGTTTGCAGTGTGACTAACTCGGGTATTTTCGACTACGAATTCGGCGTAGTATTTTTTGCCGCATTTTACAAGTACAACGGCGGTATCTAGTCGAGCGCAGTGAGAGCAATCATTCATCTATGCCTAAAACTATATACATACTAGTGGCCCGTTCCCGGCATCGCCCAGGTTCAAAATAAAAACTATTCTATTCTTTAAGTTGGATCAAATTACACATAGTTACGAAGTTTTATCAAAATAGGTTCAGTAGTTTAGGAGTTCATCGAGGACACACAACGTGACACGTAATTTTTATATATATAATGATTAAGCCGTTACACAAATCATTCTAGACTCCCGAAGGTAATAAACAACAAGGAAACTAAATACTATAATACTATACAATTCCTCGTGTATTTTTTTTTAATATTTTTATTTTAATGTGTGAAATTATATTGTTAAATTATATTATAATAATAGTGTATATCATCTGTCAACCTTTATCATAAAAAATACTTAATTCATCAATTGAATTCATTATTATTGAAAGAAGACAAGATTTGGAGTTAATCTAGAGATTAATGAAATATTTCCAAGTTATCTTCTAATCTTTTCCTTTTTCGTATAGGGAAAATAGGAGTCTATAGAAAATGCTGAAAAATTTCATGGAAAGTAGACAAAAGTAAGAAAGAAAGAAAGACATTTATAAGTAGGTGTTAAATAAATCAGTCTTCAAACCATGTAATTATGATTACCGTAATTAGTTTGTTATGTTATTATTTTGCAAACATTTGTTAAGATAATATTAAAATTAAGCCTATTGGAGCCAGTGGCTCCAAGCACATCCATCTGCAAGCACTGGTACTTTTTTGGATCCCACAACTTTTAGGATATCAGTTTGCCTCCGCCTAGGGGTCTCGGTCTGCGCCCCGCATCAATGTCCCTGTGGCAATATGGTCGACCGTCTTGGCCACCATGGACTGTCTTGTCAGAAAAGTGCTGGCCGCTTTACGAGGCATGCTGCCTTAAACGACATCCTCCGCCGGTCTCTTGCATCAGCCAATGTACCAGCCATATTGGAGCCCGTGGGTGTATTGAGAAACGATGGTAAGAGACCGGATGGGATGTCTCTGATTCCATGGAGATTGGGTAGAGCGCTGGTGTGGGATGCTACCTGTGTAGACACACTAGCCCCTTCGCATCTCCATGGAACATCTACAAAGGTAGCAGCCGCAGCAGAGGCGGCTTAAAGGGACAAAATTCTTAAATATAGTGGTCTCGGCGCGGAATATGTTTTTATACCTTTCGGGGTTGAGACACTCGGTCCGTGGGGCCCTGAAGCAATGGGCCTCTTCAAAGACATTTCGAAGAGGCTTGTTGATGCGACGGGAGATCGGAGAGCTGGCGCTTTCCTCGGCCAACGTATTAGTTTGGCCATTCAACGAGGAAATGCTGCCAGCGTCCTCGGTACAATGCCGCGGGGTCCATTTTTGTATTGAATTTTGTTTTTAGGTATAATTAATTTAGTTATTAGTTTGTAAATATTGTAAATTCATTTAAGTATTTAATAAAAACATATGTCAATTACAATGTATCTTAAAAATAATTTAACTAGTACTTAATTTTAGCCTATTTTATTTTAATTTTCACCATTTAATTTTATTAACCCGTTTAAGGTAATGAAAACAATCAAAAGTCAGGTACATACTGCAAGATTTACATATCGAATTTCTTTCTTACACAGAGACAAAGGAACGTTTTGTTTTCAAATTACTGTCAAAGCCACGACAAACATTGATTTCAAACAAGTTACGAGTTCCCATAACTTTTCTTTATAATGTTCTCATAATGACTGCGAATGCAGTTTAGTTGCAAAATGGCTTTCGCCTTAGTACTACTTCTGGCTGTGGTGTTTGCTGACGCGACCACAGACAAAACTTCGAAACATAATTTCCTCAATGATGGGGAAAAATTGTGCAAGCAACTGATGAAGGATACTAATTTCGAGTATGACATGGTCATCGGAAGACCATGGAGGATTTATTACTCATGGAACATGAATATGGGGAATCTTTCGTGCATCGACATCATATTTAAGAATGCAACGCGACTTGTGAGTTTTTTTTAAGCGGTATCAAACCAAGTTATAGTTCTTGCATTTCACGAAGGCGAGTGGGATTTACTTGTAGTAAACACTTGTCTGTATATGTGTCACAGTGTGCGTGAGATCGAAAGAGGGTATGGTTTGTATAAAAAAACGCAACTTACCCCTCCGTCAGACACGCATACTATCGCAATGTGCGTGTACACGTTCAACCACAAGCAAAACCACAAGCACTCGCCTTCGTGAAATGCAAAGACTATACGAGGAATTCTTCACTAAACTATGCAGGTTGTTTGTGTTTTCATTTGTTTCGATGACGGTTCAGACGAGTGATTCTCTAATATAACTAACTTCTCAAACTCGACATTGATTAATATTAAAAAAAGTCCGATTTTCAACCATAACATTGTTTTTTTAAAAGAGACTTTCCTGTGATACTTATTCAGTGTGTTACATGCCTTCATGTCGATGATTTCAGATAAAAGAACGAATAATGGAAGAAATTTATGAACATTTAGAAGAACGGCCAGATTCGCAAGCTCCAGGCTTACTTGCTACTATTAGTAACTCAGGTCGAGAAATGCTGTTAATTTACGACCGAGGTCCGCCCGGGTTCTTTGTGGGAGTACCTAACGTTCTACGAACAATACGTTGGTATTTTGTTTTTATAATGATATGTCAAACATATTTACAACAATATCATCATCATCATCATCATCATCATCATCATCATCATCATCATCATCATTATCAATCAATGTCTCTCCACTGCTAGATGTGGGCAATGCTCATCAGTCATCACCAAGCACGGTCCTTTGCGTTTCGCATCCAGCCGCTTTCTTTCTCTTAATAAACAGCAGGATTGTATTGTTAACACAATTTTTCTTTTCATATTTTACGGATTTTAATTTTAGCTTTTCATCAGCTTAATATTGTGAAATTTTTGTTTATGGTATGTATTTCGGTTTGTTTATGCGAAATCAAATCCAAAAGTGCTTAATCAGCCCTAATACGCCTAGGATACCATCGACATGCCTGGGCCGAAAATTTAACAGATCTAATTTTGTTTGCAAGGTTTCAGGTAAAATCTGGTGAACTAATTTATCTATAACGTCAATTCGAACAATTTTTACAGAAAAAGGAACAGTTTTTTTACGAATCCTTTCTTCCCTTTCGGACTTTTGTGTCACGTAATTTACCTTCTCAATTTTTTTGTTTCAGATGAAGGTGTGGACATGGATCTGATGCCACATTTCAAGTTTTTCTTGAAATTTATCCACAAAGGAAAATTTCTTTTGTTCGCGGATTGTAAAATGGGTATTGTCAATTTGATGGCCCGACCTGAAAACGTTCCGCACAAGCAGGAGATAGCAACGATCAATGCAAAACTTCACTTTGAAGAAGGGTTCGCTTCGTGTGCTACTGATCAGGATAAAGTCAAAGAAGTAGCATTAATTTAATTAATTTCGATTGTTTAATCAATTACATGTAATCCATTTTATATTTTATCTACGCATAGGCGTGATATCCGTGAGTCACACGGTGCTGGCTGAAGATCAGCGTTGTAGACCTGCTTGCTTAGCATTGTGCCTGCTTGCACCTCGGCACAATGCTAAGCCAGTATCCGTTTCACTGCTGCGAGAACACACACATCTTACCTGTCTATATTTATTAATTTACTTATGTCGTTTTGTTTTTGTTGTTTATGTTTCTTATGTTATGTCATGTTAAATGTCCTTCGTGCAGTGAATAAATGTTTTTCTTTCTTTCTTTCTTTCTTTCTTTTGATTCTCTCCTCTAGGGGGGCATTCGATTTAGTCAACCACAACCTCAATATAAAAATTTACTCAAAAGCTCTCGAATGGGATTCCAACATTTTCGTTTCCTAATTTAAGCAGTTTCGAGTTGTCAAAAACTTCAAAATTATGATTGTAGAATGTTTCAACATACGATTTTGACAGCGTTTGGGACTAGATGATCTTTTTCATTTTGCAGGTTTTTAAAATTACGATTTAGGAATGCTTTAAATTAATTATGACCTACGTTCTTTTGCATTGCGAGAAAAAAATTGACTTTTCATAGTCTAATGGGAACTTAACATCGTTACAAAACAATTTTAAGCCTGTCATGTCAGTGCACATATTTTGTTTACAAATATTTTGCACATACTTGATGTCCGTCATTTATATTGAACCACCTGACTAATTGCGTAAGAAAATAAAGACCTAAGTGCCCATTACAATTAGTGTCACGTTAATTCGCCTTGAGCTGAGTGCTGAGTAATTAAGTAATTCAAACAAGCCCGTGTTATGTCATAAATATTTGATGTAATTGTGCCTCTCTCGACCTATTGAAAGGAAGTAAGCCTCGGGCATGCTCGGGGAACTTAACCGCTGACTGTAGAAAGAAAATTCATATTATAACATAGTACACGATTTAGAAGCAACATAATTTGTGTCAAATGACCAAACATGATTTTATCTTTCACAAAAAAAAAATAATATTAATATGTAACTTTTTATTTAAATAAAAAAAAATATATATTACTTTAAAATACAAATTAATCTTCTCAAATAAAATTTTATCGCTAAATTGTGTTGCTAAACGCTAAACTCCAGAACAGCAAGGCAGACAATTTTCAGGCAACCTATTCGCGATAGCTTTTTAATTATTTAATTTTTGTATCAATTTATCTAGTAATTTGATATAAAATACTTTTCATCCATTAAACAGATGGGTGAAGGTCGAAGTCCTATTCGGATCTAGGAGTTATAATATTGCCTTACATATTTTCTCATGCATTATATCTTTTATTTGTATATCTACTACACTGCTAAAATCTAATAATTTTAATATATACAGAGCGACACTATGAACGTGATATCACGGCTCAAAGACATTTCAAAACAAAATGTGCTTTATGAAGAAGCTGCGAAGTTGGGTTACAGGAAATCTTACTGGAATCAAGGGAAAAGCTGAGTCAATGTTCTCAGACTTTTGTGTGTCCGCTTAGAAAGAAATCACCACCGCCTTTGAAATTGATAAGTAACGAATTATCACCTGATTGTAAAAATAACAAAGGAGCTCTGGTTTGTTCCAAATTACTGATAATTATCATTTTTCCCCGGTCAAAGCTATCCATCATGATGCGGCCTGACGCGCGTGGATGATTAATGTTAACAGCATGTCGTTTGACCTGCAGCTTACATATTTCCAACACTGTATCCACTACAAATAAAGGATTCATCTGACTCCATTTAAAATTGTTTATGTTCAACTTCCACATACAAAAAATGTTAGATATATAAATAGCATAAAAAGTAACTGAAAAGATAAAAAAAAAAATGTAAAATAATTTTTCTTTTCTTTTCAAGAACAGGCATTGAAAAATTGTATTTTCTTTAAATGACATTGGCAGGCAAGCTTCCCGACAAGTTCCCGCGACAATGATGGCTATTTTTTTGCATAGGAAGAGGAAATCCGTCATAGAGACTGAAGCGTAGGTCACTGGACATGTATCTGTCCTACGGACTAAATACCTAATCCTATGTACGGCCGCGTTAGAAAGTCGGTAGGGGTCCGGTTTGACCCCACAAAGTCCCCTCCCTACGCTGCCGGGTATCCACGAGGATTTTCCAACGTAAAAAAGGCAAGCTGACTATGCTGTTGATAGTAGGTGACTTACCGCGTCGCATATTGTCGACCTTGATAGAATGAGTAAAGAGAGGATATAAGGCGCCCGCTGTGATGTTCTTGTTGCTACATATTGCTACATGCTGTTACTACACTACGTGATGTTACTCGTATATGTCGCTATGAGGTTGTCGTAAATGTGCTACCGACCTTGATAAGATGAAGAATACAAAACCTAATAACTACTCTCCGAAATAAAAAAAATATTTTTTTTCTAATTTATCTAATTCCTATAAGTATTATATTATTTCACCATATAAGCTGTAGGACTCTATGCAACTCAGCTCAACTGTACTGTAGCTGTGTGACTATTTCCCATGGACACAGTCCAGTAATGAGTGTCCTATCTAAGGGACATGAATGTCCTATGGAGGAGACCTAAGGGTCTCTCCCATAATTTTCCATTAGAGCCAGTCAGAAACTGGCCTGTCAGCCTGGATTAATTATGGTCCCTATCAGACCTTGTGGGCCAAGCGGCCGTTACCTCTCTATGTGTCCTGCCCACAGCTACTTCAACTTACTGACATTACGGCTTATGTCGGTAATTTTCATTTGACTACGGATCTCCTCATTTCTGATTCGATCTCGCAGAATAACTTCTAGCATGTCGACTTTGACTATGTAATGCACAGCAAGAATTTATTATGTGACAAAGATAGTGTTATTATTGATAAGTATTGAAGCACTACAACTTAGCTAAGTATCATTACAAATAATAGGGACAAAAACATGTTTCTATTATACTTACTATAAAATATGTCGACAAACAAGAAACTATGCGACAAAAAACATGTCACCTCAACCACACATAGTCATAACTTTTTACAATCGTCACATTAACGACGGCTACACGTAATTCATTAGTCGTTATACAAGGCCGATTATCATAAAACTCTAGTAGAAAATAATCTGGGAACCGAGTGAAATGAATAAATATGCCACAGAGAATATTTAGTGCCACAGACCCACGGTGGAGTCCCGCTGGGTTTAAAAGGCCCGCGTGTCGAACATGGCGCTACGAGCCGCATTTTTTATAAACCCGAAAAAAATATATAACATATATTTTTCGATTGTCATCGGGAACTAATTTCGTGGCGTTTTTTGTGGTTTTTCTGGTTAATAATTATTTTGTAAAGCGCCGCGGTGTCGAGTCGCGAGCGGTGTTCGATGACCGCCTATTTAAAAAGTAACATACACGTGTGTATTGGGTAGTCTGTTCGGTTGTTTGTAATTGTATTGTTGCTTAAATTATTAAGGTTTAAAAGGAAAAAAAACCTTTTAAACTTGTAATGTAGTTTAAATTTCTTATGGGCAACACATCACAAACCAATATATTGTAAAACCCAACATACCATAGACTAAATGTATCTTTGGGTTTTAAATAATTTCTAAACAATGGATGTTTCTTTCTATTATTGTTTTATAATTGTGTTTGATTTTAAACACATTTATTTTCACCATAATTCTTACTAATTAAAAATTTTTAAGTAAATGTTATTAAAAGCGCCTACACACAGTGGCAGGACAGTGGTGGATAGCCCCCTAGATCGCTCCCTAGATCGCCTTTAATTATGTTTACGATTTGTCTACACATTAGGTGTAGGAGTGGAACTCATTGCCTGCGTCTTTGATTCCCCAAAATTACAACCTCGGGGTCTTCAAACGTAGGGTAAATGGGCATCTACTAGGTAAGCGTGGTCCACCTTCGGCCGCATCTGCACCTAACATCAAGTGAGATCGCGGCCAAGCGCTGCCTTGACATATAAAAAGAAAAAAGATATTTCTATTTGTAACTAATTCTATTAAAATGTAGTATGTATTAAATTTAAACGCAACTGTTCTAACGCAGACCATTTAGAGCTGGTACACATTAGGCGTTTTGTCATAGCTCTCAAAGCGCGCGTTAGCGTTTTGAAGCGTTAACTTCAAAACGCATAGTGTGTACCAGCTCTAAAATTTAAATCCATTGACAATCAGTGAGGTGATATTACTACGTATAGAGGAGCTATCGCCCTCATCACTAGTGATCCGTTCAACTGAAGCCGGCAATCTACACTTGACTTAGTCGCGTTCTAGCTCTTGAGTTGCTTGTTGCTTGTAACCCTTGTTTGTTTTTTAGCGAAATAACGTTAAAACTCATCAAATATGTCCTCGTGTGTGTTACGTATACAAGCAATACATCAAAGTGCAAAAGAATAACTTTCCATCGGTAAGTTACTAAATAATCATTTTAAAACTCAATTTGAGCAAAATATTTAGCGGACGCCATTTTGCGTCATTTTTCATAGACAAAAAAATTTAAGAAATGACATTAGGTGTATTGTATATATTATATATTAATATATATTTTAATAACAAATCAATAAATTAAAATATATGTTAATATATAATATAACATATATAATAAATATAAGATAATATTTTTTATATAAGAATATAAAAAATATTATAATATATAATATGTATATAAATATGTATATAAATTCTAAAATTTATATATTATAAAATTATAAATTAAATCATAAAATAAAATTATCATAAAATCACATAAGTATAGGCACGTAATGAAATAGGCAGAATATAAACAGTGTCGCCTCTATGACGGTGACATCGATTCTATGATACATTAGCCGCCTCTTGCGCGCCCCCTACTGCCGCGTTTGTTGGACAGATTTTGTTCGCACTGTCTGTTCTTTATAGTTCAATGTTGACAATGAAAGAAATTGGATAAGAGGGAAAGACATACCAAAAGGCTTTTTCGAATAGTAAATGGCTTTTAAATTGCCGTCAGGTTTTTAATACAGCCTTCAACTTCAAGATTAATTGTAAAAAAATTGGACAATTAAGCACAACTTCAGTTTTTAATTCGTCAACTCTCTCATCTATAAAATGTATGATCTAAATGTAGTAAGTAAGTGAAAAATTCAAATAGCCTTGTGACTGTATAGACTTAGCATAAGACTAATTGTGTAATTTGTTGGAACAAATATTTTGTTTTTATTTCATTTAAGTATTATATCGAGTCTAGCAAAATTAAAACTATAGTGTAAAGAATACACTTAGTTTTACGTAATATAAGTAATAATATTTTTATTACTCTACCCTGAAACTTATTTTTTTTTAAATTTATATATTCAGTCTATTGAGAAGGCTATCAAACTCTAGTTATAACTAAGTATGTCACACAATGTGATTCAGCCCTAAAAGCAAAAGTCACGGGAAAATCTTCCTAACTAGAAACACGCGCCTCCTAACGCCCCACCAATAAACCATTACGACCAAACACAATATCTTTATTTATCCATTTCATGCTTTAGATACAAATTTCTCTCACTAGATTCTCTAATTCTAAACAAATTTACAAATTAATTCGTAATTACAAACGAATAGGGTGTATTTTAGTTCAAAAACTGGTCCATTGTGTATCATATTTGTTTCGTACGACCACACCCGTGTCTAAAGAGGTCACGTGTCAATTTCTATGGGAAATCTTTGGTTGCAATAGTACAAGAATAAATTATGACTTTATGATTATATCTTTTTAATAAGAGATTAAGTAATAAATTGTATTGGTATTAAAATTTAGTGCATGCTTTGCTGTTTCATAATTAAAGTTGTTGAAATTACAATGATTTATAAATACATAAAATCGTACGCCAGGTGTCTGTTCATTAAATATTTTTACATGTTGTACAAAAACAACTTCGTACGCGCTGTAATTCATTTTTTGATAACATATAGGTACTTATTATGTTTCTAACTTTATACCAAATAAGAACTATATAGACAAAATTTTGCGGACATGTGTGTGTAGGCCGTTCACTGTATTGAGATATCTTATGTTGGAAGCTATAATCAAAATTTTTGTTAATTTTTATTGAAAATATTGGTTTCTATAAGTGTGAAATGTGAATCTTGTACTTACATATTAAATATGTATTATAATAAGTCGAGGCGTAGTTTGATCTGTGTAAGGAGTATATTAGCTGCATAACTTAGGGTCATGCAGGCCCAGAGACAAGCTTCTGTAGCAACGCAACGATGCACTAAATTGTTGGACTCGTCAAGAATGTGAGGAATGTGCCGTGCTTGCAGAAACTTTTGCAGTACTATCGATGACAAAAGCGTTAATTGAATGATAGGAAGTGTTTGTTATAATTTAATGGTGATATGTTAATAAATTTGTATTTATTAAATTGTTTACCTACTTCAATCTGTTTTTTTTTGTACAGCAATATTATAAATGGTATAGATAGACAATTGATAATAATTTGACGAATAAATGCATATTGGTCATACTAATTATGTAAGCAAATATTTGCAAAAAAGAAATTTAGGTATCTTAATAGGTATTAAAATTCAAGTAGGTCAGTATACTTTTAATTTTAATACATATTAACTTGTGTACTCGACTGTAGCAGGTACAACCCCTAGGAAAAGGGCTGGACCCCACGTGAGGGGCACGAGTGTCAGAAAAACAGCTCACAGGCCGCAATGAATAGCGACAATTTAAATTTCAAGCGTACGACCCTACACTAACTTCGTTTATAGTACAATTTCATAAGCTTTCGTCAGATTTAACAGGTTTAATGCGTAAAGAAAAGTAAAGCTGAATTTGTATGGGAATGAAGTAGCGCCACCTAGTGGCTAAATCTAGCTTTCCTGTATGGTTTTTTAGCATTTTTACCTATATTTGTCAATGCTGTTATGTTACTATTTATGTTACTATAGGTAATTATTTTTATTAATAATACATTTTGTTTGAACATGTTAAACAAAATAAATAAAAACAGATAAAAATAAGTGATAAGAATATTATCTACCGTACAAGTGGCCATGTCATACTCGTCTCTTATTGGCTCATAGTATACAACACTGTCGCTAGTTGTCATAGTAATTTATAGTTGTTAATTAACTTATTTATTTATTTTATTTATATTAAGAATAGCCAACTTAATAGTGTATAGTGTTAATTGTTATATATAGGCTATATTACAATTATACATCTATAGATATTCCAAATAGTTTTTCACGAGTACAGTTCGCAAATTATTGTTCGGAATATTCGTGTCTCTTATCACTTGGACCACACCTCTAAATTCTACACACAGGGTGCTCTCTTTATAACCGTGTATAGTGAATGTGATTATGAAGATGAGAACTTCAAAGTCAAGTTACGGTTTTGATAAGTCGTTTTAATCATTTGACTTCTTGTGAAAAGGCACTAAGCAGTTATTTGACATTTGTGACGAAATCTTACATGTGCATTCGTAGATAAAAAAAATACAAAACTACTATTTTTTACTATTGTTTGCAAAACAATAGTAAAAAAAGATAATAAACTGTTTTATAGTTAATTACGAGCTGACCCGGGGAACTTCGTACTGTCCCAAAATCATTATTAAATAATATTTATTAATAACACCCGCACATCACAACATGAGACCAATCGATTTGATTTACTTAATAGTAATTTTCTGTTTATTGTTATTATTATTAGTAGTATTAGTCATTTTTTGTTAATTTTTTCGATATTTTAATGGTTATTCTGCTATTCGGGACGAAGACGAATCCAACAAAACAAATCATAAAAATCGGCCCCGCCGTTCTCGAGTTATACTTAAATGGTGTAACTAACACGACTTTCTTTTATAAATATATATATATATTTATTATTTATTTATTATATGTTATATATTTATTATATCAAGTACCTTGATTATTAATGCGGAACCAAGTACATCAGCTTTCATGTCCAAATCTCAACTAACTTGTATCCGGGAATGAATCCGGAAGTCCCTGTACTCCCGGACTCGAGTTAATTGAGTTTGTGTTTGAGGACAACAGTTCAAAGGTAAATTTTGTAAATTACTTTCTTGAGCATAACTGCGTAATAGAGAAGATTACTGTTCTGTACTAGTAAACTGGAGCTGCCCTTATGGCGGCTGTAACCTTCCCGTTACCGTTAAGTTATAGAATCTGCTGTTCCTATTTCATAGCCTTTATTCTTACGGAGAGCTTACCTAATGGTATTAGGTTTCAACTGTTAGAAGTTAAAAATCAAAAAAAAGTGTGTGTGTTGTGTGAGTTTCGACGCACGACTGGAGTATACTCCTTACGAACGATTATAAAATTTAATTTTTTTCAATTCGAACACATTGTTCTTTTTTTAAATAATATTTTGTAGATGACGTAATATCTTTAAAACTTCAGATATTCTAAAATTATTAAAAAAAAATAGAACGTAACTACGCATTTGTCCCCATTTTCTCCCATATTTCATACCACGGGCTTATGTATGCATATCTATTCTGAAGGACTAAACTCCAAGACCTGATGGCCTTATCTCCAAACAATTATCTTTCGATTTAAAATAAAATTGTGCGAAACGACTACTAAACCGCAAAACTGATTGATCTCCTTTAGAGACGTACTGACAAACATAAATCGGAAGGCAGTCGGAAGGCGGATTACAATAGAAGGCTGGTTGCTACTTTGTTTGGCTAAACTATTGCGAAACAGTTATGCAAATGCAGTTAGTTGCAAAGGGTGAAACGCTGTAGTTAGGACGTGATCGATCACGCTTTGTCATGGAGTGTGATGTGCATGTTGTTCAGCCACGTGTCTTGCACGCGAGCATCGGCCGATTACAGCGATAGTATGGGTTAAGCCTGTTTTTATATTATATCACTCTCTTCAAATGACTAAGTTGCATAGAGAACTCGACGGATATGTGAGTATCTCGTAACGAAATCTAACTGAGGCTGGATTAATTTCTAATGCGAAATATACATATAAATAAAATCAGTCCTGTCAAGTCGATTATCATGTGTGGTAGTACCGCAGGGCACTATTCTAGGCCCATGTATAACAATCATGAAGTTGTATATTCCGCTAATGATTCAATATTACTTCTTATAATAATTAATTAAACACATACGAGTTACATATACACACGAAACTTTTATTTTGCTTAATAGCTAAATGCCTAACTAAATTGACCTTGCCCTAGTCAGATAAGTAAGTAGAAATTGATATTCATTATAACCTTGAAGTGGGCGGCGATGTACTAAGGTATAAATGAAGATTTTAACCCTAAAAGGAGATTACGCAATTATAAACTTTCTTAATGTTAAAGTGGTTCAAACACTTTTAAACATTTAAGTTCAAAGAAAGTGTTAGTTTTACTTAATACTTTATTAGATTTTGTCAATGTTTCAAAATCAATGTGCGCGCCTTAGACGAGGAGTTTATCCTCATTACCTACTTTTTTAAGGTGCAGCAGCGCTCAGCACAAATTGGAAAAATCTCCCTTCTGGGGTGTTTCCATCTAATATGGGCTTTTTCAAGCGTGCAGTAAAAAAAACCCCAGGTTAGATATAGCACACTTGACCCCCCTTTTGTTACTTGTGTATTTTGCGACGGTAACCACTTACCATCAAGTGGACTGTCAGCGTGCGTACCATCTTGAATAATATTTACAAAAAATGTGACACACCGAAGTAGCGTTAATTTAAATGTACAACATTTTTTAAACTTTTTTTGCCACGACTAATAGCTAGGTAGGAGGACTCATAAAGTGAAACAAATCAACAAAAACGTTAAAATTAAAGTTTGCGTTGCGAAATTTACAGATCGTAAATGTCATCCCATATCATCAAGATTCGGAGAATTTTTTTTATCGTAGCTATACGAGGTTGAAGGTCAACGTATATCAGTCACTGTTACGAATGACCTCTCAATGTTATTTTTTGTATTTAGACTAGGTTTAGACCGTTTAGATTTGGTCCGCTTTATTTTAATTGTTGCACAAAACAATCTCATTTGGATGAAGTAAAGTCGGAGTAAGAAAAGTTTAGTCATCAGACGTCGATAACCAGGGCAATTATCAGTCAAGCCAAAAATTTCATTCTTAGTTTCAGATTTAGTTTCTAAAGGTACTAAGACTAAGAGTGTACGACTTGATAAGATATCAGGACTGTAGGTACATAAAGACATGATGGTAAAATTAATTATTTCAAAAAAAGTATAAAAATATATAGATACCATATCAATCAATCAAAACATTTCCAACTTGCTTTTGTACGAGACTTCGTTTACGTATCTTTATAAACTACAACATATTAATTTATAATTTTATAAACAAAAACTAATAATTTCATCTCTGTGTATTAAAAATAATAGGTACTTAGCTGTTAAGCCGAAGGAAAACATAATGTGAAAACCTGCGAGTCCACGAGGACTTGCAATCTTCGAAAGACTAACTAACTAAGTATGGTCATTAAGTGCGGATATGTCTTTTAGTCGCTGGACCAACTACACTGGACCGCAAAGAAAAAGGGTCAGTTAGAAAATCATCAATATCTTCAAAAGTACCTGACCTAGCTATAAATGAAATAAAGACTAAATTAAAGAATATTTTAATGTGCTTAAATAAAAATAAAATTTGATTAGATTAGCTTTAATTTAATCTTTATTTCATAAAGATTAATTAGTCTTAAGATTAATTAAGATTAAGAAAGATTAATTAAAATTAATTAGATTACTAGGTCAGGTACTTTTGAAGATATTGAAGATTTTCTAGCCGACCCTCTTTCTTTGCGCTCCAGTGTATATCGTCCACTAGTGTCACTATACCTTCCACGGGTCGTTCAGCGAAGCATCTCCCAGTACATGGCCGCACCAGACGGCCTTACTTCCCTTTGAATTAAATAAATATGTAACATGACCCTCTGGTAGACAATTACACGGTACGTTTCCAATCTGTAAATACATTAGAGACGCACTATCAAACAAGTCTTTCGACAAATATCAATTTTGCTACACTGTCACACGTGTTTATGTAATTTATACTAAATGCTAGCTGGTGCCCGCGACTTCGTTCGCGTTAAAAATATATATAAAAAATATAAGCATTATAACGCTTGAATACTTTGACTAGGCGTTAGTTTATTATTTTATTTTAGACGATAAACAGTAGGTACTTTTTTTCTAGATGAAAGATACCTTGTGTCCTTTCTTGTATCCCGACAACGTGTATGCAAAATATCAAGATAGTTAAGGCGTAAAAAGGTAACAGACAGACAGACAGTGACTTTCACACTTATTTAATCTGAGGTTTAACTTGAAAGATGTACAAAAGAAAACAAAATGTATAAAATTTTATTTAAAAGTAAATAAAATTTGCCTTATTTAACTGTTATTAATCAGTTAAATAACTTAATTTGACCCAAATTAAAATAAATTAAACTCAATTAAAATAAATCAAATTTATTAATTTAATATTTTTTTTTAAATAGCTACCAAACGGCATACCTATTATACACGCTGTTGGAGGGTGGCATCCTCATTTAAAGACAATGCAGCTTATTAGTTATTACCAAATAGTTGAACTGCTATGTGGAAGCACTAAGAATAGTGTTGAGGTATCGCCTTAATGCCTAATCAATCTTACATATTCAGATAATATTAAAATAGAAGCTATTCACGTGGAGCCGGTCGCATTACGTGAGATGGAGCGTAGCTATCCGCCGTCACGTCGTTCCAACTCTCTGGCCAATCTGCGAACACTATAATTTGAGATATTGGCCGCCACTCGTCTCGGAGCACCGGCGGTACTGGTAGCTTGATTAAAAATCGGATAAAATTGGATATGGCACAAAATGCACTCGGATAGGCCTTAAATAATGGCTAACTTGTGGGCAAATTTAATACAATTTGTGCCAATAAAATCACTAGTGCGGTTTACTAATGATTCCTTACCTTACGTTTCGTTACTAATCTGCCACCGGTTTGTTACTTAAAAGTTTTTTTTATATAATAATGATTGTTCGCGTGATTTCGTTCGCACATAGTGTCCATTTTAATGCAAGAATATGCAAGTATTAGAATAAATTTAACGTACTATATTTATTGGACTAAACTGTTATTACTAAATTGTGTTATTTCTACTTCTATGGGAACACACTATTTACTTTTGCTTGAGATTTTATATAAACAAAAAATATTGTAATATTGTCTATGAATTTTTAACGCTGCTTTCTTTGTAGGTATACACAAACATAAAAACATTAAAAAAAACCGTAAGGGATTTTTTTTTTTTTTTTTAAATGAAAAATGTGTTGTCCAAGCTGAACGTGATATAAGTCATATTTCAACAGAAAATCAAACCTCAAATACTATATAAATACCTACTCATACATAATAACTAATTCAGACTGAACTAATAAAAAAATTATTCGAATTATTAGTAACTGCATAAACACAGACAAGCAAACAACAATTTTGTCATTTATTTTGCCTAAGTAATGCTTATTAAAAATACTGTTAAGAAGAGGTACTCTTCCGCACGCGAGAGTTAATGTCGCATCAAATCGGTGAACACCACGTGCACTGACTGCCAATTATGCACGCGACTGTACTTGTCATTGTCATTGTCCAATTTATGTTATCACTTTTGTGTGTAATTGTACCAATTACGGGTAGTATTTATATAATTCGTCACGGTACATTTTATTTGTTTTTTTATAGATATAGTGGTATAGGACTCGGTTCTGCTGGAGGAAGAGCTCCTCCACTATCGAAATTCCAGTCCACTGCCGGATGTTTCGCAGCCGTGACATCTGTCATCTGGCTCCCTAAATATTTTGTATTTTTGTATAGGACTCGGTTCTGCTGGAGTAAGAGCTCCTCCACTATCGAAATTCCAGTCCACTGCCGGATGTTTCGCAGCCGTGACATCTGTCATCTGGCTCCCTAAATATTTTGTATTTTTGTATAGGACTCGGTTCTGCTGGAGTAAGAGCTCCTCCACTATCGAAATTCCAGTCCACTGCCGGATGTTTCGCAGCCGTGACATCTGTCATCTGGCTCCCTAAATATTTTGTATTTTTGTATAGGACTCGGTTCTGCTGGAGTAAGAGCTCCTCCACTATCGAAATTCCAGTCCACTGCCGGATGTTTCGCAGCCGTGACATCTGTCATCTGGCTCCCTAAATATTTTGTATTTTTGTATAGGACTCGGTTCTGCTGGAGTAAGAGATCCTCCACTATCGAAATTCCAGTCCACTGCCGGATGTTTCGCAGCCGTGACATCTGTCATCTGGCTCCCTAAATATTTTGTATTTTTGTATAGGACTCGGTTCTGCTGGAGGAAGAGCTCCTCCACTATCGAAATTCCAGGCCACTGCCGGATGTTTCGCAGCCGTGACATCTGTCATCTGGCTCCCTAAATATTTTGTATTTTTATCAAATAAATAATAACACTATAATAACACAAAAGTGAACATTTAGTGGAGAGGCAATAATCCGTAAACCGCTATTTGGATCGCGGGATGCGCGCGCGCCGCCCACAACGCGCTTCCTGCGAATAACTTCCGGCCGATGTTAATCGTTTAAATTGATCGTATTATGTTATTATACAACCTCCACGGTCAGGCCCCATTGGTTATTTGATCAATGAGATTAAAAAAATTGGAAAAATTGTGTGGTTACAAACTCAAACAGTATAATTTAAATTTAAAAATGATAATTGCGTTTTCAGCCTTGAATTTCTAGCAATATAATTTTTGTAGTTCTTTTATACTTCACTTTACTAAGTAGCAATGAAATTGTAAACTTTGTAGCATAAATGCCAAGGATCAATTAATAATGTCAAATGATAATAAGCAAGCAGCCAAGTCAAATTAACTTGTCGTAATAAATTATTAAAATTATTTATAAACATAAAATTTTTAATAATCTCAACCCATATACACGGCACACAAGACTGCGCGAAGAAACACGTATCTTTTTAGTTGGGTAGAAGGTGGTAGAAGTCCCACATACCCCACCGATCTCCCCGTGGTCGGTGGGGATCTGGTTCACAAATTTTCCCACGCAAAAAAAGTGCGTATCAGATAAATATTTCTTTGTTTCCTCTTTGTTCCAATGACTATTTTTATCTTACTAACCAGGGATATGTTAGGTTGATCACTCCAAGCACACCATATGTACGCGACAGAGTGTCGCCGCAGGGACTCTCTTTGTCCCCATTGAAAACTGTAGCGTTTTATAATGTATGTTAACTCCCCGCAGTTTCAATTTTGCTAAAAATTCACCAAATTAAGCCCTTTCGTTGGGGGTTGTCAACGTGGCAGGATAAACGTATAAGTAAGGTTTTTTTTTGACGACACGTTTGGTCTAGCGGCTAGTAACCGTGTCGGCGATCATTTCCTAATTCTTATTTTTAAAAGCGAGAAATTTTGCAAATTATTATTGGTACGAATTCTTCTTTGTGAAAACTCTTAATTTTACTTATTCTTAATTTTCCGAATACCTCATTTTCCTAATTATATTGTTAACCAAGGGGTCGCGGGTTCGAATCCCGCTAGGGGCAAATCTTTAAAATGTGTTAACATTTTACCTTTGTACCTGAGTCATGGATGTTTTGTATTTATAATTTATAATGTGTATGTATTTACAAAAAAAAGTAATGTATGTAGTATATCAACCGTCTGGTATCCATAATACAAGCATTAAGTTGCTTACTTTGGAACTAGATGGTGCTGTGTCGAATGTGTGAATATAATTTTATTTATTTATTTATTTTTATTTGTTACTGTGACTCCTTGCCATGCCAATAATATACTTAAAACTACTTTTTTTCTAAACTACTTTTTTACTTTATCGATCAATTTATTGTTAGAAATGAAAGCAATTTAAAAAAAAATTAAATTTAAAAAAGAAATAGCTGCTACTTAATAAAAATAAATATACAAAAACTCTCAGCGTTTCTAAAATGACCCTTTTCTCAAGATAGGTTGCCATAGAAACATTCAGGACATATTTTGGTCCACCGATAAGTTAAATTAGGCTGGTGGAAAACAATATTTTGATACTATCATACTGAAAGAAAAAGCGTTTTCTGATGCAGTCAAAATTATACGGACACAGGTGTGAGTGCTGGTACAGGACCATGTCGACAAGTTAACGTATATAGTAGGTACTTGACCACATTGGAATAATGGTATGGTAGCGGTACTGTAGATTCTAATGCAGCCGATGCTAACGAACATTCTTCATGGTAATTTTTAATGGCCACAGTATACTATACATTATATCCAACCATCCATGTAAGTAAAATCCGTAAGCAACATGATCAGAACCGATAGGTACGCACATACAGTATTCTCCAAAGAGATGTCAAAGCCTATCCTAATTTAAACAGGGCTGTTTGAGTCCCTTTCACGCGGGTCACCGCGACCCCTGACTGTGGCTTCATCGCGAGCGGGAATAATTTCAAAAAGTATTAATTTTTACCTTTTATTTAAAACTAGCTGGTGCTCGCGACTTCGTCTGCGTGGAATAGTTATTTTTGGAATCATTTGGGTATCTCGAACGGTTTTCGCAGCGCACGCAACGGAAGCACTCAAAGATGAATAATTTTCCCCGTTTTTTCCATATTTTCGACTGTTTCTTCGCTCCTATTAGTCGCAACGTGATGTTATATAGCCTAAAGCCTTCCTCGATAAATGATCTATCCAACACAAAAAGAATTTTTCAATTCGAACCAGTAGTTCCTGAGATTAGCGCGTTCAAACAAACAAGCAAACAAACTCTTCAGCTTTATAATATTAGTATAGATTAATTTTTAACTTTAACCTCCTTTTGTATTCCGGCAGGGCTAACTATGGAAATTAACATTTCATAGTTAGCTTAGGTCTCGATCGAGAAAATAGCGGCAGGGCACATAAAAATTTAGACGGCCCGTCAGTAACAAGCAATAATGCTGCTAATTTCACTGTAATCCATTATCACAGTGAAATAATAGCTGCTGTTGTTTTGCAGAGAGCGAGTAAAGGATGCCATAGCCCATTTTCCTATCCCTTTCTAATCTTTATCCTACTTTGGATAGAATTTTGGTAGAATATCTATGTCGTCGGCACATGGTAGAATTGGGCATATTATTCCTGGGTAGATCATATTTCTATTAAAACTGAGAGGGTTGCCTCACTCCGCTCTGCCAAATTCTACGATCCGCCCACGACATCTATAATTCTATTTTGATCGACTTGCGACTTTTGCGACTTGCACCTAACATTAAGTGGACAATGATCCTATAGTATGATCTTAACATAATATGTCAATTAATGTTAAGGATAGGTTCCTATTTCGTTCTATTTGTTTTTAATTACAAATAACAGATGAAGGAGCCCTTACATTTTGAATCTGAACCACAACCCGCTCGCAATGCGACCATACCTCAAACTCATTTCAGGGTTGAGTGAACACTGAACCCCCCGCCCTTGTGGCTTGTCGAACGATTAAAGTTTATAAACATTTATATACCTATGAAACTATGTACATGGTGACGCATTTACCATCTTTATATACAAAAATGTATATTATTATTCTTAAAACAAATATATTATAACCTTGTCAATAAAGATATTATTCCGCAGACAGCAAGCAGCAGCAACAAACATCAGGTTTCTGATGTTGTTGCTGCTGCTTTCTGGTTCACAACTGGTTTCTATATATTTTAATGAACATTCATGTATTCCACTGAATGACTGGACACTAGACACTGAATGACTTCAGTGTCGAGCGGCAGGCGATGCGTTTTGTAACGAACTGCTTACTGATTAGATCGCAGTAAGTAATGCATTACTGTTCTGCGATCTGACGATCTATCCTCCAAAATCTGACGATCACAGCTGTTTTGATCTGACGATCACAGTTGTTTTGATCTGACGATCGCAGTTGTTTTTATCTCACGTTCGCAGTTCAGTGCCACCGATGCTCATGCGACATAAAACAGAACATAATGTACCTAACATGAATTCGCAGCGACACGAAATCGACGAGTCGTCAGCTGCTGCCGGCTGTTCTCGGCTCATAACTTTATATAAGTTGTTAAAGAATTTATTAAAAATTATATTAAAAATGAAATTTCTTTGACACAATCATAATAAAATTTAATTAACGATATAGTTATTGTTAGTCATTAATTATTATTATACCACACACGATTTTTCTAGTACTAAATAATCAATTATGTAATGCATACACATTGCAACTACTTCAGTTATAAATGTCAGTAGGTACTCTTATATTTATTTATTACGCCCTAAGTATTTAACAATTGAACATTTTTGTAACATTTTTTATAGTAAGTTTAGGACCATTTAGTTTGAGAAGAGATGTAGCCTAGCTTTGTTCTACCAGCTGTAATAGAGATTGCTGTGATAAGTTGTTCCAATTTGGGTGCCCTGGGGGTGGATCGGAGTTAGGTGCCTCGGTAGAGCCCGGTTCACCCCGCTCACAGGGCAAGGAGGCATCGGGGAGTTTTAGTGGGTATTCCCAGTGCCGCTAACATCAGGTGCTTCCCGGTCGTCATTAGGCGACCCCCACATATCCCTATCGCCTAGCCAGCGATAGGGATATGTAAGCGGATTTCTCCTCGTCAAAAAAAAAGTTGTTCCAATTAATGCCTCCCCCGATTTATATTATTATTATTACTATGCCACATATTACTTGCCCACATTACTATGGGCAAGTAATATGGATTTCAATATTTCTGTCTAGCACTGTGTCTTGAACTATTCGACCTCTAGAGCGCTAAAGATGCCTTTGAGATGTGGTTTTGCCTTTGAGATGTTACGCGTTCCATGGATGGCCAGTAGGACAAACACTATATCCTCAAACAGTTTAGGATTCGGGCAAAAGTAGCTGCCATCAAATAGCCTGCAGGAAACCAGATGCAGGTTGCATAAGCTGGCGGTAGTTGCAAGAGTGTGTGGCAAGAAGAAAATGACCTTTGACTTGGATATTCGAAATTTCGAATTTTCGAATAAAATAAAACTTTGTCCCGCTCAAACAATCATCATCCTTCTGAAATGTTTGTGTTCTTTGTTAAAGTTAGACTTACTTCCTTCTGAAATTCCATTCTCAAGTTTTATAATATTGACTATTTCAAATTTGCTTTATACAAATTTTATTATACAGTTGTGCACCTTGATGCTTCCTCATGAAATTCCTTGTGGCTTTAGGTGAAGAAAACCACCTACCAACGAATGGACTGTCGCCTCTTTTCAGTATATTAATATAAAGTATCATGCCATAGAAAAACAAACAGAAATTCGAAGGGATTTTCAAAGTCTTCGACGAATTCCTCGAAAACAACTGGTCTTTCAGTTTTTCTCATAGCCAAATTATCGAATGCTTCCAATCTTTCATTGTTTCTTTCTGACAGTATCCACGTATCATACCCATTATAGTAGGTATACTCTACATGTATCTACAATGAAAAAAAATGTATGCATACTTAAATGCTTTAACAATATTGCGAAGCAATTCAACATCTTGTTTTAATAGCGCAGGAAAATTATCCGTAAACTCTGCTGTAGTGTTTTAAAATAGTTGCTGCAACGAAACATTTGAGCAAAAAACAACTACCTTCCGCGCCTGAACTCTGTGGTTACTAACTAATAATAAAGCTAAACATAACAATTTATAAAATTGCCAGAATAAAAACTTAATAGCTGGTCACCCCATTATTATAGGTAGATCATTCGACCGTACTATTATAGCTGTTAAGTGTTGAGCGCTCCAAACTTTTAAGACGTGAACTCTGCTGGAGTATTTTGTCCTCATATTTACTTTAAACATTTAAGTTAAATTTTTCTTTCAATAAAATTTATATTATTCCTTGGTCTTATTACATCATCAGAAGTTAGACATTGATTGATGAACTCAGGGCTCCATTATGGTCCACTCTGAGTTTTCCCTATGGAACAACCTAACTTTACGCCTTCTTGGAATGCTAATTTAAATCTATGATGAATTATTAAACAAAATCATACAAAAACCCTTTTATGCGGACGGAATATAAACGTCCATTTAGGTGACGTTACAGTAGTGACGTAAAACGTTACAGAAAGTAATGTGTCAAAGTTATGGGACAAAATGTAATTTTGACTGCTTTAGACTTGACGGACCTGTTTTGGAAAACTAAGAAAAATTATGACTTGACTGGACTTGACTGTACTCACTAGTCTCGGGATCTGCTACTTTTGATTTTAATTTCAATTTTGCCTTTTTTATTTTAAAAAAGGCTATTACAAATTGCTATTTTCACTAATAACACTGGCAAAATCATCGGAGAAGATCTGATGAAGCCAAGAAATTAAAAGAGAAGAAGAAGACCTTACTGACATATTGAAACAACAACAATTTTCTTAAAAAGAGTGTCTTCCATAAACAAAATAAGTAGTAAATATTATTATTATTTTGTTAATAATAGCTTTAGCCATAACGGGTAGTATCATAGGTCTATGGCTTTAGCTAATATGGATATTATATCTGAATATTATTAACTCAAACTCATTTATTTGCTAAAAAAGCGGTACAATTGGTGGTGTAAGTTAGGTACATATAATACAGATCGCGCTTTTCACCAGAATTTGGCATAGATGCAAAAGCAGTTATATCAATTCTATGCAGTTATACAATAATTATGTTATGCAACGTCAAATACGTGAGTTTAATTTAATTCAATCATCACAACAAATGTAAGTAATGAATAAACTCAGAAACTAGTGGACCGATTTTAAAAATTCTATCACCAACAGAAAGCTACGTTATCAGCGAGTAACATACGCTCTATTTTATAAAGTTACGCGGGCGTATTCGCGTGCAATAATGCATCATGCATTATCGTGCAATGATCACGATAATGCACGATACGAAGTTCTCAAACAAAAAAAAAAGCGTCAATGGAAATGTAATTGACGAATTATCAACTATGTAGGTATTTTGATTACTTATTTTTATTTAATGAAATTTTAAAAAATCCTTACACTGACAGAATATTACACACAAAATATTGAATGTTTGTGTATTTTTTAACACTTAAGGAATTAAAACAAGGTCGTTTCCCGAGGCCTCGGGCATAAGAAAATCGGTTACAACCGATAAAACTAAGAGTTAGGGTATTTTATCGATATTTTTTTGTTTCGATTACCGATTATTTTAATCGGACCCCGGCCCGGGTGTCCGTCTGTCCGTAATCGGCCGCTAATCGGTGCACAATTTACGAAATTGTCCATCCATGTCGGCGACTGAGTCGATGATCGGCCAATAGATTAGTGTTGTACATCGCTGTATCGATATTTTTATTTTATCTTCGTCTGCGTTGAAAAATAGACTTTTGCTAAGCGTAAGCTTTCTTAATTTTAGATTAAAACTTCGGGAGCAGTTTTATTTTTCTGGATGAAAGGTACTCTATGTCCTTACCTGTATACCTGACAACATGTAAGCAAAATTTCTAGATGATCAGTTGAGTAGAATGGTAACAGAACGGTCTTCTCAGAAACTGCCTTGATCTGAAAGTTAAGCTTGTACTTATATACAAAGCAGAGATCGCGAAGTCTGGCCCAACTTACTTAGTGTATTAATTTATTAACTCAGTTCTGTGTTAAATTAAAATTCTGTTTTACAAAATGGTCTCATATTTAAGAAAGCATAACATTTTTTAAAACCTTGTCACAAATTGTTAATGTGCCTGGACGCCTTTTTGGTGACGTATTGTTTATTGAAAAATGTAACACCTACTGTTACCTAGTTCATCAACTTTAAAATATTCAAAAGATATCAATCAAGATGACCAGCAATTATCGATATTTCGATTATTTAATATTTAATTATTACAAATAATTTTTTTTTTTATTAAAAATGAACGTGTTTAATTTAATTATATTCTACCCTCAACATCTGTTGATAGAGTTATCGATGCTCACATCTCGACCGCATTATTTGTATCGAAATTATTATAAAAAAAAAAATTGTAAAATTGGCAGCAAACCGCCGTCTAACCCCTGTATCGATCACAATAATCGATCGTGTGCCGCGTAATTGCCCGGGATCGAACTCGCGACCCATTATGTCATTATATCCGATCGACCGAAACAATAGAACATAGATGCACTCAATAACAATCTCTATGACCTGTAGAAAAAGATTAATTTCGTTTAATACACTTTTTTGTTCTATGTCATTACAGTTCTTAGTATTTATTTTAAACTAGATTGAGGTAATTGAATTTGAGTCTTACACGGTAGAGAATAGATTTCAATTTCATTTGTGATATTAAGTCGGTGATCGTGACACGAAATTGTCAGCAGTCGTCGCGCAGGCGCCTCGCACCTGTGACGTCACGTGCCGCAGCAGATGACAGAAGCAAAGCAATAACAGTTTGGTGAGAATCACTTGGAGACTTGACCTGACTGCTTTGATTTTGACGGACCTGTTTTGGAAAACTTGACTTGACTCTGACTAGTCTCAGGATCTGCTACTTTTGATTTTAATTTCAAAAAAAGGCTATTACAAATTGCTGTTTTTACTAATGACACTGGCAAAATCATCGGAGAAGATCTGATGGAGCCAATACATTAAAAGAGAAGAAGAAGAAGAGAATCACTTGTGTTTTATTATATCATGTATAAATAAAATTCAACATAAAAACTAAAAACTACGTTGATTTAATAACATTAATAAAATTAAAAACATAAAATTTCATTCCAAATTCAAAACATAAAATCCATACTATAATATATTATAAATGTGAAAGTAACATGTCTATCTGTTTGTCTGCCTGTTATCTGTTCGCCCATCATCACGAAATTTTGTCAGGGATATATTAAAGCACATTCTGAAAAAGTGCTGTTGCCTTAAAAAAAATATTAAAATGTCATAAATTATTAGATGTAAATGTAAATTCTTAAATCTAAAAATTTATGTCTTATTTTTTTAGATTTAAGAATCTAAAAATATATCTATTAATTTCAGAGAATTGTCTATGTTCAGCATTGTAGGTACTTCTACAGGCTGTTAACGTTAAAATAACATACCCACCTATTACCTATAAGATATTTCATGACAGAAACAATTTTTTTAATGGATGTTAAACAACGTTATGGGGTACAAACTTGTGAGAACTGGACACTTGATGTGGTCACAAACCGCAGGTTGGTTTGTGCAGCATCTTTGTTCGAGCCGCCAAACACTTATAAATCTAAAATATTATGGGTAAACCATGGGTAAAGGTGTTGCTGTGAAATGTTGACCGCAATTTTACTTTTTAAACCTTTGAGAAAACTTTAGGTACATTTATGCGTGTCAATCTTATACCTACATTCAATACTCTAGCTGTTGCACATGACTTCGCCAGCGTAACTTTAAATAAAGCCTATGTTACTCGCTGAAACGTAGCTTTCTATAGGTGATAAAATTTTTGAGTTTATTCATTACAAAGATACAAATCTTCTCTCTTTATAATATCTAAATAAATTTTAGTTTCGTTTAAGCACATTAAAATATTCTTTAATTTGATCTTTATTTCATTTATAGCTAGATCAGGTACTTTTGAAGATATTGAAGATTTTATAACTGACCCTTTTTCTTTGCGGTCCAATGGCCATAACTAATTATTACTACATATTTCACATACATACAATAATATTTTTTCGATATCGCCTCAAACCAATATAAATAAAGGAAAAAGGTTACCGCGAGACCGTTTCAGGAACTCGTAGCGTAGCTTTAATTCATCAATGTCGGTATCCAGTGTCATAGTAGGTAGGTACTTACGAGTATAACTCGTAACAGAAAATTTGACCTACATACTTTTATTTCAAATTTTTCAGGTGATACTTAAAGTCTAAAAAATATAGTGATTGCAAATGCGCCTTGTAATTTTTTCAAATCAAATCAAATCAAACATTTATTTGCATACATGGGGTTTTTTTGTGTTTTGCCAAAATTATCTGGCATAAAGCTAATAAAGCCACTTTTATTTATATTCCGAGAGATGGTAGATATTTTCGGGACTGTAGTTCTGTGTTAGGATATTACACAAGAGTTATAGGACAAAGTTTTCAGTTTGCCTCAAATACCTACCCGGAAATGTCTACCATCTCTCGGACCGTTACTACTTACCATATCATACTCATATCGCACCTTCGGCAAGACAAGGGCATAACTGTACTTTTTGTAAATTTGCAGGAGCCATTTAATTATTTTTTTTTTGCATTCAACTTATAATGCTTTGAAACAATTCTTCTTGTGCCCCATACTGTTGTGATTTTTTTTTAATTTAATAATGTTTTAAGACACTTCTCCATATTTAACTCATATTTTACAATTTTTTGTAAGTTAAGCCCTTGTCTTACCGAAGGTGCGATATGTACTTACAGTCTACCTGAAGTGTACACTCAAATGTTATCAATATATTCACAAATCTATGTATAGTAAATAAACGAGACGAATTTAAATAATTCGCCCTCACAAAACAAAAGAAGTGAGTCGATTAATCCAAGCTAAAACTAATCAAGCTTATCTGAAAATGGAGTAACAAAACGCTGGGTAAGTTCTCGAGTGAGAGAGACTAAAAAACAAATGAATGAAGGCGGCTTGCGTGCCTCCTTCCAAGACATAAATCATCTGCAGACGGGTACCGAACCCGCGATCCCGTGGAAGATTTTAATAAACATGAGAGAGGCGATCTCATGGTTTATCCATTCATAAATGTTCTTTTTTCTTTTCACATTATTTTAATTACGGATAGGTCGTGTGAAGGGCTTTGTCTTGCTTTTACACTTTTCTATACCTATTACCTACTAAGCTGCTGCCCGCGACTTCGCCCTTATAACGTATCTTTATAACGTAGTATTAGTAAGGATAAATATAAAAATATGTCGCGTCCGAGACATCTGTTAATTTAAATTAATAACATTACGTAAGTTCTTACCAGATATTTGACAGTACAATTTATTTTTATAAAAAAATTACGAAAAAAAATGGTGTTTACGAAAAAAAATATCCGAAAATTATTATTATTTTTTTTTCGTTATTTTTTTCGATATTTTAATGGTTATTCTGCTATTCGGTACGCAGACGAATCCAATAAAACAAAGATTGTAAAAATCGGTTCAGCCGTTCTCAAGTTATAAGTGGTGTAACCAATGACTATCTAATGGGTGTAACTAACACGACCTTTCTTTTATGTATATAGTTTTTAATATTTAACCATTAAAACCAGAATAAATAGATAAGTAATATATAGATAGATAGAGTCGCTTTGCTACTGATTAAGGTCGTGCCTGCTGTGAAACGTCTTGGTTGCATCGACCACCAGCTGTTTCCACTCCACCCTGTCCTCAGCCTTAATTTGTCATATAGCCTTCACTGTAAGGCCTGTAAGATACACAACTTGGTCTGTCCATCGCTAAGGAGGCGAGGCGACCACCAGCTTCTCCAAGTTTTCTGGTTCTCTGCGGGTTAAGTGACCAAAGTAATTAAGATCTTTGATAGCAGGTGGCGGATAGTTATGTCTGAATAGCAAGCTGTTTGAGTATAGAGCTGCTTGTCCTTCTGGCCGTACTTGGAATGCCCAACATCCGCATATTTCAAAAGCATATCTATATGGGGATGGGAGTGCTTCCACCAGATGTATGTTATCAATGATAACATAGTATACATTATGAGAATTAGGGAAGATGTCTATTTTTGAAGGCTTTTTGTTAGAAGGGAAAAGTAAAGATTAAGAAACTATTTCATGCAAAATCAATTAAAAGAATATGTTAGTCAAATTCGAAGAAACAAAAATGAACTCTATGTGTGTAGATTTATGGTTTATAATTATCTAAGCAATGTTTGCTAAGCTTGTACTTGCGGACAGACTTTGAGTAAGCCGCACTATAAAATTTATGTTGTGGTTGTGACCGATGAACAGACAGTTGCGACTCTGTTGCGACACTTGACGTGCGGTTGCTACACAAACACCTACACTTATAGCAATAGTAATTACACTAGTTATTTTACATAAAGTTTTCCTTACATTATGAACATCATCAGACGATATTTATTACTAAATTCAATGCTATATTTAAACACTGCATAAAGAGCTTAAAATTCTAACATGGTTCTAATTAAGTAAACCCGGTTGGGCAAAAATATGTTTGAGGTTCACGTTGTTTCTATTATAATAGAATCCGTACTAATATTATAAATGCGAAAGTTTGTATGTATATGTATGGATGGATGTATGGATGTTTGTAACTCTCTGTTTCTCCGCTAAAATCTTTTAAACCTCCCAATGGATTTACGGAGTTATGGCAACACCTGTGGCACACATAGATAAATGATAGCTCTCGCTACGCTCGACTAGATACCGCCGCCGTACTTGTCAAATGCGGCAACAAATACTACGCCGAATTCGGCATACCCGAGCCAGTCACACTGCAAGCTGTCTGTGATGTGTACGTGCCGAATGTTTTATGAAATTTTGGGCCTAATAAAATGCTAGTTTGTAATAAAATGTACTTAAACATAACGTAGCTTTCTTAAATGTAAGAGCACATATGAAACTCATGTACCACTCCTTCTATATAGGTATATTATTTTTAAAAAATAAAAAAACTTGTCTATGGGAAGGTTGTGGGCGGTGCGCGTACAGCAGCCTTAATTACGGGGTTGCCGGTGCAGCGGCTTCTTGCTTCTCTCGTATCTCTAGTCCGTGCTCGAATAATATATTACCGACTTATACCGGACAACCCCATCGAGATATAATGTGATTTTGCATCTGAAATGGCGTTTTATAATAAGAAATAATGCACAATTTATAGTTAGTACTTGGAGCATTGCTGGCGCCACATTTCTTAGATTATGCCTATACATAAAACCTTCATAAGGATGTTTAGGAGACTGCCTAAAGTTATCAAGCAAAGTCTTAATATTAAATTAATATTAACTTGCCGCTATCTTTTTGGGAATTTTGCTAGGTAAAAGTTGCTTGTTATTTTTCTCCGTGTATTAGTACCTACCTCTCGACTCATTTAGTGACAATCTTACTAAATTAAGATTGTAAATATTTGTTTTTGTTAATAGTTCTAAATTAAGTTTATTTTTTCATATAAATTGTAAATTATCCGAAATAAATATTATATTATAATTAAAACTAAAGTTTTTTCAGTTCCACTCGTTAGATTTAGAAAGTATTCTTTGTTTCGATATGTTTTTATATTTGACATAAAGTTTCAATAAATTTTGTAACTCAATATCATCCTCACTCCATCATCCTTACTTACTATCAATTAACTTAAACTATATTTATAAATACAACTTTCATCCGCAGTGATTACTTTCATCTGATTTATTCCGTTCTAATACCAAAAACGAATACCTATTCCAATTTTCTATGTTTTCTATTCCAAAGGGATACCATTGTATTAAGCCTGAGTCGTGAAAATGTGAAATAATTGCGTTTATTTGATCCCTTGCTGTATCGTTATTACTAAAGTTTTAATTATGCAATTAGTATGTAAGATATTTAAGGATACATTCTATAAATCACACTCTTTAGAAACACGATTACTTATAATTTTCTCGATAGAAAAAAAATCCAAAGTTACCTCTAAAAAAATAAATAAACCGTTAGTACGGCATAAATACTTCACGTAAGGTTATCAGTTTGTGAATAATAACAAAACAACATGTTTTCTATAACGTACACTCTTCACATTTTCAAAATGTATATTTGTTTTTTAATACGAAGGAAATACCTAAATTCCCGTGCATTCGGCCTATATTAGCTAGAGCCGCCAAGCTTCCCCCCTATCCGCTTTAGTATTGCTTCGGCCGTCGGACGGGGAGGTTGTGTCGCTTGTGCTAACGCATATTTTTAAAACGTAAGCGCTTCGTAAGTGTTAATTTACTATGGGGAATAAAGTAAACAAATCAAAGAAAAGAAGGGGTTGGCAAAAAAACAATGGTAAACGCTTGCAAGAAGAAATAAAGTAAGTAAAACTCGTACCTATACAATAACTATTATTTTTTCTTCTATGAAATTTAAATTAATACTAAAATGTATAGTATATGTATATTACATATTACATAATGTATATGTATGTAGGTATATTGTTATTATTTTTTAATTCTTTTTGTACATATAAATTATAATATATTTTATATAAATTTTATATATAAAATATATTATAATTTATTTTTTATATATATATATATTTATTTTATGAATTAGTGAATTATTATATGCTGTTAGGCTTATATAAATAAAATAAATTTATTATGTTGTAGGGCGAGTAGTAATAACTCCACATATTTCTATTTACACGATATATTTACAGAGAAGATTTACAATTGCTAAAAAAATATAATAATTACACGTGCAGTATGTAAACTCGACAAATAAAGTGCGTTATCATCCTAAGATTGAACCAAAGATAATTGATTGGTCTCGCTGCGCTCGACTAGACAGAGCGCTATACAAAAACAATAGCTCCGAAAATGTGGCAACATTTTATTGTAGTGTGTGTAAAAAATAGTCACTTTTTATCACTTTTTACAAAGTTTTATTATATTTTTACATAGTTTTACTACGCAAACTGGTATTTTATTATGTCTAAAATTTTATAAAACATTCGGCACGTACACGTCACAGACAGTTTACAGTGTGACTGGCTCGGGTACGCCGAATTCGGCGTACATACTATTTTATACAGCATTTTACAAGTACGACGGCGGTATCTAGTCGAGCTCGGCGAGACCAATCATTCATCTATGGTATTAGTTTTAGTAAGCCCCATGGTATCTGCTCATAAAAGGGATGCTAAGTTTCGAAAAATCGGTGGAAGAAATTAGAATTGGCCGAATTTTACTACTGAATATAGATAGGATATATATCGAATAATTATGCCGCATTTTATTAAGTATTAAGTTTAAGTACGACGGCGATATCTAGTCGAGCGCAGCGAGACCAATCATTCATCTATGGATTGAACATTCTTTGTATGTTGTAGAATGATAAGGTCTGTTTTCCTTTGAAAATTCAAAGTGACAATTTCTATTGCTATCTTTATTAGCGATGACAAATTATGTCAATCAGTAATCAATACTTTTTTCAAATCTAAGCCAGCGAATTTTGAAATGAATGGAATTTCTAATCGAAACTGATAAAGCACTTTTAGTCCATTGAAATATTAAATTTTTTTGGCTTTAGAGTGCGTTTGTCAGATGATGCAATTTTATTTTTTAGATATGAAGGGGGGGTTATTGTAAAGTTAAATCCGAGGTTGTGGGGTTGCAACCCTTGCCCCCACAACCTCGGCCACCATCTTGGAAAAAGGGGTTAAATGGTTTTTACGGTTTATCTGCCAAGCTATAGGTCTCACAAAAAAAATTGTTCAAAATTTTTTGTTGCAAATAAAATTATCTACAACTTTTGTTTAGTAACTTTTAGTCGTAAAACCGTAAATAAAAAAGTTATAAGCGAAAATCTATAAAAATTTGAGTTTCTATTTGTCGATATAACTTTTTTTCTAATCATTTTACAAAAAAATTATATCAGACCATTTTTATGGATGGTGTTTTAAGGAACAATTTTCATCATAAACATTTTTAAATTTATTCATAAGTTAAGTTTTACAGCGCTGCGAAACGAATACTATTCTTCAGTATTCATAACTATTATTAACTATACATAAGTATTAATGATTTGCCATAATTTTTAATCATTGTTATTTTTTTTATGGTAATCTTTTTAATTATTGATAATGCAATATTGTTATTACTTAATTATTGACTCTTTTCCCCACGTTCTACGAGGTAGAGTCTGAGGTAGAATAACAATATTGCATTATCAATAATTAAAAAGATTATCTTAAAAAAATAACGATGATTAAAAATTATGGCAAATCATTGTTCCTTAAAACACCATCTATAAAAATGGTATGATATCATTTTTTTGTAAATGATTAGAAAAAAAGTTATATCGACATATAGAAACTCAAACTTTTATGGATTTTCGCTTATAACATTTTTATTTACAGTTCTACAACTAAAAGTTACTAAACAAAAGTTGTAGATAATTTTATTTGCAACAAAGAATGTTATATTTTTTTTTGTAAGACATAGCTTGGCAGATAAACCGTAAAAACCATTTAACCCCTTTTTCCAAGATGGCGGTCGAGGTTGTGGGGGCAAGGGTTGCAACCCCAAAACCTCGGATTTAACTTTACAATAACCCCCCCTTCATATCTAAAAAATAAAATTGCATCCTCTGACAAACGCACTCTAAAGCCAAAAAAATGTAACATTTCAATGGACTATTTTCTTGTCTGCTTTACATACAAGATTTCTGCAGCAGAATGACAGATGTGTATACTCTGTCTCTGTTTTTGCGTTTCTTATTTGTTTGATGAAGGAGGTCGCCACAATGTTTATTATAAAAAAATCAATACAACAAAAAATTAATTGTAATACAAAATAAATTTATCTTTCTAGAGCAAGATGAATACTGGCCGCGAATTTTGAAGACAAAGAGAATACTCCTGTTGCTTTATAAGTATACTCATACTTGCCTACCTACTTGCTGGCTACTAAAAGCTCAAGGCTGTCCCCAGCTCGCAGAGATATACTATACGCAGAGATATTTCGTTGGCTGTCCCCAGTTCAAAAGTAAAAAAAAGTGAATGACAAGAAAAAAACATATTTCTGTTACATAAGACTTTATGGTGCTCAATATTTTGTTTTTATAACCGGCCCGCTTTCTTTGGTGCCCAGTATAGGTATTTATTATTACTGTTTAGAAAAAACTGATTCTAACAATCTAATAGGATGATTATTTGAAAATAAGGAGATCTCTACGGACAGGCTGACAGTCCACTTGATGGTAAGTAACTATTGTCGCCTATAACACAAGCAACGCCACAGGTGTTGCAAGTGCGCTAACGACCATAGTAAATCCAACTTTGAAAACTCTTCAAAGTTGACACCTCCTGGAATCGAACCTCCTCCGACGGGCTCGTCTATATATTATGTTATTATAATTATTTATCTTTTTCTATTTATAGAATAAATATACCAGTTGTTGGCGTTTCACTACAAAACAAAGAGTCATCTGACGAACCGGTAACTTTTGACAGCCAAAAAACGGTGAAAAAAGTTACCTTTTTTTCAGATTTTGCCTATATCTTCGTTCCTTTCGATCTTACCGCTATGAGGTATACTTATAAAAAAGAAAGAATGGAAAATTCTCTAGAAAAACGGTGATATTAAGTTTATGTATACAAATTTTCAGCTTGCTTGGAGTTTTTCCGAAGTCATGCCCATTATTCGTCTAAAGTTACTGGATTACTATTTAGAGACATACATCTATACATTTCAAATCAATTAATTAATTTTAAGTTTAATTACCTACTTATTTGACAATGTTACGAGTTTAAGAAATTTACTTACTTTATATAAACTACTTACTTTAATAAATTAAAATATTTTTAAATCGCCGATTTTTAAACGAATTAATTTATTATAATATGTATATATGTCGATATTATATGTACACATATAATTTATAAATATATAAGTTAATACATGATCTTACGAGTCGTGTTTATCGATAAAAGTTTTTATTCAATTACGCTCGTAAAACATATACCAACCTACCCACCTATGGACAGTAAGTTATAAAAAATAAATGTGTGAAATCTGTGAAGTTTCCAACCGTATAATATTTTTAATTTAATAAAAGTTTTTGAGACCGTTTCTATTGTTTTATTTTGTAAATATTAGTAGGCGATTGGCGCACGACTCTAGCCACTCGGCGCACCGCTCTCCCGCTCCTGCGTTGTGCCTCACGCACACATACACTACCTAAAATCAAAACGCGGAAGAAGCTCGGTACCCCCTTAACTAATAAAATGGGAGCGAGTTTCAGAAAAAAAGTATAGTCTCCCCATGAAGTGAACCCAGGAAGCGGTTGCCGCCTACATTAATTATATACTTTGTACTACTGAACAACAGTTTGTAGTGACGCCCATCGTTAGACTCTTTACGATAACCAAGCAGGTAGACATTGTAAACAAAACTTAGTTCCGCATACTATGCATGAACTTCCCATTTTTTAGTCAATAATTGACTCAAATATTATACTGTCTATGGTTTTTTAATATTATAAAAGTTAATAGGCAGAATGATACACCAACAGCACAAATAACGCTACCACGAGGATAAAGTTTACCACGGGATAAGGAATAAGTTTACGAAGCGTTACAGTTCCACCTTCCTTGTTCGAACTGCTAAGGAGTGGAACTTACTGCCTGCGTCTGTGTTTCCCCAAAATTACAACCTCGGGGTCTTCAAACGTAAGGTAAATGGGCATCTACTAGGTGAGCGTGGTTCACCTTCGGCCGCATCTGCACCTAACATCAAGTGAGATCACGGCCAAGCGCTGCCTTGACTTAAGTAAAAAAAAAAAAAAAAAAATTTGCTTCATCCGCTATTCATGGCGCTCATTACGGTAGTAAAAATAGGTAGGTACCTAGCTACCTATCCCGATAAGGATATGGTTAGTAAGTCAGTGATAATAGGTATTAATTGGAATAACAGACTCATTAGAGCACTCACCATAGATTTACTCTATGCCATTACACAACCGGTAGAATGCACAAAGTTAACCAAAAAACACACGTACGAGTATGTATGTACAAACTACAAATATAGTCAAAAAACTGTATACGATTTTATCCAAGGTGTATCCAAGTTTAATTTGTAAACTTTACGTATATAAAAGTAGTTATTATAAATTATTTCAAAATTATAACTTCTGTAAGGGTGTGGCCACGGTGCCTGGCGGCGGCGGGCGTGGGAACCGCTTTTTATTTAGTAGCCAACAATCACGCCCCGCGCTAGAGGCTACGTTTAAATGCTCTGTACCTAACTCGGAATACAGAACAGACCAGATGGAGCGTTCAATGAATCTGCATTTGTTCCACTGTGTCCAAAAGCAAGATTTGTAATAATAATGAAAAATATACAAGAAAACAAATCATAAACAGTCATAATTTGAATTGATCTTGCTTGGTGATGAACCATAATATTATGTAGATATTATGGTTCCCATTCCCGGTTCCCATGGTTCATATTCCCATTATATTATGTAGATACTGGGGTAATTGTGCGGATACTAGCCAGCTCCTTGTTTTTATGTGTTTAAAAATATTTTTCATAAGTTTTTTGCTGAAATAATCGTTGTAATCAGTGACTGTTTACATGACAAATCAGTATTAACGTTGGTGAATCAAGAAACGCGTGCATATTTTTGAAATCGGAGATTTTAAGTAACCTAGAAACGATTATGTACCAAAGTGCTAGCAAGGTGTACAAGACGTTGGTGTGATCAATTACAACAATAACAAATATAAATTACATTCAATTAACTTTTAAAAAAACGTGTCTATATAAAAATAAAATAAACAATCTGTGCCTTTCAAGTTAATAGTGAATTTAAAATATTCAACTTATTATTACTATACCCCATATTATTTGGGATGCAATACCCTCACATATCCTAATTGTTAATATGTATCTAAATTCTACATAGTTCCAAAACAGATACTATACGATAATTTCAACAGTATTTACATTGGACTTGTTGGCTCAGTGGCGTGGCGCGGTGGAGCAACTATACGTCGATAAATCCGTCCCGACGAACCGCGGTTCAAACCCGCGCACGACCATCTCGACGAAAACTTTTATTTGAGAAAATTTACTGTTTTTTGGTGGCATTTAATTTTTGTTTCCTCTTCAAAGTTAAATAAAAAGAAAATAAATAAATGGATAAACAATAATACATAAATAATTGGATACTGATGCGCCATTTTGCCACACTCGGCGAATCATCCTGCGATTTGCAATAGTACCATAGACTAAGTAGACGGGGTCTGGCAATACGGAGAAATTAACGCCGATTTGTAAAAGCGACATCTTTCGGAAAATTTAACGAAACGCATAGAATTCTACAGGTGTGATCTACTCGCCGAGCTAAAGCCATGCCTCGCACTCGGTCTCCAGCAACAAAAACATGTGCCGCGTGTAACGTAATCATCACTGACAAGTTATTCATTACCTGCAAAACCGCTGGATGCGAACGGTACTATCATAATCTATGCATTAGCGTTGGCAAGCTGACGCTTGAGCAGAAGGCTACTTGGGTATGCCCAGCATGTGTCTGTGCAACAAAGCGCGGTGGGGATAACACTTTAACACCTGTGCGCTGCTTGACCGAGCACAATCGGGATGGTGACGAACGGGACCCAACAACATCGGATGGTGACTTACGCGAGCTCATTGAGGAAATTCGCCTCATGAGACAAGACATTTGCACGATGAATTCTCGACTGGATGAGGTTGTGGTTTCACTTAAGCTATGTTTTGATCGAGTAGAAAATTGTTCCCGTCACATTGATAATGTGGAATCACGCCTTCAAATACTTGAACAGAAGAGGACCGATTGTACGAAACATATTGCTGTAATTTCGCAGCTTCAGGACCAGGTAAACACTCTGTCACAAACGGCCCTGTGCAATGAGGCTGAAATTGTAGGGATTCCAGAAAAGCAGAACGAAAACCCTCATCATATTGTCCTCACGCTAGCTGCTAAAATTGGAACAAAATTGTTGGAGAGCGATCTGGACTTTATTACGCGAGCGGGTCCTAGACGCACGAATCAAACGGATTTGCCTCGACCACTGGTTGTTAAATTTATTCGCCGAGATAAACGAGACGAATTTATAAAATCTGCAAAAAAACGTTCAAACCTTACGACCTGTGACCTTGAAGTATCAGATTCCAAACAAAAGATTTATGTCAACGAACGCCTCACTTATGCTAATAGGCTGTTATTTCGCGAATCTAGGACCCGAGCTAAACAGGCAGGTTTCAGATACTGCTGGACAAAATCGGGTTCAATCTACATTCGACGCAGAGATGGCAGCGGAGCATTGCGCGTACGCTCCCGAGACGAGCTGGATCTTCTTTTGGCACCAGGGGAGATTTTGCCACCTTCAGAAAATAATAATAATTAAAATAACTAAGCATGTCAGCATTCTCAGAAATAGCACTGTTACTACTTTTTTCCTTTTGTGTTGTCGAGCCTCTCTTTATAGTATTGTTTTTATATGTATTTATCAGTATTCACTAGTATCTCATTTCACCTTATATAAAATTTTGAAACTTTGTAATCTTTTCGCTGGCCTCGTGTGTTTGCGTGTTTGTGTGGGAAAATTGGTCCCGAGGACTATGCTAAACACTTATCATACATCCCTGTCACATCACACACATTCACTATACTACATTGTTATTGTACACACTATAAAAACAGTTGAAATTCACATAAGTGCGCAATTACTAATTTCTATTAAAAATCGGGGAATTCTTATATTCTTTTTCTTCATCAAGAAGGCATGTGTTTACTCGAGGCTCAATCAATCAACAATCAATCAAACTTTGGCATCATTGTATTGGCTAAATTTTGGCTCGCGGCCATCACGACGGCCATCACGAACAGTATGCCTTGCATCTGGATTCGGTGCTTGTAAACTTTAATGGCCTCGTGCACTCAAAGAACAGAGGTAGATAAAATTGGAACGCAACCATTTTTTAGTTCTTGAAGTTCTAGTCACACGGGGGTCCTTCGTTTATTTTATTTGGCAAAATGAAAGTCTGAAACTTAGATTAATAAATTATAATAAATAAACATATAATTATACTAGCTGCTGCACGCGACTTCGTCCGCGTATTTTATAAAATATAGCATATGTTACTCGCTGATAATATAGCTTCCCAACAGTGAAAGAATTTTTCAAATCGGCAAGTAGGTTCGTAGCCTATTCAATTCAAACAAACAAACAAATATTTTCTCTTTATAATATTACTATAGTATTGATGATACAAGTAGGTAAACTACTTACATATAGGCATAACACAAACTCTTTTTTGTTTTATATAAAAAAAAATAAAGAACAAAACACAATTACAATCATATCATAATATGCCCTGAAGATACACCCTCATCACTTACCATATTTTGTTTACGGCTTGTCCGTACATGTTAATGACATGCGAACAAATATATTTTCATTCCCTTAAAGCATTGTTTCGTGCCAACTTCCAAATTAGAAAGAACTAATACTAATTATTGTTACCATAAATTTCGGAGGTCCAAATAAATTGGTTATAATTTCGGTCGTTTTTCAATATAAATCCCGGTTTGACTTAGGCTTTATTTTGTTGTATTTTTGTGAAGATGCCGCGGGCGATGTGGACTTGTATGAATAATATTATAAAAACTTAATTTTATTTTAGATTCTGATCCCGGTGAGGTGAGGTGACGAATTGGAGAGAATTTTGTATCTGATTTCGACTATTTCTAAAAACCAATGAGCCTAAAAATAACTATAAAAAATACTACAATCTAAACTTACTAATATCTTGCTTTTAGGAAATTAGCAACTTAAAAAACTTACTTATAGCTAA